>CM024961.1:25239097-25839097 GCA_014282245.1 Rhododendron simsii
AAAGAATAGCTGCACACACTGACATTTGAGTTGACTGCACGGCTAAAAGGCGGCAAAGATTGGCGCGTGAGGTTCACAATGGGGAGCCATATTGCAGTAGTTAGCATTTGCCTAATTATATCAAGGGTAAATTATTGTTTGCCCCCTTTAACTATGGGTCGGAGACACTTTACCCCCTCTAACTATTTTTTTAACACTTAACACCCTCTAAGTAATGAAACCCTTATCCCGTCTAACTTCCGTAACGGAGAGGCGTAAAATTACAAATTTGCCCTTCGAAAATCACAAATCTCCAGCTAAGGCCAAAAAGCCATTTCTTTCCCAGTCCCAAAACTCGATTTGGCACAACAGCAGCAACAACGTCAACAACATGCGGCAACACCAGCAGCAATTCCTCTTTCAACAATTCCAACAACAACGACAACATCATCTTCGACAGGAATCAACCATCTCTCGTTTCCCTTCCAACATCGACGCCCACTTCAGGCTTCTCGGCCTTCCACACCGCTCCCTCAACCCCCAACAACAACATCAACAAAACCCCAATCTTAACCCTAACCCCAACACCCTAATTTTATTCAGCATAATCAAAACCCTAACTCGAATCCACATCAACAACAATCGCAGCAGCATAGCAACATCTGGGGAAGGAGAATCGACCACAGCCCACGTCATCAATTACCTTTTGCATCTCAGAGATCTTCGTTTTTTTGGGGGTAAATCTCAAAGATCTTTGTTTCTTGAATTTCTGACTGTTTCTCTTCATCTCTGTGGAATCACAGCAGTGTCTATATATACATGTATATATATAGAGAGAGAGAAAGAAAGAGAGAGATGATGCACACCGGCGCCGCCCGATATGACCTGGACCATCCACATGACCTTCTCATCACTGGCCCCCACGCCCTTGCAGCAGCCCACGCCTTACGCTCCCCCGGCCGTCCCTATCCGCGACGTCCCCGGCCGAGCTGTCGAAGGCGGCGGAGTTCGTGATCTCGAAGGTCGACGACCTCATGAACTGGGCCCGGCGTGGATCCATCTGACCCTTGACCTTCGGGCTGGCCTGCTGCGCTGTCGAGAGAGAGAGAGAGAGAGTCGTTGAAGACTGAAAGTGGTGGCCGGTGGGGAAGCTTACCCTCTGATTTTGTGATTTCAAGATTGGAAGTGGTGGCCGGTGGGAAAGCTTATCCTTTGATTTTGTGATTTCTTGAAGGGCAAATTTGTAACTTTATGCCTCTCTGTTACGGAAGTCAAACAGAATAAGGGTTTCCTTACTTAGAGGGGGTTAAGAGTTTAAAAAAATAGTTAGAGGGGGTAAAGTGTCTACAATCCATAGTTAGAGGGGGCAAACAGTAATTTACCCTTATATCAATATTACTAGTCTCGGCTTTGTTTTCGTTTCGTTTTCTAAGAGCATCTCCAATCCAACACCCTCTAAATCTCTATTTGAGAGAATCAAATTAATCTATTCTATTTGAAAAGTAGATTAGAGGATTGTACTATTTATCTCAACTCCAACCCAACACTCTATTTTTCAACTCCAACACATATTTGGAGGAGATCCTTTATTTTTTCCTTCATCCTCTATATTTAGAAGATCAAAGTTCATCCTCCCAAATGGAGGATAGTTTTAGAATATGGATTGGAGAATGTTTTTCCTCCAAAATGAAGAAATGGAGTATGGGTTGGAGATGCTCTAGTGACGCCGTGTTTGACCTGCTTTATTTTTTTTATTCTTGCATCTAATAATATATTCTCCATACTCCAATAATTAGCCTTTTGCTTGTCTACTAATCATGTCGTACCGTGCATATCATAATTCTTAAAGCCCGACTGGGCCAGTGGGAAAATTGTTCAGTGCCCCAGAACCTTTTTTTACCCCACATTTTACCTGCCCTAAATTATTTCAAAAATGCTACTTATATAATACCAAATTCGATATGAAATTCATTTACAAATTTAAAGATATCATCTATTTTTTTGCCGATTAGAATAGAACTAGGGACAATTAAATTCGAACGGAGAAAGTATATAGCTGGCTAGCAACCATGCATGGTCATTGGTCTCCTTTCCTAGACATAGATATTAATTTTAATCTGATCATCACTAGGGCTTGGCTACTAAACGAGCTGAGAGGGCCTGGCTCATTAACGCTAGGTTTGGCTTGGCTCGTTTAATAAACCAGTCGAGCTTGAGCTCAGCTCGTTCAACAAAAACTCGACTCATTAAGGAAGGTTCGACTCAATTAAAGAGACTCGTTTAGTAAATGACTAAGCTCTAGGGATGGCAGCGGGGAGGGTCGGGGATGGATACCACTATTCCCGTCCCCGACCCCCAAACTCAAATCCCTCCCCATCCCTGCCCAGATCCCCACCGGGGATTTATTTTTACTCTCCATCCCCGCCCCAAACGGGAAACGGGGATCCCCGCTGGGAATCGGGAATCCAAAGATTCCAAAACTTTTTTTAAAAAAAAAAATCACATGCCATTGAAAAATACAAACTATGAAACTAAATTCCAAAAAAAACACAATCTAGTTTGCCATTACAATTGATAATCAGTGTCAATTTCAACTTTCATCAAGTTTTGGGAAACAGAATGCCCCTAAAAAAACGCTTCATATAGTACTTTTGACATGAACCATTTGTTCATTGGTTAATTGGAGGAGTAAAATAACCAAATTGTCTCGTACTGCCATTTAACATAAAATAGTCCAACTACAGGAATCAGAGTAAAAATTATGTATATATATAGTAGGCTAGTGGGATGGCGCTCGGGAACCCTAACTTATGTATATATAATTATTATATATAGTAGGCTAGTGGGGCGGGGATGGGGCGGGCTGGGGATCTGGCGGGTACTAACTCATATTCACCCCCTACCCGTTCCTCACTTTTTTTTAAAAATTATCCCCATACCCTACCCGATTCCCAAATAATCCCCGGATCTCCTACCCATTTGGGGCGGGGAACTGATCGAATTGGATTGGGTAGGCCAAAATTGCCATCCCTACAGTAAGCAATTACGGCAAATTAGTCACATTTAAAAGCTTATCTGTATCCAATTCATTGAATGATTTTTAGGGCCCATTCCAGCACAACAAATAAGAACTTATTTTTTAAGAAGGTAATTTCAAGTTCAAAAATCATGTACTTACATAAATAATTTTCCTATCACTATGGATCTTGTTTGATAGATCTCATTGAGATCTTTAATACGGTGCAAAAAAAATTTAAAAAATTTTAAATTATTTTGAATTTGAAATTGGTAAATAAAAAAATTGTTTAAGGGTAATTGCCTTTTTTTGGGGAAATGGGAGATTAGTGATTTGAATTATTAAAAATATAATTTTTTTTGTAAATGAAAGACAGTGAAATGAGAATTTGGATTAATAAAAAAATTTTAACAATTGGGTTAATTTGAGGAAGGAGGGGAGGAACAAAACCAAAGCCCAAAGGGGTTTGGCTTACCCCGCAAATTTAGGCCTTTTCATCCCATGGAACCAATGGTTCAATTTTTTAAAAAAAACAAAAAATTATTAATTTAAATTTGAAAATTAATTTAATAAATTTTTTATCAAATTGGGGTTTAATTTATGTTTATTGAATTTTTAAACGGTTAAAATTATACATTAATTTAAACAAATTACTTATTTTTGAAGAAAAAAATTTAAAAAAGAAAGGGAAGGACCCATTAATTTATTTATTCTGTTAACTTGGCCCAATGGCTCAACTTTCTTTTAAAACCAGGAAGTATTGTTCCAAAAGTTCATGGAATCCATTCATTCTTTTCCCCTCCAACCATTTAAATTTCCTTTCAACTCAAAATTGTTTAAAAAAAAAAAAATTGCGGTCCCAATTGTTCCTATTAAGGTTTTTTTAAAATTTTTTTTTACGTAATTTTTTGAAATTTATTTAAAAAAGGTTTATAATAAGGGTTAAATAGTGGAAGTAAGAAGTAAATTAATTTTGAGGAATAAAAAAATTTTTGGAGTATCTTGTTTGGGATAGTTGATGGTTGTTTAAAATCAATTTGTTTAAGAGTAAAATAATTTTTTTTTCTTTTGGGTTAAATAATAAAATTTTTTTTACCAAAACCAATTCCCAAAATTGTAAAGAATACCGGAGTTACCCTTGACCAATGGTTCAATTTTAAAAAAAAATTTTTTACCCTCCACTTTAAGAATTAAAAACCTTCCTTTTCAAATTGGGGTTAAATGGTATGGAATCCCACTTACCCAAAATTGATTCATTAATTACAAAAAGTTATTTAATGAAAAAAATTAAAAATAAAAGGGGAAGGAGGACCTCCATCAATTTCAACCCTTAAAAGGAAAGAAATTTCAACCTCTTTTAAAAAGGGTTGAAAAAGTTTTAACTTTCTTAAATTTTGGTTTAAATTTGTCCCAAAATTAAAAAAAAAAAATCCAATAACAAGTAATTTTTTTTTTTTTTTTTTTCCTTTTTTTACACAAGGATAAAAAGTGTAAAAAAACTTAAAGTGCTGTAGAGTTAAGTTAATTTTGGCCCCAATAAAAAACCCCCAACATTTAATAATTTCCCAAATAAGGGTGTTCCAAAGAAAAAACTTTTTTTAAAAAAATTTTTTTCAACAAAAATTAAAATGTTTAAGAAATAATTTTCCCTTGGATTTTGTTTAAATTATTGAGTTTTTTAAACCCTCCAAAAAAAATAAAAAATTATTTTCTTTTCTTATTTTGAAATTTGGAAATTACTTCTTTTCTAAAAAAAGGTTTTAAGAAAAAAACAAATTTGGGGCCAAATCATTTCAACCAATAAAGAAATTATTCCCTTCTTTTAAGGGAGGGTGGGAACAAAGTTTTAATTTCAAAAGGTTGGGGTTCGTTCCCAAATTTCAACTCCCAGTTAATTTTTCCTTTTTCCTTTTTTTTTTTATAAAGGATTTGGTGTGAAAAAATCTCCTTGGGTCTTGGATGTTAGTTGTTGGTGGTTGGCCTTGAAAACCCCGGAAAATTTTAAATGGGTGTTCCAATTTACAGAAAAGCTTTTGGGTAATTTCAACTAAAAATTAATTTGTTTAACAAATTAATTTTTACAAATAGGTTTTTTGGTAGATCCAAACCTTTTAAACTCCAAAAAATTTTTTTTCTTTTCTTTAATTTGTTTTGAAAATCCTTTTCTAAAAAATTTGGAAACCTCCAAATATCTAACACCAATTATTCCTATGTTTCGCGTTTCCTTGGCTGGGGCCCGTTGGGTTGAACCGAATGGATTTTTAATTAAAACTTTGTTAAAAGTCGTCTTATTGTTAAATTGGGATTTTTTCTTTTTATGTTTTAAATATTTATTTTGGTTGAAATTACCTTGGGTATTGGATGTTTTTTGTGCGTTGAAAAGGAAATTTTGTTGGCCTTGTAGAAATTCAGTTAAGGTTGAATGATCAAAATTATTTCTTGAACGAATGGTTGGTAATACGGGTTTTTGGACGGATCCCAATTAAAGGGGTTTTCCGGTTGCCTTCGTTGGGATTTTTGACCCCATTTTAAACCCATTGGAACCTCCTTAAATTATCTAAGCAAGGGAATTGGAAATTCCAAAGGTTGAGATTTTGGGTTGGCCCGAGTCCGGGTTTCCAATTGGGAATTTGTTGAGTCTTATTAAAATTATTTTTGATGTTTGGCTTTTATAATTGAAAAACGAATGATTTTCATTAACCAATTAAGGTAAAGTTTTGTTGGCTTGAACTTATGTTCCTTTAAACCCCAATTTTACAACTTAACATCCCTAATGTGATAATAAGGTGAAAGATTTTCCTATGAGTTTGGTAACAATTAAAATTCCTTCTTTTTAGGTTCCAAATGGTCCAAATAGAATTTGGGATACAAGGTGGTTTGGAATTGGGAAGTTTTGGGAGCTTAAAATTTATTTTGGTTATTAATAACAAAAGAATTTATTTTGATAAAATTAAGTTTGTTAATTTTTCTTGAATTTCCTTTTACCCTAAAAATTTTAATTAATCAAACAATTGTCTTATAATTAAGTTGATTTTTCTGGTTAAAATTGTAATAAAATTTTTTTTTGGGGAAATTGTTTGAAAGTTAAACAAGGTTGGGAACTAAATTTTGGGATAATTTATTTTGTTACAATCTTTTTAAATTGGATTTTTATTTTGTTAAAAATTAGGGTTTGTAACAATTTTTGAATTTTTTGGATAAAAAGATTTAAAAAAAAAAGATTTTACTTTAAATTAATTGAAATTTGGGCCTTCCAAAATTTTTTAATTTTATTTTTTTTTTAAATTAAACAAACTAATTTATATTAAGGGAGGACCGTAAATTGGATTATTTAAATGAAAAAGAGGGTGTGAAATATTTTTAGGTAAAATTTTTTTTAAAGGCAAATTAGTTTAAATTAGAGATTAATTTTTATTTATTTTTTTTTTCCAAAATTAAGGGGGAAAGGTTTTTTAAATTGGGAAAAAGGTTAAATCCTGATGTGTTTATTATGGAATTTTTTTAACCAATTATTTATTTTGATTTTTTTGTTACTTAAAAAATTCAATCAGGTTTTTAATTAAAATTTTTATTTTTTATTATGGAATTTATTAATTTAATTTTTGACTTTCGTACAAAAAATTTTATTTGGATTTATAAATTTTTAGTTTTTATTTGGGGCATTTTCCTGGAATTTTTTTAAACTGTTAGAAAATTTTATTTATTGAAGGATTGTTTAGGGCATTCTTCCATGTTTTTCCTTTTAAATTGATTTTTTTAAATGTTTAAATTTATTAAATTTAAGTTTATTTTAATTTTAAATTTGTTTTTAAACTGTTTACTATTTTTTTAAAGAAAGAAATAAAAGTTAAATTGTTTTTATTTTTTAAACTTTTTCTTGTTGGTTCATTAGTGTTGGCATCTGGCTTGTAATAAGAACTTCGACCTTTTCTAACGTGATGTTAAATATTATGGTTTAACCTTAGGTCTGTATTGGTGAAGATTGGGATTGGGAGATCATCTTCTCTCTTCGATCTACTTTGGTGTAGTTAGTTATTTCATCTGCTCATTTTCCATTACAACTTCTTTTTAGAGTTTAACTATGTTGTTTTAGAGTTGTTAAATTGAATATCGTCGATTAATTCTTGGGTACTTTTGTGCTTTTAGATATGTCTAATAGACAATTTCATCTCACTTCGCCACTACAAGATTCGAGCAAACAAATTTCTTCATTTGAGGATTCATCAACTAGTCCGATCATGGCTAATGCTGGTGAAAATGCTGATGCTAATGCTAATGAGGCAGATGTTGCGGTGGGCGTAGAGGCCAATGATGTAGTCATTGAAGTTATTGAGGAGGAGTCGAACCCATTTAAAAAGAAGGAAAGAAATAAAACATCAGTTGTTTGGAATGATTTTCAACCTGTGACTTTTCCAAATGGTTCCAAGAAGCATCAATGTATTCTGCAAAGATTATTTTACCATCCAAGCATCGGGGTCTACTACTCATCTTATTCGACATTTAAAGACGTGTGTGCAACGTCGGCTTCAACTTGGATTATCAGAGAAAAGGTAAAAGACTTTGTCATTTGAGGTCGGGGGATCAGAGAGTGGGAATCTTACAACCTTCACATATGACCACGCCAAAGTCAGAGAAGATGCTTCCCACATAATACTTTACCATGAGTATCCATTTATGCATATGGAGCATGTGTTGTTCAACAACTTCATGAAGACAGCCACCCCTCATTGGCAAAAGATAAGTCGAGCCGGGAGCCAAAAATGATTGTACATCGACTTACCAAGCACAAAAAAAGAAGTTGAAAACATCATTGAAGCATGTTGGCAGAGTTAGCATCACAACGGGCTTGTGGAAGTCACCGAGCCAAAGGATCCAATATATGGTCGTGACTGGTCATTATGTTGATGAAGATTGGAAGTTACAAAAGCGCGTGCTCAGCTTTTGCAATGTGTCACCTCCACATACTGGGGTAATTATTTCTGATGCTCTTTATAAGTGTTTAGTTGATTGGAATATTAAGAATAAGGTGGCTACTATCACAGTGGATAATGCATCATACAATGATGTTGCTTTGAGAAATTTGAAATCAACATTTCAATTGCTAAAGAAGAAGTTACCTTTGGATGGTAAACTTTTTCATGTGCGGTGTTGTGCCCACATCCGTAATCAAATGGTACAAGATGGGCTTAGTGAAATTATATGGATCACTGATTGTATTCGGGATGGTGTGAAGTATTTAATACATTCTGAAGCACTCCTAACTCAATTTAGTGATATTGCTAAGCAGTTGAAATTGCCTTCGAAAAAGCTAATCTTAGATTGTCCTATGCGATGGAATTCAACTTATTGATGTTTTTGTTGCATTGGAGTTCAAAAATGTTTTCTCTAGGTAAGTGAAAGGGATGTGTAGACACCCCATTCTGGACTGTCCGGATTAGTCCTTTTACTTTCTTTATTGACCCGATGATGATAAGCGGTCGAAAACTCTCCGAGGTCGATGGAAGGTCGTGAGCTTTGAGCGTTGGACCCTCCTCTTTCAAGCCCTTTCAAACCTCTTCAAACCTGAGCCAAATGAGCCTCAGCAAAACCACACCTTGCTTACGCCACCTCCTCCTTGGCGTGCGCCAGGTATTTGCCACGTGTCGGTCATCGACCGTTGACTGATTGACCTGGTGCACGGCAGGTCCTAGGTAGCGTACGGAGGGTCAAGACCAGTCAAATCACCGTTTTTACAGCACGTGACCGAGACTTTTGCGGCTCCAAAGTACAGGGAACAGTGCCCCTAATGATTATTTCTTGCTGGACCGTCCCTCACTCTCTTCTACACCTAGTCCCATGCATTTAATGCATGGGAGGCTCCTCACTCAACCCCAACCAGCCCTAACCAGCCCTAAACCCAGCTGATTAGCCCTGGTTTTCAGCCCCTCTCTCCACCATAAATACCCCCCCTTGCATTCATTTGCAAGGGGTTAACCACATTACTCTCCAAGTCCACTCCCTCTCTTCTCTCTTGTTCTTGCTCTCTTATTGTAAGAGTGAGAGATAGAGAAGCTTCACCCCCCCCTCTCTACTGACCAGTGATTATAAGCCTCCATCTTCAACAAAAGCTCACCACTATCCTTCCTCTCTCTTGCACCAAAGGTATACCACCTTTGTGCTGCGCTTCTGTTTTCAACCCCTGAGGGGAACCAGAAGGGTTCTGGCTAGTAACTGATACTAGTCCAGGCCCCTTTCTGGTAAAATAAATCAGTCGTAGGAGCCAAGCCATGGCGCACCCAGCTTCTCTTAGCCGTACGCCACCTTTGGCTGTACGTGCACAGCTGGCGTGGGGATCATAAAGGGCTCATTTATTGCTCATTTCCTTTATGTCATCACCTTCTAGCATGCTAATAATCAGTCTATTGCTTTCTGTATCTTAGAACTGTTCAAATGTTTTTCAATTTGTAATTTTTATTCTCAAGGACTTGGGGTATGTCTGGTCATGTTCCAGAACCCAGATGATGTAAAGCCAAACACTGGTTCACATGCAGACCTGGCGTACGACTCCCACAGGGTGGCGTACGACATGTTTGTTAAAGACCAGTGCCTGGCCCTTACATCCCAGTTCAATCCTGGCCTCTTGTTCCTCCCCACTCTGTTTATGGGGTCTGTCTTGCTATTTTCCTGGCTACTGGCCATTCCTTATGTCTGTACATATGTATAATCCATATTATAAACTGCGTGGTTTGCCCTGGGTGTGCACTGGTCCCTTCCAGAGCCCAGAGGATTGAGAGTAGGAGCTGTAAGAAATCGGTGTGGTAGTGTACGCCAGTCTGAAGGTGGCGTGCGCAGGGTGTGCTGGCGTGCAGTGGCTTGGCCATGGCGTGCCAGCATGTCACCTACTCACGCACCCGACGGGCAGCGTACATCATCCCGTTGAACTTCTGGCAGTGCTTGTTCTCAATCTATGTTCTTACATTTAATTCAATTCGAGCAAACAAATCATCATCTGTAAGCATTTTTGTCATACAAACTGCAATGTGTTACAGTTTTAATCCCTATTAACTGTTCCCCCGCCCTAACTGGCCAAAAATGATCAAATGAGAGAAAAATGCAAATGTCTTAAATAAAATGCCCGAGTAGAGACCGATCTCCGGATTGGGCGAGAGGGGTGCCATAAAACCCTTCCCCTCTCGTAACCTGGCTCCCGAACCTCAGATATCGAAGGTGACGACGGACCAGTCTACGCCTTTTCAAATCAAATCAAACCTTTTTCAAATCAAAGCAAAACGTAGCAAACGTTCTCGAGTTCGGTTCCTTGGGTATCCTTCCGCTAAAACCCGAGTGGCGACTCTGAATCGAAGCGTTTCGCCGCGCTATTTTCTAAAAGGGCCGCCCCCCAAACAATATTCCATCGAAACCAAAATCGGGCGATTTTCGGGGCGTGTGCCCACAGTGGCGACTCTGCTGGGGACCATTGCATTAATTAATATTTTGGCATTAATACATAGATGAACAATTTTCAAAAGTCTGGCAAAACAGTACGCTCCGCGCTGCTGAAGAACGGAATGGTAACGTAACAGGATCTCAGCATCCGACCAATCCGAACTGGGGCTTTGTTATTGTTCACTTGTGTAGTCTTGTCCAAATATTGATTAATAAAAGTGAGCCAAGCTTCAAAAGGCATTTCCAAAATTTTGCATTTCTCTCTCATTTAGTCAAACTTTGGCGTTCTTCATTTGCATCGATGTTGGATAAGCCCCGTTGAGGTGTTTTGGGTAACCGGCACAGTTTACTGGAGCCCGGGGTCCTCGAATGCCCAACAACCTTGGACGATGATGAGTCGTAATACCGTTCGACCATTGCTTTGCTGCACGCATTGCAGTGGGAGGTATACCGCGGCTCTAGTCAGAGGAACCCCTTTCAGCCAAAACCAGCCTCGTCATGCGTACAAAGCACTAGAACCTTTCAACCTAAGACAGGAACCTACAGGGTAGGATTACTTGCATCTAACCCCCATAAACTGTCTATGTGTTACTGCTTTCCTTATCGCATGCCTGTACATACATACATCCCGTTTTGCGTAGGAGCATGCTAGGGCGGCTTTTAGGTCTGTCTCGAGTTCGTCTCGTGATTGTTAGGACCCTGCCATGGACCGATGAAGAGTCGTGCATCTCGATGTTGCGCGTTATCAATTTCCAAAATCCTTGAGTCAGCGAGACTTTGGGAAATCAGGACTGTTTAAGTCTATTGTCTAAACCTAGTCGAAGTTTCAAACAGAAAATCAGGAACAACGGAAAGCATGTCGTGATACCCACACCATCCAGGTTAAAGTGCTAATCACTTACACCATCAAGGCTCCGGCACAGTGCTGCTTACGCCACTTCGGTTATGGTATCACGCCATCTGCATCAAGTTGTTCCCACCTCCAAAGTTGAAACTTCGATAAAAGGGCGGTCAAAAGGCTTAGGTTGTCTTGACATCCTTTAGTGTCCATCGACTCAAACAAGGATACACCGTCGAAAAAGAAATCCGAGGATTCTATGGCAGCGTCCTAACAGCATGAGTTGGACTCCCTCTAGTGTTAGAGTCTAGGAGGACACCGACGACGTTGGCATGCTCATTTTCTTTCAATTCTTTTCAAAATAAACTGTTGCAGGCTGTCATTGAGCCCATCTATTTTGCTGTTTAGCTGAGCCATGGGGAGCTTCGAAATCAAGAGCCAAACCTGCTTGGGAACGTCCGTCGGGTTTGTTTGAGGGTCTGTTTGGGGAAGTGTTTTTCTGCTCGTCACAACGGAAGCTCAGCTCTGCATTCTGTCAAGGGAGGATTCGCCGCCGACCACTCCGCACGAATCTCCTCCGTCCTCTCCATCTCCACCCGTAACTCCGAAACCGATCAAGACAGAAACCCTAGACATGGCAGATATTCCTCCACCGAATCTCACAACCATCTTAGCCGATCTTCAGCACAACCTCGCCATCATGCAGCAAAGAGCTGACCAGGCCGATACCGCCATGGCTAACCTGCAGGCTCTTATCAATGAGAGGGTCCCAGTCGCAAGGATAGAGAGCGACCGGCAAGAGCGCGAGAACCCAGTTGGGGAGGACATTCCGGCCGAACAGCCTGCTGCGAATCCCGAAATGGCTGCCCTGATCGCCAAAATGGCTAAGCTAGAGGAGTCAGTTGCCAAGTCCGAAAGAATCAGCGCCGGAGGGTTGGACATGGACCGTCTCTGCCCCTTTCCAAATGCACGGCTCCTGGAAAGGTTCAAAATGCCCGACTTTACGAAGTTCGACGGGACGGGCGATCCAAAGACACACCTGCTAGCTTACCACAGTGAAATGAAACTGCATGGGGTTGAAGAGGAAGCAATGGCCCAATTGTTCCCTCAAACTCTGGCTGGCCCAGCTTTTCAGTGGTTCTTGTCTCTCGACGTTTCCAAGCGCAAAACATGGGAAGACATTGGTGCGGCCTTTTTCGCCCAGTACAGCTACAACTCCCAACTCAAAATGACCACCCGAGAGTTGGAGTCCACCAAGATGAATCCAAAAGAGTCCTTTGCGGATTTTATCAAGCGTTGGAGGACTAAGGCTGCAGTCATGACCGATCGGCCGAGTGAGAAGGACCAGATCCGTATCATCTCCCGTAATCTACTGCCAGACTTTGCTAAGAATCTGGTGCTCGTCCAAGGGGCCGATTGGGATACTTTCTTTGAATCTGGCCTTGCCATCGAGGAAGCTCTCCAAACTGGGGTTTTGCCGCGCAGCGACCCTCCTTCCTCCTCCTCGGGATCGAAAGCCAAACCCCGCGCTTACTCAGGGAGCAGCGCTGCTTTGTTCGGCAGTAACAGTTATGCCAACGCCACTTCTACCGGTAGCAGCAATACTCAAGACTCCAACCGCATTGCCGATGTCAACCAGGTCCAAGCCCCTCCAAAACCCCGAAGCCGTAATCAGCCCCGGAACTTCACCAAGTTTGAAGCTCCGCTCTCTCAAGTGTTAGAAAGGTTGGCCAAATCCGGTCACCTCAAACCGCTAGATCCAACTCCACTGCCCCAAAATCCATCCCCTAGCCACAACCCAAGCGCTTTCTGCGCCTATCACCAAATGCCCGGCCATTACACCGATTCCTGCTACCGCCTCCGCCACGCAATTCAAGATTTGGTGGACAACGGCACTCTCCCGACCCCTCCTAAGCCTAACGTCATCACCAACTCCATGCCGCAGCACAACGGCCACCCTCAAATCAACCAAATCAGCCTTACCTCCACTATAATCCAACCTAGCTCCACCATATTCAACCCCACTGACCATATAGCCCCAGAGCATCACCCGAAACCTGTTGTGACCATCCCGGCAGAATTCAGTGTCAACATGTTGGCAGTTGGCTGGGATATGGAAGATAAGGCAAGGGAATGGGCAGAACTTGCTAACGACTGGAACGAGCAGTACTTCTTGGGATTCCCTCAGGCACCGGTTGTCGATCAAGCTCAGTTAGACCAATGGGTGGAGGATTGGAACGCAGCAAGGGCGGATCCACTCGATGGCCTGTCACTATTTATGCTTTTCTACCAGCCTGAGCCCGCTGCGGCCGAAACCGAGGAGGAATACGTGTGGGACCCGGAGCCCGTTGCTGCACAGTTGGCCTGGAATCAGAACTTCAATATGGAAAAGGGGGACGATGATCAGGATTTAGGCGAGCAGTACCTAGATTGCTACAGCCAAGGAAAGATCACCCCTGATGTGCGTCGGCAGCTGGGGGAAGCATGGCCACTATTCGACTCCATCTCCAACGCTGTGCATGCAGGCGACCCGACTGTCAACATTGTGCCTGTAGGACTGCCGCGTCCGGTAGTGCATCCTAGGGATGATTGTTCTGTCATGGTATTAAATGCACCGCCCGATGACCTGTGGGATGTCGATGAGATCGTCGACCTTAACACAAGCCCGCTGCCTGCTGATTTCTAGGATGTCGATAAAGTGGTCGACGTTCAGGTCGGGGACGAAGTCTGGACCGTCGATACTGCCTTAGTGGACGGAGGCTTTTGGGATGTACCGTTCGTCACTAATCCAGGGACACCATTCGAGGAAGCTGCCGCGCAGAATCCGGCCCCTCGGGAAGGACAAGTCATGAGTGATCTGGAATGGGTTATGGCTTCGAACCAGGTTGCATCGATCGACAAGGGGAAATGCAAGCTAGAGGAAGTGCCTGCTGATTTCTGGGATTTTGTGGACACATCGCCTTGGTGGGAGGTCGCTAATGTCACTAGGAGCGGCCGAGTCTTCCAACCACCCAATCTTTCGACTGGAAGCTCGTCCAATCCCGGTAGCGATCAAAGACCCACTGTTCCCTCTGCGCCAAAGAACGCTCCGGCCATTCCTAGCGGGAAAGGATTCCTGCCGCCGTCTCTGTCTGGGGTCTGATATCATCATCAAAGGAGCATCGAGAAAGGCTGTCTGCAGCGCTAGCCCGTCTTACTGTGCCAACTGACATCACCGCGGAGGCCATGGTTGCCCTAGTCTTGCCATTGCTTTCCAAGCATTCCGTCACTTTCACCGAAAAGGATCTGCCTGTTGATGGGACTGCTCACAACCGCCCATTGCACATCACTCTCAAGTGCAGGGGACATTGGGTGCCAACTGTGTTGATCGATAACGGATCTGCGATCAATGTCTGTCCGATGAGGGTTGCTTACCGTCTGGGGCTCACCAAGGCTGACCTCACGCCTTCCAATCTGGCAGTCAAGGCCTACGATAACACGCGCCGCGTAGTCGAGGGGACTCTCATGCTGAAGCTTGATGCCGAGGGTTTTGAAATGGACGTGGAATTCCATGTGGTTGACATCCCTGCCACCTTCAACCTGCTGTTGGGAAGGCCGTGGCTGCATAGGGCGGACATCATGGCTGTACCGTCGACTCTCCACCAGAAGGTCATGCTGGGGCTTCCTACCGGGACTCTAACCATTTGCGGAGACTCTGGGATCCGCCCGCTTAAGGAAGATGGGACGCCTGTTTTGGGAATCATGCATGGGGAGGAAGATTCAGACTTTGGGGGATTTGCTTTTGACACCTCCGACTCAGTCCTGTCCATTGTCATGGATGACGACTTCATAATCAGCTCTACTGCCCTTGAAATCATGAAGAATATGTCATTCATTCCTGGCTTAGGGCTCGGGATCAACCAACAGGGGATCGCTGAGTTCCCTGTCTTTCCCTTTACCGAAGGCCGCTTTGGCCTGGGATACGCTCCCCCTACCAAAAAGGCCAAATTAGGGAAAGACACGGGAAAACCTCGGACCCTTTATGGTAACCCCGACAGCTATTTCGTCCGTGAAGGAGGAAGCACTGCTTATCTGGGGCAGGCTGAACCGTTTTGGGATCAAGTGACTAGGACCTGGCTTCCGGGCTTTGAGATCTTCGCTGCCGACACTTGGTCTGATGACGAAGAGGAAATTGCAAAGGAGGAGCTGGCTGCAAAGGAATTCAAGAGGCAGCTGGTCGCAATCAAGGAAAGGGCTGACTGGCTGGTTGCTCTTGATCAAGGGGGTCTAAAGGAGCTGTTCTCCCAAGTGGGTTTGGTTGGCAAGGAAAATGAGGCTGAAGTGCTGATGCTTGGGCCCGACTCTCCAGATCTTCTCAACGATCCAACCTCCCTCATCGTCGAAGCAAAGGGTAGTCTTAATAACTGCATTTTTACTCCCCGTCTAACATGCATTGACGATGTATCTGAATCTGACACAGAGTCTGTCGAGTCTAAGTCTAGCTCAGAGTCGGAGTTTGTGCCTCTCGGCCCTCCACGTCATAGCTTTTACTTTGAGTTCGAGTCGACTGTACTTGGCAACCCCTCTGGGTTTTATGAAATGAATGATCCTGCTTCCGACTACTTTGCTGACTTTTACATAAACTGTGTCGACCCCGACGATGAAGGAATCGACTTTGACGGGAACATCCCGGCCGAGTTGCGTTCCCTCATCGAAAGGGAAGACGAAAGGCATGCTCAGCCTCTAAAAGAAGAAGTAATTTCAATAAATCTGAAAGATGAGGATGACCCCCGTATGATACAAATCGGTTCAAACCTATCCCCGGAACATCACGCTGGTACCATTGAGGCGCTCAAAGAATACTTCGAAGTTTTTGCCTGGTCTCACACCGACATGCCTGGTATCGATCCCGAGATAGTACAGCACCGAATTCCGTTAATGCCAGGGGCAATTCCTGTCAAGCAGAAGCTCCGAAGAATGAGACCAGACTGGGTTCAGAAGATCAAGGAAGAGGTCACCAAGCAAATTGACGCAGGATTCCTGAGGGTTGCTGAATTCCCCCAATGGGTCGCCAACATCGTACCGGTACCCAAGAAGGATGGAAGGATCTCCGGTTTGTGTCGATTTTAGGGATTTGAACAAGGCAAGCCCCAAAGATAGTTTTCCCTTGCCTCACATTGATGTGCTTGTGGACAACACGGCGGGGCATGCCTTGCTCTCCTTTGTCGACGGGTTCGCAGGATACAATCAGATCTTCATGGCCCCAGAGGATCAGGAGAAGACAACGTTCGTCACAGAATGGGGAACCTACTGTTACGTGAAAATGCCATTTGGACTAAAGAATGCCGGGTGCACTTTCCAAAGGGCCCAAACAACTCTGTTCCATGACTTCATCCACAAGACGGTCGAGGTGTATGTCGACGATATGATTGTAAAGGCAAAAGAGGAAAAGGACTATCTCCCTTCGCTCAGACAGTTTCTCGAAAGGCTTCGAAAGTACAATGTACGTCTCAACCCGCAGAAGTGCACATTCGGGGTTACAGCAGGCAAGATGTTGGGGTTTCTGATCACCAAGAGAGGAATCGAGGTCGACCCGTCTAAGATCAAAGCAATTCTCGAAATGGAGCCCCCGCGATCTGAGAAGGGAGTGCGGAGTTTTCTGGGAAAGGTTCAGTTTATCAGCCGATTCATCGCCAAATTGACTCCGACTTGTGAACCGCTGTTCCGCTTACTCAAGAAGAATGTCCCGTTCGAATGGACAGACAGGTGTCAGACTGCTTTTGAATCAATTCAGAAATATCTGCAAAACCCTCCGGTATTAATGCCGCCTATGCCTGGACAGCCACTGATTCTGTACTTGTCTGTAACACCAACGGCAATGGGTTGTCTGCTAGCACAGGAAGGGGAAAACAGAGTCGAGAAGGCCATCTACTATTTGAGCAAGAAAATGGTGGGAAGCGAGGAGCGATATACCCCTTTGGAAAAGACATGCTGGACACTAGTTTGGGCTACCAAAAAGCTTAGACACTACATGCTAGCCTATTCGGTGAAGCTGATTTCTCGAATGGACCCCATCAAATACCTGTTCGAGAAGCCAGCACTCACCCATAAGCTAGCACGTTGGTTGCTTCTGCTGACTGAGTTCGATCTCCAGCATGTCACAAGGAAGTCAGTAAAAGGCCGCGCTGTGGCAGAATTCTTGGCAGATCACCCAGTTGAGGGGCCAGAGGATGTGAATTTTAACTTCCCAGACGAGGATGTACTGACCGTAACTGAAGAAGTATGGACGTTGTATTTCAACGGGGCTGCTAATCAGAAAGGGTTCGGAATCGGGGTGTTGCTGATCACGCCCGCCGGCGCTCATATTCCGCTCGCATTCAAACTGAATTTCGATGTTACTAACAATCAAGCCGAGTATGAGGCCTGCATCGTCGGAATGGAGGCAGCAATTGCATTGGGAGTTGAGAAGCTCGAGGTTATCGGAGATTCAAACTTGGTGGTGTCCCAAGCCAATGGAGATTAGAGGGTTCGCGAGGAAAAGCTGAAGCCTTATCACCAAGACTTGGAGGAACTGATTCCTCGCTTCGATAAGGTGACTTTCACCCATGTCCCTCGCTTGAGGAATCAGTTCGCCGATGCCTTGGCGACCTTGGCTTCAATGATCGAACTCCCGACAGGGGTCAAAATGCGGCCAATTGTGATCGAACAAAGGGACCTGCCCGCTTATGAATACATCAACGCCGTCGATGATGGCCTGCCCTGGTACCATGACATCTGGAATTTTGTGGAGCGCGGGGAGTTTCCCGCTGGAGCTACAAGGAAGGATCGGATCGCCTTGCAACATTTGGCTGCTCAGTACATCATCTGCGGGGGAAAGTTGTATCGAAGGTCTCACTGCGGGATGCACAAGCTATGTGTGAATGGCGCCGAAGCAACACGGATAATGGAGGAGATTCACGAAGGGGTCTGCGGTCCTCACATGAGCGGCGTCATGCTCGCAAGGAAAATCCTCAGGCAGGGTTATTATTGGTCTACCATGGAATCTCAATGCATTGACTATGTGCGACGTTGCTATAAGTGTCAAATCCATGCTAACCTGCAGCACGTTCCTCCAACTGAACTTTTTGGTATGACCTCGCCTTGGCCTTTCTCAGTATGGGGAATCGACGTCATCGGGATGATCAACCCCTTTGCTTCGAACGGCCACAAGTTCATATTAGTAGCCATCGACTACTTCACCAAGTGGGTCGAGGCTGAATCTTACAAGACCCTGACAACCGTTCAAGTTGCACAGTTCATTCGAAAGAACATCATCTACCGGTATGGGGTCCCTCAGGCCTTTGTATCAGACAATGGAAGCCACTTCAAGGGTAGGGTTTTGGAGCTATTCGAGGAATTTGGAATTAAGATCCATCATTCAACAGCCTACCGGCCGCAGACGAACGGGGCTGTCGAGGCTGCAAATAAGAACGTCGAAATGATCATCAAGAAGACAGCCGAGTCTGCAAGGGATTGGCACGAACTGCTACCGTTGGCCTTCTGGGGGTACCGCACTTCGATTCGCACTTCCACAGGCGCAACTCCGTTCTCTCTAGTCTATGGAATGGAAGCTGTACTCCCCATCGAGCTTGAGATTCCGTCTCTGAGAGTCATGGCTGAAAGTGGGCTCGAGGAAGCTGAATGGTTAAGTGGGAGGTTTGTCGAGCTCATGTTGTTTGATGAGAGGAGGCTCCGTGCTCTGTATCATGTTCAAGGGTATCAGCGTCGAATCGCCCGAGCATTCAATAAGAAAGTGAAGTCGAGAGGTCTGGTCGAAGGGGATATGGTTACAAAGGAAATCCGGGCTCCAGTGTTCGATCCTCGTGGAAAGTTCCGGCCAAAGCATTCTGGGCCGTACATCATCAAGACCATCCTATCCGGGGGTGCCGCCAAGCTCATCGACCTCGATGGCAATGAATTCAGTACCTTGGTCAACCTGGATCAGCTCAAGCGCTACTATCCTTGAGAGATGCTCGTTGGATCGAAAACCACAAGGGTGGGCGATTCCAAGCAAAATTTAGAGCAGCCTGCTAGACCGAAAACCTAAGGAGGCTGTCTAGGCAAAAATAAATAGGCAAAGTTAAAGAGCTCGCTAGACCGAAAACCTGTTAAGGCGGTTCTAGGCAAAAGTTAAAGCGTAAAAGGAGAGGTAAAATACACGAGCGAACCCTTGCCTAAACTACGTTCTGACCTGATTCCCTGCAAAGGGATACGTAGGCAGTCTCACAATGAGACCCGGTCATATCCCATCAAGCTGATCCACGGTCTGACATTCTGGATTTGCACCAAGGCTGAGGTAGTTCAGAAACTCAAAAGGCGGGCTGGAGTTACGTTGGAAAATTCAAAAGGGGGAAACCCTTCATCTTTCAACTTTATTTTGCAAAATTATTATTTCTAATACACAAGCTGAGCATAAAAGCCTTAAAAGAAATGAAGCATGAAAAACAGAACAAAATGCTTGAGAAGCCTAACGGCTCACAGCTTATTCTAAGTACAGCAAAGTGGTTTGGAGTCAGCCCATATTTGTTCTTGCATGCACATCTGCTCTCAGCCACTGTCTATAGCGATTCTTTAGCCGAGGGTTGAAATCTGGCATCTCCGCCTGGAGAATCCTCAGGCCCCAGCGCCTCTGATAACCGCCCAGCGTCTGAGCATTGAAGTTGGGAAGACGGAAACCCCCGGTACTGATTCGGGTATTCTCCTGTGAAGCGCCCAGTTGGCGAAGGATCCGCCCAGGGATATAGAATGTGAAGCTGGTCAGCCCCGCGATGACCACCCTGTCAAAGCCGTCAGAATGGATGGTCATGTCTGGAAGGTCTAGCCAAGGACACCTCCAAGCAATTTCATCGGGCTGCATTTCCTGCATGAATTCGTACCAGCCCTCCACATCCAAGTCAGGATACCGCATTTCCCTCTGATGAACCCGTTTTGGAAACAGGTTCCAGTCCGCTGCCGGTGGATGCAAAAGGCTCAGCTTATCCGACAACCACAGCTGTATGAGTGATAAAACAAGTAAGGAGTCAGATAAAGCCTGAGCGAAAAGACAAGTAAGTAACTAGGAAGCGGCCTAAGCCGAGTGTCGAGGTAAAATGAGACTGTGCGAAAGACCAGAAAAAGGTGAGCTGAGTGAGTTTACCTGAAGCAAGAGTGGGCTCCCGCTGAAAACGGCCGATTGGCCTGTACTCACTAAGTCCAAACCCAGGAGTGTCTCAGCCAGAACCAGAGGAATCACATTCTTCCGATCCCCCATTTGAGCGGCCACGCTCACCAAAGAAGGGCTGACCCGCCTGTCAGCAGGAACGAGCAAATAAGCCGCAAGCAGGCAGATAACCAGGGCGAAGCGCCGACGCGCTTGAACTTCGTCGCTGTTCGGGCTATTCAAGTCGACATCCGGGCTGTACATTTCAACCAGCCGGATAACATTCACCTGGCCACCTTCCAGGATTGTGTTCGCCAGACCCCGAGAAATTCCAAGCGAGCTAGCCAGCAGTTTCGGCATGCTCACTTGATAGGGAGGAACGACAAGCGTCGGGGATGCGTAAGTGCGGAGGTACGCCTGAAATTCCTCCACGGTCGGGCACATCTCATCGTCGCCAAAGCGGAAGACATGGACGTCCGGGTCCCAGAATCTCAGGGCGGCCCACAGCAGCGCCGGGCGGATCGGCACATGTCGAAGGAAGCGGAAAGAAGAAAGCCCGTGGTATTGGAAGTTGAGCCAATCAACACCCAAAAAGGACACTAGCCAGGGCTTGAGCAGTGTTGGGAGGGGATTATCCATGGGCAAAGCAATGTATATGCTAGGAAAGAAAGGGGGAGTAATTGGTGCTGTGAATGCCCTGAAGGAGGCACCCCAGCTTTATAGGCTTTCAAATGACCGTTGTAGATCACATGGGACATAGAACCAAGTAGCTAGCCTCCAAGGAAACATTATACCAAGTACTCTGCCTCCCCTGAACTCTCAGAAACCGTGGGGAAGCCGTGTGGGGGTGAAAACAAAATGCCCCCTGAAAAAGAACAGTTGGTCAGTCAAGTGGATCTGACTCACAGGAACTTGGCGGACGCCAACACAAAGCTGGCGTACACATGGTTTTCACCATCCCGGCGTACGGGTCTCTAACCATGGCGTACGGTAGGTCTGTGCATCAGAAAACCAGTTTCCAGCAGCAGCTGTCGTCGCATGGTCGTTTTCAATTCAAAGGCTCGCTTTGGCCATTTCTTGATTCCTACAAGTTTCAAACATCATTTGGGACTGCAGCGAAGCATCGGATCCTAAAAGCCGCGCCCGTCGAAGATTTTGAACCTCCGAAGGCCCGTGTCGAACCAAAATCAAGGATACGGAGGGTCGAATTTCGTTTTGTAGGGTTTTGCCAAGTTTTGTTACACCGTACATGTCACATAGGACTTGTGTGACTGTACGGGGGTGTCGGTTTCAGTCCGGGACCATATCGAGTCGTCTTTTGCGTCTTATGTCCATTTTTGCGACATTTTTAGCCTTTTTATGGTGTTTTCCTTATATCGGGACGTTTCTACCGGTTTCAATGGTTTGTACAGGTCATTGTACGTCTCTATAGTCTATTCAAAGTGTCAGTTTCTTCTGTTTTGGAGAAATATAGAATTTGGTCTATTAATACCAATTTTTCCCGTATCCTCCGCGTGTCTGGGGTATATCTCGTATTCCGGGGCTTTTCTGTACCTTTTTCTTCGAGCTAGACCCATTGTTACACATATGCAAGTGTCTGTGTCGATTCAGAACTATCATCAATGCATGTTAGATGTTAGGGGATGGTTTGTTCGTTCCTTGAAACACAAAATTCAATAACTAAAGGAATCAACAAACAGAAAATGCGGATATTATTTCTACCATGTATACCACGTCGAAATCCTAAAAAGCAAAAGGCGGGAATGTATCAAGCGGCACATCAGCCCGAGCAAACTCAACATGTATCAGGGCACACTCGCCCAAAAGTCAAAAGGCACGCAGGCCTTATATCCAAAGCGTCAAAATGTCAAAGTAGCAATGTATCAAAAGTCAAAACAGCAAAATAGACTAAGGCTCGGTGATAGCCCTCAGTCGTCAAAAAGGTCCTCGTCGTCCTCCTCCTCCTCGCTCTCTACCAGCTTGCGCGGGTCTATCCGGAATCGAGGGTCCTCCGCGGAGTCAGAGTCGCTGCTGAGGGACGTACTCTCCTCCTCTTCTTCTGCAAAGGTCCCTCAGCAGGCCTCTTCTCTGCAGACCTCTTCCTCAGCTCTCGACGGAATGGGAGATCCTCGCTAGCAGCCGCAATGTGTACTCCTCTCTGAGTGCTCACTGCTGGTCGGGATGAGCTCGGTGCTATCTTCTTCTGAGGCGGTGGCCTCGCGCTCTTCCTCCTAGGAGCCGCCCTAGCCTGCCCCTGCATTGCATTTAGCATGTTAACATTTGTGTACATATTGCATATATATATTGAAATGTGAAAGCAGGACATTATTCTATCAAAGCTTCAAAGTCATACCTGAGGCCGCACAGTAGGAGTTGGAGCTGGAGGTGGATAGTGCAGCCGCAACTGGGCGCCGCTAGCAATTCTGTGAAACTCCTTCTCCATAGCCTTCATCAGGCGCACCGCCTCTCGCACCCACTCCATCGGGGCCTGTGTTACAATAAGTGGTCAAGTCAGTTTGCAAGACAACTATACATACACAAATCAGGGTAAAGAAGGGAAATACAAAGGATGCTATAGTATCGTACCGGTCCTGTGATCTCCTCGGGCTCTCTCCTAGCAGGCTCGAACTGAACAGTGGCCTCCTCTCCCTGAGCATCCCGCACAGCCAGCGTCCAAGAAAGCCGAGGAAGGCCCGTCGCCCTAGCAGGCTCACTCCTCTCCCTCGAGCGGGCAGCCCTGCCTTGCCCGCGCCTCTCCTCTCCCGCTGCTCTAGCCTCAGCCTCTACAGCTCCGTGCTCGACTACCCCGAGTGGTCCCGCCAAATACTGCCTCTGATAGACAGCATAGTCACGCTCGGGCCTCAAGAAAGCACTAAGGCCTGCCGGGACGGTGAAGCGCTGCAGCTCAGCCAGCGCGTACTGGTCCGTGTGTGAAGCGCGAGGCGGAAGTGGACCCGGCACCATAAACTTTGAAGCCTCAAGTGACTGTCGTGTCACTCGATCCCCTAAGTACCACTGCCACCCAAAGATAGACTCCAGCAGCACGCGGCTCGCGGCTACCACCCTGCTCCGGGAAAGGTACTCTGGCTCAGCCTCCGTGGTCCTCCAAGGGTCCCACTCCACCTGCAAGCATTCAACAATCAAGCAACAAACAGTCGATCAGCGACAGCATTGAAGCAATTCAAAGGCAAAAGTAGGCGATAAAAGGTTGTGTTCTACCTGGGTGCTCGACAGCTCGTCAAGGTACGCCCGGAAGGCCTGGAGGCTACCTCTTGCTGCCTTCTTGCCTCGGTACTGTGGCCCCCATATCAGAGCACGGGGGAGCATCTTCAAGTTCGGGCATGAGTTCTCCGGAGGGTACATCTTCAGCACCTCGTATGCCCATAGCTGCAAGTTCAAACAATCAAAGCATCAGTACAGCAGTTGAATTTCAAAAGAAAGGAAAGTACTCAGAAAAGTAAAGGTTATGAGTCTATTTTTCTTACCTCCCACACCCTCCAAAGGCCAGCAATCGCCTTCTTCCGCCGAGAGAACTCGCCCATGAAACTGTAGCACGTCCCCAGAGCAGCACCTCCCCAATCGTACCTGGCCGCCGTGCGCAAGTCAAACAAGGCCGGCAAGTAGGCCAAGTGCACCGTGGACCTCTTGTTAGGGAATAGCGACGCCCCGAACAAGTACAACAAGTAGGCCCTCGCCATCTGCTCCTCCTCCTGCTCCGAGTGCGGGACCTTGTCCTTCAAACGCCAGTGGAACTGGTCGTGGGTGAATGTCTCTGAGATACCCACGGGCACAAAACCCAAGAACCACTGCAGCGCCTCCGGATCTCTGTGGATCCCCGTATCAAATGGGATAGGCTCTCCTCCTACCCTCAAGCCTGTCAAAGCAGCAAAGTCCGCCGGAGTCACAGTCATCTCCCCGATCATCTCCCCGATCAGGAGGTGGAAGGTGTTGGAGGCATCCCACCACCTCTCCGCCAGCGCCGTGAGCAGGGCGTGATCGCTGAGCGTGGCCGTCTGTGTAAGGATGAACGGCCTGAACCCCGCAGCATCAACTAAGGACCTAACCCGCTCGGGCAGCCCTCTGTACAGCTCAAGGGAACTAGCAGGACCGCCGTGCCCCCTTGTGCCACCTCTCGTCCTCTGCACACCACAAAAGCGAAATGAACAAGAGTTTCCGTTAGCATGCATACTATAACAAGCAGTCGAATCAAGGAAAGAGTTGTAAGTAAAGGCCATCAAGTCAGGATCAAAAGGGCATCCAACATTCTATGGTCAATTCAAGGTCCGTGTTTACCATGGACATCCAGCATGATATTTTATTTTATGTGCGTAAGGCATTCTACTCAGTCGAATCGAAGGCATAAGGTATCCTATTTCAGTCGATTCTCTTCTCGAAAGAGGCAAGTATTTAGTCAAATCAAGAGCATGGTATTTCATCAGTCGAATTCGAGTTCTACAATGTTAACAAGTCGAGGCAACCTACAGTCGATTCAAGTTCGTCACCACGTGATTCTTATCAAGGTGCTAGCAAGTCTACAGTCAAGTTCAAGCATGTTCTACCCAACGTTCTATCTACCAAGTCAAGCTATCAGGCATGCATATGTCACTATGCTATCAAATATCATGCACAAGTAAGCTACGTACAGGTACAGTAATAAAGGACTACAAGAGAATCAAAAGTGGAGTTCAAAGGAATACCTGCGCCCAGTCCGCCGACAAGTGCCACTCCGGGTCTCTCAGCACGAGCTCTGCGTCGTAATCATCGCGACGGGGGATGTAGCTCTCAAACCCGGACGGTATGAACAAATGTGGCTCCGGGGGAACATAGGCCCCTGCCTCAAACGCCGGGCGGCCTGCAGCCCGCATAGCCTTTGCCCATGCCACCGCTCGCTCACGAGCAAGGCCACCCTCCTCCTGGGCATGCTCGACTACCTCAGTCTCCCGTACAAAAGCATCCTCCGCCGCCTTGGCCCTCTCGGCCTCAGCTCTCAAGCGCTCCTCCTCTTGAGCCTGCGCAATCTGCCTCAGTCTCTCCTCCCGGGCTGATATCACCGTCTCCACCACTGTTGGGTTCTCGCGCAACAGCCGATCAAGTATCTCATCTGTCACAAACTCTGCGAAGTCCCCGCGCGTAATGGGAACATGCGCCGAGGACCCCGCCGCTGGTCTGAACTCTGCTGGCCCTGTGGGTGCCTCAATGGGAGCCTCCTCCTCCACCACAACATCCTTGCCCCGTGCCGGATCCCTTCTCAGCGCATCCGACCGATCATCACCGCCACTAACATCACCACTGCTGCCGCCGCCGTGGGTCCCTGTCAAAATCGAGCCCGTGACCACCAACCCCTCTACACCACTCTCGAAGCCCAACCGACTCACGCGTGGAGCCCCTGCCTCGATCGTAGTTGGCGTACGCCCAGCCCCGCCGACCGTACGCCACCAGTCGCCGTCACCTGTCTCCTCTGCATGGCCACCATCGCCGCCGTCGCCGCCTGAAACCTCTGCACCGTTGGTCGACGACGAACCCAAGGTCGCTTGATCGTCGATTTGTGACCTTTGAGCCTCGATTTCGACCCGTGGTTGTCTTCCCTCTTCACCACCGCCACCATTGCCGCCACTTCCACCGGGTTCGGCCATGGATGCATTGATTCGAGCAAAAGACAGTAAGAAAGTAAGATTTGCGTGGGGAGATGAAGAGTTTGGGAGAGTTTGGGAGCCTTTGGACTTCAAAAACCGCAGGATGGCGGTTCCCAAGCGTTTCTGCAGAAGTTATACGACATGGGACCGTGCTGGGCCGGGTCTGGGCCTGGATCTGGACCAGGTTGACGAAGATTCCTGGCGTACGCCAGGGTTGGTATACCGTACGCCACGTTTTGTTGGGCCGTGGGCCCAAAATGCCATGGATCAAGTTTTCCCTCCTTAAAAAGGATCCCAGGTGGTCCAGTCCGTATCTATACCCCTGGAGAGCTTATCCCCGAGCAGGGTTCCGTTCCAACCCAATCAACGACGGTCCACCCGTCCAATTTTCAATTCAACGACGGTCCACCCGTCCAATTTCAATTCAACGACGGTCCACCCGTCCAATTTCAAATCAACGACGGTCCACCCGTCCAATTTCAAATCAACGACGGTCCACCCGTCCAATTTCAATTCAACGACGGTCCACCCGTCCAATGTCAAATCAACGACGGTCCACCCGTCCAATTTCAATTCAACGACGGTCCACCCGTCCAATTTCAAATCAACGACGGTCCACCCGTCCAATTTCAATTCAACGACGGTCCACCCGTCCAATTTCAAATCAACGACGGTCCACCCGTCCAATTTCAATTCAACGACGGTCCACCCGTCCAATGTCAAATCAACGACAGTCCACCCGTCCAATTTCAAGTCAACGACGGTCCACCCGTCCAATTTCAATTCAACGACGGTCCACCCGTCCAATTTTCAATTCAGCGACGGTCCACCCGTCCAATTTCAATTCAACGACGGTCCACCCGTCCAATTTCAATTCAACGACGGTCCACCCGTCCAATTTCAAATCAACGACGGTCCACCTGTCCAATTTCTGCCCTCCACAGGCAGCAGTTTTTCTCAAATAATCTGTCTGGCTGGACTCACCAATCAGGTTCTTTAAAATTCATGTCTTCTTTATCTTGCTCAGGATAGTCAAGAGTAGGGTGTCTAGACAACCTTTGACGTTACTTGTCTCCACTCAACCAAACTGTGCTCCAAGTGCCGTCAAAAGGGGGCTTCTGTAGACACCCCATTCTGGACTGTCCGGATTAGTCCTTTTACTTTCTTTATTGACCCGATGATGATAAGCGGTCGAAAACTCTCCGAGGTCGATGGAAGGTCGTGAGCTTTGAGCGTTGGACCCTCCTCTTTCAAGCCCTTTCAAACCTCTTCAAACCTGAGCCAAATGAGCCTCAGCAAAACCACACCTTGCTTACGCCACCTCCTCCTTGGCGTGCGCCAGGTATTTGCCATGTGTCGGTCATCGACCGTTGACTGACTTGACCTGGCGCACGGCAGGTCCTAGGTGGCGTACGGAGGGTCAAGACCAGTCAAATCACCGCTTTTACAGCACGCGACCGAGACTTTTGCGGCTCCAAAGTACAGGGAACAGTGCCCCTAATGATTATTTCCTGCTGGACCGTCCCTCACTCTCTTCTACACCTAGTCCCATGCATTTAATGCATGGGAGGCTCCTCACTCAACCCCAACCAGCCCTAACCAGCCCTAAACCCAGCTGATTAGCCCTGGTTTTCAGCCCCTCTCTCCACCATAAATACCCCCCCTTGCATTCATTTGCAAGGGGTTAACCACATTACTCTCCAAGTCCACTCCCTCTCTTCTCTCTTGTTCTTGCTCTCTTATTGTAAGAGTGAGAGATAGAGAAGCTTCACCCCCCCCTCTCTACTGACCAGTGATTATACAGCCTCCATCTTCAACAAAAGCTCACCACTATCCTTCCTCTCTCTTGCACCAAAGGTATACCACCTTTGTGCTGCGCTCTGTTTTCAACCCCTGAGGGGAACCAGAAAGGTTCTGGCTAGTAACTGATACTAGTCCAGGCCCCTTTCTGGTAAAATAAATCAGTCGTAAGAGCCAAGCCATGGCGCACGCCAGCTTCTCTTAGCCGTACGCCACCTTTGGCTGTACGTGCACAGCTGGCGTGGGGACCATGAAGGGCTCATTTATTGCTCATTTCCTTTATGTCATCACCTTCTAGCATGTTAATAACCAGTCTATTGCTTTCTGTATCTTAGAACTGTTCAAATGTAGTTTTCAATACTTGTACCCATTTTTATTCTCAAGGCCACTGGGGTATGTCTGGTCATGTTCCAGAACCCAGATGATGTAAAGCCAAACACTGGTTCACATGCAGACCTGGCGTACGACTCCCACAGGGTGGCGTACGACATGTTTGTTAAAGACCAGTGCCTGGCCCTTACATCCCAGTTCAATCCTGGCCTCTTGTTCCTCCCCACTCTGTTTATGGGGTCTGTCTTGCTATTTTCCTGGCTACTGGCCATTCCTTATGTCTGTACATATGTATAATCCATATTATAAACTGCGTGGTTTGCCCTGGGTGTGCACTGGTCCCTTCCAGAGCCCAGAGGATTGAGAGTAGGAGCTGTAAGAAATCGGTGTGGTAGTGTACGCCAGTCTGAAGGTGGGCGTGCGCAGGGTATGGTGGCGTGCAGAGGCTCGGCCACTGCATGCCAGCATGTCGCCTGCTCACGCACCCGACGAGCAGCGTACATCATCCCGCTGAACTTCTTGCAGCGCTTGTTCTCAATCTATGTTCTTACGTTTAATTCAATTCAAGCAAGCAAATCATCATCCATAAACATTTTTGTCATACAAACTGCAACGTGTCACAGTTTTAATCCCTATTAACTGTTCCCCCGCCCTAACTGGCCAAAAATGATCAAATGAGAGAAAAATGCAAATGTCTTAAATAAAATGCCCGAGTAGAGACCGATCTCCGAATTGGGCGAGAAGGGTGCCATAAAACCCTTCCCCTCTCGTAACCTGGCTCCCGAACCTCAGATATCGAAGGTGACGACGGACCAGTCTACGCCTTTTCAAATCAAGTCAAACCTTTTTCAAATCAAAGCAAAACGTAGCAAACGTTCTCGAGTTCGGTTCCTTGGGTATCCTTCCGCTAAAACCCGAGTGGCGACTCTGAATCGAAGCGTTTCGCCGCGCTATTTTCTAAAAGGGCCGCCCCCCAAACAATATCCATCGAAACCAAAATCGGGCGATTTTCGGGGCGTGTGCCCACAGGATGTGGGTTTTTCCTATGTGCCTACCTATGAAGAGTGGGAGAGAGTTGAGAATGTTTGTCAATTTTTGGAAATTTTCAATGATGTGACAAATATAATCTCTAGTTGTGAATATCCAACTTCCAATTTGTTTCTCACCGAGGTTTGGAGAGTAAAAGAAATCTTGGATAAAAATTCAGTGAGTAAATTAGAATACCTTAAATCAATGGCTTTAAAGATGAAGGGGAAATTTGACAAGTATTAGGGTGAGTGTAATCTAGTGATGGCTCTTGGTGCGGCACTGGATCCAAGATACAAATTGGTGCTGATTGGGTTTTGTTTTCCAGAGATATATGGTGACAAGGCAGACCAAAACATTGATATGGTGCGTAAATCTCTGTATGATCCTTATGATGAGTATGTTGTTATGCATTCCCAAGCGTACGATGAACAAGTTTTACAGCAAAGCAGTACAGAAGTTTGCTCTCTTAGTAGTGTTTCACAAGGGAAAAAAGTTGCCACGGGTAAATCCAAATATGAGTCTTTTGTTAGGAAAGCCGATACCATTCAGCCTGTAAAATCTGATTTGGATATCTATCTTGACGAAGGTGTTTATATATGTGCTTCACAAGGTGAAGAAGTTTTGGATCCCCATTTTTGATGCATTAGAGTGGTGGAAAGCAAATACTCTCAATTACCGCATATTGTCCAAGATGGCATGTAATATGTTGTCCATTCCTATTACCTTGGTGGCCTCGAAGTTCACATTTAGTGTGGGAGGTAGAGTCATTGATCCATATCGTGCATCATTGGCAACAGAAACTGTTGAAATGTTACTTTGTGGAGCTGATTATGTACGTGCATATCATGGATTTAAAAAGGGATCCGATGTAAGTGAAATTTGTTTATTTATGTTTTCAGCTTTCGTATCCAATCATGTTAATTATATATATTCTGATGAATTTTTTTTCGTTTTTTTTTTTTGATAGACCAAAGAGCCATCTTACAAAGAGTTCATTCTACCTTAATGGAGTAATATGGTGTGTGTGGAAATGGTACATGGTAGCTGGTTTGCAGAAAACAACGGCATTGAATGTAACCGAGGAGAGTCTCAAGGTATCACCTCAGAAAATTTATTATTTTTACGAGTTAATTGAGTTTTATTGCATATTTGATCCGATTGGTAAGATAGATCAGAAGATAACCTAACTGATGAAAATCAAGTTGATTAGCAAAGTAAATGTGTTGACCTTGGTTGAGAATGGTCAAATTCCAATTGTGTTTCTATTTGGTTGAATGAAAGATGTGTACAGGAAAGATTATTCATAAGCAATCTTTGTTCTTCCTTTTTTAATCTCTGTCTGCCTATGTGTTGGTAGGTACACAAGAATTGTAATTTTTCAAGTCATTCATGTTTTAATCTCATGCATACTACATAGTTACAATTATATCTTGTAGAATTCAACTGGGATAGCTGGGTTTTTTTTTTTTAATGTGTCTCTTGGTTCAGAGATGTGTTGATCTGCATTATTAATGCAATACATTGTATCTTATTGAATTTTCCTTTGTGGATCTGATTCAGAGTATTCTTGATATTTTCTAGTATTGGTTGGATACTGATGATAGATGGTTAGACTAGATGTTGGCTGCTAAAACCTTCCTCAGCTATTATTTTACACAATCCAGGAACTTCCATAACGTTGGTGGAATTCACTTTGTGCAACATATGCATTACTTTGTGTGGGCACACGCCCCAAAATTTCCGGATTTTGGTTTGTAAAATTTGTTTGGGGGGCGGCCCTCTTGGAAAAATTAGCGCTGCGAAACGCTTCGATTTAGAGTCGCCACTCGGGTTTTAGCAGTGAGGCACCCAAGGAACCGAACTCGAGAACGTTTGCTACGTTTGCTTGATTTTGAAAAAGTTTGATTTGATTTGAAGAGGCACAGACTGGTCCGTCGTCACCTTCGATATCTGAGGTTCGGGAGCCAGGTTACGAGAGGAGAAGGGTTTTATGGCACCCCTCTCGCCCAATCCGGAGATCGGTCTCTACTCAGGCATTTTGTAAAACGTTTGCATTTTTCTCTCATTTGATCATTTTTAGCCAGTTAGGGCGGGGGAACAGTTAATAGGGGATTAATACTGTAACAAGTTGCGGTTTATACGACAAAAATGTTTATGGATGATGGTTTGCTTGAATTGGATTAAACGTAAGAACATAGATTGAGAACAAGCACTGTGAACGATTTCACCAGGATGATGTACGCTGCTTTTCGGGCACGTGAGCAGGCAGCATGCTGGCACGCAATGGCCAAGCCACTGCACGCCACCAGACCCCGCGCACGCCACCTAAGAGCTGGCGTACACTACCCTCTTGATTGCTTACAGTCTTTGCTCTCAACCCTTTAAACCATCGCACACCCAGGACAAACCACGCAGTTTATAGAACAATCATATATACAGATACAGACAGCAGGAATGGATATAAGGAAACAAAATGAACAGAACACCCCATAAACAGTGTGGGGAAAGTAAGCAGCGGCCAAGGCTTAGCTAACATGCAAGGGCCAGCCACTGATCCTTGGGATAACTATCGTACGCAAGTCGCGAGGGACCGCACGCTAGCTATGTCATTTGGTCAGTGCTTGGCTTTGCATATTCTGGACTCTGGAATATGACCAGAAAGATCCCAGAAGCCTTTCAAAGCAAAAGGAAAGCAAGTATTGACATGTTACACCTATACAGTTCTAAATACGGAAAGTTGGAAATTGGTTTTTAGTATGCAATGGGGAGATGAATAGACAAGAAATGAAGCACAAAACAAAGATCTGGGTCCCATTTCACAACTGGAGTACGCCAGTTCTGGAGGGCTCGGACCTGCGGTACGCCACCTTTTTAGTGGCGTACGTAGGGTCCAGACAGATCCCAGACAGATCAAATTTTAAAACTGTACGTACTGCCACGGACCGGCGTACGCGGGCCTATGACCGGCGCACGCCGTTTATAGTCAGAAACGTATCTTTTGTTTTTGAAACCTTGACAGCTTTGGGGCCAGGACTGGTATTGATTACCAGCCTTGACCCTGTTAGCTCCCCTCAGGGATCAGAACAGAAAGCAGTACAAAGATGGATACCTTTGGCTTCTGGATTTGAAAGATGTTTGAGCTTTGAACTTGGATTTGAAAGGAGAATGTGGGTGGGTGGATGTATATTGTAGTGTATGAGATAGCTTTTTGTTGTCTCTTTCTCAAGGGGAGGAAAGAAAGAACAAGGAAACTAATAAAGAGAGAGAGGGAGGAGACTTGAATGCCTTAAGCTTTTTTGGTAACCCCTTCAAATGAAAGCATATGGAGGTATATATAGGGGAAGAGGGAGAGAGAAGGGTTGAGGCCAGTTAAAGTAACTGAAGCCTTAGCCCTTAAGTCTCTCCTCTCAGTGGATGAGAGGAGAAAGGTGATGGGATGGGTGTAAGAAATGTCCCCCCGGCCGAGATTGATTTTTCAATGGATTGGAAGGTTCCCATGTATTGTAGACCCCTACCCATGGTTTCTGCATGCTTAAAAACACAAGTTTGACCGGAGGTTGACTTGGCTTACGCCACTATATACCTGGCGTACGCCAGGTCAAATCTGGTCAACGATCGAAGTTGACCGATGACTGACACGTGGCAGAGGACCAGCGCACGCCAATTGAGTACTAGCGTAAGCAAGTAGGGTTTTGTTGAGGCCTTTTGGTTCTGGTTTAGAGAGTTTGAAAGGGATTTGAAAGGGTTTTTGGAATGCTCAAAGCTCAAACACACTAACATTTCTGGGGTGTTCTTGATCCGTTTCATCATCGGGGAATTTAAAGACCATACGTAAACTAATTTGGAAAGTCCAAAATAGGGTGTCTACACTTTGTTCTTGTTGTTTTGCTTCAAATAAGTACTTTCGTGTCTTCTTTTTTATTACTTGAATAGCTTTGGAATAGCTTTAATTCATAGAAATTCTTTTTATTAGCCTAATGTCACACATGCAAGCATTTTTTTGTGAAAATTGAGAATGTAAAGGACCAGAAAAATACTAATTGTTGTATATCACTTGTTTATACCTCAGGACCAAGTTGGTGTTTTGGAAGTTGTTGTTTGGTGCATTATCTACTCAAGACATTCGGCTTTTGGCTTTTTTGTTATAAATATTTGCAGTTTGGTGTAAATCTTAGGAAATCAGACTTGACTGTTGCCATTTTGGTTAAGTGCATCTGTGCATGTTTCAAGAACTTTAATCTCTCTCATTTATGTTTTTGATGGCTGTTTTTTGTCAGCCTATTGTAGTGATGAACAATGGGTATTTTGTAATTTGTAGTGAACAATGAGAACTGCCAATGTGGAATTAGGCTGGTATTGCCAGGTATTGGCAGCTAGTGATTTTATGAAAAAAAAATGATGGAATCAACCTTTGGAATGAATGATGAGCTTGTTTGGAATGATTTTGAATTAGCCTCTTTTTTTGTTGATAAAAATCATAAAATTTGCCCGTTTTGGTGATAAAAATCATGGAATTAGCTAGTTTTGATTAAGGTTGTGTTGATGAATTCGAGCCCGAGCCGAGCCGAGCCGAGCCGAGTAGGTTCGTTTATTCCAAACCGAGTTCTAAGGAGCTGAGCTCGAGCTTTGTAATATTTGCCGAGCCTAGCTCGAGCTCGGATTTTTGGGCTCGATTCGAGCTTGAGCCTGACTGAGCCGAATTCGAACATGCCAATACTCGACTCGGCTCGGTTCGTATATACCCCTACTCCCAAGTAGATTTTGATGTATACTCCTCAGTAACAGTAAGGTTCCATACCACCTTATCCTCTTGATCAGGATGTGGGAGTAAGTTATCTGGAGTATGCCTTATAATCTCTTGTACAATGGCATTCCGAGCTCGAGGCCATCTCCAACAACCATCTGCAATAATCAAACTTACCCTCGCATCCAAGGACCTGCCTAGATTGAAGGCTACTCCATTCCCAAACTTAGAAAAAAGAGATCCCAAGGGATGCCAATTATCCAACCAAAGAAAGGTGGACTCACCATTGCCAATGATATTTGTGATGAAAGGAAAAGCAACTTTCCTAAGGCGTAGGAGTTTATGAAATGTCCAAGAACAATCAGTTGGGATTTTCATATGCCAGAAACAATGCCGTTTGATAACATAGTTGTGCACCCATCTAACCCACAACGTATCTACTTTCTTGCTCAGGGCCCACAAATGTTGGAGCATAGAAGCCCTATTTCAATCTTTAAAGAGCTTAAACCCAAGACCTCCTTCAGATTTAGGTGAGCAAACTGTGACCTAACCAATCTTGGCACTTGTACTCTTCAAATCAACTCCCTTCCAAAAAAAAGACCGAAGAATTGATTCAATCTCCTTAAGAAGTTCCTGAGGGAGAATAAAGGTGGAACACCAATAATGCTGAATACCATATAGAACAGAACTGATCAACTGATATCTGCCCCCATAGGATAATAACTTGTTCGCCCAAGATGTAATTCTGGCCAACATCTTCTCCTTGAGTACAACAAAGTCAGAATACTTGAGACTAGCTGGAATCAAAGGCACTCTTAAGTACTTAATTGGGAGAGAGGCTTCAGGAATAGTAAGAATGTGACTCCAAATCAATTTTTTATCCTCTGTAACTGTAGCGAAAAAGACTACACTCTTTTGTAAATTGTCTGAAGACTGAAATATTTATGAAACTCAATAAGAAGACCAGCAACCACCTTGAAAGATAACTCCACTGACTCACATAAGACAAACATATCATCTGCAAAGATAAGGTGGGAGAGGTTGAGGCCACTACACTTAGGGTGGAAACCAAAATGTTAATATCCCAACTTAAGGGGAATAGTTTTGTTTTTCTCTTGTGCTGGTCACTTTAAGTCCGATTGTGAAGGAAAGAAAAAGGATGGTTGGAATTATAAATTTGCATGGAATGGACAAATGTTAATCTTTCACTTTGGTTATAGCCATGGATGGATTTGCATCAATGTGTGGGCTAAAAGCCAAAGAGTGTAAGACAAAAATCACAAAGAAAAGAAAAGAAAAGAAAGAGCAAAACAAAAACACAAACAAATGAAACAAGTGTATGAAAAGGACTAGGTGTCCTCGTCACCGGAATGCGCGCACAGGCATACATATAAGAGAGGTGAACATGTGTGAAAGGGGGGTTGGGAAAGGAATAGGAAAATTATGGAAAGAGGATAGGGGTGCTCGGTAAGAGTGGGAGTGGTTGAGTATTGGGCTGTTAATTCTAATTTGATGAAAGTCTGGTAACATCTTAATTTCCTTGAGATTATATGGAATTCGGTTTTGGGGTGTTACAAAAATTCTCGTCCATAATCTTTTTCTGGAATATAGCAGTGAAAGCCTCCATAACAAGCAAAAGCAGTGAATATTGTTGTTTATATTATGTATGAATTGTGAAAAATAAATTTAAAAACAAGCATGAGATTAATTAAAAAGATAAGTGGATTAAACCTATTGATATGATATTTGGGCGAAGAGCTTTGATGAGCTATGTGTAAATTGGCGCCTATAAAATTGTGGACAAGGATTCGGCCGGGTATCCATTGGATTTGATATTATTTCCCTTATTTTGCTGGGGTTGCTCTCCAGGCTACCGGATTACCGCCCAAGATGATAATGATGATGATAGATGATGGATCTCTTTTGGTTTAACAGTTTCGAGCTTGAAAATTATTGTTGGATTTTGGATTTTATGATTTGCAGATTTGAAACTTGTGTTGTTGAAAAGTATATAATTATTGAGTTTGGAAACTCATATTGATCGTTGAAAAGTTCATGATTATGCCATATTTTATTTGATTATTCCCATGCGATTATGTAACATATGTATATTGTATTTGTCACTGAAATAGTTTTGTGGCCACCCATTTTAGAACACAGCAAGTTAAGGTGGCTCTTTCAATGATGGTGATTTTTATTGATGTGGCTGTCAGACATTAGACAATGAGATTCAAATTATCCTGTAGTAATGGTTTTGAGAATTTGGAACTCGCGCTATGAGAGGTGCCAAGATTTGGATCCATAATTGTAGTAACTTTACCGCCACTGGCGAAGTTTGTATTCGGTATGCACGATAGTCAGCTCTAAATGTAATTTTATAAAATTCATGCTTCCGCTTATATATTTCAAATATATTAGAAAGATTTTTGCAATAGTGAGTTTTAAAGGCCTTGGGTGATTTTGTTTCACTGGCCGATCATGTGACAGTAACAGTTCTAAAAAAAAAGTATTGCTAAACTTAACGTTATTTTTAAAAAAACTCTTGGTTGAGTTAGTGTTGAAAGTATACGGGAAAACTTCTCGGTTAACCATCTTCTTCCCAGTCAATGGTAAAAGACCAAGAAAAGGAAAAGGCCATCGGATCACTGCAACAAATTGCTCGTCTCTACTACATTGTTGTATCAACTATCGAGACAGATAACTATGAACCTTCGTTAGTAGCCGGGGCATAAACGATTTACATAGATTACTCCTTTCATAAAAGACGTATTGCCTTAGCATACGAGTATTTTCAATAGTGGTAATTCCATGATAAAAGCAATACAGGTTCAACGTACAAGGGGGCTGTCCGGACAGCCTTGTGTGGGCCCTCTTTGCATATTTTTTTGAAAAATTCGAACCGTGCATCTTGTAGGATCTGTAAAATAATATGTCTACGCAAAAAAAATTAATTTTTCCGAAAATCGATAAGTGTGTCAAAGTTGAATTTATATACGGTAAAATGAACGGGCCGTGAATAGTTTTAACTTTAAAAACAGTTGACAGATCACGGTCGTCCATTTTTCGATTATGCTAGTTTTCGATTCTTCCCTCTCTCTCAAGTAACAGGTGAAAGCATTCAAATACCCAGGAGAGAGAGAGTGAGAGAGCTTGGGGGAATGGAAATTAGATTTTATAGGAAGATGGATATCTTCACTCTATTACAAAAGCAAAAAGCAAATCTTCTCCGTCGGTATTTTTTATTTGTCCACAACCTTTGGCCTGATCTCAATCCCTTGAACAATGAGGCCACTCTTCCAATCACCGCGTTCCACCTCCATCACACTCATCTCCAGTTCCTCATCTTCTCCACCACCACCCTTGTTGAAGTATTCACCCATCTCGATCTCCACCCACCCGTCTCCTCTCACCTTTGGGTATTTCCTATCGCATACTGAGGTTGTACGCTGCCTCCACCTGTTACCAATGCTGAAGCCGCGATGAAAGACAGGGTTCCTGGGTACAATCTGATATTGCAGCCTCTGCCCTCCTTCCGGGTCCAAGTAAACAGATTGAGTTTCACTTTCACTTCCACTAACTCCAACCGCCACCTCTGTAGGTTGGTATTCAAATCCGTAGGCTCCTACAGTTGATTTGAATACAAAGAAAGCTGCATAGGTTGTGTTTGGGGACAGCATGCTTGTGTTTATCTTGCCACGAATTTCAAGCCAGCACACGTTAATAAGCTCAGCTACCTCCGAGAACCTGTATTTTGTGAATTTATGATGATTTGTCAACAATCATGAAGATTTTCAAAAAGTTAAAAGGTTTTTCAAGAAATGAAAAAAGAAGTAGAAAGACGAACCTGGACTCGGGTATGGATATCCATCTCCAATAGCTGGGTGTGTCACCCCATACAATTGTGAGGTTCCGTGCAGCTAACATGTAACATATCCTTCCACTTGATTTCTCCAATGAAAAGCTCTGTTTATGCCCATGGAAAGCAAGTTAGAGACGTTTACCACAACGTGATAAGCCATCTGGGGGCGAAACAAATAGAAGCACAAATGCAATGCAGTAGTTGAACTACCTCCAAACCATTATTGAAGCTAAAACTACCAGCAGGCCACAGCTTTACAAGTAATGCAGAAATGTTTCGGGTGCTCAATAGTTTGGTCATGACAAATAATAAGCAATATTCCCATGTTCTATTTTCTCAAAAGATCGCCATTGCATAAACATTTGCTCCTGCATTTGAAACTTCCAAAGTTTCTAGTCACAAGCCTGACAACAACATCAACAGGAAAACAAGCATATGCAGTAGAAGCTTCGTAGTCATATGATGACAAGTCTACTCAACTTCAGGAAAAAACATTTTGGGATGAGATGCTTTTAATGTTGAAAGCTACTCAACTTTTTACTAGGCAATGCAATCTCTTTTGACAGTGATTGGTGACAAGTCTACTCAGCTTCGTAGTCGTATGACAAGTCTACTCAGCTTTAAACTAGGCAATGCAATCTCTTTTGACATTTGCATTGCCGTCAAAAAATGGACATACATAATTTTTCCCCCCATCTCCTCCTCTCAGACCGCATTGAGGAGCTTAGGAACCAAAAGAACATAAACTCCATTTTGCCAAAAGGAACTTAGTTGTAGGACACAAGGGACATGAAGTTATTACCTAAAGGTCCTACTTATTTGACCGTATAATACACCCAATTAGACTACACATTCAAAGTGATAAAACATTCAGTGTTCGATAAGAATATCAACAATCTGAATTAAACATGGCTCGAATATATAACCAACGAGATATACAACACTGTGTGGTACTATTAATCCAATCATTACTGGTTTGGTGATTTTACATAACAGGCCCAAGTTTATATATAGGAAAGACAAAAAGCAAGTAACCAAACTCAATAATATGAAACTGAAGATAAGCAAGTGAAAAATAAAGGGGCAATTAGTATTAAAAATTGGGGAATCTCCTGGTACGTACGAAACTAGCATAAACAAAATGTGTCCCTATTTCGGGTTTACCGTACACCCCTATTCGTTACACCACTATTCGTACTTTCATCCAAAAAAAGATCCGGATGCGACATCGATCCGACCGTTTGTGCAACCGATGGTTTTGATTTGCTGAAGCACTCTAACTGGTTAAACATATATGAACTATTGATTGCTGAGGGATTCGGGGGTGCTGTAGTGCACCCCCGTGTAGTGCATGTGTAGGGCGGCACACAGCCATTGATCTCATCAACCGATAGTTCAAATCAAAAATCAATAATGACCAGTAAACCGGTCATAATTAAAAATTATATCTCAACCATTAATTATCAAGATTAATGGCCCGTACTTGCAGGGCCTTCAACAATAGGATTTCTCAATTACGTAACTAATGACATAAAAATGCGTAACTAATGAGCAATAAAATGCGTATCATGTACCAAAAATATACGTACTATTCGTTAAAACTAAGCATTATCACATATACTTCCAATTTATACCATTTTTGTTACAAAAAAAAAAAAAGCGAAAATATGTGTAATATAAACCAAAATAATGCCTAATATTCCATAGAGAGCTTTTGCTCCATTGGGCGGTAGGGATTGGTGCTGCTGGTAGTTAATACATTTCCTTCGTAACAGCGAACGAAATTGACAAACCTATGCGAAATTTACCTTAGTGCCCTGGTCGATTAGAAGGGGATGGTCAGAGAGCCAGAGATAGAGCTGTTTCTTGGAGGCAAACGAAGAAGAAGAAGAACGAGTGAGGTTCGGAAAATCAACGGCTCGGGTGATGATGTCCTTGTACTGGGACGGCAGGAACCTCTCCCAGACCGCATCCGATTCCGCGGCCGATTTGAACGTGGAACCCACCACCGCCAACCTGCACGCGTCCCGGGGACTACTCGTCAGAGACACCACGTTCGCTATGCACCCCTCCGGCTCTACATTCACCATTCCATGGTCACATGAACACCCAAACAAATTTTTTTTGCTTAGAATACATGTAAAAATTATGTGCTAATCTCTCTTTGAACACCCAACTCAAATATCAATGACACTCAATTCTAATAGTCATAGTCTTGAACACCTAACCCAAAAATAATTGAACACCCAACTCTAGCAATTGAACACTCAATCACAACCCAATTACATTCCATCAATCCAAATAATTAATATATAGTTGAACACCTAACACGTTATCTTAAATAAAACTCACAATCCTAATTGAAAAAAAGAAAGAGAAAAAGAAGAATCTAGTGGTTTAAGTATTATGCATGTGTTCTCTCTCCCTCCCTATTTTCAATGGTCTTTCAATGTGTTAATTTTGCATTCGTAACAATAACTACTTTATTATTATTATTTATCTAGTTAGCTTATAGAATTAAAGACAAAGCTTTAAAAAATTTAATAACATACATTTCCCGTTAGCTTGAATAATATTCCTTCAAATTTAAGATTAAGATAGAAAATCTCATCAAGGCATCCTAATGAACAATATATTTTTGACAAAGGTCGGCCTCAACATACTCTACAATTTCTTTCAATTCAAAATGGTTTTAGTAGATTAATACACCGATTAAATATTGACGAAAAATATGATCACTCGTCTAGAATAACTCTAAAATTTAAGTCCCTCCATTCTCGAGACACTATTGACTACGCAATACAACAACATAAAAAATTTGATTTTTTGTTAAAAAATATGGTACATATTTTTAAGTTCTCGGTTTGCCTCGTTGTTAATTTTCTTAAAATAAAAGCCATGTTGTTTTGTTTGCACTATTTATATTAATACATGAGGTTTTGCACATATATTATTGGTTGACACATCAGCTAGTAGAGTTAAGATAATTTTTGAACACCCTATCACAAATTCCTGGAGCCGCCATTGTCCAGCAACACATCCACCGCCGCCATTCTCTCTCTCTCTCTCTCTCTCTCTCTCTCTCTGTATGCGTATTTGTGTCTCTGTGTGTATATATATACTGGAAAGAGAATCTGCGCTGCGCCTATGGCTCTCTCTATCTTATCTTGGAATGGGATTCCTCCTTATTTTTTAAAATATTGTCAAGATTCCCCCTTATTGTCTAATTGGCTCTAATGGTGTTAAACTTTGGAGGAAAATGACACATATGCCCTCAACAAACAACCTTTTCTTTGCATTTTCCACTGTCCTAGCTCATTTTCCTTTCGTAAAAAATCATTTAAGCCTAGTGGGACTAACAAAGTTAATGCAACATGATAAATTAAATATGAAGCTATTCAAGAAATTTTTATGTTTTAAATTTAAATCTAAGTTCATTTATTTCTTGTTTTCTGAAAATTAACATTGCTAAAGAAATATTTATATTTAATTTTAAATAAGAAATGAAGTCCAAAAATAATATACCCAAAATAGAGCCCCTAATTGATATTAGGCCTAGGAAAACACTTAATTGTTTGCCCTTCAGTCGCCACTAAGAATTTGAATTGTTATTTATGTGTTAAGGTGCACATAGGCCTCATTCTCCCCCACCTTTTTTCATATTTTGATCTAAATGCTATTTTTGAACCATTTTTGTCTTCATGTTTAAGAAAAAAAATGAGATAAGACGACATTAATAACAAAAATGCCAGTTGTTTCAAACATTTTGTTTTTTTTTGAACGGCAAAAAAATTTCATTAATCTTGAAGATTGCAAAACTAATGGGAGTAAGAAAATAACATCATATTCAAAAAAATAAATCTGCCCAATCCGAGACCAAATATTTCATCTTTAGTAACGCGGATCTAAAAATAATAAAAAAATGACAAAAGAAAAGTAACAAAAGTGTTAAGGAAGAATGAGTCAAACATTTTAGGGAGAATGGTGGGTATGGGTATTTCGGCACGTGTTGAAAGAAAAAATACCAAAAATAAAATTAGGAAGAATGAGGCGTTAAAGGCCCCTTTCAGCTAAGGTTCTTATTTTTTTTTAAAATTTATTTTTCATTTTACGAGACATCTTATAATACATTATCTTTAATTCAAAAAATAAGTACTTATTAGAGTTAGGGTAAAGGGGCCATAAGTGTTGTTTAGACTCACTAAAGTAACTATTTCTTATTTTTATCTTATTGACTTTTTTTAAGTTTTTACGCAAAAGATTTAATCATGTGGATTCATCTGAATGAGAGGAATAAAAAAATTAACAAATGAATCGAACTTGAAATAAAATTATCAAAGATAAAAATGATTAAAAAAATAATTAGGTATTCCTTTCAATTGTTTCGGCAAGAAAGGTCAAATTTGGTTGGGTAGAATCAACGATTTAGGGGTAATATGGGAATTAAGAAGTGAAAATAGGTAACATCAACGATTTCTGTTAACTTAGTTAGCAGATACTAACAAAGGGGGAATGGAGATAATATTTTGAAAAGTAGAGAAGGGCAATGATATTTCAGAAACCTCAGGGGGAGATCAGTGAAATTTGCCCTTTCGGATATCCATCCGCATAAACATAGACTTTGTTTATTTATTTATTTATTCAATGAATGGATTGGCCACCAATGGCTCACGTGTTGCTTCTTTAATGAGTTTTTCTATGAGTGATTATTCAATGTCGTGGAGCTCCGATACATGGTGCTTCCCTCCACGCTCGGACATACTACGTGGAGTTCATTCATCCTGTTGCAACTCTCACGGAAATGTATGGTGGTAAATGTTGTTGGAGCATTAGCGGCTTTGCATGTTCTTCTAGGTGGTCAGAGCTTGTTTAAATTTTTGTATATTACATGTAATAGTTTTGTCTAAGATCTGATTTGAACACTTAACTCCTATGCTACGAATACCCATCAATTCACGCTTCAACAATTGATACGTTAGCTTACAACAAAGTACATACTTTGAACGATAAAAAATATAGAGAGAGAGAGAGAGAGGAAAGAGAAAAAAAAACTCTATCTAATGGTATCGGTATATATTGTGTTATAATTTATTTCTGAATAGCAATCAACTCTATAATTTAAACCAAGAACATATGTCCAAAAAGATTCATGTGAATCTATTCACCCCATTATTTCCTACAAACCGGTTTAATTTTGCTCAACTCAAAATGTAAAAAAAAAAAAAAAAAAAAAATCGCGGATAACAATTGTAACCTATTATTATTATTTTTAAAATTTTTATCGTATTTTTTTACAACAATGTATAAAATTATGTGTATATACAACGGGTTAATAGAGCTAGTAGAGCTAAGTTACTTGTTGAACACCCTAATAAAAAATTTTGGAGCCGCCACTACATTGTAGCGTCATGTGACGGTGTCCCAAATCACAAGGTAATCCTCCCAGAGTAAAGAGTAATTTTTTCTCTTTTTTGGTAAATATAATTTCTCTTTTTCTAACAAGGACTATTTCACCACCAAATGTGTGAGAGAGAAAATCTCTAGAGTACTGAGTGACGACGTTCATATTTGAATTGGAGTTGAGTTTTGTTCACCCTCCACTTATAAGAGAATGAAAATTATCCTCTCTTTCTTATTTGCTGAAATAGTATGAATCCCACCACAAATTGATGTTAGGCTTACCAAAAAATTATTATATGGTAAGCATAACATATCACTTTGTGATGAGACCTACACCATGTCAACCAATACGAAAGAAGGTAAACAAAGTTGCACTCTTTGAATTGGCGGCTCGGGATCGGGTATCCAAATTAATCAACTCCTAGTAATTTTTCCTTTTTCCTTTTTCTACCGCAAGGACTAATCCATCACCAATGTGTGACGGGAAAAATTTCTGGAGTACCACGTGACGATATTTACGTCTGAATTGGTGGCGGTCGCCGAAAACCCCCGGACATTAATAATTATATATCAATATAACTAGTCTCGGCTTTGTTTTCGTTTCATTTTCTAATGACGCCGTGTCTAACCTGATTTATTTATTTATTCTTGCATCTAATACTAATATACTCCATACTCCAATATTTAGCCTTTTGCTTGTCAACTAAACATGTCGTACCGTGCATATCATAATTCTAAATGCCCGACTGGGCTAGTGGGAAAATTATTCAGTGCTCCAGAACCTTTTTTTACCGCACATTTTACCTGCCCTAAATTATTTCAAAAATGCTATTCACAAAGCACCAAATTCGATATGAAATTCATTACGGATTCAAAGATATAGCCCATTTTTTAGCTGGTTAGACTAGAATTAGGAAAAATTAAATCCGGACGGAGGGAGTATATAGCTAGCTAGCAACCATGCATGGTCATTGGTCTCCTTTCCTAGACACACATATTTTAATATGATCATCACTAGGGCTTGGCTACTAAACGAGCCGAGAGGGCTTGGCTCGTTAACGTTCAGTTTGGCTGGTTTAGTATACGAGTCGAGCTTGAGCTCAGTTTATTCAACAAAAACTAGATTCGTTAAGGGAGGTTCAGCTCAATTAAAAAGACTTATTTAGTAAATGACTAAACTCAGCTCGTTGCTCATTAAAGTAGGCTAATTATAGTCACATTAAAAGGTTATCTGTATCCAATTTATTGAATGATTTTTACAATTAGTTCCCTTCTTTTGTCCAAGCACATTTTCTCATAACCCAGTGGGTCGCAGTACAACTCGGATCGTCTGTCCCAATTGCTCTGTCTCCATCCCTGTCCCCGTATCCAAAAGCCAACACGTGTCCATCACTATAGAAAACCAATAGACTAGACTACACCCAATCCTCCCCTTCATCTTCTCTGCTTGCTCAGACCTGCAGTAGCCGCACATCACCAATGTTTCGTTTGGCCTCGGCGTCGCCGTCCCTCACTTCCCCTCGACCGCCGCCGCCTTCTCACTTCTGTAACCGAGCAAACCATCTCACGCACTCAAGTGAGATGACTAGGGATCCACGGGTGCTTATTCAAAGTGAAAATTAGTAGATCGATTTGCTAATTCCTGCTTGACAATCTCTAAAAAAATAATAATAATAAAATTATTGTGTTCTGGAGATTCAACCAAAGAGCAATTAGGGCTTCTAACGTTTTTGATTGCTAATTCCTTCTTGAGAATCTATACAAAAAGATTATTGTGTTCTGGAGATTCAAACAAAGAGCTATTAGGGCTTCTTATGTTTTCAATTTCGCCCTGCTTGGATTCTGCCCTAACTTCACTCCGCCTTCTTCTTCGGTGCGGTCTTCTTCCTTCACTTCTTCTTCTGCCGGACAGACGATCCGAGTTGCCTTGAGGGTGTGTTAAAGTTTTTCCAAAAAAGAATTTTTAAAAAATGAAGGTAATTTTAAATTTAAGAATTATGTGTTTACGAAAATAATTTTTCTATAAATATGGATTTTATTTGATAGATCTCATTGAGATTTTTTAAACGGTGCAAAAAAAATTACAAAATTATCGATTTTATTATATTTGAGTTTCAAATTATCTTCTTTTTGAGAAAAAAATTTAAAAGAAAGCGGAACGACACATTATTTGTTTATGTATTCAATGAATGAACTGGCCACCAATGGCTCACGTGTTGCTTCTTTAATGAGTTTCTCTACGAGTGATTGTTCAATGTCGTGGAGCTCCGATACATGGTGCTTCCTTCTGCACTCTGACATTCACGTGGAGTTCATTCACCCCTTTGCAGGTCTCACAGGATTGTGTGGTGGTAGATGCTGTTGGAGCATTAGCGGGCTCCACATGTTCTTCTAGGTGGTCAGAGCTTTTTATATTTTTGTATATTACATGTAATAATTTTGTATAAGATTTGATTTGAACACAAGCCTCGTTTGATAACAGTGATATATTAATGAGATTCGTAATTAATGAGATTCGTAAGGAGATGAGATTAAGATTGAGATTGGTAATAAGAAGGGATTGTTAATGAGTATGTTTGTTTGGGATGAGATTATTAATATCATGTTTGTTTGAGATAAAATTAGATGATGAGATTGGATTGATAAAAGAAATTGGTAATAAGAAGGGATTGATAATAAGAAGGGGTTGAGATTAGACTACGAATACCAAGTCTATTACTAATACCATCACCTTAGCAATCCAATCCCAACCTCCAATCCATTTATCAAACGGGGCTTTAACTCTTATGCTATGAATGCCCATCAATTCACGCTTTAACAATTGATACATTAGCTTACAAGAAAGTACATACTTTGAATGACAAAATATAAAAATATATAGAGAGAGAGAGAGAGAAAAGTACTCCATCTAATGGTATTGGTATCCTGCTCTAACTTGTTTCTGAATAGCAATCAACTCTATAATTAAAACCAAGAACATATGTCCAAAAAGATTCATGTGAATCTATTCACCCCACTATTTCCTACAAGCCGGTTCAATTTTGCTCAACTCAAAATTAAAAAAAAAAGAAGAAGAAAGAAATCACCGATAACAATTGTAACCTATTATTATTTTTAAAATTTTTTATCATATTTTTTACAACAATGTATAAAATTATGTGTATATATAACGGGTTAATAGAACTAGTAGAGCTAAATTAATTCTTGAACACCCTAATAAAAATTTTTGGAGTCGCCACTACATTGTAGCGCTCACGTGACGGTGTCCCAAATCACATGGTAGTCGTCCCAGAGTAACCAGTAATTTTTTTTTCTTTTTGGTAAATAAAATTTCTCCTTTTCTACCACAAGGACTACTTCACCACCAAATGTGTGAGAGAGAAAATCTCTGGAATACCGTGTGATGATGTTCGCGTTTGAATTGGAGTTGAATTTTGTTCACCCTTCACTTAAAAGGGTGAAAATTACCTTATTTCCTATTTGTAGAAATGGTGTGGATCTCACTATAAATTGATGTCATACTTATCAAAAAGTTATTGCATGGTAAACATAACATTACTTTGTGATGAGACCTACATCATTTTAACTAATAACAGAGAAGATAATGTTTACCATCTTTTAAGGATGGTGAACAAAATTGTACTTTCTAAATTGATGGTTGTTGATCGGGTGTCCCAAATTAATCAACTACTAGTAATTTTTCCTTTGTCCTTTTTCTACTACAAGGACTATCCACCACCAATGTGTGACAGAAAAGATCTCTGAAGTAGTGCGTGACGATGTTGACATCTGAATTGGTGGCGGCCACCGAAAACCCCCGAACAATCTACAGTGTTCCACTTTCCTTGATAAGGAACTTTTTAAAAAAAAAGGTAATTCAAGCTCAAAAATTAAGTGTTTACGCAAATAATTTTTCTACTAATATAGATTTGTTTGATAGATCTCATTGAAAATTTTTAAACGGTGCAAAAAAAATCAAAAAATTATTTTTTAATTTCGTTATATTTGAGTTTGAAATTATCTTGTTTTTGAAAAAGAATGTTTAGAAAGACAGCAAAACGGGGCAAGGGGCATCTACACCACTATTGCTACTCCTCATTGAAATTTATAATAAAGAGTAAAAGGGGCAAAACTCTCATGCATCAGTCTCGTTTCCTCAATCGCTACTTTGCAATTTTATTAACTTCGCTACAGTTGCTTGTGGGAATAAAAGAGTTGCTCGTGGGAATAAAAGAGCCACTGTTCATCAAACTATCTACTACTCCCTTCGTCCGGATTTAATTGTCCCTAGTTTTATTCTAACCGGTTAAAAAATGAATTTTATCTTTGAATCCGTAATGAATTTCATATCGAATATGGATCTTGTTTGATAGATCTCGATTAGTTCTATAATACAATGTTTTCGAAATCATGTAAAATATTATAAATTGAAAGATATAATTGATTGAAAAATGGCACGAACTCCAAAAAAGGACTATTAAATCTGGACGGGGGGAGTATTTTACTATTTAATTTGTACCCACCAATGAGTCTTTCTATAATCTTTTCTGATAACATGATGTCCGAACCAACTTGCACCCATTTCGACTAATTTCCGAGCCCTGAAGGTGCGAAGATTCTATTTTTCTGGTCATTCTATCATAAAAGGTCATAATTAATTTTTGTATCTAGAGCTCTAATAATTAAGTATCTGCTCTTTATTTGGAACCCTGCAGAGCAAAAACTTGATTATGAGAGTTTTAGAGACAAAAATTAATTATGACTCTTTAGGATAAATTGCTCAAAACAAATAAGATCTTAACACTGATTCAAACAGATTGAAAATTGGAACATTTAAATTTTTTATCCTTATTTTTTATATAAACAGTAATTCCTCTGTAGCCTAGGAATTCCGTCGCCGTCAGAGAACACAATCCGTTCTTGGAATTCCGTGTGTTTGTTTGGGTGAGTTTGAATATTTTAATTGAGAAGAGAGTGAGAGTAAAGAGCATGATGCAGTAGATATTTTAAAAGTGAATAAGTAAAATAATAAAGTGATTTATTAAGGTGTAATTGGTCCAAAATTTAGAGAGTCTGGTGCAGTTGCTCTAATTAGTCTCGGCTTTGTTTTCGTTTCGTTTTCTAATGACGCCATGTCTGACCTGATTTATTTTTTTATTCTTGCATCTAATAATAATATTTTACTAATATTTAGCCTTTTCTTGTCTACTAAGCATGTCGTACCGTGCATATTACTTCTTAAAGCGCGACTGGGCCAGTGGGAAAATTATTCAGTGCCCTTGTGACGCCGTGGCCCAGAACCTTTTATTACCTCACATTTTACTTGTCCTAAATTATTTCAAAAATGTTACTCACACAATAATTCAAATACAATCTCTCACATACATGTGAGACCCACACATAGTAGTATGTGTGGGTCCCACATATATGTGAGAGATTGTGTTTAGATTGTTGTGTGTGTAGCATTGTTGAAATTATTTTTCCACCACATATTTGTGTGGTTTCCGCCACAAGTATTTGAAACCTACGCAAATGTGTGGTAGATAAAAGTTTAAGATACCACTACTACGTGTCCTAAGAGCACTGAATAATTACTCGGGCTAACGAAGTATGCTATAATATGTCGTGTTGTGCTCGTGACGTCAAGAACGGATGCATGATTTGAAGATTAGGTGAGCAATAGTTTAAAAAGTTGATACAAATGAAAGGCGATAAATAATTTTGTCAATTAAAATCGAAAGTAGTTAGTTTAAAAAAATATTGTCCAATATACATTGGATCAACCCATTCAATTACTACGTACTAAGATATATATGGTTATGTTTAATTCGACTTCAAACAATATTGTGCATTCCTATACATTTGAAAGGCAAAGTAAACTGTGATAACCTAATAATTTTCTTGCGATTTTGTCACCATAGTCATTCTCGAAACAAATTTTCAAGTAAACGGTAATTTTTGGATATTTTTCCGCGCACAAAGTCCAAAAAAACATAATCGATCGATTTGAGACTGAATACTCAGTGTCGACAAGATAATGCATTCGAAGCAATCATGCACTTGATATTTTCTACTACCAACTAGTATGCTCTCGACAAGAACATTATTGAATGTGGTTTAAATTCGGCAATCTGTGTGTATATATCTCCCTAGCCTTTCTTGTTTCAAAAATGATACTCACACAACAATTCAAACATAATAATTTACAAAACCTCTCACATACGTAACACGCTCCCTCTTTCTCTCTTCACCGTAGTTCTCTCTTTATACACTCGCTCTTCCCTTGAATGTTCTCAGTGTCTGAATCAAAAGAAATGTTACATGGGTTGGAAATGTTAGGGGCAGTCCATAATAAGGCTATGGGCAGCCTCGTACTTCTTTCGGACACAGAAAGTCTACCCACACAGCAGATCTGTGCACAGATTTTGTTGTGGGGCCCACCACAGGTCCCACACAAATCATCCGAGCCGTTCATTAAATGTAAAACATTTTTTCAACCCGTAAAAAATAAGTTCAATCCGATACCTATAAGTATTCGATCCAACCTTATAACTTTTCATTGTCCGGAAATCTGAATGAAACGTTAGATGGTTGGATGAAGCACCTATAAGTATTGGATTGAGCTTATTTTTTACGGGGGCCCTTTAAAAAATGTTTTACATTTAATGAACGGCTCGGATGATTTTTGTGGGACCCGTGGTGGGCCCCACAACAAAATCTGTGCATAATCTGTGCACAGATTGCTGTGTGTGTAGAACGGTTCTTTCGGACACGCCGATTTTGATTTGAAAAAAATGTTGGAATGCATGATTTCGAGGTTGAGCCATCACTGAGGATTCTTACAAGTCACGGGACAGGATTTGACCCGTAATCATAATCATGGTAATTTATGATTCACATTATCGAGGTGAGTACGACATCCCTTGGTTACATAATATTCTTTCAAAATTGTTTTGTGAATATATATTTTTTTTTGGAAAGTTAAGCTATTATAACCACCAAAAAAGGAGAAAACAGAGCAAGGGCATACCCTTGAACTCAAAACAAACAAAGAATAACATAAATGACAAACATATCTACTCATTTACATGAAAACAATAGAGGGGACACGCCAACCTTCCAAAATCCTAACATTCTCCATAGTCCGCTCGACGTTCTGCCAACCACAAAGGCAAGCACGCATATTCTCTACAATCAGGTCGATGACACACTGCCAGGGCATCCCTTTAGCTTTAAAAATTCTATTATTCCTCTCACCCCGAAGAAAATAGATAAAAGCTGCAAAGATCAACTTGAAAATCAACCCATGCACAGACTTACTTCCACCATTAGCAAGGGCCCAAGAGATTTCATCCCTAAGAGGTAAAGGAGGTCTAGAAATGCTGCACTTTAGCAGACAGATTCCACACAGTAGCTGAGAAAGGGCAGACAAAAAAGATATGGTCATAGGACTCCTCCAACCCACCGCAAAGGACACAGCTTTTATTAGCAATAATCCCCAAGAAAACAATCTATCCTGAGTCAATAATTTCCAATGAAAAGCAATCCACTGAATCATAGCCTAATGAGGGATGTAATGCTTGAACCACACCAGGAACTCTCAACGCCTCCCAAGCAGATTTCGATGTATACTCCCTAGTAACAGTATGGTTCCACACCACCTTATCCTCTCGATCAGGATATGGGAGTAAGTTATCTGGAGTATGCCTTATAATCCCCTGTATAATGGCATTCCAAGCTCGACGCCATCTCCGACAACCATCTGCAATAATCGAACTTACCCTTGCATCCAAGGACCTGCCTATATTGAAGGCTACCCCATTCCCAAACTTAGAAAAAAGAGATCCCAAGGGATGCCAATTATCCAACCAAAGAAAGGTGGACTCACCATTGCCAATGATATTTGTGATGAAAGGAAAAGCAACTTTCCTAAGGCGTAAGAGTTTACGAAATGTCCAAGAACAATTAGTTGGGGTATTCATATGCCAGAAACAATGCTATTTAATAACATAGTTGTGCACCCATCTAACCCACAACATATCTACTTTCTTGCTCAGGGCCCACAAATGTTGGAGCATAGAAGCCCTATTCCAATCTTTAAGGAGCTTCAGCCCAAGACCTCCTTCAGATTTAGGTAACCAAACTGTGGACCAACTAATCTTGGCACCCATACTCTCCAAATCAACTCCCTACCAAAAAAAGACCAAAGAATTGATTCAATCTCCTTAAGAAGTTACTGAGGGAGAATAAGGTGGAACACCAATAATGCTGAATACCATATAGAACATAACTGATCAACTAATATCTGCCCCCATAGGATAATAACTTGTTCGCCCAAGAGATAATTCTAGCCAACATCTTCTCCTTGAGTACAACAGACAGTATACTTGAGCCTAGCTGTAATCAAAGGCAATCCTAAGTACTTAACTGGGAGAGAGAATTCAGGAATAGTAAGAATGTGACTCAAAATCAATTTTTTTATCCTCTGTAACTGCAGCGAAAAAGACTGCACTCTATTATAAATTTTGCTGAAGGCTGAAATATTTGTGAAACTCAATAAGAAGACCAGCAACCACCTTGAAAGATAACTCCACAGCCTCACATAAGACAAACATATCGTCTGCAAAGATAAGATGGGAGAGGTTGAGGCCACTACACTTAGGGTGAAAACCAAAATTGTAATATCCCAACTTAAGAGGAATAGTTTTGTGTTTCCCTTGTGCTTGTCACTTTAAGTCCGATTGTGAAGGAAAGAAAAAGGGATGGTTGGAATTATAAATTTGCATGGAATGGACAAAAGTTAATCTTTCACATTGGTTATAGCCATGGATGGATTTGCATCAGTGTGTGGGCTAAAAGCCAAAGAGTGTAGGACAAAAATCACAAAGAAAAGAAAAGAAAAGAAAGAGCAAAACAAAAACACATGCAAATGGGACAAGTGTATAAAAAAGACTAGGTGTTCTCATCACTGGAATGCATGCACAGGCGTATATATAAGAGAGGTGAACATGTGTGAAAGGGGGGCTGGGAAAGGAATAGGAAAATTATGAAAAGTGGATAGGGGTGCTGGGTAAGCGTGAGAGTGGTTGAGTATTGGGCTGTTAATTCTAGTTTGATGAGAGTATGGTAACACCATAATTTCCTTAAGATTATATGGAATTCAGTTTTAGGGTGTTACAAAAACCCTCGTCCATAATCTTTTTCTGGAATATAGCAGTGAAAGCCTCCATAACAAGCAAAAGCAGTGAATATTGTTGTTTATATTATGTATGAATTGTGAAAAATAAATTTAAAAACAAGCATGGGATTAATTAAAAAAAGAAAAGAAAAGTGGATGAAACCTACTGATATGATATCTGGATGAAGAGCTTTGATGAGCTATGTGTAAATTGGCACTTATAAAATTGTGGATAAGAATACGGCCAGGTATCCCTTGGATTTGATATTATTTCCCTTATTTTGCTGGGGTCGCTCCCCAGGCTACCAGATTACCGCCCAAGATGATAATGATGATGATAGATGATGGATCTCTTTTGGTTTAACAGATTGAGCTTGAAAATTGTTGTTGGATTCTGAATTTTATGATTTGCAAATTTGAAACTTGCGTTGTTGAAAAGTATATAATTATTGAGTTTGGAAACTCATATTGATCGTTGAAAAGTTCATGATTATGCCATATTTTGTTTGATTATTTCCATGCGATTATGTAACCTCTATATATTGTATTTGTCACTGAAATGGTTTTGTGGCCACCCATTTCAGAACACAACAAGTTAAGGTGGCTCTTTCAATGGTGGTCGTGGCTGCCAAACATTCGACAATGGGATTCAAATTGTCCTGTAGTAATGATTTTGAGAATTTGGAACTCATGCTATGAGAGATTTAATAGTGCCAAGATTTGGATCCATAATTGAAGTAACTTTACCGCCATTGGCAAAGTTTGTATTCGGTATGCACGATAGTCAGCTCTGATTGTATTTTTATAAAATTCACGCTTCCGCTTATATATTTTAAATATATTAGAAAGATTTTTGCAATAGTGAGTTTTAAAGGCCTTGGGTGACGTTTCACTGGCCGGTCATGTATACTCCAGGTTCGATTGTGATAGTAACAGTTCAAAAAAAAAAGGTATTGCTAAACTTAACATTATTTTCAAAAAAAACTCTTGGTTGAGCTAGTGTTGAAAGTGCTAGGGATATTACAAAAGTTTACACCGAAAAATAAAATTATAATGGACAAATTAACAAGCTGAGTCACGGAAATTGCGCTCTCTTTAAGGAGATTCAAGCCTTCTACGGTAACAAACCGGTGCAGTAGAAAATCTCTGACTTGTCCCCTCCAGGATATAACAGCCCGATAATTTATCGTATGGTTCGGACCTACTCTGCACAAGTAGGAGAACCCAAAGCTCCACAAAAGAACACCCTTACACTTTGCCCAAGACTCTCACGTACATATTAAAAACTCACTGATTAGTTTTTTAGAGAACAAAGATGGTGGGAGAATTGAGTATGAAAAGCTAAGTGTTTTGGAGAAGCCTTGATATTACTCTTTGCTTTCTTAGCTTAGATTGCTTCACTCAAGCAAGTCTTATATAGGCAAGTTAGAATCCAAATCATAGCTTTTCATTAATGTCTAAATCAACTTAGATATGGATAGATATGCTCTAAATATGGATAGATATGACAGATATGCTCTAGATTTGGATAGATATGAAAGATATGCTCTAGATTTTATCTAGATTTACTTAGATATGGATAAACATGAAAGATATGCTCATTCTAGATTAATCCTTCTAGATTGCTCTTAGATATTCATACATCTGCTAAGATAAGAGCCTCTCACGCAGATATACACGTGATTTGTAAAAGTTTAGCGCCAAAAAATGAACAGAAATTTAATATTAAAATAATAAATTCCCAACAGAAAGTAAACGGGAAAACTTCTCAGTTAACCATCTTCTTCCTTGTTGATGGTAAAAGACCAAGAAAACGACAAGGCCATTGGATCACTGCAACAAATTGCTCGTCTCTACTACATTGTTGTATCAACTATTGAGATAGATAAAGCTTAAAATAACTTAATGAATCTTCGTTAGTAGCCGAGCATAGACGATTTACATAGATTACTCCTTTCATAAAAGACGTATTGCCTTAGCATACGAGTATTTTCAGTAGTGGTAATTCCATGATAAAAGCAATACAGGTTCAACCTACAAGGGGCTGTCCGGACAGCCTTGTGTGGGCCCTCTTCGCGCATTTTTTTTTGAAAAACTCGAACTGTACATCTTGTAGGAATGAAAATTAGGCCCATAAAAATTCAATTCTTCTCTCTCTCTCTCTCAAGTAATAGGTGAAAGCATTCAAATACCCAGGAGAGAGAGAGAGAGAGAGAGAGAGAGAGAGCAAGAGCTTGGAGGAATGGAAATTAGATTTCATAGGAAGATGGATATCTTCACTCTGCCACAAAAGCGAACCTTCTCCGTCGGTATTTTTTATTTGTCCACAACCTTTGGCCTGATCTCAATCCCTTGAACGATGAGGCCACTCTTCCAATCACCGCGCTCTACCTCCATCACACTCATCTCCAGTTCTTTATCTTCCCCACCACCACCCTTGTTGAAGTATTCACCCATCTCGATCTCCATCCACCCGTCTCCTCTCACCTTTGGGTATTTCCTATCGCAGCTCTCCCCGTTGAGCACCGAGGTTGTACGCTGCCTCCACCTGTTACCAATGCTGAAGCCGCGACGAAAGACAGGGTTCCTGGGTACAATCTGATATTGCAGCCTCTGCCCTCTTTCCGGGTCCAAGTAAACAGATTGAGTTTCACGTTCACTTCCACTAACTCCAACCGCCACCTCTACAGGTTGGTATTCGAATCCGCAGGCTCCTGCAGTTGATTTGAATACAAAGAAAGCTGCATAGGTTGTGTTTGGGGACAGCATGCTTGTGTTTATCTTGCCACAAATTTCAAGCCAGCACACGTTAATAAGCTCAGCTACCTCCGAGAACCTGTATTTTGTGAATTTATGATGATTTGTCAACAATCATGAAGATTTTCAAAAAGCTGAAGGGTTTTTCAAGAAGTAGAAAGACGAACCTGGACTCGGGTATGGATATCCATCTCCAATAGCTGGGGGTGTCGCCCCATACAATTGAGAGGTTCCGTGCAGCTAACATGTAACACATCTTTCCACTTGATTTCTCCAACGAAAAGCTCTATTTTATGCCCATGGAAAGCAAGTTAGAGACGTTTACCACAACGTGATAAGCCATCTGGGGGCGAAACAAATAGAAGCACAAATGCAATGCAGTAGTTGAACTACCTCCAAACCATTATTAAAGCTAAAACTACCAGCAGGCCACAGCTTTACAAGCAATGCAGAAATGTTTCGGGTGTTCAATAGTTTGGTCATGACAAATACTAATAAGCTACATTCCTATGTTCTATTTTCTCCAAAGATCGTCATTGCATAAACATTTGCTCCTGCATTTGAAACTTCCAAAGTTTCTAGTCACAAGCCTGACAACAACATCAACAGGAAAACAAGCATATGCAGTAGAAGCTTCGTAGTCGTATGATGACAAGTCTACTAAACTTTAGGAAAAAAACATTTTGGGATGAGAGATGCTTTTAGGCTCAGTTTGTTTCGATGTAAAATGTTTTCCATATAAAATGTTTCTTCAGAAAATAAACTTCGAACTTTTATTTTTTGGTGTTTGGTTGACATTTAAAATATTTTCAGAAATCAACAAAATAGTTAGTGAGAGGGGGGAGGGAGAGAGAGAGAGAGCGCTTAAATGGTGGAGAGATCTGAGATTATTGGAATTGAATGTGGGTCACGATCGAAAAAACTGAACAGTGAGAATTGCAGTAGAATGCAGTGGGTTCATTTCGGAAAATAACTTACGGAAGATTTAAGGGTAAGTCATTTTTATCAACTTGATGGAAAATATTTTACATGTAAAAAAATTTTCTAATTTTTTACACAACCAAACACCGGAAAATATATAAAATATTTTACCGGAAAACATTTTACGCCAAAACAAACGGAGCCTTAATGTTGAAAGTTACTCAGCTTTTAACTAGGCAATGCAATCTCTTGACATTGATTGGTTTTTTTTTTATTTCTCTCCAATCATTACCCTTATTTTTAATCATTAATCTATTTCTCTTTATACTTATTACCTATAAATCTAAATCCAAAAATACCAAAATGAACGGGGTCTGAGTGTTGGATAAGGATATCAATAATCTGAATCAAATTAAATGGCTCAAATATATAACCAACGAGATATACAACACCGTGTGGTACTATTTATCCAATCATTACTGGTCTGGTGAGTTTACATGACAGGCCCAAGTTTATATACTGGAGAAAGACCAAAAAACAAGTAACCAAAATCAATAACATGAAACTGAAGATAACGAAGTGAAAAATGAAGGGGCAACGAGTATTAAAAAGGGCATAGTCCACTTTCACCTCCTTGATTATCGCCATGTGCGGATTCCCTCCTCATGTTTCAAAACTGATCACATAACCTACCTATAGTTTTGAAAATGTGCGGATAGGCCCCCTGCCGTTATGTTTTTCATCCATATTAACGGAGGTGTATCTCACACGACTCTAAAATGTAATCTGAGTCGTTCATAATGTATTAAATAAAGAATAGAGTATCTCTGTAAAAAATCATCTTGATCAAGTGTCAATAATCCAGTGATCTAATTTTTTGTAAATTCAAATTTAAAATTTTAATTTCATAACAAAATCGATTCGACCATGAGCTTTTCATTTTTTTATTGACTTGAATTTTGGCATAGATGTAGTACTCATCAAAATTTACAATATTAACGGTTTGGATTCAATTTTTGGTATAGGGGATGGTGTGGTTAAATTTAAAAAAGAAGAAGAATCAAGAAACATGATAAGGGTATATCAATCTTTTAATGTTATGTCTGTTAATATGGATAGAAAACATGATGGCAGGGGTTTATTTGTAAATTTTCAAAACCACAGGTAGATTATGTGGTCAATTTTGAACTATGCGGGAGGTATCCGCACATGACGATAACTACAGGGGGTCAAAATGAACTTTGCCATATTAAAAATTGGAGAATCCCCTGGTACATACGAAACTAGTATCAGAAAATGTGTACTTATTTCTGCTTTACCTTATGCCCCTATTCGTACTTTCATCCAAAAAAAAAAGGGATTTGGGGATCCTGTAATGCGACATCCGAACGTCTGTGCAATCAATGATTTTGATTCGCTAAAGTACTCTAACTTGTCAAAGTCAACTCTTACCAGTAGGAGTTAATAATCGTATCTGAACCATTAATTATCGAGATGAATAGATCGAATGCCGCACTACAAAGTTTGCACTATTGGTACCCGTTTCCAAAAAATAATACATAACTGATAACATAAAATGCGTACCTAATGAGCAATAAAATATGCGTACTTCCGGTTTACACCACTGTGTAACAAAAAAAAGTTGCTAAAAAATGCATAATATTCCATAGAGAGCTTTTGCTCCATTGGTCGGAGGATTGGTACTAAGAGCAAGTTTACCCATCAATGTAAAAAAGCTTTTTATCTATTTTAGCTCATCAAAATAAGAAAAAGTGCCTTGCGCCAGATAAGTAGCAAAACACAAAGGTAAAACAACTCTGGTGGTTTGGCTCGGTATTAGGGCTTGTTCCAGTTCTTTTTAAAATGAACTTTTAGAAAAGAAAGGTAAGTTCAAACTCAAAAATTATGTATTTACGCAAATAATTTTTCTACCAATATGGATCTTGTTTGATAGATATTATTGACATCTTTTAAACAATGCAAAAAAATTAAAAAATTATTTTTCATTTTCATTATATTTGAGTTTGAAATTACCTTCTTTTTGAAAAAGAAAATTTAAAAAGAAAGCGGAACGATACCTTAATACCGTAGAACTATTCATGAGTTATCCCATTAAACAATGATAGATTCTCTCTCTTCCAATCTCTCCCTCTCCCAATGGAAGTGTAGTACAGGATGAAGAGAGGATTGGTGTAGGGTTGAGAGAGATTTGAGGAGATAAAATAAAAAAAGTGGACAGTTGAGTAGCTAAAATACACAATTGTTGGTGCACATGCTTTAAAGATTAGTCGAGGAGTGCGTAAAGGTAAGCTAGCCCGGACCCTGAGTTATAAAATAAAATAAAAAAAACCTTAATTTTTTTATGGTATGCCTTTGTCCTTAAGTTTTGGCAGTTAATAATATATTTCAGTTTTGGTAGTTAATGGAGTACATTTCACTGTAACAGCGAACGGAATTGACAAACCTAAGCGAAATTTACCTTAGTGCCCTGGTCGATCAGAAGGGGATGGTCACAGAGCCAGAGATAGAGCTGTTTCTTCGAGGCAAACGAAGAAGAAGGAGTGTGGCTCGGAAAATCAACGGCTCGGGTGATGATGTCCTTATAATGGGACGGCAGGAACCTCTCCCAGACCGCATCCGATTCCACCGCCGACTTGAACGTGGAACCCACCACCGCCAGCCTGCACGCGTCCTGGGGACTTGTTAGAGACACCACGTTCGCTATGCACCCCTCCGGCAACACATCCACCACCGCCATTCTCTCTCTCTCTCTCTCTCTGTGTATGTTTGTGGTTGTGTGTGTGTATATATTGGAAAGAGAATCTGCGTTTCGCTTAAGGCTCTCTCTGTCTTATCTTGGAATGGGATTCCGGTATCGCATATGGGTGAAAAGAGGACATTTATTTATAGGGGGAATGGCAACGGGTCGTGAAAGCTTCGCCATTAAGGTTTAGCGTTTACGAAAGAATGGGCAGATACCGCATCCAGAGAGAGAGAGAGAGAGACAGAAGGCGTGGAAAGCGACTGCGGTTGGCTTTACACGCAAATGTATCTGTTTGGATGTCCGCATAAACATGTGACGGGCGTTCATTGAATGGTCAGGCCACCAATAGCCCACGTGCCGACTTGCTTCTAACAGTGACTTTTGTATAAGAGTGATTATTCAATGTCGACAAAATTGGAAAACAAAAAAGCTTATTCAATGTCACGGAGCACAGATACGTGGTGCTTTTCTCTACACCCCACATTCACGTGAAGGTCGTTCGTCTAGTCGTAGTAGGCCTCGCATGAATGTGCGGTGGTAGATGTCGTTGGAGCATTGGCAGCTCAGCCTTCACATGATCTTCTAGGTTAGCAAATCTTGAAAAAAAAATTAAAATTAAAAATATATTTTCGTAAGCCAATTATTTTTTAGTTTAAAAATAGGTCATTATTTTTTAAGTATTTATTTAAAAAAGCGAAATGAGGTTTTAATTTTGTCTCAGATCTCATTTGAACACGAACACTTATTACTCCTATGTTATGAATACCCATCAATTAAGTTAATTTGAACTTGAATACTTAATGCATTAGCTTAAAACAAAGGCCCTGTTTCGCTAAGAATTTTTTCTTTTAGTATTTTTTGTCTTTATTTAAAAAAAATTGCAATTGTTTGTTTTGCACCAAAATTTTTTTGATGAATCAAAAAAGTAAAATATATATATATATATATATATATTTTTACATAAATATTTTGAATAAGGACCACTTTTAAGTAAAAAAAAATTGACTTTTTTTACTTAAAAATGGTCCTTATTCGAAATATTTGGGTAAATGTAATTTTTTTTCATTTTTCCAATTCGTCTCAACATCAAAAAGTCAAAAAAAATTGATGCAAAACTAACAAACGAGAAAAAAATTCAAATAAAGACAAAACAAGAAAAAACTCAAAAAGCCCTTAGAAAACCTCAGCCAAAGTACATACTTTGAATGACAAAATACAAAACAGAGGGAGAGAAAAAAAATTTATTAATACCGGTATCGTGCTTTAATTTATCTTTGAATTACAATCAACTCTATATCAAAACAAGAACATATGTCCAAAAAGATCCATGCGAAGCTATTCACCACACAATTTCTTAAAAATCTATTAGTGTATTTATGCACCAGTTTATTTTGCTCAACTCAAAATATAAATAAAAAAATGCTGAAAACAATTAAGTATAACATATCACTTGCTTTTTGTATTTTTGATCGTATTATTTACAATAATGTATAAAATTATGTGTACATATAAAACCGGTTAATTAATAGAGCTAGTAGAGCTAAGGTAATCCTTAAACACCCTAATAAAAGTTCTCGGGGCTGCCACTACGTTGTAGCGTCACACGACAGTGTCCCAAATCACATGGCGGTGCTCCAGAGTAACTAGTAAATTTCATTTATCTTTTTTTTGTAAATATAATTTTTCCTTTTCTACCACAAGGACTACTCCACCACCAATGTGTGACAGAAAATCTCTTGAGTATTGCGTGGCGACGTTCACGTCTGAATTGGTGGCTGCCGGCCGTCACCGAAACCCCCCGGACATTAATTATCAATATACTACTACTAGTATCGGCTTTATTTGCTTTATTTGTTTTATTTCTCTAATGACGCCGTGTCTGACCTGATTTTTATTTTTCTACTACTATTTAGCCTTTTGCTTGTCTATTAAGCAAGTCTGCATATCATATACTCTAATTCTTAAAGCCCGACTGGGCCAGTGGGAAAATTAATTATTCAGTGCCCCAGTGGCACCGTGCCCCGAAACTTTTTTTCCACCACACATTTACGTGTTAAAATGTTTCTTCACCATATACTTGTGTGGTTCTTACCAAAAATATATGAAACCCACGTAAATGTGTGATAGATAAGAGTTTGAGATATCATCATGAGGTGCTTCAGGAGCACTAAATAATTACCCTCTGATTTGTACATATTTTTTCTATGGCTAAGATTTACGGATAGTAAGACTAGAAATATATTTGGAAAGAATAAATATTTGAAAGAAGAATGAAAGAAAAACTAAAATTGATGTTTTCTAATCTTATTTTGATTTCTTATTTTCAATTTGTTCTTACTTTCCTAACAGTTATCAATCAAAATTGATTACCGTGATCTAGGGTAGTCTCTCTCTCTCTCTCTCCCTCAATGAATTACTCCTGTCCGCAACGAATTACTATTGGCCGCAATGAATTACTCTTGGCTGAAAATTACTTTTGGCCGCATTGAATTGCACTTGGCCGAGTTGAATTGCACTTGACCGTGTCGAATTGCACTTAGCCGCATCAAATTATACTTGGCCGAATTGAATTACTTTTGGCCGTATTGAATTACACTTAGCCGCATCGAATTGAACTTGGCCGCTTCGAATTACTCTTGGTCGCATCGAATTGATGTGGCCAAAAGCAATTTGATGCGGCCAAGAGTAATTATTAGCGGCCAAGTGCAATATGATGCGGCCAAGAGCAATTTGATGCCGGCCAAGAGCAATATGATGAGCCATTTATTCGAGACGACCAAAAGTAATTCGATGTAGCCAAGGGTTATTCTTCGCGGTCAAGGGTAATTTTTTGCGGCCAAGAGTAATTCTTTGCTGTCAATAGTAATTCTTCATGGTCAGGAGTAATCCTTTGCGGCAGGAGTAATTTTTCGTGGCCAGGAGTAATTCTTTGCGGCCAATAGTAATTCTTCATGACCAGAAGTAATTCTTCACGACCAGAAGTAATTCTTCACGCTAGGAGTAAAATTTTGCGGCCATGAGTAATTTCTCGTGACCAAGATTAATTTTTTGCGGCTAATAGTAATTCTTCGCATCAAATTCTTTTTCTTTTTAACTAATAGGTAAGAGAATAAAATTGTTGTTCAATAATACTTGAGCTGTTGGTTTGGATGATTTGGAGTTTCATGATGTAATGACCCAGATTTTTGACCGTATTTTTTTTAATAATGATAGCATTAATATTATTAGGTCTTAAATATATTTTTTTCATAATATATATATATATACACATATATATACATACATGCGTTTATAACCTCTACTATGTATAAATATGTATATACATGCATGCACGGCATGCATGCATCTCTCCTATCCCTCCCCCCCTCCTGCAATGTCTCTCTCTCTCTCTCTCTCTTAACCTCCAAGAAAATCAACTTCATTCCCCCTCACTCAAACCAAAAAAAAATTCCTTCATCGCCAAGGAAAATCCGAATTCAATTCACCCCTATCCAATTCCTGCCACCTCTTTGACCCCAAAAATAGTCCCAATCCGTTCATTTCCGAATCCAATGAACCCAACTCCATTAAATTCAATCTTATTCTCCTTCAAATTTTCCAATAAATGCTCACCCCCTCAACCCACGGGCACACGACAACACTCCACACATTCTACCAGTCCGAAAGGAAGAGAAAAATAGAAGAAAAGTTGAATTTGATACTTCATTTAGACTGTATTTAGAAAGCATTGTGCCGTGCCTTTAAACATGGGCAATTTCTAGTGCTATAATATGTCGTGTTGTGCTCGTGACTTCCGGGACGGATGCATAATTTGAAGATTAGGTAAGCGATTGTTTAAAAAATTGTTACAAATGAAAGGCGATAAATAATTTTGTCAATTCAAATTGAAAATACTGAATAGCTAGTTTAAAAAAATATTGTTAAATATACATTGGATCAACCTATTCAATTACTACTAAGATATGGTTATGTTTAATTATGACTTCACCCAATATTGTGCATTCCTATCCATTTGAAAAACAAGCTAACAATTCAAAAAATAAAAGTATTTGTTAGTCAATGGGAAAAACTTCTCTGTAAATCATACTCTTCCAAGTTAATGGTAAAAGACCTGGAAAAAGAAAAGGTTATCGGACCACTGCAACAATAGCTCATCTCTACTACATTGTTGTACCAACTATCAAGATAGATAAAACTTAAAAATAACTTAGGGTGGGTTTGGATTTAAAAGTTGAGAGTGATTTTTTTTTGTCTTTATTCATTTTTTTTGTATTTGTTAATTTTGCGTCAAATTTTTGTGAGTGACTTATTGATTTGTTTCGACGAGAAGAACCAAAAAACTAAAAAAAAATTGATCAAAACTTATAATTTTGTTGAAAAAGTCAAAAAACCATCTTTTTGACCATTTTTTTTTTGTCTTCTTCATAAAAATTATGAGTTTCAATAAAAAAAATTATATTTTTTCTGTTCCTTTTGTCGAGACGAATTAATAAGTTACAAAAGTTTGATACAAAATTAAAAAATACAATTTTTTTTGAATAAAGTCAAATTAAAAAGTTACTCTTAACTTTTTAATTGAAACCCACCCTTAATGAACGTTCGTTAATCGCCGGGCATAGACGATTTACCTTGATTATTTCTTTCATAAAAGACATGTTGTGCGGCAACATGTCTTTTATGAAAGGATTAATTTCTTTCATAAAAGACACACACCTTATTAACGGTCTTACTACGAGTCACCAGAGATGGTAATCACAAACCAATTACAAGGACCTGTCTATACTTTTCAAAACCACAAAGTCCAAATGTAATCAGTCAAAAACTTCAGGGGCAATAAATGTAATTTACAAACCACACACTACGCACAAACTAGGTCTTTTCCAAGTCTTCACAGCCACAACGTAAAAGAGAATTCTCGACTCTCTCTCTCTCTCATCAATAGCTACATTCGGCCGATCTAGGTTTGGTTGCCATATCTGAACATCGTGGACGGGGAGAGTTGAAACCTCTGTTAATCAAGCCACACACTTTCAGAATGAGTTTGACCCAATTCGCAATGGTAAGCAGCTAATCCGTTGTCGATTTCTTCGCGCACCCCACCCACCCTTTTTTTACTGTTTGTTGCAATCTCATATGATGATGCTATTTACTTGAAATTTTGTCTTTTTCGGTGTCTTAGTACCGTGAATTAGCGTTTGAATCCCCTCGGTTTGAAGTAGTTAACAATCCTTGAATTTGGTTTTTTTTCTTACAGTTGGTTACAATCGTTTTTTTTCCCCTGACAATCCTATTGTTGTCGGATTTTCCTGCAGAAATTAATTTTACAGGTAATTTTGGTTACCTCTGGTTTGTGCGTGAACATGTTTGGTTCTTGCGGACACAACAATAGGATTATTTCAAGGGTTAGGGACATTCTGTGGCTACTGGGTAGTGTATCTCACCTTTGTGCTGTGTTTGAATTGCGTGGTGTTTCTTGTCATGTTTAACTTTTGTTTTCCAGAAATGGTATGTTGTTGACAATATCGTACACCACGTTCCAAAGAAACACCATTCTTCCTGAAATCTACCATTCTTTGTTCATATTTCTCTGTACAAGTGTTCTGTTTGTTGAATTTTTTAATGCTTTTTCCAAGCCTCGTAGCCCATGTGCATTTTGAGGTGGGAAAAGGGTGTTCTTTTACTATGAAAGAGTAGATGAACCATGGGGGAAAATGAAAGGTCAAGGAGGAAAAAGGAAAGCCAAAACAGTCATCTTAGGTTGCAAAAGTGAGTTGTTGCTTGCTGGGACAGTGGTGTGTTTATCACATTGTGTGGTTGACATGATTTGAATTCCCACTTTAAATAGTCGAAAGCATCGCAAAAGTATTCTACTGAAGGAGATTCTTCGTCGAGGTTCTTTTGGCATTCCTGAGGCTATATAAGGTTGGAGTAAGGAGTTTTCTCTCGGGAGCTGACGAGTGGAGGAAAAATTGGATACAGTAGCAGTATGGTTTATTGGTGGCTTCATAAACTGAAGCAATGTTGTGTAGTTGAATCCACTTTGGCGTAGAGGCTTCATCAAGGAGGGCAGCATTTCATTGAGAATTTCGTGACCTGGTTTCGTTTGGTGCCTGAATAGGTACAAGAATTTGGTTCTTTGTCATGGAGCTGGCTGCTTCAGTTATGATTTTCAGTTCGTTTCAGTGTAACCGGGATGTATCATCCATCTCAGAGGCCGAGGAGATGACCCAATGGTGTTTAGAACTATGGTATGCAGACATCTTGATGATTCATTGTCTTCTCTTTGAGGTCTTTCAGAAAACACAATGATCAAATTTGACGGTTTAGCAAATAGTGTGTAGGAACTGGGAATTTTTTATTTAGCGCCTTGAGATTGTCTTTCACCATCTGACCATCATATTGTCTAACACTCTATAAGCTTAAAATACATGGGTTGTGAGAATTGATTATGTGATGGTTTTTTGTTTTGGTGGTGAGTGGTGTGGGTAATATTCTCGCTTCTTCTAGAGATCTGGTGTTGGAAATTACATAGACCAAAGTAGGAGAACAGAAATTTTACTCTCTGTTGAGTATTTTATTTTTCTATGGAGGCGATGGGGCTTCTCACTTACCAGTGTAATTTCTTCTTATTTGCAGAACGATAGTGAAGAAGCTTGATAGAGGTAGTATACACGTGGGGACAAGTGTGGAAGTGGCAGCCATTGAAGGGAAGATGGGGAAGGAGTCTAAGGAAAACAAGAGTGAGACCAATGCTTTGAAAGCGGTGAGTTACTGTCCTGGTACAATGCATGTCATTGAAGAAGGTTTTGAACAGAGCAAAGAGGATAAGAGACAGAAGAAGTATAAGAAGAAAATTGAGATTTCGACTGTTGTTGAACTTGATGGTTCTCGTAATGAGCATATGGACAAAAAGCTCTATGAGAAAGCTGACGATGGTAATAGACAAATTGAGAAGAAGAAGGAAAAAAAGAGGAAATTAGAACGTCTTGAGGATAATTGTAAGTCAGATAAAAAGATTTACATGGTTGGAGAGGACTTAAGAAACGATAACGAAGTCCGAGCTAGAAAAGAAAAGAAGAGGCAGAAGGAAGGTAGCAAGAAAGATCGAAATGAATCTCTTTCTTTTCAAGTGGAAAGCCTGAAGGATAATGAGAGGAACAAAAATGAGGAAGTGAAGGAGCAGAGAAGCTCTCTGAATGACAGTATTGCTCAAATCAAGGATGGGACAGAACAGATTGAAAAGAACAAGAATAGTGAAGGGAGAAGGGACAAGGAAGTTGGTGATTTCAAGGGGAAGAAGAAAAGTAAAGCTGTGGAACAGGTTGGGAAAGTGGGGGAGAACTATGATGTAGATGTTAGTGAGAAGGTGGAAAAGAAGAGGAAGAAAGAGGGTAAAGAAGATTTGGGTGGTGGAGTGCAACAAAAGATGGCTGAGGGGAAGAAGAAAAATGTGGCTGCGGAAAAGGTTGGGAAAGTGGGGGAGAAATATAATGTGGATGTTAGTGAGAAGGTGGAAAAGAAGAGGAAGAAGGGGAAGAAAGAGGGTAAAGATGATTTGGGTAGTGGGGTGCGAGAAAGGATGGCTGAGGAACTGGGCGTGGAAAGCACTATGATTGGGGATAAAGATTTAGGAGGCAACAAAGATAAAGCTCATTCATTTAGAAAAAAGACAAAGGAAATGGTGACAAAAAATGGCAACGAAGGGAATAGGAAGAAGCCCAAATCTGTCGAAACTTGTCCTGAAGATCCTAAACCTAAGGTGAAATCTAAAAAAGTTAGATTTTCTGGTGATGTAGAAGTTTTCCCTTCATCTGATGGTCCGAGTAAGGGGAAAGAACAGAACCAGGAAGAGGGATTAGTGCAGGGTAAGCGGTTTACTCCTGAAGAAGATGTGAGAATTAAAGACGCTGTTTTTAACTTTATACGGGCTCATAACTTGGATGAAGTTGAGGGATTGCACATGGTTTTGCACTGCAGTTCTTTCCCCCAAATAAAAAACTGTTGGAAGGAAATTGGAACTGCTTTTCGTAATAGGCCTTATAAGGCTATATATTACAGAGCTCATCTTTTGTTTGAAAGAGATGAAACACGTACATGGACTGATGAAGATATTCAAAAAATAAGGGAATATCATGAAAAACATGGGCCAAAATGGAAGGAGTTGGCTGATGTACTAAACAAACACAGGGTTCACTTGAAAGATACTTGGCGCAGAATAAAATGTCCGAACTTCAAGAAAGGGCATTGGTCCCAGGACGAGTACCAGGGTCTATTTGACTTAGTGAACACGGATTTGCAATTGAGGGCTTTTGAGGAAAAGAAGACAAAATACGGCATGTTAAGGGATAATATCAGCTGGACTGCAATTAGTGACAAGTTGTCTACTAGAACAGATGCAGTCTGCTGTATGAAATGGTACAATCAGTTAACTTCACCTATGGTGGCTGAAGGGATTTGGGCTGACACTGATGACTTTCGTATGCTTGATGCACTTTTTAGCTTGGATGAAAGCTGCATCGAAGATGTGGATTGGGACAATCTTCTTGAACATAGATCTGGAGATATATGTCGCAGGCGGTGGAACCAAATGGTCAGTCACATAGGTGAACATGGGATCAAGTCATTCGCTGAACAAGTTGATGTTCTCTCAAAGCGATATTGCCCAGATTTGCTTGAAGCAAGAGAGGCCTGGGATAGCAAACCTGTTGTTGATTGACTGGCTATAGTAATTAAAAATTAAATGCCCAATTTGGAATTACTGGAAGGACTACTGTTGGATTCTGCGGATGCATAAGGTATTTTGATGGAAGCGTGTTTTGTTAGTCTAATGGTGGTTGTTCAGCCATGTGTTCTTCTGTTGGGCATGATTTCAGCTCTTAGAATGGGCTTGGAGGTGATTGAAGGGCTGGTTACAGAGACTGCTGTTTGCCTGAAGCATAGTTTCTTCAGAAAATTGACATTCTCATTTGGATTTATGCTTTTCTCTGCCATTTGTTTTCTTTCCCCGTTTTGGGTCCATATAAGCTACCTGTTAGAAGGAACCTTCTATTGTTAAGTTAAAGTATCTATTTTGTATTCTATTTTACATTGAGCTGATCATCGTTCTTCCTCATTGTTTTGGCTATGCATTCAGTGATGCCTTTCTTCTTTCATGTGAGTGCATTGGATTTTTAGATTGCTGGTGTTAATGTTTCTTTTATTTTCAAGGTTTTTCTCTTATTTGACATGGAGAAATGAAGATGAAGCAGCATTATATTGAATACTGTGCTGTAGAAATATGATAGTTTTTTAGATTATCCACCCTTTTTTTTAGCTAAAAAGAAAGAAAAGGAATGCAAATCCTCGAAAAAGCAAGAAAAGGACCATCACATAATTCTCAAAACCCATCTATTTTAAGATACTCTCACCTCAAAACCCACTGAAAATCCAATCTCAAGGGGCTTGGCCTTAACTCCAATTGGGGATAAATCATCTACCTCTATTTATTAGCGATGGAAGCAAGTTTGTACTTCGAAAAATATTACTGTTTGAGTTGCTTGTTGGATACTGTATGTGCTTGAACTCCCTCCCTCCTTGAATCTCTATCTAAATGTATGTTATGCACACAAACGGTGCGCGCAAGATAAGTGTCTTCTTTCCTATGCAGGACTTCGAATGCTTGATTTGATTGATGACAGGCTATATGATTAGTAGGTTATGGACCCATAATTTCCACAAAACATTTAGTATTCTTCTATCAAGGGGACTTACTAGTGGTGTTGGTGGGTAGTTGATAGTTGATACACCTGGAAACCACCGCTGAAGTCATGTGAATGTGCAAGAGATGTAATTTAACAGTGCCCTGTTTACATTTCTTGTGTATGGATGTTTTCTTTGAGCCACTTGATTCTCTATTAATTCAAGTTAGGAAAATGCAGGTCGAGGAGTTGGCTTTTCTTGTGAAGGACAATCTTCCCTGCAAGCACCTTGTTCTTTCTATGGAAGAAGCCTTAATAAATTTTCTTCAAGAGGATCCAAGGTGTCTTTCTTTTGACTGTATCGGTGATTTAAATTTAGTTTTGCTCAAAAACAGGCTATTTGGTTAAATAACAGGAACACATACATTTTCTAGAAGAGTTGTGCAACATAGAGAAGCTAGTAAATCAATGTTTGAGCACTATAACTACAACAACTTCCAAATTGCCCAAGTTTAGCTCAAGTGGATCAAGATCGTTGTTGTGTTTGAATCTTTGAATTGTTTGTGTGTGTATTCATTACTTGTCTGTCTACAACCTCTTGGCCAAAAGCATGGAGTGTTTTAGGTTTTTGTGCACAAGCAAAATTCTGGCTGGTGCGCATTCCATGTCTCTGTTTAACATTGGTATCCTGTGGTGGTTTTTTTGCCGACACAGTTTTTTTTAAACAAGTGTTAGGCACAACAGGTATTACAACTAAAAGGGATGAATGCCCATGGTGACGTTTGGTAAACATGATTTTGCACTTTTGGTTACCATTACAAAATGGATTGCACGATTGCCAAACAGTTTGTATTGACATGTTTGGGCGGCCCAAACGTGTTTTCCAGATGGGGCCTTAAGTTGATTAAACAAAAGCAGAAGTAAACGTTGAATAAAAATCTAAATGCCCAAACGTGTTTTCCAGATGGGGCCTTAAGTTGATTAAACAAAAGCAGTAGTGAACATTGAATAAAAATCTAAATGATAAGCTCCAGAATCAAGAGGATACTAAATTATACTGAAAGTCATCGCGTTAATGTATGGATTGTTATTGAAGGCCACAAACACCAAAGAGTGTCTAAGATTGATAACGAGGCTTGACCATTGCTTCGAGGGACATATTGGTGTTTGAGTTACTCACTATATATGATGGACTGAATGGAGGACAAGTTTCAGGGCTAGTTTGACTGTTGTATGCCCTTGAGATCAAGAGGGAATATCTGCAAGATATCAGAGGTGGGAGTATCATTTAGCAATGGGAACCTAGATGAGATAAGGATTCTGATTGGATCTGCAGCTAAATCGGGAAAATTTGGGCTGAATTGATTCTTTGAACAGTAGATATATGGATTATCGAAAATGAAATGAGGAAACTTTTATTTAGGTGGTTTGATGTTGTTCAACGAAGGCTGACAGGTGCACCAGCTAGGAAACATGAAACTCATCCATATTGAGAGCAATGTGAGTTGATGCGACCAAACCAAACCAAACCGAGCCTTGCTACTTAACTGGGGTCAGCTACAGAAATCTGTTTTCTCCATTGAGTTTTGTCAAGGGCATCGTGTTCCACAGTACTTCCACTAGACCACCTCTAAATGTGAGGTGATGTGGGATGTATATTAACTTGGTTGAGATAATAAAAACATATGTTAGCTTGCTATTTAACTCGTATTATGCCCCTTGACTGAGCTATGAATAAATAGGATTCATATAACCAGCCTTAAGTACTTGGAGAAAGGCTTTGTTGAGTGGCATAGTGAGTACCTATGTAGCACGGACACTTTGTCGAAGGCAACGTACCGGTGTCGGATGTCGGACACTCCCCGGACACGCTCAGGGCTGGAAATTAATTGAGCCATTCGCGAACTGTTCGATGCTCGGTTTGGCAAGTGCTCATTCGAGTTTGATTTGTCTGCTAAACGAACTGAACCTGAACCTGAACCTCAATTCTAGGCTCGTTCCGTAAATGATACTAACCTGAGCCTAACGGTGTTCGGCTCGATTAGGCTCGTGAACGTATACTTAAATTTAATTAATAATTCAATGGGGGTCTATTTGTAAATATTAAATTTTTTGAGGTTTTATATATAATTCAATACTTATTTTTCTCCAAAATTCTATATGATCAATGAGAGAGTTTGGGTTCGCTTGAGTTTAATGAACTGAGCCGAACCAAACCAGGACGAGCTCAATTTGAGCTTAGATTCGGCTCGGCTCAATTCATTTGAGTTTAACATGCCAAACTCGAGCCAAAATGTTCAGGTTCGAATCGAACCCGAGCCGAACTCGAGCCAGACTAGTACCTTAACGAACCCAACAGAGCTGAGCCCGAGCCTTGGAAAATTTTAACAGGCCGAACTTGAGCCAAGTTGTTCAGGCTTGAATCGAACTTGAGCCAAGTTGTTCAGGCTTGAATCGAACTCGAGCCAAACTAGTACCTTAACGAACCCGAGCCAAACTTAACATGGTTTGGCTAGATTCTGTTCGTTTACAGCCCAACGCTCCAGACACGTGTCAGACACTCAATTTTAAAGGGTTCCACTTTTTTTGCATTATTTTTTGGTTGACACTTGACACTCTTCCGACATGCTCGGACGCTCCAAGATGCGCTTTGGACACGTCTGACACTCAATTTCAAAGTGTCCGGAATTTTTTTGACTCTCCCAACACATTTGGACACCCCAAGAACATGCTTAAAGGTGAGTTTTTTTATTTGGTGTGCGGCTCAGGGCAAGATTCTTACCATTGATAATTTGATCCAAAGGTAGAGAATCATTGTCAATTGGTGTTGTATGTGCAAAAGAGATGCGGAGTTGGTTGATCATCTCCTCATGCATTGCCCGGTGGCTTGGGAGCTTTGGACTATGGTACTTTCTTGGTTTGCTATGCGATGGGTCATGTCAAGGAGTGTGATGGAACTCTTAATCGCTTGGAGAGGTGCAAAAGTTGGAAATAGGCAGAAGCAAGTTTGGTTTTTGATCCCCTCTTTGTTCAATGTGGATCATTTGGCGGGAAAGAAATTTGAGACGCTTTGAAGGGGTTGAAAAACCTTTATTTAGAATCAAAAGTTTTCTGGTGAATAGTTTGTTTAGTTGGGACAAGAGAGTATGTGATCCTTCTCTTCACCACTTTTTAGATTGGTTTGAGCTCTTTTTTTTTTTTATCTTGAAAGTGTATAGGGCCTTTTTGTCTCGTGGCCTATTTGTATACAGGCGACATTCCCTTAATGCCTTCTTTTATATAATTATTTACTTATCAAAAAAAAAGAAGAGAAAAAAGAACATGCTCAAGACATATTCTGGACACTTTGACAACATGCAATTATAAAAACATTTTAAGTGGGTCGAAATTATTAGAATCACAAGTTTTAAGGGCGGAGAAAAATTATTAGTATAGTTATTAAAACGTAAATGATAGGTCTCTCTGTCCTCTCCTCTCCTATTTTCTCTCTTCCAAACTCTTATTTCAGCGAGAATATGTATAAAAATGTGGATTATTTGTGTGTGTACTATAATGGTGAAACATGAAGTGTGGAATAATAAAATGCAAAGTATGTTATGAAAAAATTAAACATGTATCTTTTTTGTAGATTCTTTTTTATTAAGTCTTATTGAATTTACTTGTCCCCCAAGCGTGCCATGTCCTCTTTGGTCCGAAAATTTTGCGTGTTAGTGTCTGTCCTTGTCTGCGTCTCAATTACATAGGTACTGACATTGGAAGTGGACATGGGGAGGGAAAGAAGCAGGACGAGTTTGTGCCATCCTAGGAGATCATAAGTTTGAAGTTGATTCTTTCCATGAGCTCCTTCTTTCATTGATGTTTCGTGAATCTAACATGGCTTATACATGATTCTGTGTTGTGAGGAGTGTGTTAAATGTTGATGTTGTATTGCAGATCGGATGGGATGCTGGAGTTAGAACCAATGAATGCTTACAACCGCCTTCTCTTGCATCGTCTCGCTGATATTTTTGGGTAGTTCTTTTAATCTTTTTTGCTCTTCAAATTATCATTTAAGTTTTGGAGTTCTATCTTTATTTTGGAGAATATATTTTGTTGACCATAAGATGCCATTGTTACCCTGCCTAATGGCCTTTTAACATTGAAGTTTTCAATGGGTTGTTCAACCGTACTAGGTTTTCCCATCGATCTGTTGGAGAAGGAGATGATCGACATTTAATTTTGGAGTGCTGTCCGGAGACATCAATGTACGTGAAAACTGGAGCCTGAGCTGCCTGCAGCAATTGTTCACGTTACTTTTCCATTGCATGAAGCCTGTATATGTGTGCATTATGTTTGCCAATGTTATCATGAAGCATACTTATAGACCCACTGGAATACACATATCTACAGGTTTATATTATAGTTTAGGCAAAGTAACGTTGCTTCCTTCCATATATTTGTATCACATGTGCTTAAATTTGAGGTTGCAAAGTTAGTTGATACATAAATTAATAATCTAGTACTTTGATGTTATTGAGGAAGGTCAAGGCATATGAAGTGATACTATTTAAAGGGTTATCCAGTGGGATGGGTGGGCGTTGTCTCCTTTCCAGCTACACATTTGCTAGTTGTTGATGGTACTTTCTACTTTGACAGTACCAGTTTATCATCATTGTATGTTCTTTGTTTTGAGTTGTTTCTTGTTGAAGGTGAATGTTGGCAAGTCAGATTTGGCTTCGGTTGGTGAGTCCCCGGTGTTCATGCCCTTGCCTCTATTCTGGTTGTAATGTGGGAGCCATTCCCCATCTTTGGGATCCTGTTTCAAAGGTAAGCGTGGATGAGATTTAAGTCTAGAAAGATTTTGAAAGTGGCTGGTGGGTGGAAGAGACTCTAATTTTTGAGGGATATCGAATTTACTTTAATTAAAAGCAAGCTGTCTAGCTTGCCTATCTATTTTTTTTTTTTTTTTGAGGTTCACTATTCCTGCTTCTATAGCGGACAAGTATTTTTTTTTTATCAGCAATAGCGGACAAGTTTGAAGCGGGATTTGCTTGGGTGGATGGTGAGCGGGTGGATGCGTGGGCGTTTTTTTGTGCATTTTTTCCTTTCCGGGGGGGGGGGGTTGGTGTTGTGGTGGGGGTGGGGTGTTGGCGAATAGTTGATTTATCATCTTATGGGATACTTGGCTTGTGCTCCTATGAGTATCAGGTATTGAAATTTTGGGGAGTTGGCTCTACTCTTATATGACTACAAGAGGGAAATTTCGAGGACAGTCGTACAGGTGAAATTTGGGACTTTATTTGGATGTCTTTGAAGGTGAGCAGGTGCCTTATGGGGTTGGTCATAGGAAGTTAGGAGAAAACATTAGTTTCAGTTAAATTCAAGGTTTGTTGCAGGCAGTGCTGTGGGAATTGGGTTCGGGGCCTAGATCCTAGGTTGTAGGTGATTTTCCAGCTCTTTCAAGGATACCAGTCGATAGACGTGATGCGGTCAGTCACCACTTGAGGAGGAAGGGAAACACTTTTTGTTTTTTTGGGATAGTGCTTTGCATTTAGAGTCAAGTGACTGGAGGTAGAAGAGCTGTTGTGCCTGTTGGGGTTACATTATGAGCTGCCTATTTTGGGGACGCTGAGGTGGGGTCAAAGTTGGCAAACTTTGGGTGAAGTCCAATTATAGAGCTTTGGTGGGTGGTAGGAGTAGTGCTTTAACTTATAGGGCTATTTGGAGACAAAGGCACAGACAAAGGTTGTGTTCTTTGGGTAGAGTGCAGCACATTTTTACCGTTGACAACCTTATCTGATGAACAAGTCCATGTCAGTTTGTGATGTTTTGCAAAAGAGATGGTAAGTCAGTGGATCACCTCATTATTCATTGTTTGCTGACTGGGGAGCCTTGAAAGATGTTTGATCTTTCGTTTGCAACAACGTGGGTTTTCCTGTTATGTTTTGGAGCTTCAATTGTCTGGGGGAGGGGCTAGAATTGACGAGAGGGAGGAAAAGGCTTGGTGCTGTGGCCTTGAGGTTTGATGTGGACACAGAGGAACTGATTTTTGAAGGCACAGTGGCCCTCTTTTTGTTTTGGAATTAGAGCTTTGGCCATTTTTTATAATTGGTCCTCAACAGTTGGCTTTTTTTTTTGGGTGCTTTTTGTGCAGCTTTGATGTGCTGCATTTGCTCAACTGTAGAGTTCTGCGCATATTTCTCATGTATACGGGTGGCACTCTTTTCGAATTATGTCTGCATATTAATGATAAATCAATCATCCAAAAGTCAAATTGGTTGGCTCGATTTTGTTTGTAGGAATTTTCAAAACCATCCAGCCAATCAAGGTATGCCAAGTCAGAAAGTGTTCAATCATTTTGATCTCTTGAATTTTGTGAGGTTCAGTAAGCATGTCTTAATTTCCAGGAAATTAATGAAAATTGCATGCTAATGCAGAGGATTGTAATTGAGGTTGGCTAAACTCGCTGAATGGAAAAAATAAAGCATATACGCTAATATTCTTCTGAAGCCAGAGATGCACTCTTTGTGTGCAGTTAATAGGATATTGTTTAAGATGCTTTGAACAATAGCATTGTTAAGGCAGGACAAAGGTGTGTATTTTCTAGGGCATAAAAGAGTCCAACACTGGCCTGAAACACATGTAGGAGCAAAAATAATGCCTTATACCTCATCTAATACTATGACCTTAGATCTGAGTTGCATAATTGACTAGCTAGTCGGTTTACCAGGCTTTGCTCTTTTGACTAGCCTTTGGCAAATATACTGTTTGTGATGTTTCAGCGATTGACTGGTTGAAAAATAAAATGTTTTGCTATCATCTGCTATGGAATTCTCTTCCTTCGAATAATTACTTTTATGAATTTGAGTTCTTCCTTCTTTTGGGTAGAGTTTCATGCTGTCAAGCTTCAATGTATAGGGTTGTGCCTGTGGCAACCTCACACAAAGGTTTTTCGTGATTGCCCTAGGCTTGTATAAGGAATCAAACTTAATAGCTCTGCCCTTTTCATTTTCAGCATGTGCATTCAATTATTCATCTCTTCGAACCGTTTTTGACTTTGCAGAGTCTTTCTTTGTTGTGAGCACTTCACTATCTGGCAGGGCTTCTAATTCTTGGATCTCATTTGCTAGTTATAGTCTATTTGAAAGAATTTCACCTGTAGCGGTTGGATAGCTGCGAACCAATGGGACTTTTTTTTCCCAGTTAATTACCCCCAAAATAGAGGATTTTCCTGTTTATATAAATGGAGAAGAGAAGGATATAGTGTGGTTTGTGAAGTTTGAACTTTTGGTAACAGGTTTTGTTTCTCATCTTGTCGTCTTTACCCCTCTAATCTTCTCTTTTGTTACTATTTACAGACCACCCATCCTCGTCAGTGATTTATTGTGGCAGTATGATGAAGTTCGGCCTCCGACAACATCACACCAACTATTAAGGAGAAACCAAGCTTCAACAGGTTTTTTTTTTTCATTTCTGTATTGTGCAAGACCATTGGATCGTTTAAAGTATTAGAAAATACATTTGATATTTATTTTATATCTAAAAAGAAGGGTATTTGCATGATTAACCAACCATGTCGACCACAAACTCCATACCATACAGAATGTTGTTTCGTGTTTGAGAGAGGGACTCTGGACCGTGTCTGACAGTGGAATGAATTGAGTTCAATTGCTATCATGTAATTAACCGTCTTGACTAGGCTGAGAGAGTGAAGGACTCGTGGCAATGGAAGTCTTGGAATGAACTAGTATCTGAAGGCACTGAATGTTAAACTTGCTAGTCTTGCAACAAATTTAAGCATGTCATTTAGCCATACGAAGCTTCATATGAAACCCTTCTACATTAGTCCCCTTGGAATGCTGACAGTGACAGCACTGCCAAAAACAAAAGGTGATTTAGATAAATAGAATATGTGACACCCCATAGCCAGGCTGGGGCAGGGCTCCGGTAGGGAGTCCCGGTAGACGTTTGGATGGGTGGTCCCAAGTCCCACATTGCCTGGTGAATGTAAAGTTGAGTATTATATATAATAGATCATGACCCAACCTTGTACAAGGCTTTTAAAGCTGTGAGGGTGCCGAAGCCCTTTGGAACTTCACAGTTAAACGTGCTCATCCTGCAACAATGCGAAGATAGGTCACCGACTGGGAAGTCCATGGGTTTTGGCGGCCAAAGCGGACAGTATTGTACAAGGCAGGAGCGGGTCATTAAAGTGGTATCAGAGCCTGGGCTCCGGTAAAGAGTCCAAGTAGACATTTGGATGAGTGGTCACACAAGTCCCACATCACTTGGTGAATGCAAAGTTCAATGCTATGTGTAATCTTTATAGCTGTTCATCAGTTCAAAACTGCCTCGCTTTATGGTTGCTTCATGTTAAGTCTAAGGAAGTCACTGAAAACCAAAAAAAAAAAACACTTCTAAAGCTATTTGAGATAACTGCAATGATCTTTAGGTTTGGGTTTCCAAATGCCTGAGCTGTGACTGCTGATGTGATTTCATCATCATTTGAGAGATAGATGTGGCAAAAGTTTATTACCAACAATAGGAGATTGGTTATATACATGCACAAGTGTTATATGTGTAACTAGTATATATATACATAAACCTATGCGTATTGCATTTACATGTGCATATATTTCTTGAAAATCTTACCTATTTTATATGTTTCAGTAATGAAGGTAGAAACTACTACAGATCAGTTTTCACTCGAGGAAAGGGAAACAGCTTATATGGCTGCCCGCGAGCGAATCTTTACAAAATATGATGGTGAAACTAGCGAACCTACGAAGCAGAAGCCACGAAGCAATCCTGTAGTTGCCCACCGTATGATCACACATGCGCTTGGGGGGAGAATCAACCCATCTAATCAAGCACTCAGCCTTAGGGATACTAAGGAATATGGAGAGGTAACTCATGGGATGAATATTCAAGAGAAGGAACAAGGGGGTACAAATTTGAGCATTCAAACTCATGAAGAGGCCAACGTCATGTCCGGTCGAAAGTGTACGCCAAAACTTAGCAACTTTAAAGCATGTACTAGGCCTGGAACATCTCGACCACAAAGAAGTGAGGTGAGTGGTTACAAAGAGAACTTGAAAGAGGAGCATATGGGAGCAGCAAAGAGAATGTTTGCGCACGCGTTGGGACTTCGATCTGCAGGAGATGGATCTGTTTCTAAATGCAGTGAAATGAAGCGAACCGAGTAAGGTTCGGTGGTAGTATGGTCAATGTTGCAAAGCAGTCTCCCTGTTCACTAGATATCTAGATGAGCTCTCAAGGCTTTTCGTATGATGGATCATCAGTGGACCTCCATAAATTTTCAGGCCTTTGAACTCATTCTCTCATATTGGTGATCAGAGGGTTAATGAGGTTGTACACCTTGTAGTATAACAGTAGGTTACTCGGTGGCTGCATAAACAAGATACATTTCTGTGGGATAGCAACTTGTAGACTGGAGTAGCTCGGGTTTGTAAAGCAGGAGATAAACTCGGTCCTATATCATAAGGCATTAGAGCTTTTCAGGATTCAATCCATCATTCTCGGTCAAGAAAGAGGTATCCTTTATTGGTGGTAATATAAAAATTATGATGTATTTCTCAAGCGGGGTTTCAGTAAAGAGCCGATTTGTTGTGTTTATTGTGACTTTTAGGGCGGTCTATGAGCTTCTTGACCTGTCATGTTTTGTTGAACTACTGGTGTGTTACTTATAATGGTAATTTATTTTGTGTGTAGATTTTGCTTTTTCTTTTCTGGTGCAAATTGACTGGTCCTGTTAGTTTTCCAGTGGGAGTTGAACACGTTCTGTTCTTTATCACACCGTTAAATGGCATGACTATATTGCACTTTGCGTCTAAGTTTAGGTAGTTCCATTTCTGGTCGTAAATTTTGACGATTGTGGCTGGAAATAGGGATGCTGATGCAATGTGTACAGGTGATTGAACATTTTGCTCATTGACCTGAAACTTGTAACTCTTCCGAAATTTTTTTTTTGGGTAATGCAGAGTGTACTAGGGTAGCTTGCGTGCACTTCAGACCAAGAAACTTCTAGGAAGTGTTCCTAAAGCTGTAAGAGCATCTCCAACTGAATAAGCAATTGGAGCTTTTAGCTATAATAGCTAGCCAAAGCACAAAAACGGCAAACCCAGCAGGCTAGCTTCACGGTCGGCAAACTGGCATGGTGCTACCATACCTCGCTGATTTCTTCCGCTTCTCCCTCTCTCCTTCCCTCGTTTTCTCAACTCCCGTGCAAAGCTTCATCGTCACTCTCGCTTTCCCTCGCTGTGAACAAGCAGCAAACGCTAGGGTTGTGGAGATTTTTCATCGTCCTCAACATCGACAAGGTATTCCTATTTCCTCTCTCTCCCAAAATTAATTTCAACTTCATGATTCAGGTTTAGATTCTGTAATTTGTTCATAAATGTTAATTGGGGTATGAAATCAGAGAAGATTATTTGTGTGATTTAGATTATAATTATAGAATTGGTACCTAAATTACATGTAAAACTATGGTTACCACAATTCCCTATAAAGGTTGAGAACTGGGAATCCAGATCACGCAATGGTTAATCCCATTAGGACAGTTTTCCAAGATCCTGGGTTCGATTGATATGGAAGTTGTTATTTCCTTTGTCATGTTCTCTATTAGTTTATTTGGATTTGCTTGCATAAGTTTTCATTTTTTTTTCCGTTAATGCCTACTCCTTGTAACCATGTGGAGAGGAACTGTTTGTCAATAAGATCTTCAAGGACATGGCCACAAATAATTACTTATCTGTTTCCATATGAACATCCTAAGCTTCTTTGGTACCTTCCCTTAATATAGATAGGAAATGGGTACTTAGTATTTTGATGGCAAGTAGCTGTCTTTGGAATTGGATACCACAATATGGATGTGGCAGTTGCTTTTTGAAGCAAAGCAGTGGCCATTGGTTGATCACTGCTGCGAGTCGTGAAATGAAAGTTTTTCCGATTTTGACACACTGCCACACTTGTGTCTAGTTTACTTGCATGAATGTGACACCAACCTAAATGGCCATCGGCCGTCTATCTATTCTGTCGAGGAAAAATAAGAAAAAGAGGAATACTGAGAAAAGGATTCGGGGACATACTCAATCACTCGGATACCTGATCAGAAGGGAAATGACCAAAGATGTCAGGGCATGAATTCCAGCTCCTCTTCTCTCTAGCCTCCCAATAACCACCAATGTAGTGGTAGGTGTCGCTTCCTTTCTCCTTTGCAAACCTCTTGGCCTTCCAGCCTATTGGGAAAAATGTTATAGTGACCTGCATAAAAGGTAGCAATGTCATTCAAATCACTAAATAACTACACAGCCCTGCTGATAAATGCTTAAACATTAAACATTGAAAAAACTATGAAAACACGAAGTGGACCCACTTGACGTGTCTTCCCTTTGACCACCAGCATAAGCCCAATTAACTTTGATAGGCTGACCACCATCATAGGCCCATGAACCCACTTGATGTGTCTTCCATTTGACCATCAGCATATACCCATACGTCTCCTATTTTGGGTCTTGGTGTCTTTCTTTTGGGTTCTTGGTCCTTGAGTCTGGTGGGGCGTGTGTCCTGTATGGGTCTTTGAGTCCTTTTTATTTTGGGGTCAGCTTTTTGTTTTTTGGGTGGTGTCTCTGTACTTTGGGCTGTCCGTATTTGGTATGTCTTGTAGTTGGGTTGTGTGGTGAGTCCTGTTCGTGTCTTGGGGTCTTCTTTTGAGTCTCTGAGTCTGTGTATGTCAAGCTTCTAAGTTATATGGCCTGTATGTTGTGTCTTGGCCTTTCCATGTGTTTTTGTGTCCAGGTCTTTCTCATGCTTTTGGGTATGGTCCACTGGATTTTATGGCCATGGATGTTCTGGACGTTTGACTGAAAGTGTGAGATTGTCCCATATCATGTTGATGCTGCAACGGAGGTGTTTCAATATCAAGTATGCAGGTTTTGTTTCAAGTTTTCTGCTGTAGTAAGTTTCTGCTCCAATGGAGGTGTTTCAATATCAAGTACGCAGGTCTGTGTGGGGACTGCGTGTCTGTGTCTCTTTGTAGAGGGCTAGTGTCCCACTAACGTAAGCTCTCAATCACGACTTTGTCTTCCAAATATAATGCCCCACTAGGTGGTCCAAATAGTAAAAAGAATAGAACTTGGATACAGTTTTCCAGAAATTTGGATACAGTATTCCCAGTAAAAGAATACCAGTTGAAGTTTACCCCTTTTTTTTTTTTTTTGCAGGAAGCCGTTGGAATTCGGCAAATATATCCATTAACATTTAAACTAGCAGAAAGATAAGCATAGCAACTAAGTGAACATGATGTTAAAACAGATCAGATATAGGCCGGATACACCACTTGTTCTTTGTGGGATAAGTTGCACATTTGGAGGAGGGCACAAAAATTGGTATTGTTGGAACTTGGAAGAACTGGAAGTGGGAAGACTACTCTCATAGGTGCTTTGTTCCGTCTAGTGGAGCCTTCAGGTGGGAAGATTGTAGTTGATGGAATAGACATATCGACGCTTGGACTTCATGATTTGAGGTCTCGTTTTGGGATTATACCGCAAGATGCCGCTCTTTTTAATGAAACTGTGAGATACAATTTGGATCCTTTTATCTCAGCACCGACAAAGAAATTTGGGAGGTAATATGTGAATCCCATTCTCTCTCTCCATGCGCGTGCGTCTTCTATTAGTATATGAGTTTGCAATTAACAATTTCGTGATCTTTATTCGTTTCTTCACAAGGTTCTTGGAAAGTGTCAGCTTAGTGAAATTGTTCAGGAGAAAGAACTGGGCCTCGACTCATTGGGTAAGAAGACAATTCTCTTGCTACATAGGTTGCGTGGGATCATTAATTTAGGGTGGGAAAGGAAAATGTAAGATGAAAAGACGAGAACATGATGAAGTGAAGAAGCCAAATTTATTCATTTGTCTTCCCGTAATTTTGTATTGCCTTTTCCTCTCCCTCCACAAATTTATGATGCAAATGCAGTATCCTTTACCTTCTCTACTGATCTAGTAATCGGCGAGCCCTCTTGCCATTTCAGTTGTGGAAGATGGTTCAAACTGGAGCGCATGGGACAGAGCCACAGGGGCAACTGCTCTGTTTGGGTCGTGCACTTTTTAGGAGAAGCATCAATCGACAACGCAACTGACTCTATTCTTCAAAGAACAATCAGGACTGAATTTTGCTGATTGCACTGTTGGGTAGCAAGCCGTTGGAATTTTTTCCTCTGCAAAGCCTAATGCCTAGTCTAGGGGGGGACTTAAACAATTGGCTAGCTAAACTAATATCTGGCATATTACCTAGCCAAAATGGCTAGGAGATGCTGGAGATGCTTAACACATTTGAAGAAATTTATGAAAAATGTCAAAAAAAAAAAAAAACTGTGGCAGAGTCTGTAGGCCAGTCTGATCTTATTTAGGTTACCTAAATCTAAATTATGTGGGTCACCTAACTAAAGAGTGGTTCCATCAGATCAATATAATGTCTGGCAGGGATGTGTACGCACCTTTTGGTGGGTTCACATTAGAAAAAAAACATACTTGATGAAGCCATAGCAGTCATGAGAGCGGAACATGTGATTTTGTAAGCTTTCAGGAGAGCGGAACTGTTAACTTTTTTAACTTGTTGAGAACATAAATTGTGTCAAAAAAATTAGACTCCATTGATTGGGTTTTCATCATGAATGTGACTTCGATACTTGTATAACTGGGGAAAAATAAATAAACACGCACTATGGATTGGAAATCATTTACGTCAAGATTGCTATAGTACGATCATGTATTTATTGATATACGATGAATGTATTTTTTGACATAATTAGTATTCTTGACGAGCTTTAAAACATAAAAAATGATTAGAAAAGCGCTCACACATATAATCTAACAAGATGTTTCAAGCTGAATCTATGTATATTAGTGAGGGACCCAGGGATGCTGCCAAGCACCCCTTGCCAAGCGGGGTCCTTAGCGGCATCCGGCCGTTCATCTCGGCACGGATTAACCTCTCATCTGTCTTGTACAATCCTAACCCGTGGTTGGTGTCCTTTTCTTTTTTGTCACTAGTGACATTAGCGGTTAGTAGTTAAATTACAACACAGACCGATCATAAATCTATCTACTCGAACCTGAGATCTCTTCCTTGGGCACTTAGGCCTCCTCCCATGCCAGTATGCCACTGCGCCACAGGCCCGTTGGTCCGCAGTTGCCTAATATTAGAAGTGTCAAATGGGCGGGTGTGGGTTAAATTGGGTAAGTTATAAGTGGATTGGGTCTTTAATGGGTCATTGACCCATTTAGACCCAATTAGTTAAGAGCCTAATTACCCATACCCAATCCAACCCATTTATTTGAAATCAAACCCGACCCGCCTATTAACCCAATTAAAATTAAAAATGACTAAACTACCTATATACGCTAAAATGACCATATAACCCTTGTACATTTAAATAACCAAATTATCCTTACATACTAAAATTATCATAATACCCCTATATACTAAAATGACCAAATTACCCCTGTATACTAAAATTACTGAACCGAATGGAGATTCTGTTAAAAAAATGAAAGTCATTTCTCATCTCTTTTCTTTCCACGTTCTTTCTTTCTTTTTTCTCTAGGGTGGGTTTGGATTGAAAAGTTAAGTAACTTATTTTTTTTTGTCATTATTTGAATTTTTTTTGGCATTTGTTTGTTTGAGTCAAATTTTTGTGACTTATTGATTTATCTTGACGAGAGGAATCGAAAAAGTAAATTTTTTTGATTTAAACTCATAATTTTTTGAATAAAGACAACCAGCATATTAACTAATCAATTACGATAAATTCAGTACCTCGATTTTGATTTGGAAATGAATTCGTTAATGCTTGGGACTCATCTCATTTGGTAATAAATTATCTGAACCAGGCGTAGTCCTCGTTCCCTCGATAGCAACTTCGCGTTTGCCGAGGTGCATTGCCTTTGACAGAAAGCTTTGAAATGCAATTGGTTGATTATATATTCTTTTACTTTTTCGATTCTTCTTGTTAAAACAAATTAATAAGTCATAAAAGTTTGACGCAAAATAAAAAAATACAAAAAAAAACTTAAATAAGATAAAAAAAAAATAAAAAAAAGCCACTTAAATTTTTAATCCAAACCTTATGCAGGACTAAATACCACGAGAGAAACTTATTCATGGCTCAGCCGTGAATACGGGCAATTTCACCAGTCCATTCGCGTAGTCAATGAATGAGATGTGTTTTCAATTTTGACTGATCAAAAATAATTGTTACCGGTCGCAATTAATTTTTAATCCAGACCGTTCAAAACAATTTTCCCAACTCCGTCTCCAGCCAGAGCTGGAAATGGAATCGTAGAGGCCGAGTACACGGAACAGTTTCTCCGGGGTGAATCTTTTCATTAATTAGTTTGTTGTAACTGATCATCCTGCCGTCGTTCAGCTCTATTCTTTGGTGGGTTACTTTCATCGCCTATTGGGTCATTTAAGTTGGCCCAATTAAGACCCAACTAATAATGGGTTAGTTGAGTTTGGACCCATTTTTACCCAACTAATAAATGGGTTAGATTGTGTCTATTTTTTAGTTGATCGGTATGAATTTGTTAATGGGTCTAGAGTCAATTTGTCACCCCTATCTAATACGGTGAAGACAGGAGGTGGGACACTGCACACCAAATAATTTGCCCATAGGTACGTGGCCGAAGGAGAAATTGACGTGTCCTTTCCCACGGTTTCCTTCCCCCCGCGCGCGCTCTCTCTCTCTCTCTCTCTCCTCTTTCTGGAAGGAATCATGAGAAGAACAAAAGGAGAAACCAACCGACTACTCTGCAAAGTGCAAACTCCACCATGTGAGTTAATGTGAAAAACAGAATACATTCCAAAACCACCTTTAAAGCCTTTCTTTATATCTAACATCGCAATCCACCATCCCTCTCTCTCTCGCTCTCTCTCCGTTAACTTCTCTTTCTTAAAGATGGCGGAGTCGCCGGAGAATCACCACCGTGACAACATTGACCTTGACCGTGGACGGAGTTCGTCGTCGAGTAGTTCTAGCGAGGTCTCCGTGGATGTTGAATTAGAAATTAAAGAAGCAGAAGATGATGATGCCGACAGGAGTGGAGCTGCTGCCGCGATCGCAGACTCTTTAACCTGTTCGCAAACTGGAACAGGTTCTCATTTTCATTGTTTACTTCTCTTGTTAGCCTCAGTCCTGGTTACTATTTTGCATGTGAAATTTCAATTTAGTATTGGACACCTCATCGACGAAGTTTCTTTCGACTACTGCGGGTACTACGACGATTTTGTTGTTGTAAACCCTAGTACATATTGCTGTCCTATCTTTGAGACGATTTTGTTGTTGTAGTTATTTTGTTGTTGTTGCGAGCCTTATATTTATAGGAGGTCCTGGCGAGTATTGATTACATTCATTATAAGATTGTGTATTGTATATATGTTATCTTTTCATGAGTAGAATAGTTACTCTTCGAGACAAGCCTAGCTCTGGAATATACAATGCACGTGGACCTCTCCTTATTTGTAGCACGACATACCACTCCGGTGTAAATTTAAATTTCTGAGAGTTAGAATAAAAATAAAATAACTCCGTTAGAGTGGGTGAATTATTAATAAATCGGTGCACTTGTCTAACAATTTCGTCTATCTATATTGGAAATTTCTGTGAGCAATATGTGTGGTGCTTTCTTATTAGAAAATGGTTTGGACACACATCTTGTCCGCAGCCGTCCAGTGAGTGTGGGGCTCATGTGCATCGGAAGGTTTCGGACACAGTGATAACCAATAATAATAGTTTCGGAGGGGTGCGTTGGGTACATAATCTACTAATAGTTTCGTCAGTGATAACCAATTTCCTCTGATAAATGATCACAATAGCACAATATTGACAAGGCAGTAGATCTACTACAAACTTGTGTTTTTTGTTCTATTTTGAAAGGTAGACTCATGCTGCAGAAACAATGTGGAACTAATGTAAGTAACCTCACGAAGGAATGTAAGAATTTGAGAAGGAGATTTATATTAGATCAAGATGTGGGAATTGACGCTATAGTGCTATACCTTTCATTTCTATTGAATGGATCTTTTTCAACTCAGTAGTCCAATTTTTGGTGGAGTTTTGTTTTATTTTTCCCTTCCCTGCTCCTTTTCCTTCCAACTTTTGACATACAATGGTTTAAATTTCTCTCACAAGTGTCCGTGAAGTATCGGTTAAGTGTCCGATATGGTACATTTAATTTAATGGTTAGTTAAGACACATTCAAGATGTGTTGGACACAGTTTTAGGAGTGACCTAGGAGCTTCAAAGGCCAACCATTGTTCCTTCACCTGTTGTCACCTGTTGGTTGTTGTACCGTGCCCTTCTTAGAGACCACGTAATCCCTGCCTCCATGTTAGACTTTTTAAACATACAAGCATAAACCAGTTGGCTGTAGGCGGTGAGGTTTGTGGAGTGTATGGACCAAGCTTGGGTGACTTAGAGAGCTGATGGGGGGCACATCTCTAACAGCATCCATTGGTAGCAACAACTTCTTCTTTTTTGGCATTTATTCTCATCCATTATATTAGTACTTAGAGTACTACTTTTACTTATGTAGCTACAGTTTTGTTTTCTGTGTTTCCTCAGCTTTAATATTTCTCTGCTATTCTATTTCCAAATCTGCTATACTCAGGGTTAATTGATAGGAATGTACCTAGTCAGAATGTTGTGCCTTTTGAGAGCTCAACTGCAGCTAAATCTGAGTCGGCCTCCAGTCAACTTACTAAAACCCGGGGACGTGGACGGAAGAAGACTTTTGATGTATTGGCCGCAAAAATTGTTGATGAGAAAGTTCCTATTAAAAGGAAGGTTAAGTACATCGCACTTAATCTCAACTTGCAATTACTTCTGATTTTCCTCAATTTTTTTCCCTCTCCCCCTTTTCTTTTTCCCCGTCCAGTTTTTCATGAAATCATAAGGATTGAAGATTCTATCTGTATTGTTTGAAGCTTAAGGCTGATATTTGATTACCAAATGTGCTTCTCATGTTATTTTACTCCTTCGCACATGTGTTGGGTTGGGTTTGGATGATCTCCTTTAAAGTCATGGTGGTGTTTTATATTTCATTGAAATATTCAAAGATAAGCTTTTTGCACCACTGTAAGAACAGGCTAATTACATCAATAGTTAGCCTTAAGGGGATAGTGATGTTGGTTTAAGCACATGCAAAGGACTCTCGAGTCCTTTAAGGTTGGCCTGAGTTTGAGGTCTCACATGTCTTCACTGATTTCAGTTGGATTCAGGTGCTGTTTGTTCTGGATATTGTGTAGTGTAGTGTCAACCAAACATGATTGGCATGATGCTTAATTGCTTATTTGTTGTTTTTTAATAGCAAGTGTTCTTTTTTGTATGCACATTAGCTTTGGGTCATAGTTCAGATGCCCTGCTATCGGAAAGTTTGGTGCTATACCCCATATTATGTTTCCCCACAGTTGCCATGGAGTAGGTTTGTTAACTCTTTTGGTCTTCTATTGTCTGTGTTTCAATCCAATTGATGTCTGTGTTATTTTTGTCCTTATCTACCCTTTATTTTTTTTGAGAAAAAGGATGATAATGTCTCTTTTCCTTGTAGGAAATTGGCATATTATTGAATTAATGTCGTATACCTTCTTCCTGATGGGACCATAAATTTGTAGTTGGTTTGTTAATGATTAGTTTAGTTATTGCTCTGATAGTTAAAATAAGCCATTAAACATGCAGGTCAAGTGGCTGAATAGACTTGCTACTGTAAAAGATGATGGAACTGTACAGTTTGAAGTTCCAGGAGATATTAAACCTGAAAGCCTCGATTTTGGAAGTGGAGTAATATATAATGGAGCTACTGAATCTGTTGATGCAACAGATATTCCAGATCTACCTCCATTGCAAATTGTTATGCTTATTGTGGGAACAAGGGGGGATGTGCAGCCATTTGTGGCCATTGGGAAGCGTTTACAGGTTAAACATTTTTGGTCCTATTTTTGTAGTTTTCCGATTTATATTTTTTAGCTTAGAGTACATCATTTTGAGCATCACATCAGGAAAATGTTCACATGATGAGTTTTGCGATGGGAAGATGATCACATTAGATTGTCTTTGAAAGTCTTGGTCGTTTGCTCTGATCTTTTTGGAAATTAAGAGGAAGGAGACAGAATTGTGAAAAGAGAGGAATTCAAAAGGCTTATATGGGAATCTGGAGAAATACTCTACTTTGCAAGCCTTTGAGATGCAGCATATCTGTAGTGTCTTTGTAACATAATTGCTGGCAGTTGCTTGAAAATGGCACTTCACCTCCAAGCGTGAATTTGAGTAGCAGAATGTCTAGAGTGTCTTTGTCATTGTGGCTTCTGGTACCATTGAATCTTAAAGTTCTTGTCATTGTGTTAGTGCATTTATATCAACCATGCAACTTTCATCGTTGTAGAACGGAAACCTTTTCTTGGAGAAAATATGAGACAAGTTGATATTTCGTGCAGGAATATGGTCATAGAGTGAGATTGGCTACTCATTCTAATTTCGAGGAGTTTGTGCTCGCTGCTGGTTTGGAATTTTTCGCTCTTGGTGGAGATCCAAAAGTTCTTGCCAGTTGTAAGTAACCCAATCAGAACTTATATACACCCAACATGGTCCTCAAAGACTAATATCTGAACTTTTATTGAGCTCCTAAGAAGGGGTGCGCCTTTTTTCTACTTAAGAGAAGATGTACGTCCTAAAACCTTTTGGTCTTTGGAGAAAGTACCTCTAATGTGACTCTTAGAAATTTACCATGTTAGGCACCCCAAGGGCTTTATCATGGAACAAAGAAACCAAATAACTATTTTTGTTCCATAGTCATAACGTGAATTTCTCTTTCTTTTATTATCGATTGAATTATTCCAGAGATAGTTCTCTTCAAATACTAAAATCTTTTTCCTACACTTACTTTTGATTATATAAAAGTGACGAGTGCATAGTGAAGCGTCAAGTCACAAGGGTTCTAGAATATCTTTTGTTGGTGCCTACCATTTTCCTTTTTGACATGGGTAGATGTTGTGGTTTCTTATTGTCTCTTAATGTTGATGTCTAACGAAAAATATTTCAAACTTAAGAGTATTTCCATTAATAAACTAGTCAAATTGTACTATTATCCGTGCCAATATTTTACACACACACAGTACTCTTTTGAATGATGATACATAACATGGAGGATGAATTTTTTTACATGTCATAGTCAGAATGGTCAACTTCGATAGTAGGATAAGTTAGCTTTGGCAAGAATAGACAATTATCAAATTATTTAGTGGATGTTATGGTGTTCCTATTATGATTTTACTTTATTTATTTCGCCACCTGATGTGAAGACTAGCTATTCATTTATATTCTGTTAAATTAATTGTGTGGATTAGTTAATCTGGACCCGATTCTTGCGCGGCCACGCCTATATTCCTGGGGTTTAAGAAGATTTTTCAGTTACTTATCCTTTGTGTTATTCGTTTATTGGGCATCTGATTAGGACTTCTTGTTAAGTTTTCATTTTCTTTTCCTTGGTCATGCCGTTTGAATTGCTTCCATATCATGAGGATTTAGTTGTTGATCTCCCTGTCCTGGAAGGTTGGGTTATAATGAAGGTGTGAACTTAACATGTTTTCTATGAAGCTTTGGTTTTCAACTTTTCAGGAGAGAATTTAGTTCTCATATTTGCCTACTAGCTGCGGATGGGTGGGGTCCCTCCAGTGGGACCTCTCCTGCCTCCATGATTGACCCTTGACCAACTAAAAAGAAGAATCAATTACTGCTACTTTTTATTTTCTGAATGCTTTGTGCAGATATGGTAAAAAATAAAGGGTTCTTGCCATCAGAACGTTCAGAAATACCAAATCAGCGGCGTCAAATTAAAGACATCATATTTTCCTTACTTCCTGCATGCACAGAACCCGATCCAGTGACTAATGTTCCATTTAAAGTGGATGCAATAATTTCCAATCCCCCAACATATGGTAATGTCTGATTGTTTATTTCGGTATCACTGTGTTTCTTTAACTTCATACAGTGATGCCTAATTGAATCCTTTCAAAAAACCAGTGGGGGTCTAATGTAACATGTAGATTAAGGAATTTGAACAACTACTCAGTCTGTCATTCAAATAAGTAGCAGGGATGTGATGTAACAAGTAATAATACAGGGCAATGGAGAATGATGAATGATATTATGATAAATTGAGTAATTGTACAAATACCAGAAGAGATATATTTGAGGTATTAGTTTGAGTTTGGAAACCGCATGCTTGATTGTTTAAGTCACATATATTGTCTAAAAATCTTATATTGGAAGGGACTAGGGAGAAATCGTCTAGTCATTCTTATCGTGTCTCCCACAAAGCACGGTGATCTACTGGCCAACAAAGAATCTCGAACTCATGAGGCTACCAAGTTTGAAGGGTGAAAATGTACTCCTCTCTGTAGCGCCTTCCTTTTCTGATCTGCATTAAATTGATGAAATTTCCAACCTATGTTAGTCCAAGAACTAACAAGTAACAACTTCCAATTCCAGCATAGGGTATTCCTCTCGTCCCTTATTTCAGTGAGTTAGTTTAAAGTGTAGTGGTATTTCCTCGCACAACTGGGCCCGACCTTAATAAATGCAGTAATAAAAGGGTTGGACCCGGTTTGATGTGAAGCAATGCAAGTTCTCTCTAACTGACTAATGCTTCTAGGACCCCACAATTTTGTCGATGATGTCCTTGACATAGACATGGTTTGGAGGCTTTGAGGGGGGTAAAAGTAGAACAAGTAGTAGGAGAGAATTTTTGTTGGATGAATTTAACTCCAAACCATGCTTGAGATAGAAGTCATGCTGGAAATTACACGGTTAAAATTCAGGAAAGCCTAAGCAAAATTTGACTTTCCCCTCAGGTTTTACATTATTGGGTTCATCTGCTTTAGACAGTTTTGACATGTCCTTAGACTTTATGGGCTCCACAATGTTCAGAATTTCGTAATGCTTCTATGTTCCTTTTAAGTGATTGATATCACATCGGTTCCGATGTTATGTTGGTTTTTAGTTTTCTTTTCTTCTGTTTTTTGCACTGAATGACCAGTTCAATTTAATAACATGTTTTCGTAGAAATATTTTAATAGACTCCTCATTTAGAAAAATACTTCTTCAGGACATACACATGTTGCTGAGGCACTAAAAGTACCAATCCATATATTTTTCACGATGCCTTGGACGTAAGTTTTGTAAATTTTTTTCCTTTGTTATCATATTTTTGTTTGGGTGGTGAAGGGGGAATTGGCTTAATGCTTGAAACATTTTTAAAAAAAATTCCTGTTAAGTTTCCGAGTTATTCCAGCATCATATAGTAGTCACTATGTAACTTTAGGGTACCTTTTGTGCATTACTGCCGAGTAGGCATGTTCATTTTTAGTTGGTTGCTACTTCTTCCCTATCTTTTACCTCGTCATGGTCTCTCTTTTTTTTTGCAGGCCTACAAGCGAGTTTCCGCATCCTCTTTCACGTGTTAAGCAAGTAGTTGGATATAGAGTAAGGCGGTTCGTGTACCTATACATGAGTATAACTCAGTAATTTCAGAGGACCTTTTCTATTTCTTTTTTGACCTTTCTAAATCAAGATGGATGATTTTTGCAGCTATCGTACTACGTTGTTGACTCATTAATTTGGCTTGGAATACGAGACTTGATAAATGAATTTAGGAAGAAAAAACTGAAGCTAAGGCCTGTGACCTATTTAAGTGGTTCTTATAATTCTCCTCCGGATGTGCCTTGTGGATACATATGGAGTCCTCATCTTGTTCCTAAACCAAAAGGTCACTTCCCTGTTTACCATTTGCATTGCTACTTTTGGAATTGAGAACGTAGTGTGCATGTATGGCGGATTTATGTTTTAGCTTATCCTGGAAAATTTAAGGAGTTATTTCGTTACATTTGATTCTAGAGATACTTAAGTATGCTAATGGTATTATTTTAACTTCTACTTCGTATGAATTTTTGTTTTCTTCCTCTTATTGGTATTGTATTTTGTTTCGCTTTCATGGCTCCTTTTCCTACACGGAACCTCGTGTTGGTGTCCCAAGCAAGTACACTCTCCCCCACCCCCATCCCTCACAGCCGCTTTGGATTGTGAGAAAGGGTGTGATAGAAAGGGGAGCCCTTTCTCACCAAATGCTCTCCATTTCTGCACGTTAAAAAAATATCATTTTTGCACGTTGCTCTCCATTTCTTACCAAATTACTCATTCCAAATGAGTGATTTGGCAAGAAACTCGAATCCTTTCTGTTATTTTCTTTAAAAAACCCTCCAATCCGAAGGGGCAGTCCGAGTATTCTGGCTAACACTTCTGGGGCTGTGATTACATAATTCCACCAGGCACCAGCTAAGTTGAATACTATTAACAGGTCCAAGGTTGATTTTTTTATTTCTTTAAACAAATTGTTTGGTCAGGGAATAGTAGTCTTATGACTCTTTGTGTTTCCAGTATTCCCTTTTTTTGCTTGAAAGGTCTATCCTTTCTGTTTTCTTTGTGCCATGGGAATTAGCTAGCTGGTCCTATCATTTCCTTTGCATTTCTCTTGATGTTCTGTCAGCATGTAAAATTTATTAATCATTCTTCATGTCTTTGGGGCAAAGAAGCTTCTGCAGCAGCAAGGACACCTTAATATACTGGTTCTGTGTTCTCAGATTGGGGACCTAAGATTGACGTGGTCGGTTTTTGTTTCCTGGACCTTGCCTCAAATTATGCACCTCCAGATTCACTTGTGAAATGGCTTGAAAGTGGTAGAGCGCCTATCTACATTGGATTCGGTAGCCTTGTGAGTTTCATCCCGAGCTTTTTCTTGTTGTAAGTAATGTGGGCATGTTTTACAAAGATAGTTATCCAGAATAGAAGTGGCATATAGATATAGATTAGTTGTATCTGTTCTAAATGCTTTAAATGCTTATCCTAACGTAATTGGAGAGGGAAGACTGAAGCGAAAGAGGAGAAAGAGTACACTATTCTTGGGTTGAAAGATCGAACTGCTTGCATGTTCTTCCATTATGATAGTTTACGACCATATATGTTTAGTTTAGTATCACCATGGAACCTTCGATGCTATTTTACCAAAGTAAAGAATTGTACAACACTGTTTTATGATGCTAAATATTTTCAGTTGACTTCATTTTACCTTAGGATTAAAGAAAGGGGCCGCATTAACTATCACCTTTCGATTCTGTTACATTTTTCTATAAATTTTGACGTATGTATGTCTCCCTAAACATCTTCAATTGATGATTTCATTTTTTTGCTCACACATGGATGGACTTAAGCTCTTGTTTTTTCATCTCAATTCTCACCATTCCCTTTGCACATATTAACTCCACTTCCATGTCTCAGAACATTTCTATTTCAGAGCAACTGGAAATGCAAATCAAATCATTCTTTTATGCTTTTTTGACCCAGTTTTCCCTTACTCAGATTTTTTTTGTTGTTGTGGGCTTTACAATGATAAAAGAGAGCATCATGCGTAGTTCTTCTGACTTATCAATATTTATAGTAGATACCTTTCTATTTTCCTTAATTATGTTGTCTTTTCTTTCTTTTTTTTTGGTGGGGGGGGAATTTGTTACAGCCTGTACAAGAACCAGCGAAAATGACCCAGATAATTGTTGAAGCTCTAGAATTGACAGGTCAAAGAGGCATCATTAACAAAGGTTGGGGTGGCCTGGGGAACTGTAAGTCTGGGACCCTTCCTTTGATACTATGTAGCTTCAAGCCACCAATTTCCATAAATTTTGCAGCTATTCAACTGCCCACGTTGCAGGATTGGAAAATATCTAGCTAATTTTCTTTATCAGTGGCAGAACCGAAGGACTTTGTGTACCTATTGGACAATTGCCCTCATGACTGGTTATTCTTACGATGTGCTGCTGTGGTAAGATGTTCTTAGTTTGCTCATTGTGTTTTGTTAGCTTGAAATGATATGGTATAATCTTCTTGATAATGTATGGTTGTCTAGATTACATGAATATTACAGAGGAAACCGACATTTATATTCGGATAGTGGTACATTTTTATCCGGTTACGGGTTATTGCTTGATGCAATTGTAAAAGCTTACTGTCATGTTTGCAAAGATGGTTGGGACAGCAACTGTTTAGTCTGAGTAATCAGGAGGTTTCCTCCAATTCTAACACCCAGAATGACATGTACATAACCAGTTAGTTGTTGATCTTAATCAGAATTTATTTCCGTGGTCCTGTTAACCCATGGAAATTGAAGAGTATCTTTCAATCTAATGGTCAGCCACTCCTTGTGAACATAGGTCTACCATACGTCACTTCTTTTGGGTAGCGATCTTTGGCGAAACTATCTAGGGCTCTCCTTTCTTGGATTGCCTGATAATTTTGGTGCTGTTGTCAAGTTTTCCATGTTTGCATGCAATGAAAGTTCCAGCCCTGGCTTTTCAACGGAATAAACAGATTACTTGCAGTTTCTTTACTTAAACTTGGTTTATGTCAAGTGGTTATGTTAGCATTGTTACACTGTCTTGAGTAGAACTCCACATCAAAAGCTAGCTATTGAAGTGAGGGTGTCCTTATGCTCGTATTACGCGGTCTTTGGTAGAACTCAACTTCAGAAATGTAGCTATTGAAGTGAGGGTGCCCTCACGCTTATATTACGCGGTCTTTGGTAGAACTCAACTTCAGAAATGTAGCTATTGAAGTGAGGGTGCCCTCACGCTTATATTCTTCATTGTACTTTGATACCCAAGCGATGTGGGACTTCGCTTCACAAGCATTTATTGAATTCACATGTTCACATTCGTTTCAATGTTGGCTCTGATTTACTTTTGACTGGGTTTGGTTTGTCCATGGGAACCTGTTTCTGTAACACATGGTGACTGATTTTGGATGATGAATATAAAAAATCTTACTGAAACTATAGCCGCAAAATACCGTTACAGCTAAAGAGTAGTTATGTCAATACTTGATGGAAAGGGTGATGGTAGAGCAAATTTCATCGATTCGTTCCATGGTTTAATTACACTGGAGAAATTTTGTTGGCTTTGCTCCTACTATCAAATGTTACCTGGCGCTCTTGAATTTTTTTCCGCAGGTGCATCATGGGGGTGCAGGAACAACTGCTGCAGGTCTTAAAGCTGCTGTAAGTAACAGACTTCCTGGGAAAGTTACTGTTTTCAACTTTTCAATTATTTCCCTTGCTTATCCTGTGTGCATCCTGTCATTTGGATTCAGTGCCCAACGACTGTTGTTCCTTTCTTTGGAGACCAACCATTTTGGGGAGAGAGGGTTCATGCCAGGGGATTAGGTCCTGCACCTATCCCCGTCGAGGAGTTCTCACGTGAGAAGTTAATTAAAGCAATACATTTCATGCAGGATCCTATGGTAATTGTTTATTACTCTGACCTATTAATTTTGTCCAGTTTATTGTTAGCTCTGTTCGGGTGAGGGTAAGCATCCAAGTGTAGGATTTATCTAATTCTCATCCCAAATATTCACATCCCTTAGTATATTTCTCATATTTTGTTGGCTTAAATGGTGTTTGCAAGGAGCTATAGAGCATTTCATGCCTAAACGTTCCAACCATAGTTATTAGGTAAATTGAACCCCACAATACGCTTCCTAGGTGGGTGTCCAACTAGAATGCCGGACATGTATTGCTTACCTGTCCAAGTGTTGAGTGTCCGACACTTAGTACTTTATACACTTGGTGCAGGGTGTTTGTAAGTTATGCGGCCAAGCAGGGCTGTAATTAATATGGCATAGTCTTCATAGAGGTCCTTAGGAGAAATTGAAACATTGGATTTTGCATTCAGCATCCAGCTTTAGGAGATTGATAAGTAATTCCAGATTTGTTACACTTTCGTAATGCTCATATTCTGAATTTGAATATCATAATGGTCGCTCATTCTTGTATTCTTATCTTGCATGTGCAGGTGAAACAACGTGCAGTGGAAATGGCCAAGGCCATGGAACATGAGGACGGGGTGACAGGTGCAGTAAAAGCCTTCTATAAACAATTTCCCCGCAACAGGTTTACTGAGGCTTATCAATCAGGCGCATTTTCAAACCAATTACCCCCTCCTCAATCAGGCGCATTTTCTGTTAGGCGATGTTTTGGTTGCTCTTGATTTCGACAGTCCAATTTTCGGAATTTTTTCTACTGGTGGCCTCTCCGTCTCGACAATAACATGATCGCATAAGTGTGGCCACTATAAGTCTTCTGTTGTCATAACAGATGATGCTGTGTAGAAACTGCTGTCTTTGTTTGATATTTTTTCTCGTGTATTCTGTTTTTGTTTTTATTAGAGATGCATCAGGTTGGTAAAGTTCATTTCACACATTGAGTTCGCCATTGTTTTATCAACTTACATTCCATTAACCTTGATAGGTGCATTCAGAGTGCAGATACAGTAGTTGATTGTAAACGACCGGCAGTTTATTTTTCACGAATCACTAAATGACTGGGCAACTCGGGCACTGCACTCCTAGTAAGTTAGTAACAAAATGTAATACAGGGAATTAATCAAACCTGAAGGCACACAGTCAACGATCCACGACAGGAAATGAAATTTTCGAAGTTTCCAATAGGGGTGCTTAACAATGTACATCAAGCTATGTCCGGAAAGACAGGAAATGAAATTGTCGAAGCTTACCTTTGGCTTTGTATCCAATACTTCCAATGACATCCTGGATGAGACCAACATCGCAATTGTCTGTTATCTTAATGCTAAACAAAAGAACAAATTCTCACTGCAAAAACCATACTTCAATCCGAGTGTTGTCTTAATGCTAAACAAAAGCACAACATTCTCACTGCAAAAACCATACTTCAATCCATACTTCAATCCGAGTGTCTGCGTTGTCACTTTTCCACTGGCCATATTTAGCAGGAACCCAACAGAAAGGCTCTCCTACGATCTGTTATGTCATTTCCTAATTTCAGCAAATAACATTTCCAATTGAATTAGAGATGCAAATTTGCCATTAGAGCAGGATTGTCAAAATTACAACATTCAGGATACTGTAGCATGCCAAATTATCGATCTACTAGTGAAATCACTGTGGATGCTCTTACAATAAACCATCACGTGAACCAACCAAATTCTGCCTCACGTACACACGCATGAAGTACATATTGCGATATAGTTTATTGGTGTACAAGAGTGCTCTAAGAGCAAGCAATTATTTCCAGAGAAGAAACCAGAACATTTTGTGATCTTTTTAATTTACCACCTATCTTTTAAATTTGTGAGGGTGAAGAATCCAAAGGATAACCTAAGAAAATCAGAAGGTTTCAAATAAAAATAATTAGTCACCAACTCTCCCTCAGGCAACACTGGGCGAAGATTGGGCCCCAGCCACCTTCCATAGCTTGATCCAGTCCACCATGGCATTAGCAGCACGACCAAACACAGGGTCCACAGGTCCGAGCCGCTCCTTCACTGCTGCAGCCATCTCAACCACACAATCCTCAGCCGAAATCGCTTCTGGCGACAACTTCAACGATTGAAAGAAAGGCACCACTTCCTCCATCAGCTTCACTCCTTTCCAATCTTTCTTCAAACTCTCAACCACGTCTCCCCTCTCCTTCCTCCACACATACGGCAGCCCAGTCTTCACCCCCAGCCCCATGTGGTCAGACACCACTTTCACACACATTCCACACCATATATCTTCCACTGTCTCCCACCTTAACTTTCCTTCCCCAGCCAACATCAAAGCCGGCAACAAAGCAGGACCCACAAGCTCCCTATCAAAACCAATGTTGATTCCGCTCAGAGGCATCATCGACCTTGCAGGAACGGTTAGAACAGCATCAACATATCGGGAATTCCTCAGCTCAGGCTTTAGGGCTTGTGTTGGTGCATCATAGTCTGCTAAATTAAGCCACAGACCACACGAAAGAGTGCATGGCACCCCATTTCTCAAACTAAAGGGGTACCCACGAACGAAATCAGCTCCCTTGCGGTAAGGATCATAGAGTGTGTTGAAGAAAAAAGGAGTTGCTGGAGTTGAAAGGTTGGTGATGTGCTGGGCCACAATATCGACTAAATCACCATTATTGTCCCTGGCAGGAGAACAGTCATCATCGACTGAGATAATGTACTTTTTCCGCGACATTAGATAACCAAAGTAGCGGCATGAGTAACCTGAAAAGAGAAGGGTCGCGGAGGAAGAGCCCACAGTTCGGTCTATATCAGACTTGGAATAGACATCAAGATTGAAGCCACCCGGTATTTTGAGTTCCTCTTTGAGATCAGGATCTTTGACAATTATGAGGTGGTATCGTGAGAATATCAGCCTCCACTCTTCCATGAAGGATGTAAGATCAGAGTGGAGAGCACCAATAACAATATCAACCTCATTATCCATGATACTTTCTTGAGACATTGTCAAATATTGGGGTTAAGGAAATACTGAAGGAAAAACTTGTTCGGCAACGCCCAAATTTAGCTGTGTTCGAATTACAGAAGTGTGCTTGCAGAGTGTCCAACAATATTAAAATTTCTCAGAGCATCCTGAGAAAAAAGAATTCTGAGAGTCAGAGAGATGAGAAAATAATCTCCCAGAATTGGTGTACAGTGGATATTATACATGAACGACTTACTAGTTGGTAGGACAGGAGTCAGGACATGCTGGATGTTAAGCGACTCAATAAGAGAAAGCACTTCTTCTTTTCCAGTTGCAATAAATAAGTTCAAAATCCTTTCAGTCAGCTTCCCAGCTCTCAAAGTTCGCTGCCAATTGACATTATAACTAAACTATGAAAAGACATTCATATTACCAGAAGGGGAGAGGACAACTACAGTACTAGAAAGAAACGCTCTTGTATGGGTGGGTATGTCTGTGGGGGTGTACACGCACAAAACTCTCAAAACAATCATGAGGCCCAGTGGCGACTCCAGGATTTTGGAAACGTGGGGTCATTTATAAGCATAAATTCTCTTACCAATTATAAATAAAAAAAATCAGTAGTAATGATAAACAAATCAGACTAAATGTTGTTGCATTCAGATTACCAATGAAGAATTAGCAGCATGCATAGGAATTAAGAATATTAAAGGAGATGGAATAACGTGCATCGTGAGAGAGCTTGCGGACTACAACATATGTAATGGTAAAATTGACGATACACAGGTCCTATTTCATTTTCTCGTATTCAAATTTCAAGTGTCTGCGCAAGACCTAGAGGGTTTATCCTACTGGTTGACGTGCCCCCTTACCAGACCTGATGTCTAGTTCAAGTAAGCTTTGCGAAGTGCAGCTTCCCCTTACCCATCCCATCCTACAAGATGGTTGTTGTGGATAACTACTTTAGCCACCATCAACTTAGACATATCATTCAAGAAAAACGGAAATTCTTCAGCCTAATCAGCACCAACCAAAAGGAAATGTGAATATCTATAAATTCTACATAGCAGAAACATAGAAGAACTCAAAGACTAGACAAATAGAAAAATGGCAGAAACATTTCTCAAGATAGAGCAAGTCTAACAGGATTCATTTGATAAAATAAGATACTGATATGTATCCTATCTAGTATCTACAAACATATTAGAATTGCACAAAAAGGTAGAATACATTAACGGTTTTTCAGCAAACGGTTTATTAATCCATACACCACTTATGTATTACAATCCTCCGTCCTACAAGTGTGCCTCCCACAAACGCTTACTCCTATAAATACCCCGCATGTAATGGGATATCGGTTAAGACATGGAAAGTGGAAACTCAAGATTTGCAATTTGCACTTCAAAAAATTACCCTCCAACTTATCATGCTGCTAACATATTTTGCATTTGAATCAACCGGAGATACAAAAATACGTAAGAAGCAAACTTCCTGGGACAATAGGAGTAAAACAGTGACGATCTCAGTGACCAACCAAGATTTGGCTAATTGGCAATCCTGTGAAAGGGAAGTTTAATACCCGCGAACCGCGTGCACCTCAGGTGCGATTGGGGGTCAAAAAGCCACCGAGGGCAAGTGGGTAACTAATTAGGCCAAATTTAACATCACCTGAGGGAAAATTGGGAGCGATTAGGCCTCTAGGGTTTTGATCCTCGCAAAACCGGTGCAATTGCACTCAACTAGTCCCAATGGATGTTAACAGAAGAAAAAGAACATAATCCATTCAAAACAAGATCTGAACCAGCCAAAACAAATAACAAACAGAAAGGAAATAATGCAAAGAAAAACCTCAATCTGAGAGCGGAGTAGAGTTCAAAAATCAAAACCCAATACTGTACCAAATCAAGAGCTCAAACTTGGATTATTTCGCATACAGAATTAAGCAAGGAAATATGCGAAGATGGGTATATATAAGGAGAAGGAGAGAGAAGTGGGGTACCAGAAAGAGATCAAGGAGGATGTGTTCGGGGATTGGGGAGAGATCTGAAAAGTTGGAGAGGTTGTTAATAAGGGCAGCGTCAATCGCGAGCGAAACTAGGGAAGGCGGGGTTCTCATTCATTCGAGTCTCCTCCTTCTGCTCCTCTCTCTCTCTCTCTCTCTCTCCTCGAGAGAGTCTTGCTGACAATACAATAAAAGTGCACCCCTACAAGGTCAACCAGACCAGATCCATTACCGGTGCGCGGATTTGATGTAATCCGAAATCGTTTTAGGTGTACGGACATAATTTGGGAATTGGAAGGACACATAATCCCCGCGAGGATTGGGGATTGCGGCATTGCGGCCGGCACTGCATGGAATGTAGAGCGGTTGATTCGGCCGTTTATTTTGCATCGACAGTTCGGATTTAATCCGAATTTCTATTGATCCGAGTCGTCTATTGTAAAGATTAAAATTCGAGCCGTCCATTGCCAAGATAGACTGCCTGGAATTCATCACGCGAGCTTGAAAGCGTCTTTTAAGAATTTGTTAAAGAACTAAAATTCGTGAGTGCAAGGAAACTGGAACCGGGAGTGAAGGCCATTTTAAATAACAACGTGATCAAGGATCGGACAATTCCAATCACATCTTTATCTGGATGTTTATACTTTCGTCTATGTTCGTAACATTATTCTTTATCCATAGGAAAATGGTATTGTCAAATTGCTTTTGTTAGAGCTAATATATTAAATATATAATACCCTCACGTAATGCACCTGGTGTAAAGTGTTTTTAATATCCACTATGCTCGAATTTTTTTGGACATTACCGTTTACTCATTAGTGTTTTGTACCAGGATCACCCACATAATTAAATTATAGAAATTTCACATTTTAAATCAAAAAACCATAATGTGAAAAAGACTGTGATTCTGAAAAACCCCAAATGAAGAGGTGGTGATTCTAAAAACTCTCAAATGAACAAAGCCGTTATTAATGTTAACCTATTTTTGTTTCTTATTTGGTGTGAAGAGGAGTTTTCCGACTCTCACTTTTTGTGGTTTAAAAATTACATAATTCAATAACCGAAATGACAAGTAAAGTGACAATTATTCAAAGCTTTTGAAAAGTGCATCTATTAATTGATGTATATCGTCCTCCCACATAGACAGTCAATATGTGCCTAATTTCCATTCCCTAATTGATGTACATCGTCCTCCCACATAGATAGGTGCCTAATTTCCATTCCCTAATTGATGTATATCATCCTCCTACATAGATAGTCGATATGTGCTTAATTTCCATTCCCAGAACGCGACAATGAAAAATGCTTCATGTACATCTATCCAAATAACCTGTTCAGGAGGGCCATTGCTCCTCTTTCACAAGTATGTGCCCACCATTAACCATTGTAACCGGTTTAATGAGTAGAGAGAAGTTTTCAAACTCACTTTCTACCATTTAATTGTCAAATTAATTGTTTAAGAAATTCTTAAATTCAAATATCCAACAGTGTTACACTGAACGGAGAGATGACAAGGAAATCGCAAACTATCCAGTTTGTAGGAATGATAGGAAAACTAATATCTCTAGAGAATATTCTTGACTCACACTAATAGCCTCAGATGGACACAAGGGACACCGGGAACCAATCCCCTGGAAAAATTCCCAAATGAAGGCCGGAGTTCATTCTTTTGGCATCGCTGCCAAAAGAAAGGAGGTTTCCAAGGTACTAATCTAACTATTCTAACAATACTGACTTTCACCGATCCAAAAAGAAAGAAGGCTGAAGTGTACAGGGCGCACCTGTGAGTGCATGTGGAAGAGAGATCGAAAAGACCGAAAATTAACAGCACAGAACAAACAAATAGCCTTCCCTAGCACCATTTTAGCCAAACTACAAGTAGTGTTCAGGTCCTTCCACGCAAATACCCCAACGACGCAAACAAACTTCAACAAACAACTGACAAGAAAGTTTACAATGAAACAATAACCTCTACTTCACCCCAACTATGGACATGAGAAATTGGAGCCTGTCATTCACCTCCACAAGATCAGAGGGGTTTTTGAATGAGGCAGCTGGTGGCTCTACTCCCGTGAAGATGTAGAGGGCTTTTATTTCCTCGACGCACGTTGCACGGGTTGCAGCTTTATATCCCACTATCACTCTTAGTGCTTCGATATTTTCCCATATTTTCTTCTCGCTTAGTGGCACCTACAAGAGAATGATCTATCAGAAACCAATTCAAATACTCATGTAAAGTCTTAGCAATGATGGAAATTAATTAAGGAAAAAACAAGAATGGAGATCCAAATAATCAGACAAGTCCACGACAGGTCATTATGCTCTGAGACTACAGGGGTGGTATGGTAAAAGGGAAAATTAGCCATAAGGATGGTAAAATAGCCAGCAAAATAGTTTTCAATGGAGGTCCTTCAACTTTTTGAGTTTTTAAGCCATAAGGCCAAAACATGTTTAGGCACTTTCATAGGGTTTTAGGGTGCATTTTCGTATTATGGGTTTAGTGGTTTAGGCACTTTCATAGGGTACCCTAGGGTTTTAGGCACTGCCACACTTTCATAGGCACATTTGTCCTTATGTTTGAGTACAAAATGTGTTTGTCCTTGAGCTCAAAAAATGTAAATATGAAGGATATTTGGCTAAGTCTCCCATGATAAAATCCGACATAAATGGCAATACATGTAACTAAATGTCCTAACTACTAGACATGTCGGAACTGGAGTGCTTGGTTCAACTACAACAATATGCTAATTTCCAAGTGTATGGTGCTGCAAGCGAGGTCACTAGCAAACACCACACAAACCGATGGCGCTGATATAAGTTACATAATCCACCAGCAACTAGGAATTAGAATCAGCATGCCTACACAAAGCGTGCCTATCGTTGTGCTTATCTGTTTTTTACTTCAAAATAAGGTCCACAAAGTAGCAATCCTTTACATGAGGTTGACACCCTAGTGCAGGTCAAAAAGCAGCCAAGGACAATCTGCAAGGCTTACACACACAAACACACCAATCTTTTGTGCTTATTTCTTATCGCTTCGAAATAAGTTATGGAAGCGAGAGGACACTGACGACAGCCCCAACCAATGTTGGATACTCACAGGGATTTTTAGTGCTTATTTCGTATTGATTCCATAGCAATACTGATCTCGTCAATTATGTGGGAGTAACTGGGGCCTGATTATATTCACTCAACAGCTCAACCAGAACCTTCCCCAGGACAAATAACTAACCAATAATAGAAACATGTACCCAAGCCTTCCAGAAACCAAAGCTTGGCACCATGTGAACCCACAACTGTGCCAGGAGCTTAAGCTATTAGAAAATTGGTTCAATAATATATGTCAAGCTATTCAACACTGTACACATATTTGACCAAGACTACTGGCCACCAAAAAACAACAGACAATAATATACCCAAATCTTGATTAACTGTTTCTCGTAATGAACAAGAAGAATCAATACTCTGTTACACTTACTAACATTCCCGTCATGGCTAGATGTGGCAAAGGTGAAAGATGAGCCCAAAACAACTAGATATTCAAGAGACGTCGACTATAAAATTGTTATTGGACCCATGTGGCACTTTCAAACGTTTTCCTGCCCAGCTCACACACAGTAGGCTAAGAAACAACATTATCAACTCTTTTTCATCACCATCTCATAGAAACAAGCAAGGAAACATTGGTTATGAACTGACCTTATGAACAGGCACAACGATATCAATTCCAGCATGTTTTGACTTGGGATCCTCTGCTGGGACATGAAGCTCCAAAGAACCTGCATTCCCTTCTGAAGTGTGACCTGAAATGTTTTGATAGTCTGCAGATGATTGAGCCATATGCTCAGGGAAAGTCAGAACCACACTAAGATTCAAGAAAGAATGTGAAAGGAAAAATCACACGGCATCATTGCTTCTAACACTCTATATACCTTCAGGATTCTCAGTGGTTGTGTAAGAGCGCTCGTCACTGGCTCCATTTCTGTCATCAGCATTCACAAGTGTGTTTCCCTTTATTGGCTTACTAATATCTCCAATTGGTTCCTCTACTACCACAACCTTCTCCGCCTTCATTTCATCTCTGTTGTCTTCTTTTATACCCTGTTCAACTTGTTCCACCACCCCCGATAAGGCATCCACATGTTCTTCGGTTCTGCTTTCTTGAATCTCCTTATTTTGTTTAGGCCCCTTGTTTCTCTTCTTGCCTCCTTTCATCTTTCCAATAAGTCTTTCCAATTTCACACCTTTAGCTTCGGATGGTTTCTTTGTTTCTGCAGCCATATTCAAATTCTTCTGATCCATGTCCTTGGCAGTATGATCACTTATTTCTTTCCTCTGCCACTTGTCCTTTTCCACAGGATCACCAACATCACCTTCATCCCTGACTTTTCGTAACAAACCTGTAGTACCTCTCGCTAAATCCTCCTCTTCATTGGAAGTTTTCACTTTATCAGCACGGTCTCTATCTACAACTCCTCCTTTAATCACATCTCCATTTTTCTCAGCTTTTCCTACCACAACTTCAACTTGATGCACATCTACTGGCTGCTCCCACTTGCTTCTTTCTACTACTGGTACGTCCTTTTCCTCTTCTCTGATTCCTTCAATTCTCACTTCAATCCCCTCCAATGGCCCCTTATCCTTTCCCTCTACGTCTTCACCCACATCTTTCTCATACCCATCTTTATTGACTATTTCATCTAAGCCATTCCTTGGTTCTTCGTCATCCTTCTCAATGCTTTTGCGCCGATATTCATCCGCATTCATTTCTAAATCATACCCCCAGTCCTTCACAATTTCGTTGTCTACTTCTTCCACTGGTTCTTGATCATCGATGTCATCACCTTTTCGCCAATGCTCACCATCTCCAAATCCAAATTCCATTTCTTCTTCGTCTTCTACTTCTCCTTTGGTTGGTGTTCCATTCCCCAACATAAGAGGATATCTTGGCCCAGGAAGCAACTTGCTCATGAGCTTCTCAGTGCAAGCATAACTCGCAAAGACCAGCCCAAAAGGAACGGAGAATGCAAACCCGAGTGCGGAAATAACCACAAGCGGAGGGAGAACCAAGGGAGCTGACGAGATCACGACACCAGTGATGACAATCTTCTTTCCCAGGTTCAGACCCTTGTGCAGAATCCAACTCACCTTGCTGTTACTTCCATCTGATGATGAGTGTCCCTGGACTTCCCACTCGTCGCTTGGGTCTTCCATCCTACCAAACACAAAGAACAACGTCATCCATCAGATCAGGAAGATTCTATTCTGTTTAGTCAAAAAATCATGTTGAAACAAAACTGGACCATTACAGCTAACTTCTTGGGCCTTCCATCCGTGATCTAACGAACCAGATTGGTATGGTTAAATTTCTCTACTAACCATCTCCTAGTTAAGAAATTGGAGAAATTTTGTGGTTTCCAATTTTTCAAACCTGTTTTCAGTAAAATACAACCCCCTTTTTCCAAGAAAAAAGGGCCCAAAAAATGCTCTTGAATTCCTGAAACAGTTTTGCTATAAAAACTATAACTTTTTCTATTTTCAAGAACTGCGCTCTGCAAAAAAAATAATTAATTTTCTGAAAACTTTGTTTACTTCTTTGGAAATAATTTTTCACTCTCTCAACCTTCTACAGAAGTCAGAAACCATTTTTGCAAACTTCTCCATCGCATGTATACTCGATTAATGTTTGACCGAAAATAAATTGGGAGAATTGTTTAATTCCTTTTTCTATCCAAAAACTTTTTTTTTCCCCAAAGAAATAAGATCAAAAATCCCTAGTGGTCCTGAGACTTAGGATTTGCTCTCTCTAAAGGTCTCAAGTTCAGAACCTCTTAGGTGCTATCAATTGATTCAACTACTTTGGAGCCAGTCAAGAGAGAGCACTTGCTCCGGCTTCAAGTGGGGCCGCTGCGGTGGTGGACGATGGGTTTATGGACCCAGGATTAGCCGAGGATAAGCTGGTCTAGACACCTGGTTATAAAGAAAAAAATCCCTCGAAATGCCAATCAAACAGATTCTCTCAAGTGTTCTCAACCCTCGAAGCCTCTACGTTTGATCGATGATCTACCAACGGAAAATAATTAAAACAATATACATCCCTAGTTCTTCTCTTCAGAGGAACTACATAAATATAACTTAAATTGAAAAGGAAGAACAACTGATCAGCAGTTTTTGTTCAGCAAATACAGAAACGGAGAATTTCACAACGAATTACCAGAAGATGACAGCCTAAATAAACAGAGGGTGCGCAAGAACAGTACCCGATGCTGTTGTTAGAGCAGTAGAGCTTAAGTTATTTTGAAGTCATTAATGAGCTTTTGAGATGGAGAGAACAAGTCTACAACTAAAGGGGGTTTGGACATCAGGATGCGTGTGGGTTTGTGTTCATCTCATGGAGAGAGAGAGAGAGAGAGAAGGGTTTTACGGTGACACGCGTTGGAAAGAGGGAGAAGACAGGTGCAGGGAGTGGAGAAGCCGGTGCAGCTGCATGCAGAGCATCTAGTGCATGTTCGGAGAGAGAGAAAGAGGATTAGATTGCGCATTTCAACGTGGCTACGGAACACTTTAAAACGCCTTGAAAATAGAAGCTTTACCTGTCCGGTCGTAAATTTCAGGTTGGAAAAGAGTCGACCTGTGTGTAAATTAATTTGAACATTTAATTATTAAAAAAAACTTAAAAAGGAGTGTAAATTGTTTTTAACATTCAGTTATTAAAAACTCTTAGAGTATCTTCCGTTTTTAAAGTCAACACCAGCTCCAATTCAATGTCATTTGAAAGGTCATATCCTATATGGATTTGACATTACCTTCGTCTGTGCCATTTTTAAAAGCAATGTCAAATCTTTATTTTGTTAAAAAAAAGGTGACCGAATAAAATTTGAGTTTGAGTACATCTTTCTCCCCATAGAATCTGACTTAACTATTAGAGGGGTGTTGGCTGCATCACATAGGTGTCAAATTTTCCATTGCAAGTTGGCAAGATTGAGCATGCCGGAAAACGACTCATCACACTCTCTTTCTTGCATGGACTTCTCAAATTTTCATTTAAGTTTTAAGCAAGGGAAAAAAGGTACAAATATGTCCAACTTTTTGAATTTTTTTCATGTGTTTATCTAGCATAAAGTTATGAAAACCCACATTTCTAACTTTTTCACTATATGTTTTTTCTTTCAAAACTTATCATGCAAAAAAAAGCACAGGATTTTGTAAGAATCTTATTTTTACAATAGCTTTTTACACAAATAAACTATTATTCTCAAATTTCGTATAAATTTCTTCTACCAAATGAATGCAATAATTATTGTCTTATAAAATTTTATCAGGAATAATTATTATTTATCAACTCAGTCACAAATCAACAGAACCTTTGGGGTTGGGCCGATGTGAAGAACTAAAGTTCAGCATGCATATGTAGGCTGGTTTAGCTTATCAGGCTTCTCTGAAGTTTATGATTGAGTTGCAGAGAACAGTATATGTAGTCTTAATCGTTCAAAGTTATTTTTTATTTTGTACTGGGAAGAATCTTCTTTGTAATAAAGAACATTAATTATCGAGAGGAACAAACGGGATGAAACGGCAGAGGAGCCAGAGTCCTTGCACAGGGTGGTTGGTGAGTTCACATTTAGGGCCGATAAACAGTACATTGGATTCGGAAGAGGTGTCAAACGGGTTGGACCCATTTTAGCTCCGTGTCAATCTTCATTCGTGTTGTGTCGTGTTGGGCCGTTTACTTAATCGTGTTGTGCCGTTCCATTTTTTAATCGTCTCGTGCCGTGCAGTAGCAGAGCCACTCTATGGCCATGGGGGGCACCTGCCCCCACTGCACCCTTTTTTAAAATTTTTATTTTTAAATTGGTAATTTGAGTTTACCCAATATTTAAAGCAAGACATAGGGCTGTGCAAAATACCCGCGGGCCGACGGACCCGCCCCGCCCCGCCCCGACCCGAAGGGTTTCGGGCGGGTCCGAACATGTGGTCGGGTCGGGTTCGGGTTCAATTTTTCGAAAAAATCAGTTTTCGGTTCGGGGCGCGGGTGCTGTTTTTCCGTACCCGACCCGACCCGACCCGACCCGACCCGACCAAAACATGAACAATTCATGTAGTTTTACTTCGGTTTGGTCGGACCCGACCCGACCCGACCCGACCAAAAAAATCGGGCACACGGGCGGGTGTACACCATCGTTCGGTTCGGGTTCGGGTTGGTTTTTCTCCTACCCGACATGGTCGGGTCGGGTTCGGGTGGCGGGCCATACCCGACCCGCCCGACCCGTGCCCACCCCTAGCAAGACACATGTTATTAGATTAAATACTTGTTAAAATACAAATCATTTGTTTGAATAGTTATACAAATAAGCTCCACACAATCAATGTCTGCAATCATATCAAAGTAAAGATTTGGTAAATTTATTAAAGAGTGAGTAACTTTTACCAAGTATGGACAATGAGTAGTACGCACATGTTCATCTAGTATTTAGGTGTATGGGTGAACAAAATAGTGCTCCAAAACTTGAAAACTCTCATTTGTAATATGATGTAACAACCAACACAAAAATCACGCCGCATCACTATCAACTATCAAGTCACTGGTCGGTGGGATGTCGTTGGGAATTGGCTATCGTCATAAATTTTGTTCTTATAATGCCTCCAGTGATGTATATTCTTAGCTACACCACTGGTGCCGTGCCCATGTCGGCTCATCTCCAATCGAATTTCGTCGGAAAGGAAAAAAAAACTCCGAAAAGTGTTAAATATCCATATCACAAAAAGTATAAAATGTTACTTATGTTACAGTATAAAATAAGAAATTTTTAAAAAATTTTGGTATTAAAATTAGTACTAGTTTGTGTGCCATGCCCTTTCGCGCCTGTCTGAACCGTGCCGGTACTAGACCCACTTCCATGCCGTGCGGTGTCGTGCCCCTCTAAAACCGTGTTCATTGCGTGCCGTGACAGCCCGACCCATTTGACACCTCTAGAATTTGGGCGCCTTTTATTTGGGCTGGGTCTACTGCTGGGCTCATGGGTCAAACAAGAAAGAAACAACCAAAACCAAACTCATTCGGTTTGTGTCGGCCAAGATACCAAGTTGGGTCTCCATTAGTCCGCATGTGACGTCAATTCCTTTCCAAAACCAAACTGGTATCGTTTCCTTCCCAACCCAAACTCGGAAAGCAACTCTCTCTCTCTCTCTCTCTCTCTCTCTCTCTCACCATATGCATATATCTGCCTCTGCGTCGGTCGGTGCCTTCTACCGTGCGCTCGTAGAGATAAGAGTTTTACTTTAGGTTTTGATTGATTCAGTATTCAGAGACCAGCGAATTTGTTTTTGTTGCCGATGAAGATCGTTCGTAGAGACCTCGTTCCCGATGGCCCTGGTAGCGTCAAGGTATTCACATGCTTCCCAACTCTCTCTCTCTCTCTCTTGCACGCATGGTTGTCTAATTTCCCGGGAAAACAAACAGAAACTTTCTCTGTTGTTTTTTGTGATCATCTTTGATTCGAGTTTTTCGTAATTAGAGTGTTGCGCGGTGAATTTTTACTGATTGATATTGGTTTTTTTGTGTGTGTGTGTGTGTGTGTGTGTGGTGTGCAGATGGTTCCAGATGAAGCAGACGATTTATGGCTTGCTTACAATCTCATAGCTGAAGGCGACACTGTCCTAGCCGTTACCGTTAGGTATCTCTCTCTTTGAATTTACTAGATTTACTGTTAAATGTGTCTCTTTGAATTTTGTCGTAAAAGGTTCAAGCTTTCGGGTGCAGTACTAAATAACAGTTTTTTGGAGAAAAGCAGAATTTTATAAAAGGGACTAAGCCCATAACCTCAAGGAAAACCTTGAGAAAGAAAACAACCAAATCCAACTGGATACATCAAGAAAGGCAACAGCCTAGCCAAAACAAAGAAAAACAAAATTTACAAAAAAATTGTATCTGAAAAGCTCCATTCGCAACAAACTCTGAGATTGTCGGGGGATTTGAGCTCGTGTGTCCAGGAACTAGCACAACTCTTAACCTCATCCAGAATTAACTTCTCAACTCCAGTAGATTCATTACCCACCTGAAGAAAAATCCGACCATTCCGTTCCTTCCAAAGATAGTAAACAGAAGCTGCTAAACATAGTTTAAACAGGGTGACCCTCATAGAATCTCCCTTGCCATATAAAGAACCCCACTGAGCTTCAGAATTAAGATCCCAAGCATGGGCTGGAAGGCCACAACAAGTTCTGACCCGTAACCAAACAGAAGAAGAGAAAGGGCAATCGAAAAACAAGTGGGAATGTGATTCCACTCCGCCACAGCACAGCACACAGTAACTATCATTTATAATCCCCCAATTATGCAACCTATCCTTAGTAGAAAGTCTCCCAAGAATAGCAAGCCATAAAATAAAGGACCACCTTGGAACATGTCTTTTATACCAAACCATGGGCCACCAACCAACATCAGGGGCTTTGGAACGTAGGGCTTCCCAAGCTGACTTAGTAGAATAGGTACCAGCAGCAGACAAAGTCCAGATAACTGAATCTTCTATATCTTCATGAGGAACCAGATCAAGAGCAGTATTCTCCATGATTTCTTTAACCACAACATTCCTGCGCCGAGGCCATCTCCATCTCCCATTATGAACTATAGAGCTCACTTTCGCAGTAAGAGATCTCCCTAAATTGAAAGCCACCCTATCCCCATACTTAAGATACAAAGGACCAAGGGAATGCCAATTATCCAACCATAGGAAAGTGTTTCCACCATTCCCAATCCTATACTGAATAAATCTTTGACCATCCCTACGCAGACCAAAGATCTTCCTCACAGTCCAAGATGAATCTTGAGGGAGATCTAGAGACCAAATACACCGATTCTTTATTACATAAGAATGAATCCACTTTACCCACAAGATATCCTCCTTTTTACAAATAGCCCACAAGTGTCTTAACATTGAAGCCTTATTCCATTCAATGAGCCTCTTAAAACCCAAACCTCCTTCCTTTTTAGGAACGCAAACAGCAGCCCAAGCAACCTTAGCACCCGAGGATTTCAACTCCAAACCTTTCCAAAGAAAAGCACTAAGAAGACTTTCAATTTCCTTCATAGTTTTCTTAGGAAGAATGAAAATGGAAGACCAATAAACCTGGATACTGAAAAGAACAGAGTTAATCAACTGAGCTCTCCCCCCAAAAGACAGCAACTTATTAGACCAAGATTGGATTCTTTTCAACATTCGATCCTTAAGAACCACACAATCAGAGTGCCTTAACTTTGTAGAGATTAGAGGAACCCCTAAATACTTCACGGGAAGACTTTCCTCAGGAATATCCAAGATTGATCGCAAAACCTCTTTTAGATTAGCATTTACCCCCGCAAAAAAACAAGCACTCTTGTTAAAATTTGGCTGCAACCCAGAGAAGGAGTGGAAATCCTTTAACAGACCGTCAATAGTGGCAAAGGTAGGAGAGTCAGCCCCACAAATTATGAACATGTCATGAGCAAATACTAAGTGAGAAAGAGAAATGGCCACACATTTAGGATGGAAGGAGAATCCTCCTTGAGAGATCCTAAATTGTTACAAAGCAGAGAAAGCTTCCATGATGAGTAAAAACAGGTAAGGGGATATAGGATCCCCTTGACGCAATCCCCTTTTCCCAGGGAAAAACCCCTTCAATTCACCATTTATAATAACAGAGAACCTTGGGGTAGTAACACAAGTTCTGACCCAACTAATGAATTGAACCGGGAACTCCATTATCTGCATAACAGCAAATAAGAACTTCCAATCCACACTATCATAAGCCTTCATCACATCCAGCTTAATAGCACATCTTGGAAGCCCTTGATCCCGATGATAGCCTCTCACAAGTTCTTGCATAAGTAAAATATTGTCCATAATAGATCTTCCTTGAATGAAAGCTGATTGCGAAGGCCCAATTATAAGAGGAAGAACAACCTGCATTCTATTAGCCAAAATCTTGGTTATGCACTTGTATATAGTGTTACAACAAGCTATAGGTCTGTAATCCTTAATGGAGTTTGGAGCAGGAATCTTAGGAACCAACGCAACTGCAGTAGAATTCCATCCTCTAGGCATGGATCCAGAAGCAAAAAAAGACAACACTCCAGCAAGAAAATCCTCCTTAACAACATCCCAGTTATCAAGGAAAAAGGCTGAATTAAAGCCATCCGGACCAGGAGCTCTATCCCTGTGAATAGACTTTAAAGCATTCCAGACTTCAATTTCAGAAACAGACCCACTAAGCCCCTCATATAATTCCTGAGGCACTTTGGAATGAATTGCAGCAGATAAGGCAGCAGTGGCATCCCTTCTATGAGTAAATTCTGTCCCCAACAGCCCCTGATAATATCCAAGAATTTCACCTTCAATTGCAGCAGGATCTTCCTATCTAATCCCTCCACTATTTACCAAACTGAGAATGGTATTTCTCATTCTATGAGCAGCCATCTTTTGGTGGAAAAATTTTGTATTTTTATCCCCCAAAGCTAACCAGTTTACTCTAAATAACAGTTTTTATTTATTTATTTATTTAAAATTTTGTATTTCTAATAGTACTAGTCTAGAAAATTTGAAACTTGGGGCAGGAAAAGACAAAAAGCACTTGGCTTTCTCGAGACCAAGAGGAACTGAGGAAGGATAAAATTGGGGTCCTTTTTACGTTTTTGCCAATGATGCCTGTCGAACAATTCCGTTTGTTTTTGTTGTGAGAAGGGATTTTGTGGGTTTTTGTTTTTGAAATGGTGGGATGTTAGTGTAGGATTATCTCTCTTTCAATTCTGGGGGTGTTTAGACTTTAGTGTTAACTCTTCAGGATTGACTGTAGTAAGTAGAGTGTTCTTTTAGCTTGGTATATGATGGAGCAGATAATGCAGGTTAGGTTCAGGCACTATTACAGTTTATTACTTCATCTACTGGTTGTTTTGGAGCATTATTTTCCTTTGAAAGGAATCTGGTAGACTAAGGTATCGAGTGTGGGTTGCTTCCCGTACACCTTCAATGAGTGGTAAGGCGTTAAATTGTGTTTCAAGTGTTAAGACTATCCCATGTTTGGTGAGGAAGTTGTAAGATAGTTGAAGTAGGGGTTGCCTGGGGAGAGTAAGACGGCTTGGATGTGGTGACCGGGAAATGAACTGTTCAAGGGGTAGAGTTACTGATTCGTAACTTGAAGTGATGTTACTTGTTTATCTGCTCTTCTTGTCTTTGTTTCTTTTTTCATTTAATTGGTCTTTTTTTCCGTCTCTCTCTCTTTTTTTGTCTTTTTTTTCCCCCCAGTCCTTAGGGTATTTTTGCTCCTCTGTAAAAAATTTTGCCACAGGGCTTCTCCTGTAGACAGCACATATATACAGGAGGTGTAATTGTTGTAGCAATCAGTTTTTGCAAATGAAATGGGAAATATAGTATCCAGTGAGGGGAAAATATTCATTGGGCATGATGGAGGGAAAAAACCACTTGTGTAGTTGTGTTCCCAAGTATGCTTGATAAAAGAAGACTTTACCAAGCAGCTTATTTCAATGGATACTAAAGAAGCAAAATGGATGGAACTTTCATCTTCTTTTTTTCGTGAGAAGATCTTAATGCAATTCAATGCTTTGTGAGTAGCATCCATGAAATCAAGGGAGGCGATGGTATGAATTGTTTCGCTCCTCATTTCTTACTCTCAGTGTGTTCCAAGACACTAGTTGCGTCTCACTCATGTACCACAAAATCCATGGACCTTAGGAGTATCTGAACCGTTTGACCAATCAGACACTCTCTCTGTGCGTGTCTGTGCTTCCTAGGTTGTAGGTTAATGTTGCATATGGCCATTTAAGTTGCACTCTGGGATTATGCTGAACTACTTTTTCATATCTATTGCGAGGTCAACTTTTCCTGATATATTGAAGATATTTATATGTTCTCTTCTTGTCTTACATGTTTCGGAAATACTGATATTTTGCTGTGTATTCATATATGCACGGAAAATTTGATTGTGAACTCAACCTGTTGGGTTTATTTAAGCATGTTTTTATTAAACAGTCTTCATTTATGTAGTGATCAACTTGTTGCAGGAAAATACTAAGAGAAGCGGCCTCTGGAGGACGAGATGCAGAACGTGTGAAGCTGAAATTGGAAATAAAAGTTGAGGTGAGATAATGCTAAGTCCTCGAGCAAATATCTTGTCGGTGCCAGAATGTGGGATAGTTTTTGTTTGATTACTCTAAACAAATTCTTGGAGTAAAGAGTGATTCACTGAGAATGAAGTTGATAAAGAGAGAAGTCAGTGCAGCTTGGCAAATAACAGAAGATGGCTCATGATTTCCTAATCGAAGTAATCAATTGTGTAGGTCGTTATGTGTGCTGCCATTTGTAAAAACCAATGCTTAGAAGGAGCCTTAGTTCCCACACTCCTAGGAATACTGGATTTTTATGATTCTGGAATATCGTAACACTATATACTAAAAATCGCTAGGCGCCAGTCGGGTGGAAGAGGGGCAGTTAGCACCTAGGCCGACTAGTCGGGGACTAATCGGGACCTAGAGATTAGTCAGATTTTTTCTTTTTTCAAAAGAATATATCTCCTCACCTCTCCTGAAGTTTGAGTGAGAAATGACATAAGACTACCATATATATTGTGTTTGTTAAAATAACACTTAACCAAATATCACACACGTAACCCTAATACTTCAAATTACAAATAGAACCACCGACTAGGCGATTCATAATGTACAAAACACCTAATCAACTCCCAGACCCTAAAATCTAGGCATGGGTAGCCGCCTAGTGCCTAGGCACCCCCTCGGTCGACTTTTAGAACACTTAAAAGCATGATGTCCTCTCCGTCATAAGTGCATGAGATTGCATTTATTATATGTGGTTTCATGTCTTTGTACATGGAAATGTTTTGCTTGATAAATACATTGCGAGCGTCGTAGGTTGTATTGGGTTTCTTCGTGGGGCTGTGCCATTTGGTTACCAAGAACTTGCTTGGGTGTCTAGCATATGTGCGAAATCTTTTTCCAACCCACATCATTGTAATAGGGAAAAAGGATCTCCATTATGAATTCCCTGGAGGTGATTTAAAGAAGTCTATGTGCGCACCATTGGCATCAGACCTGAGCTGAAATGCTGAGGCTATATCTTACATGCTGCAGATGTTTATTATGCTTTTACATTCTTATTCTTTTCAATATAATTTTCCAACCTAAAGTATGCCCAAGTTATGGCCTCTGCACTATCTTCTCCGGAGTTATACAAACTCACACTTCTGTAATAGCTATACATAACCTAAACAGATATATGAGCTTATTTACATGCATATGCTGATAGCTTGACATTGACGCTGCGCTTTCTTGCCGATTGTCTTTATACATTTCCAACTAAGATCTTATGATTAACAATGATTGTGCTTGTGTATTATTCCTTAGGCTATGGATTATGACAAAGAGGGGTCCGTCTTGCGTATACGTGGCAAGAATATCCTAGAGAATGAGCATGTTAAGGTAGGCGTGGCTTTAATACTGTACATGTATATTGGGAATTGCGTTAACTGCTGCTGTAATCATACCATGTCCTGCTGCAGATAGGGGCATTCCATACACTTGAAATTGAGCTGCATCGACCTTTTGTTTTAAGAAAGGTATACTTCTGTTGTTGATTATATTGATGTCCAACTACTTGTACCTAATTCTTTGTCTAGGCACTTTATGCATGCTGGCCTTGTGGTACAGGCCATTGTAATCTGACATATCTCAACTATTTAAATTCATATATTCTTTTGTTTTGGTTGAAACAAAAAAAGCCCTGATTCTGATTTGATGCTTTGGTATAATTGGAAGGAAATCACGGTAACATTAGCCTGCAGCTTTCCATGGATGGCTGAATCCCACCCTTCAGAAAGGATATCTTCTCCTTTTACAATCGAAAGCCTTGACTTCAGAAATCTCCCTGCTCCCACCTGGCCACCTTTCAACTTACCAAAATCCCCGACCACTGTTGGTGTCAGAGACCTCCTGCAATTTCTTGGTAGACATAGGATTTCGACCCCTAAAGAGGTATCCACCTTTGAGGGCCTTTCCTTCTTTCCAACAAAACCCTAATCAGTTCAATAAGAACGAAGGATAGTGAGAGTGTCTCTGAGTTATGGACCACCAGTTTATTTTATGATTTCTGGAGAGTATTTGGAAGACGTTGGATCCTAGGCAAATGTCTCTCTCTCTCTCTCTCTCTCTCTCTCTCTCTCTCTCTCTCTCTTGCTTTGAATGAATATGTTACTGGTTACATGTGTGTGTTCTCATATATCGGCATGTCCCTTTCTTTTTTTGTTTCGACGTGTCTTTGCATCATACTTCGTAGCTCAGGATATAATCTGAACACGATGCCTCATTTTGTATTTCTTAGATACATTATTGTTCGCTGAGTAGATTTGTTGCTTATGACTTCACCCTTAATGGTCGTTACATTGTTATCCCAGTAAAATGGGCTGTGCTTTCACTTTTACAGGCCAAAAACAGTATAAAAAATTGTAAAGTGTTCTCGTAAAAACTAGGAGCATACAGCTTGCCTGCTCCGCAACTTGAAAAGTCAAGCTTGCAATTGCTTCCATATCATTTTGATTATGAGGCTGGAATTGAGTTTAATATTTTGAGGTTTAAGTATAAGCGGCATTGTACCTCTCACAGAGGAAACAAGTATAGTTGTGCTGACGCTAGTTTTGTGTCAAAAAATCTCCAGGAGGTTTGGGACTCACTGGCATTAGATGTTCTCCGTCAAGCCTCTGGTATGTTGTTTTGACATCAAAAATTTATTTGGGTTTGAATGCTGAGACCATAAAATTGGTGATCTTAGGAAAACCCTTCATTTAATCAATTCGAACTCAGTCATGTTTCTGTTTGCATAACAAAGGTTAATATTAGATTTCCCTGATCTTGACTTGGGCTTTTTCTCTCCTGATTTCAGATCCTACTGCAAGTGCCGATCTGGGTGTGGTCTTAATGCAGGAGGGGTTGGCAAGTATCTTCCTTGTTGGTAAAAGGTAGCATTACTCGTTGTGATTGACATCTGGTACAGAATTTCGCAGGAGTTGCGTAGTAGAGATTCGTTTTTGGCAACTGGCTTTTCAATTGTTTTCTATTCATAAACCACCCATGTTATGTTGATTGCAGACATTTTTTTTTCTTATTTATCTTCTTCTCCTTTTTTCTGCATAACCTTTTGTATGATGAGTTTGTGCTTCATTGATGAGTTTATGCTGTTAGGAACTTTGAGACCGTGTAGTTTTTGAACAAGGTAGACTTTTAGGTTAATGTAACATTCGGTAACCATTGGTTTTGTTTTGTTTTTGTGTTTCATATTTTCCATGTGTAAGAATCTTGTGCAGATATTTACTTGTTGAGTCAATAGCATTGTTGATTAAATTGTCTCTGTCTGTTCTTTTTCTGCTTGGAAATTGAATCAGATATTTTTTGGTGAAAGTTAAGGGCCTTCCAGTGGTCTTTCCTCTTTGACATAAACTATGCTATTCTAAAATTGCAACCAAACATGAAACATTAATCTGGTTTGTCAAGAATGTAACATGCAAGTTTTGTATCATGTGATGAAGACTGGTGTATGCATGTTTTTTAGGTTGTATGGTGTAGACTTGTGTATGCAAGTTTTTAGATTCTGTGATGTAGATATTTTTCTCAGGATGCCTAAGAAGTTTGTTTTACATTATCGAGACTGTCAAAACCACTGAAGGGCTTAATGTTGCAACAGTGTCACAACTACACGATCTCGAATAGAAGGTTCAATTCCTCGCAAACATGGGCCTGCTGTTGCTGGTTATGATAAAGTATGTTCCTTGGCTTTAGCAATGTTCTAGCTGAATTACGGTCTCTCAAGTCATTAAGAATACTGATTTTTACCTCTTTTTTTGTTATCCTTTACAGGCTTTGAATAAGTTCTTCGAGAATGTTTTACAGGTGAGATCATTTATCCAGCTTTGTAATTTGTTTCCTTTCTTACTGAGTTATAAAGTGTCACTGAATGTGATGGCTAACATGCATTTTTATATGCTCCAGGCTTTCCTGAAACACATTGACTTCAAGGTTGTTCGCTGTGCGGTGGTTGCAAGTCCAGGTTTCACAAAGGTCTGCCATAAATCTTTCCACTTTTTTGTTTGGGGGCAGAGGGAAGGAATTAATTAGATTTAGGCTGAATTTCTTACTGTTATTTTCTGAACATAAATTGTGGGAAATTGATAGAAGTTCAGAATACTGCGGATGGAAAGGGAGAGAATGATTTTGTAGGGGGCATTTACCAGATATGAGAATTGTTTCTCTTTTGTGGCTCAGGATCAGTTTCATCGTCATTTAATGTTGGAGGCTGAAAGGAGACAACTAAGAACTATTATTGAGAACAAGTCACGCATAATCCTTGTGCATACAACCTCGGGATACAAGTATGATCTCTCTCTCTCTCTTTGAAGCTAAATTTTTTAAATCTAATTAGCTTTTTTTTTTTTTTTTTTTTTTTGTGATCCGCAATTAGCTTCTTTTTTTTTTTTGTAATGTCATACGGTATGTAGACACTTAGAATTGATTTCTGTTTGTTATCTGTACATTTTGCAATCTTGTGCGTTAATTGGTTTTTGTTCCCAATAAGTCTTGCCCATTAATTGGTAATATCAACTTTAGATGCTTAGAACATTGAACAGTAGTTCTTTTTTTTTGGTGGTGTTACTGTTTGATGCATCTCAAATGTTACTTGCATCTGTTTGTTACTGGTATCGATCGTATATATTGTAAAGCATGTACATGCAGTTCCTTATATCACATTTCTCGTACAGGCATAGCTTGAGAGAGGTTCTGGATGCTCCAAATGTTATGAACATGATAAAAGATACAAAAGCAGCACAAGAGGTAGCAAGCCCACTTTGTTTAATAATTTTGGTTCGGTTTTTTTGGTTGTTCGATAGAGCGCTCTCTCTCTCTCTCTCTCTCTCTCTCTCTCCATAAATGTTCATATTGGTCAGGATAGTGACAATTTCTTCCTTCCAATTATTCAGGTCCGCGCCCTTAAAGATTTTTTCACCATGCTTTCAAATGTAAGGTTCTACTCTTGATTTGAATATTTTGCTTGCATTATGTTTGTTTGCCAATGTGATGCCAAATAAAAACTGCATACACAGTTATCCCGAAGTCAAAAGACCCGGGCAGTTCTGTTGTTCATTAATGAGGTAAATCCATGGAACTGGGTTTGAACAACTAGAAAAGAAAAAGCGTACCAGCTATCATGTGTATACAGTAACATATTCGGCACTCGTTACTAATTTGGTAGTATTTATGTCCTGGAAACAACTTGCATAGGCGTTAGGACTCTATACATTTGTGTGTTGTGCGTGCTTAAACCAATGTACGTAAGTTTTCTTTTCTTTAAATTGCAGTTATGTTGGAATGGCTTTTTGTAGGAACCAGCTCGTGCGTGCTATGGACCAAAGCATGTTGAGGTTGCCCATGAAAGAATGGCTGTTCAAACCCTTCTCATCACAGATGAACTCTTCAGGTCAGTACTATCAGCACGTGATGCATGGACAATAGAAACATGTACAAGTGCATTAACTCTTGATTTTCTCTTCCAAGGCTACATAATTCCTGAGAATTCATTGATTATGGCCATGAGTCCTACTTCTACCCTCTCCAGCTTAAGATTATTATCAAGTTGTATTATTTATGAAGTTGGTATTCTTAACATTTGACAGTAACACTGACCCCAAAAAAAAAAATTTTTGGACGGTCACACCATATACTTCTCAAACATAAGTCACTCCCTACTACCACATATGTTTGATAAAGCTTTTTGCCTTGCTATTTTCGCCTTTCTTTGTCCAAATCTTTGAGTGTTCCTTTCAAATTTGGCATGCATTATTCTAAAACCCTATTTCACAAAGCTCTTAAATATCAACTTTTTTCGCTTATTTTTGAATGTTAAGATTACTATCAAGTTGTATTATTTACGAAGTTGGTATTCTTAACATTTGACAGTAACACTGACCCCAAAAAAAAAAATTTTGGACAGTCACACCATGTACTTCTCAAACATAAGTCACTCCCTACTACCACATATGTTTGATAAAGCTTTTTGCCTTGCTATTTTCGCCCCTCTTTGTCCAAATCTTTGAGTGTTCCTTTCAAATTTGGGATGCATTATTCTAAAACCCTATTTCACAAAGTTCTTAAATATCAACCTTTTTCTCTTATTTTTGAATGTTCATCTACCAATCCTCGCTCACAGGAATGCCGATGTAGTGACGAGGAAAAAGTACGTCAATTTTGTCAAATCAGTGAAGGCCTCGGGGGGCGCTGCTCACATATTCTCGTCCATGCATGTGTCTGGGGAACGTAAGTGCATTTTCTTCATTATATATACCTTTGTGATATGTTATTTCTTGATTTATTAATCATCAATGTCATGTTTAGAATTCCTGGCTGGTGATAACTCGTGCCACAATGTACCAAAGTATATTAGATTCAATTGTTCCCGTATATGCTCAGATATGTCCAGCTAGAATTGCTAAACCTTGATAATAGGAAATAATCTGAAGTTTCAAAGACATCATTGAATGAGGTTTGGGACAACCCAGTGGTAGGGGATCGACATTCCAAACCTCGTAGTTAGGCTTGTAGATTTTATATCTATTTAAAGTTCTTTCTTTGTGCCCAATGAAAATGAAACATAATCGATGTAAATTGAGAAGGCATTTCTATTGTAGAGGAGCTATGTAAGATTTGTGGTTAGATCTGTTGCCCTTTTTTTTTTTTCCAATTTGCATTTTTCTCACCAATCTTAGCTTGCAATCTCTAATCTTGTGATCATATTGGAGCACAGAACTGGCGCAGCTGACTGGTATTGCAGCAATCCTTCGCTTCCCCCTACCGGACTTGGAAGACATAGAGATGTGACAAAATGCGGGGTCGTGAGCTAATTACTCATTTATGCTCCGTCGTGCTTCTTTTATTTATATATACTGGGTTTTCTATACAATTAACGTACAGTTGATGTATTATTTGTGAAGCTGGGGGACCTTATGGATGGGTAGTTCTGGGGCAATTAACACTCGTATCTTATCGGATATCTGCATTGTATCATAGATTCCTAGTTTGCCGCCTCGGCGCCTCCCCCTCTTCCCTTTAGTGATGGTTTTTATTGGTGAGCTCCTAATTGTAATAAAGTTTAAAATACACTGTTGTGTTGTACATTAACTGATTTAGTGAGCTACCCGAGTTGCAATAATTTTGCAATCCATTTGGTGGATAATTACGTTTGGTTTTGCAGTCCTGTTGCAGTTGTTTCTCTACTTCGTTCAAGTGTTATTCTCATTTCGTTTTTATTTTTTTCATCTCTCCCCTCCATTGTTCAAACCTTAGTTTGCACATCAACACAGACCACTGCCAGATCCTCCATTGCCATCATCGCCGATGGCTCTCACAAGCTCCTCTTACGGGGCCATCCCATAACGAACTCAAATTCAGAGTCGGAAACTGCATACTCATTCCTCATGCGCACACGCATGCTTTACATCTCTATTCATATGTGCCCTACAGAGATGCATATCAAAACCAGAGGCCAGAGGCTGTTCTCTTCTTTGGCGGTCTTTGACCAAAACGAGATTCTAGTTCGGGCTAGAATTTTGAGAAATGCATTAAACGTATCCGTAATATGTGAGGAGTGAAAGAGGACTCCCCACCCGTAGGTAGTCAGGGTTGCGCTTTGGTATCTTAGGAGGGGTGTTGGGGATGCTATTAATGGAGGGTGGGTTTTATATTGACACCTTCAAATAATTAAACACGGAAGAAAGGAGAGCTGTTGGAAATGTTCTAATCGCTTTGCCGGTACACTGACTGAATTTAGGTTACTGGAAGATTTGTCCAGTTTAATTTAAGATCTCAGAATCGGTCGAGGTGCAAGTAAGCTGGTCCGGTCATCTAGTTATTCACAGGAAATTTGTTGCCTCGTGATTTGCTAGTATCTTTGGGCACATGTTTCTTGAGTGAAGCTAGTTATATTCAAATTAAGGACCATATCAAGGCTTCAAGTCAGATTAATAATCTCCAAAACAGGGGCAAAGTAATCTTCATGAACAACCAGGGGCTCAATATTCAACTGAATTTTATGGGGACACAGACAAACCAACTCACTCATCTAACTCATAAAACAACTTGTTAAAAAAACCTTGACAAGACTATTCTGATGTTAATTAGACGGAAGAAACCACGGGAATGTCGATGTCAATGGACCGGACTCTTGTCGTAGAACTCTCTGAGAGACAGACACCAAATCACTCACCAAGGGCAGGATTGAGAATAGAGTCTCTGGGCTCCAGGAGCAACGGCGTAATGCAATCAAGTTGAAATGACTCGCATCTCGTCAGTGAGCCGTCTCAACTCAAAGCTGTTTCTTCCCTCTGCAAAGGCGTCTCGTCTTGGCTCTGAGCGGAAGTTTCATAATCTTCTGCTCGCTGTTACCTTCTTCTTCTTTTTTTGACTCTGGGTACTCTTTTTTTGCTCGCTGTGTACTTGAGCAGATCCTCGTATTCTTCATCCGACAATTCAGATAAGTAACGATAATTCGCCGGTGTCATCGTTGGCAACTGGCTCGGAACATCGATCTGTTGATCGCAGTCCATGGCATCACAATTTTCCTCATCTTTGTCTATTAAAGGAGTCAGCTGCTCGTGGAGATGTGCATTCGGAGCAGCTAGAGTGAGACGCAAGTTGTTTCTCCATCTTATTCCTCTCCGGATCAAAGTTTTCCTCATCTTTGTCACTTAAAGGAGTCAGCTGCTCGCGGAGATGTGCGTTCGGAGCGGCTAAAGTGAGGGACGCAAGTTGTTTTTCCATCTCATTCCTCGCAGCTAAAGTGAGGGACGCAAGTTGTTTCTCCATCTTATTCCTCTCTGCTTCGATGTTTTCGACAATCTCAGGATCCAAAGATGCCATTTCTCGATTGATTTAATTCAATTCCAACTCGAAAATACGTTCCATCAAAACCCTAACAACCCTAACCCTTCCCTCAGAGTATTAACTTCTTCAAACTTGCTCAACAAACAAGCTAACTGTGCAGAATCAAATTAATTCACCCAAAAACCCTAACCCCAGCCTCCTAGCCTTGCATTTGCTTTCCATTCTCTTCCCTAAACCAACCAACTGAATTCGAAGGAAAAACAAAGCCTACCCTAACCCCAAGGGGTTGCCCTACTGGTCAATGCTTGGGACTTAAGAATTTTCTATCCTAAGGTATCTTTTGGTGCTATCATCTGTTTTGGGGTCACTCCCTACAAATTGACGGTGTGATTGGTCGGTCACTCAAGATTAGTCGAGGCACGTGAAAGCTGGCCCGAAGGCCCGGACACCTGAGTTAATGTTAAAAAAAAAAAAAAAAAAAACCCTAGCAAAGTAGGAAATGTTCAGTCTTCTTGGAAAGGCCAACCAATTGAATTCGATATGTAATTCCTAATAATCATAACCCTAGCCTTGTTGTGGCTTTCCAATCTTCTTCAACAAACCGACCAATTCAATTAGAAAGACAGAATCAACTCAAATTATAAACTTACCGAAAAATGCAAAAGAATGCAGCATTCCATGTACAGATCGCTATACTGAAGAGATCTATTGATTATGGTAGTGAATTGTGTAGGAGAGAGAGAGAGAGAGAGAGAGAGAGAGAGAGAGTGGAGAATGAAGACGTAGCTTTTGGGGTGGGGTTTCTTAGTAGGAAAGTAATTTCGTCGGAGCTCTGTGTCTTTCTTTGTTGTGGGTAGGAGGAATGGGGAGAGCGTGAACAGCAAACACAGTTCTGTTTCAGTTATGGCTGCTGGCTGCAAACTTTTTGTTGGTGGCCGCAACTTTTTAAGCGCACCTACTGTGGGGGCTGATTTCTTCCTCTCTATTCTGGTCCTTCTGAATCGAGTGACGTGGCGCCGTACGTCATGTACCTGTAGAACCGGAGGGAGATGTTCCTCCGGGAAGAAGCTCCGACGATCTTGTCAGAAAGAGGAGCCGGGAAGAAGTTTTGGGTAAGAAATATATGCTAGGAGGGAGAAGAGTTTAGAAAAGTTGAACCTTTTACTTGGGGGAGGAAGTCGTCTATTTATAGGCAGAGAGGGAAAGAGTGTAGATTGGGCCATTTCTGTCACCCACGTGCTCGGTGACGCTCGGATGACATCACGAGTCAGTAGCATTAAATGAATGCCGCCTGTTGGGGAAAGGGGAGCCGCCCAGTCAGAAAGGAGAGGTCACATCAATCAGAGACGTCCCATCCTTTATCAGAGAGACCTTCCCACGTTTCTTTAGAAGCTTCTAGAAGGTTCTGGAGTGGTTCCCGAGCGAAGTCATCATGTCCGAGGAAACGAAAAGTAACAGGCGACGTGCTTTACCGAACAAACCGAGCTTTATGGTTCTTTTATCCGAACAAACGAATACGCCTTCCTTCGGAGTGGGATCGAAGCTCGGCTAGGCCCCTTGGATCGTTTTATCCTTCGGATAATTGGGACTGACATATCAGGGTCCCTCGTGGGGCAGATGAACTGAGACAACTAATTGATCAGGAATAATTCATCAATCCTTGGATCTTCCTAACCTTTTGAACCTTCGGATATTTCGCTCCACTACAATAGCCCCTCAACTCCTGTTTCCATGGCTGCAAAGCTTCGGAGAGGAAGGAGGAGTTGATAAATCAGTAGTGGCCGAAGAACAACTGACCACCGAAGCGGGATCATTGTCAGGCTATTCCGAACGTCAATCCAAGGATAAACGTCAAAGAGGTGTTGAATCGTCAGGTATCTTTCATTTAATGCCTCTGCAACCGCCAGCTTTAGATGACGCCATGCGTCCAATTGTCATTGGATATCGATACGGCGCACCCCGCGTGTTTCCACGTGTCACCCATCGACGGTCATGTCAATCTCCCGCCCAAATCCTACGGTTGGGGGCTCGGCGACGCTTCGGGTTTCGCTCCTAGGTATAAGAGAGGACGTGAGGAGAGAGAAAATCACTTTTTCTCTCTCTCTCAAACGTTTGAACAGTTTGGTCCGTCCCCATCCCCAGAAAATCAAGCCATCTGCAGGTTCTTGACGATTTTGAAGCTTTCGACCCAGATTTTTCTTCGATTCCCAGGTATATCTCTATTTCCCTGCACCATTTTTGCATTTTAAGTTCCGTTACACGCTTTCTGGGCTGTTTTTCTTTCCTTGTCGCCTGGTTTTTCTGCCTGTGCACTGTAGATTGGGTTGAAGGTGTTCATGTGTTCTTCCGAACATAGATGCATCTTCAACTCGTGTTCTTCCGAGCACGAATAGGAGTAGTCTTCACACTTGGAGTTTCACTCGAACTTTCCCTTTGACTGGTCGTCTCTCGGAAGAGTTTGTTCGCTAGGGCACGCCTCATCACCGAACGTAGGCACACTAGGATTTGACCATGCAACTCGCTGACGGTCTTTCCCCTTGCACTTTTGTGTTTAGGTATGGAGACTTCTGCTTCAGCTTCGTCTGGGGAGTCGTTTCGTTCGGTAGACAGCGCAGCTCTAGGCGCTGGGGGCTCGAACCTCGCGATATCCGATGCGATCTCCAATCTAGCTCGGAATTACCGCGTTCGGGAAAGTAGCGAGGATTCCGCCGGAATTGATCTTCCTGCAAGCGTCACTCCGCTCCGAACAATGCCTCCAGAGAGTCAAATCATCGACTTAGAAGGTAACCCTTCGGAGGAGAGAGTGCAAGATAATCCGACGGAAGAGGTGGAAGGAGACGACGAGGCCGAAGAAACGGTATCTGACAGAGACTTCGCCGAAGGAGGAGCGGCCACGGCTTCCTCGAGCCAAGCCGAGGGTACAGAAGGGGCTGCCGGTTCTTCCAACCCCCAAAAGAAAAGAAAGATAGTCCCTCAAGATCCGGACGTCATCCCTGACCGAACAGGAAAGGACCCATGTCCCTACTGGAAATCCTTCGAGAGCGAAGAAGGTATGAGGGCTTTCCGACGGGATTACAAAATCCCTGACGACGTCATTATTACCCCAGTCCCTGGTCCCAGGATAAGGTTCAGCGATGAACACATTACCGTTCCTCTGATGGCCATAACCGAGGGTGGTCTCAGATTTCCAATGCATAGGATCCTTAGGGAAATCCTTTATCTCTTCACCTTGACCCCCTGCCAATTAAGCGTCAACTCATACCGCATCATCCATTCCATCATAAAGTTGGCCCAGCTGATGATGTACCCACTCGAAGCCCATCACATTTTTGAAAACTACACAATGTCACGGAACATCAGGTATTCCCGATACTACCTGTGTTCCCGAAGAAAGATGGCCAAGATAATCCCCGAAGGGATGTATGATTCTGAAAAATGGGCCTCGGACTACGTCGAAGTTCGGGGCAATTATCAATACCCTCCGGGGGAATACGGGCAATTCGAGGTTGCCACACGCAGGGGTGGACCCCGTAAGAAATCAATCACCTGGCTTTTTACTTTTACCTGCTTCATTTCTTGCACTTGCATAGTATTACTTAGTGTTCTTCCGACTGATTGTTCCCTTGTCTTATGTTCTACAGATACAACACAAATCAACAAGGAGTTACTACGAGCTTCGAGGAACTGTAAGCTCGCGTCCACTCTCCTTACCATTCCATCAGAAGAAAGAGACGCCCCCACCATTTTACAATACAAACCCACCTACGGTGGACGTATCCGAAAGAAAGAGGCGGATAAGGAGGAAGCTTCAGCCGAAGACCTTCCCGCGAACTTCTACCGAGCGTGAGCAGGCCTTTGCGAGGGATCATTCGCGAACCCACCGAAGGATCCACTCCCGAAGAAGAAGCAAATATGCCTCCCCGAAGCATGAAGGACGTTCTTCAACAGAAGATGGAGGCAAGGGAGAAAGACAAGGCCAAGGGCCTGGCCAAGAAAACAGGGGCTTCAGGGGCCTCAGGCTCGGCCCCAAGCAAGAAAATACCTCCCCCACCAACTCAAAAACGTCCTCCTCCCGCCCCTCCGTCGCCGAAGGAAGCCCAAGCTGGCAAGAAACAAAAGACGACGGCGCGCTCGGAGGCTGGCGACGGAGCGAGTGTGGCCGCCAAGGGGAAGGAAACGAGCGAAGAAAACGTCCCTTGGGCGCCGAGCTTCGTTACTGCTGACAAGAAACAAATTTTGAAGTCCGACAGCTTGAGGGACGACCCTTCTCTCGCTCTGACGCTCCTGTCCGGGGTGGGGTTGCCGAAGGACATTCAATCCCCACCTTCGCTGAAAGCTGCCCTCACCGAGTACTATTATCACGCTGCCAGAGTAAGTTTTGCTTCACAGTTGACTGTTTCCTCTGCTCGTTTGTCTTTAAGTAACATTTGTTCCCCCTCAGGCCTCCCAGTCCATCATGAGTGTGAATCTTCACCTCTCCGAGCATGAAAAGAAGAAGAAGCTGCTGTTGCAGTCTCTGCAAATAAACAAAGACTCGGCCGAGGAATACAAGAAGAGCTGGGAGGAATCCGAGGCAGCTCGCCAGTCTTTGGAGGCTCAGGTATTCAACCTCAACGAGCTAGTCAAAGGCTTGCAAGAGGCTGCCGGGAAGTCCAGGGCGGAGGGGAAGGACGAGGGTCTTGCCGAGGGAAGAGCTCTCGGTCGTGAGGAGATGAAGGTTGAGCTGGAGAAAGAATACAACCGGGGATACTACGAGGCCCAAGATGCTGCTGCTGAAGAGCTTGTCGAGGCCCAGGCAGAAATGCTTGAAGAACAGCATAAAGCTAGCTTTATGCTGGGCTACAACACAGGCTTGGATGATCTCGGCGCGGAAGCTGATGATGAGAGGAGAATGCTTGTAGAGGTTCCCCCTCGAAGTCTGGCCGAAGCTCAGCAGGCCGAGAATGAGCAGCTCGAAAGCGAGCAACAGCCTGACCCCGCGGTGGTACTCCCAGGTGCAACAACCGAAGCTGACACCACTCCAGCTCCTCCTTCAGAGGATCCTACACTGCCTCTTTTCCCGACAGTGGACCCTTGATGTTTATTTTTTTTAGTTTTATTTTTTTGTTGTTTTTGTTTGACACATTGTACTGCTGCACGTTTTGGAATGTAAAGAAACTGTTTCAAGTATTGTTCTTCGGTGCATTAATACTGTGCATTAATTTTTTCCGTTCGGAAAGGTTTGGAATATAAAAATGCAAATCCGACTTGCAAATTTCGTTGTTCCCGTTCCGTCGTGTTACAGTTAGTATCTCGACTTACTAACCTTCTCATAATAGCCCCCTATCTGCTCGGATTGCCGAAGGGTAGAGGCGGGAATCCAAGCAGATAGTAAAAGAAAAATATCCGAGGGAATAAAAACGAAAGATTATCCGAGGAGAACATGTTTTGTGATTCTGAGTGAACATGATGGCAATGGCTAAGAGGATTTCGCCCGAACGCATTTGCCGAGGGCTAAGTGGAGTTCGCCCAGACCAGTACGAGTGTGAGCCCAACGGCTTAAAACTGGGCTAGGTGAGATACCCAAGACTTAAAGAAAACAAACAAGATAAGAAATGGTACTTTCTATTATAATGGCCCAAAGGCTTACAAAAGTTAACAGGAATAAAAATTGGATAAAAGCAAAACGTGAAATATCAGCTAGCCATGGAACTTCCGAAGCTTCTGAGCGTTCCAAGGGTTCGGTATGGGAGTTCCATCCATCTCGGCAAGCTTGTACACCCCATGACCAATTTTCTCGATCACTCGGTAAGGACCTTCGTATGGATCCTTAAGCTTCGTCAACTTGCTTGCTTCAACGACCATCCGAAGAACGAGGTCCCCCACATTAAATGGTCGAGACCGAACGTTCTTGTTGTAGCCCCTAGCCACTTCTTGTTGGTACGCGGCATGCCGAAGGTTAGCGTTGTCACGGAGTTCTTCGGCAAAGTCCAATTCAGAACCCACCAATGCATTGTTATCCACAGGATTGAAATTCTCCGTACGAGCGGTTGGGATCAATGAGGAGAGAGGGAGAACGGCCTCCATGCCGTAGGCCATTGAGAACGGGGTACGACCCGTGGAACGCCGAGGCGTGGTTCGGTAGGCCCACAAGACATGAGGGAGTTCATCAACCCACAATCCGAGCTTCCGCTCCAAACGACGCTTAAGCCCCCGAGTGATGGTCTTGTTGGATGCCTCGGCCTGACCATTGCCCTGTGGATACGCAACCGAAGAATTCTGGATCGTAATCTTCCGTTGTTTGTAGAATGCTTTAAGGGCAGCGGCCACGAACTGGGATCCGTTGTCCGAAAGAATAGCATACGGCACACCGAACCTCGAGATGATATGCTTCCAAATGAACCGTTCTACGTCGCCTGCAGTCGTCTTCACCATTGGCTTGGCTTCGACCCACTTAGTGAACAGGTCCGTGGCTGTTATCAAATACTCAAAACCCCCAGGTGCCTTGGGCAGTTTTCCCACAATGTCAAAGCCCCATACTGCAAAAGGCCAAGGACTGGTGATCATTTTGAGCGGGAAAGCTGGTTGGTGAATAAGGGAAGCTTGCTTTTGGCACCGAACACAGCGTTTCACATACTCCTCGGATTGTTTCACCATCTTCGGCCACCAGTACCCTTGAGTTAACGCCCGCTGCGCCATGCTTCGTCCTCCTGAATGAGCCCCACAACTACCCGAATGAAGCTCGTCCAGGATGCCTTCTACTTGAATCTCATACACCACTTTCAAATCCGGGCCTGTGAACGTTCTTCGGTAAAGATGTCCATTAGGATCCAAAAAGTAATTGGCGGCACGGCAACGTATCTTGTGAGCTTCCTTCCTGTCTAAAGGAAGCGTTCGATCCCGAAGGTACAACACTATGGGATCAAGCTGGCTTGAGCCGAACGATATTGCTGCGATGGGAGGGTCCGAGGGTTCAAAGCTCGGAGTGTCGATTTCGTCAAACACTATCGTGCGACTGCCCGAGGCTCGGTACGCCGATCCGAGGCCTGCCAGGGCGTCAGCATGAGCATTATGCTCCCGAGCAATCCACTCGATTTCCACTCGTCCAAACTGTTTAAGAAGTTCCAAAACATGGCTTACGTAAGCGTTCATTCGTTCATCCCTAGCTTGATAGTCATCATTCAGGTGTCCCACGATGAGCTGAGAGTCACAGAACACGTGAACGGAATCCGCACCGAGTCGAAGGGCAAGTCGCAACCCAGCAATTAAGGCTTCGTATTCAGCTTCGTTGTTGGTCGCTCGGTAACCGATGGAGACAACACTTTCGTGCACCGTTCCCTCGGGCGACACAAGAACAATTCCAGCACCAGCCCCATTGATGTTCGAGGCCCCATCCACAGTCATCCTCCAAGCATCCCCAGAGAATAAGTTCCACTCATGAACAGGCCGTTTTGTGCCGAGCGTAAATCTTGAGCGACGTGCATCGGCTGGCTGTTGGATCCATTCCATGTGAGCCTCGGTCGCAGCTATCCGAGCTTCGGTCTCCGCAAGAGCCAAGGCGTTAGCTTCATCCTTCAAGCCTGGTGTAAGCTCGGCGAAGAAGTCGGCCAACGCTTGGCCTTTGATAGCCGTCCGAGGTTCGAACTGGATGTCGTAGTTTGCCAAGTCTTGAGAGAACTTGAGGATCCGACTAGAGGAATCCGTCTTCCGAAGAACCGCTTTGAGAGGAAACTCAGTAAGGACCACGATCCTATGGCATTGGAAGTAAGGCAAAAGGCTCGTTTTAGACGAAACGAGGGCCAATGCTAACTTCTCCATAGGCAGATACCTAGTCTGAGAATCCGTCATCGTCTTGCTCGAGTAAAAAATTGGTTGGTGCTCCATCCCTTCTTTCCGAACAAGCACTGAACTGGTGGCATGATCCGAGACTGCGAGGTAAAGATACAAATCTTCATCTGGTTGTGGTTTGACCAGGAGGGGAGCATGTGACAAGTAGTCTTTCAGTGACTGCAGAGCCTGCTCACATTCCTCGGTCCATATAAATCTTCGGCGGCTTGTCTTGATAGCTTGAAAGAACGGTCGACAGAGGTCTCCCGAACGTCGTATAAACCGATTCAATGCCGCAACCATTCCTGTAAGACGCTGCACTTCCCTAACAGTCGTTGGGGCTCGGAGGTTTTGCACGGCAGTCAGTTGCGTCGGATCCGCTTCTATGCCTCGGTGGCTAACCATGTATCCCAGGAATTTGCCGGAGCTGACACCAAACGCACACTTCTCCGCATTCAGTCGTAGCTTTCGTTTCTTCAGGACGGCAAAAACTTCTCCAAGATCCCGAAGATGATCCCGAGCGAACTTGCTCTTGCACACTAAGTCGTCGATATACGCTTCCAGAATTCTTCCGAGCATCCCAGGGAACATGGACGTTATCGCTCGTTGAAAAGTAGCCCCAGCGTTCTTCAGTCCGAAAGGCACAACATTGTAGCAATAGACGCCCCGAGGAGAGATAAAAGCCGTCTTTTCTTGATCATCTTCGGCGAGGGCGATTTGGTGGTATCCTCGGTATGCATCCATAAAACTCAGCCGCTCACACCCTGCAGTTGCGTCCACCATTTGTTCTATCCGAGGGAGAGGGAACCTGTCCATTGGACAAGCATCATTGAGATTCGTGTAGTCCACACAAACCCTCAACTTTCCATTTTTCTTCGGAACCACCACGGGGTTAGCCAACCAAGTGGGGTAAAGTATTTCTCGTATCGCCCCTGCCTCTAGCAATTGATCCACCTCTGTCATTACAGCTTCAACATGAAGGGCAGAAGAACGCCGAAGCTTCTGCACCACTGGCTTTCTGTTCGGATCAACGTTCAGATAATGGGTTGCAAACGAGGGATCTACGCCCGGCATTTCCTGCGGGGTCCAAGCAAATACTTCAATGTGTCGTATGAGGAAGTCAAACATCGCATTCCTCTCCTCCTCGGTCAAAGAGCTTCCGATAAGAAAATACCGAGTGCCATCTTCCGAGATAGGCATGCGAACAAGTTCCTCGGCGGACCTTTGCTCGGCTGGAAGTCCCACATCTTCAAGTACATCAATTTCCCCACTCTCCACACACTGCACCTCCAGGCAGCTTTGTTTCGTTGTGACGGTGCTGATATAGCATTTCTTGGACTGTACTTGATCCCCTCGGAGGCTTTCTTGTCTTCCATTCCATCCGACGAACTTCACGACTTGATGGTATGTTGAGGCCACGGCTTGCATCCCGTGTAGCCAGGCTCGACCGAGGATGACGTTATAAGGGCTAGGAGAGCTAACCACTATGAATTCGACGTCAATCACTCGGGAACCGGCTCTCACAAGGAGATTGATCGCACCCAATGGCCAAACCGGCGCACCTGTAAACCCAACGAGTGGTGTTGTCGCTGGCCGAAGTTGATTCGGGGATAGACCAAGGCTCTTGAAAGTAGAATAAAACATCACATCCGCCGAGCTTCCCTGGTCAATCAACACCCGTTGGACAGTGGATTTGTCAATGATCACTGTAACGACGAGAGCGTCGGTATGTGGCACTTGAACTCCTTTCAAGTCTTCAGATGTAAAAGTTATTGGACCGTCATGATTCGGATCTTCAAATTTCCTTTTAACCGAAGTACCGACGTTGCAAACCAACAATGCAGCGACGGCCGTGTTGATTTCCGTTTGTAGTTCGGATATTCGTACCTCCGAAGCGACACCCTGAATGACACTGACATGGCCACCGAGCAATGGAGGTGGGGGCGGAAGTGGACTCTTCCGAGCGTCGATCCAAGGATTGAGGTGTCCAGCCGCGGCAAGCTCCTCCAAGTACCTTTTGAACGGCTGGCACTTGGTCGTATAATGCCCCCGCTCCTTATGGTAGGAACACATCCCAGGTCCCTGGCCAGCTGTGCCGAGAAATCCTGTGGGCCAAGAGAAGAATGGGAGCGTGCCGATGATGGATAAAAGCTTGTAAATGGGCTCCGTGAATGTAGTTTGCTCGGCAACATATTCGTCCGGCCTTGGTTCCCGTTTTTGTTGAATAACTTGTTGCGCTTGATGCTGCGGAGGTCGATTCCTATTGTTCGGCTGGTTCACTTTGGATGTCTGGCCGACATTGGCCACCTGCTTCCGAGCCACAGGATGAGCCTTAGATGGTTCAGCGACCTTCGGAACATGACGCTCGGCCATTGCTTCCTCATGTACACAATCCTTCTCGATAATAGTCATCAATTCCCCCATGCTTTTTGGTGGATTCCTTGAGAGATCCCGAAACATTGCCGAGTTTGGGTCCAGGCCGTTCATAAACGATTCAGCAGCTACTCCCTGATCGCAATCAGGAATAAGATTGTATACCTCCCAGTATCGCTCGGTGTACAGCCGGAGGGTTTCACCCGAGGTCCTTCTCATATTCACCAGCATTGAGAGAGTCTTCGGTTGAACGTTGCTGGTCACAAACCTCTTCGTGAATTCCAATTCCAGCTCGTTGAAACAGGCGATAGACTTCGGTTTCAACTGATTGTACCAGAGCATGATTGGCTCACTCAACGAGAGGGGAAAGATTTTGCACATAAGTGCATCAGAAAAATTGTGGAGGCTCATCATTTGGCGAAAGCGACAGACGAACGCGACTGCGTCTTCCTTTGCTTCGTAACGCTTGAGCTTCGGCATGACGAACCGATCCGGTGGTCGCTCTTGCTGAATTGCCTCTACGAAGGGGGAAGCCTTTGCCTTTCCGAGCTTCGAATTATCCTCTGGGACGAGATTTGGTTGAACTGCTGCCGGCGGCACTGTCAAGCGAAGCTCGGGACTGCGCCGACGCTCGCGATGATGTTGCCGAGGACGTTCGGCTTGGTACCCCCGTCTCTCTCTTCGTTCCCCTGTTAGCTCCTGGGCCTGTTTGGATCTTTCAGGCCGAGCTTTCTCTTGTTGCCTAGGATCAGTCACCGGTTGGTACACTGTTGGGAGTCCCGTAAGCGGATCGTAAAGGGTGACGGTGTTATTCCCTTCCGAGCGTCCTTCCTTGCTTGGAGCTCTTCGGCTTTGTGATCCTTCGGTATACCGTCCGTCCTGGCGATACTCGGAATCCGGATTCGGCGGTACTGATCGTTCGGGATATTCGCCGTGATAGCTTAGCCGAAGTTCATTGAGATCCACAGGCTGTTTTTCCTTTCTCGGATCCGAGTAACGTCTGTACGAGCGGCGTTCTTGGCCCGATGTCGCCTCTCGATGTGTTCCGGCGGTGGATTGGGTTGCCGAAGATCGTGTGCTTTCCGCTCGGACAAGACTTTCTAGCCGAGGACGCGAACCTGTTTGTTGTGGCCGAGCGTTCTGTTCAAGACGCTCGAAAACGTTTCGTCTTTCGGAATCTGCCAGGCTTGTGGTGCGGTTATGGCGGGACCGTCTGCTCCTCTTTCGGTGTCTCGTCGGTTGGCTAGGTCCAGCTGGATGGGCGTTGATAGGAGTGACAAGCTGGTTTCCGTCGCGCTCCTCTAATCGTTGTTGGAGCATGGCTATCACCGCTGCTTGGCGTTTTTGCTCCGCCAGGGCAATATCCAGCTCTGTCGGTGGAAATGAAAGCCGTCGAGTGACTGACTGGTGTGGGAGTGTAGTGTTCCCTTGTTCTTGATTGATGGATCCATACCCGGACAACCCCAAGGTGAAGTTTTCCGGGCCAGGAGGAGGGATGTGTTGAGCCATGAGGTGAGGAGAGAGAAGGACAGAAGTGAGATCGAGCTTGTGATAGAAATCAGGTCCACGTTGCTAGGTTGATGAGCTTCCCCAGCAGAGTCGCCAATTGTGGGGGGCTGATTTCTTCCTCTCTATTCTGGTCCTTCTGAATCGAGTGACGTGGCGCCGTACGTCATATACCTGTAGAACCGGAGGGGGATGTTCCTCCGGGAAGAAGCTCCGACGATCTTGTCAGAAAGAGGAGCCGGGAAGAAGTTTTGGGTAAGAAATATATGCTAGGAGGGAGAAGAGTTTAGAAAAGCTGAACCTTTTACTTGGGGGAGGAAGTCGTCTATTTATAGGCAGAGAGGGAAAGAGTGTAGATTGGGCCATTTCTGTCACCCACGTGCTCGGTGACGCTCGGATGACATCACGAGTCAGTAGCATTAAATGAATGCCGCCTGTTGGGGAAAGGGGAGCCGCCCAGTCAGAAAGGAGAGGTCACATCAATCAGAGACGTCCCATCCTTTATCAGAGAGACCTTCCCACGTTTCTTTAGAAGCTTCTAGAAGGTTCTGGAGTAACGGTTCCCGAGCGAAGTCATCATGTCCGAGGAAACGAAAAGTAACAGGCGACGTGCTTTACCGAACAAACCGAGCTTTATGGTTCTTTTATCCGAACAAACGAATACGCCTTCCTTCGGAGTGGGATCGAAGCTCGGCTAGGCCCCTTGGATCGTTTTATCCTTCGGATAATTGGCACGACTGACATATCAGGGTCCCTCGTGGGGCAGATGAACTGAGACAACTAATTGATCAGGAATAATTCATCAAATCCCTTGGATCTTCCTAACCTTTTGAACCTTCGGATATTTCGCTCCACTACACCTACGTATCACGCTTTCCTGTTAATTTGGAACACGTGAACCGAAACACGATTCTCTCTAAGTTGTGGCCGCAAACCTTGAGCATATAACCGCAAACTTTTGTATGGTTTGCCGCAACGTTCTATTTACCCGTTCACACTGATATGGGAACGGGCCTACGCATCGCTTTTCATGTTTTCTCACCCACGCTTTTCCTCTCGCGCTTTCATTGTCGTTTTTTTGTTTTTGAAAATGTGATGATAAAAAAGTTTACTTAATTCGGGGAAAAGGGCAACAGTGCTTTAGTGAATGAGAATTAAGTATGTTGAGAATAAATAATAAATTTAATTAATTAGTAATTGATAGATTAATTCAAAACTGCAACTAAACACTCTTCATAGTTGTCGATTAAAAAAAAAAAAAAAACACTCTTCTTATTTTTGAAGCATAATCAACAATCTTTAATTTAAAATCTAACAAAAAGTAAGAGAAATGATTTTGACACTTCAATTATTGATAATCACACTTCAAATTTTTTTTTTTTTGTGTGTTCATGTAGTTTGAACACTAAAAGATAAAAATTGGAGTGTGCTTATCAAAAATAGAGTACCAAAAAGTTAGCGCAATACTCACGAAAAATTCTAGATGCAGATTTTAGCTTTTAAAAAACTGTTGCGAGTGTTTGTAAAAAATTCTTATTAACAGATGTTGAGAGTCTAAAGATTCTTAAAAAATGAAATAGAAAATATTTAAGAGGTATATAGTACAGAACATATCAAGGTGGCTCCTATGAGGCCTCGAGGATAAAAAAGTTCAAACTTATAATCAGTCGGAGGAAATTGGCACAGATATTTTGCGGGGTTCATTTTGAGTTTTGCAAAGATAATTTACTCATTTTTCTTAAAACAAATTTTTTTAGGAATTCCTGTAAAAAAATCATTTCAATCAAATATCGATAAGAGTTTTTTCAAAATTCGTATCCGATTGAAATAATTTTTTGCAAAATCCCTAGATAATCTCCCCGTGGCTGTTAAATGCTTCAAAATTTGGCAATCTGATTCTCTACATAATATTTTAACGACACTGTTATTTGCATATACTGTAATTAACAACCACCCATTTGGATCCAAAATGTGCTCTAACTATTTAGCTTTAACTCTTTTACGCGGTTGCATAAGGAATATTTATATTCCACCAATTAACAGAATAATTTGGATCAAATCAGAGATCGAGCAACCCAAAGCGTGTTGTACGCTAAAGACTCGTTTGGTTGACGAAACTAATAATGAAAGGTCATAAGTTTATTGAACATACAATCTACTAAATATGTGCACTATATATTAGTATACTAGTACATGTTTTATTTTGTAGAACTATGGATATGAGCCATATTTAATTGAAATTATATATGTTTTACTCTGCCATTCCCACGTGATCAATTTGAATATAATTCCATTCGACCTTCATATTTGACCAATCCGAGTTTGAGCACATATTTGTTCGTTAAAAGTTCATTCAATATCACTTTGTTGCATAAACAAACAAAGTTTGAACAAATTCTCAAAGCTCATTAATCTTTTAGTAAACGGAACTCAAACAATCCACTATTCGGATCGTTTAACGTACAATTTTAAAAAAAATTCAAGCTACTCCTAACTGACTCGTGTCCGGCTTGATCAACTCATTCAACATTGGCTTGTTTAGTGAGACAGTCTAAGCTCGAACATACTTTGAAGTTCGTTAAATTTTCAAACCAGCTCATCTCGTTCGGCTCGTTTATCTCTAGCCTTTGTACTCCTACAAATACACTTTCCATTTGAAATCTCTCCTTTGTTCCATTTTTACGAGATAAATTATTATCTCACAATACATCACATTTAATTTAAAAAATAAATAGGAGTACTTATTTTCCTTAGTGGAATGGGGCATAATTCAAAACTGCAACAAAACACTCTTCGTAGTTGACGATCAAAAAAAACAAAAAAAACAATCTTCATAGTTTTGAAGCATAATCAACAATCTTCAATTTAAAATCTAACAAAAAGTTAGAGAAATGATTTTGACACTTCAATTATTGATAATCACACTTCAATATTTGTTTTTTTTTGGGTGTGTGTGTGTTCATGTATTTTGAACATTAAAAGGCAAAAATTGAAATGTGCTTATCAAAAAGTGGAGTACCAAAAATCAATTATCAAAAAGTTAGCGCAATACGGACGAAAAATTCTAGATGCAGATTTTAATTTAGCTTTTAAAAAACTGTTGCGAGTGTTTGTAAAACATTCTTATCAGCAGATTTTGAGAATCTAAATCTAAAGATTCTTAAAAAATGAAATAGAAAATACTTAAAAGGTATAGAGTACAGAACATATCAAGGTGGCTCCTATGAGGCAGGAGGATAAAAAAGTTCAAACCTTTAATCACAGAGGAAATTGGCGCAGATAATGCACAAATATTTTGCGGGGCTCATTTTGAGTTTCGCAAAGATAATCTGAATCGCTCATTTTTTAAAAATATTTTTTTTGGAGATTTCTTTCAAAATCATTTCAATTAGATATCGGTAAGGTCTTTTTCAAAATTCGTAGCGTGAAACTAACTGATTGACTTTACGAATTTTGAAAAAACTCTTACCGATATCTGATTGGAATAATTTTTTTCAAGAATCCCCAAGAATATATTTTAAGAAATAATTAACGGTTCATATCATATTTGCAAAACCCAAAATGAGCCCCGCAAAAAAACATGTGGATAATCTATTCTCACTTTATCGGTGTGAATAGCACAGTTCTAAAGTATGGTCCAAGTCAGATTAGTTGTCTTATTAGTTATGAATAGGGTGGTGCCAAAACTTTAATGCACAAAAAGCTTGTACCGTTTGTAATATACAAGACTTTTATGCACTTGAGTTTTGCCACCAACAAAAGCGGATTTGGCATTATCAATTTCTCTATGAATATGAGAAAATCTTATTCACGGAGGAGCTGTGAATCCTCCGTGAATAAGATTTACGGCGCTCAATCTCGACCGTCCAAAAGTATTTTGAACGGCTGAGATTGCGGAGAGCCGTGAATAATGTCTCTCTAAGAATTATATTGTGGTGTTCAGCTAGAATTTAAAATTACTGGAGTAGTAAACAGTATACTAAATTGTCCCGTGGCTGTTAAATGCTTCAAAAATTGGCAATCTGATTCTTTAGATAATCTTTTACGACACTGTTAATGGCGAATCAAAATTAATTATAGTACCTTCGGAGCAACCATCATGGACACTATTTAACATATTTTTGTATATACTGTAATTAAAAACCACCCATTTGGATCCAAAATGTGATCTAATTATATTTTTGTTTAGCTTTAACTCTTTTACGCGGTTGCATATAGGAGTGTCTCTATTCCACCAATTAATAAAATGATTTGGATTAAATCAGAGACCGAGCAACTCAAAGTGTACGTGTTGTACACTAAAGACTCGTTTGTTTGACAAAACTAATACCGAAAGGTGGAGTAATAAATTCATGGAACATACAATCTACTAATAATACCATGCACTATATATTATACATGTTTTATTGTAGAATCACGCGTATGAGCCATATTTAAAATTATATTTTGCTCTGATATTCACATGTGATCAATTTGAATGTAGTTCAATTCGACGCACGTGTTTGTTTATTAAAAGTTTGTTCAAGATTAATTTGTTACATAAACAAAGAGAGCTTGAACAAATTTTCGAAGCTCGTTAATCTTCCAAACCAACTTGAACAATCTACTACTCAATTCGTTCAACGTATGATTTTTTTAAGAATTCAAACTACTCGAGATTGGGCTCGTGTCCGATTTGATCATCTCATTCAATATTGGCTAGTTTATTAAGAGAGTCTTGACTAAAAACTGCTTTGAAGTTCGTTAAATTTCCAACCAGCTCATCTCGTTCGGCTCGGCTCGTTTATGACCCTACTCCAAAATACATTTTTCCTTCCGGAATTTCTACCTTGTTTCATTTTTCTCCTGCCTATGAAATTGGGTCCCACGACAGAAGACCAAAGAAGCAACTCGCAAATTCTCCCACAGCACGTCAGCGCAGTCAGCAAATCCTTCAACCTCTCTCTCTCTCTCTCCCTCCTCATTCCTTCCTTCCTTCTCCCCCTCTAACCCCAAGCTAAGTATATTCTCTCTCTCTCTCTCTACCCAATCAAAGCATGTCGTCCCTACCATCACCTCCGTGCCCACCAAACTCCTTCCCCTACAACGACACCCTGTGCGCGTGCAACCCGGGGTACCTCTACAACGCCGCCGCCGCCGCCTGCCAACTGTTCCGTGTGTTCGGCGACGAGTGGGTGGCGTCCTCCGGCGTGGACTACTCCCTGTCCTTCCCCGAGACCATATTTGCGTTCGACTCGATCAAGAGGTTCACCCAGTCCCAGGCCGTATTCCTCGAGGCTACACTGGTCCTCCTCCTCTCGTGGCTTGCCTTCTGCTTCTTCGTCCGGCTCGGTAAGCTGCGCGACGGGCGCACCGTCTGGTTCCAGATCCGGTGGTGGATTAGCCGCTTGGACATCTGCTTCGCCACCCGCCATTGGCTCGTACTCTCTCTCTCTCTCTCTCTCTCTCTCTCTCTCCAACTTTACTTTCCAGTTTTTTTATAACTACAATGTCCGGCCAGCTTACCCACCGTCTCGCAAGGAGAGCCCAATTAAAGTCGGAGCAAAGCTTTCCAAAGGAGTCATAACACTTTGAGATTTCGAACCTGAAACCTTAGCAGTCAGCAAACCCCTACATCCCAAGACTTGACCTCTAGGCCAACCCGTTGGGGTTAACTTCACTTTTCATTTCTTGGACTGATTTCCCTTTTATTTTACATTTTTTTAGGGATTGTGGAAAGATTTTGCACGTTGAGGGATTTCTGAATCTACTTGGAAACTTCAAATTTTGTCGATTTTATGGGGGAAAAAGATGTTGTGATACTCTCTTTGTCTCAATTTGTTCAATTTGCTTACCAATTTGGGACAAAGAGACTTATAACCCCAAGGGGTTGCTCCTTCCTAAGTTATCAAGTTCGATTCTCCTTGTGAGCAACTCTTGGGGCCATCTCACCCATGCGTAAGTGTGTAAAATGGCTATAGGAGGGGCTGTAGGGATTTGTCCGAGGAGGTGCACGGAAGCAAGCTGCCTGGGACATCATGCATTATAAAAAAACAAAATTGTAGATTTTTAGCGGAGCAGAATCAATACTAATCTCTCTCTCTCTCTCTCTCTCTCTCTCTCTCCCCACCTTTTACTTCTCAGTTCATGGACTGATTTCTGTTTGAGATTCGGGTTTTTTTACGGTTCATCGAATTTATTTCTCAATAGGGATGGTTAAGATTTCGCTCATTGAGGAACTTCTGAATGTACTTAGAAACTTTCAAATTTATCGGTTTTATAAGAATTTATTAATGACAATGTTGTAATCTCACACAAATAAATGCAAGCAAAAAAAGAGGTGATACTAGGTGAGTGTGAAAGTCAGTGTTGATGTTAATTATGAAATATCTGAACTTTGAGAAAAGATGGGAAAACGTTCATGGTCTATTTGCTTGGCTGCACATTCACTGAAATTGAGAAACGACAGCTGAAACTTTAAACTTCTATCAGTTCTCTGTAATAGAGCCATTGTGAACTCTTTTTACCAAGCAAAAAAATACGCGCGCACACAAAAAAGGGGGTTGGGGAAGATAAGTTGATGTAGAAGAGCAAAGCAGGAAGTTGGTGCTTTGCTAGCTGTGAACGGTGGATATCAGTGCTTAATTGGGGTAGAGAATTTATTTGGTGCGTTTGGGACTCCATTTCTGTTGCATAAAATCAAAAAATGTCTTCTTTTGTTATTCGTTTTACCCAATCTGAATTTTCCTTTTGTTGTGAAGTTTTGCTTTGGTCTTCAGTGGTTAACCATCATGTTCATAGCCAGAGATGTGACTTCTTAGCGCAATCCACCCACCCACCCACCCACCACCACCACCACACACACACACATTTTCTTAGAATGTAATTTCTCTTTGTTTTTAGGTACATAGATTAATATCACTATCGTATTATGTAGGATGATCAGAAGGTTGTCACGAAGCGGAAAACGGAACTTGGTGGAGCTTTCTCAATGGCAAGTTGGATTCTATTTATTGGTTTATTTGCCACGTGAGTAATTGATAGCTTTCTTTCCTCAATTTATGGTGTTCAGTTGAATCATATCCATAGATGTGGTGTTGTCATGTAAAGTATTATGTAACTTTTTTTTTAATCTTTTTCTTCACAATTTATTCGCCCATTCCAATATTCCAGATCAATACGAATCCGGCTGAATGAACTATTCTTTACTTTCACAGGTTGCTCTTTCAAACTATATCAAAGAGAACGGTTGAGGTTCATAATGTGAGAGCAACAAATGCACCTGATTTATTATCCTTCGCCAATGACATGGAATTCAATATTACAACTGTTTCTAGTATGAGTTGTTCACACTTACGTGGCATTGGTACTTTGGTCATTGGGAACCCAGGCTTCATAGACTACAGAGTTGCTCCTCTATCATCCTTTGCTAACTACTCATGCCTGAACACCACTATGGGACCAACTATAGTGTTGAAGTGTGACAATTGTCAGCTTCTTCGAGACTATTCGTATTTATCATGGCAGTTTGTTGATCTTCCAAATAGCCCTGCAGCTGCTGTTGGATTTCAGTTCAACCTCAGTGCAAAGAACCATGCCAGTAGAAAACATTTGAGTTTTGTCAGTGGGATGGTAAAGAATGCAAGCAATAGTGAAGACAAACCGGTTACATATAGAGGGGCAGTTCCAAATATATTGAAGTTTAATTTGTTTCCCCGAATTTACCGTAACTTGCACGATCTTAAACTCATCCAGCCACTATTTCACGAGTTTCTTCCGGGTTCATACTATAGTGAGATAAGCCAGCTCCAAGCTTCACTTCAAAGCCCTAATAACGGACTAATCAATATCACTTTGTTTGTCGATTTTCTCTCAGCCTATGTCGTCGAGGTTGATAATCAGAACCTTTTGGGACCTGGTAAGTAGTTTCTGATCATTTACATGTTCATATTTATTTATATTCTTTACTGGATATTTCAAAAAGTTTTGACCATCATTCTGTGTCTTTCTTTGTCAAATTTAACCTGCCTTTTCATGGGTACTATTGGGATGCCACTCATTTTCCTAAAGGTGGTACATGCCATAGGTAAAAATCTATAGGGAGTCGTGCTATCTTGGAATCTCATGTGGCCATGAGAGGTTTGGTATCAGATTTCCCAATCTGTAGTCACCTTTCTCGGCAAGCACTTTACTTTTTCAGAAAATGGGATCTCTAGGTTTCATTGTCTAGAAATATTTTCCTAATATTTTGATGTCCATGATTCCTTTGGAGATGGCTTCTAGTACTGAACCCTTTTTTAACTTCAGGTTTTGAAATCTTGATTTAACCAACCATTTATTTCCGACAACAGGGTTAAGTCATGGAGTAAGCTTCAACATATTTGTGAGTAATCAGAGAATAGAGAGTTAATTTAGTGCAGAGAGAAAATGAGCGCAACGAAATCATGGTGCATCCTCTAACAATAAAGATTTTTAAAGTGAAAGATTGGTCCAAGCCTGATATTCCTTTTACTATTGTAATACCTATGAACTTGATTAATTAGGTCAGACTTAAGTTGGAGAATTTCTGGAATATCTGCTCATCTTGCGATTCTAACCAAGCCTTATCTACCTTCAGTTTTTCCATGTTTGAGATTGGCTTTACATTTATTGCAACCAATTTTGGCTCTAAATATTACTACTAGTAAAGGTAGTACTTTCCAATCAATGATCTAATACTATCTTCTTTCTTTGAAGAATGCAGTGGGCTTCCTTGCTGAACTTGGTGGCCTTTATTGCATTAGTATTGGGATATTTTTCTACTTCTTGGTGCAAGTATGTTTCCATTTAATTCTCTTCCTACACATGTGATTGTTATGATCTTTCTCATGTTTCTAATGGTTACAAATTTAATTGAGCTGGTGTTAACAATTGAAATATGGTGCAAGTAGGTATTGCTAAGAAGTGAGAAGTAATGATGTTACCCTCACGAAATTTAGTATGTATACCTGATTTGCATCTTATCACCTGGCAATTGCCTTGTATACCGATGAAATCTCACAAACAAGAGCCAAACCTTGAAGAGTATCCAGTATCCACACATATAACAGTGTCGTGATGCTAATAATCGGTGAAGCATACCTGAGTTTTCTATTAGCTAATGCATGCTCCCCTTGCATGACTATGAAGTTTTGTTCAAATGGCTTTGTAGTCAACTCTTTGGATTCGGTGTTGGGGTATTTAGGCCCTGTTCCAGAAACACAGTAAGAACTTATTTTTTGTGTAATAAGAAGGCTTGTTCCTGAAAAATAAGAAGGCTGGTACTTATTTTGGAAGAATTTATATAGGTACCGATCGGCCGGGGAGGGAAATCGTACCGGCGGCCGCCCCGTGCCGTCTCCGGTCACCGGACGGCCGATCCGAGCCGTCCAAAATTTCTAAAAAAAAAACCTAGGGGGCCGTTGCGGGAATCAACGGCATCCGAGGTGTGTAGGGTGCTTGATCCGAGCACCCCTTTTCCGTGTAGGGTGCTTGATCATATATACACGGAAAAGGTGTGCTCGGATCAAACACCCTACACACCACGGATGCCGTTGATTCTTGCGTTAGCCCCCTCGGTTTTTTTTGTTAGAATTTTTGGACGGCTCGGATCGGCCGTCCGGTGGCCGGAGACGGCCCGGTGTGGCCGCCTGTACGATTTCCCTCCGCAGGCGCCCATTATCATAGCAACAGTCTTATTTTTTGTATAAGGCAACTTCAAGCTCAAAAATCATGTGTTTACGCAAATAATTTTCTTACCATTATGGATCTTGTTTGATAGATCTCATTGAGATCTTTAATACGGTGCAAAAAAAATTGATTTTCTTTTTTCATTTACATTATTTTTGAGTTTGAAAATGTTAAAGGAACTTTTTATTTGAGTTTTGTGGAATGACCCTTCTTATTTTTGAATGAGAAGTAGCAAAATAAGTACTTATTTTTTAAGAAGGTTTCCGGAATGGGGCCTTAGTCTTTTGCCCACCACTTTTCATTTTTTTTGGGAAAATGTGGAGTCATTAGGTAATCAAAGTTTTATCTTGTCAGGAAAAGAGAAATGCATAATTTCTTCTAGTGTGTTGTTGCTTCAGTTTTGAAATGAATGAAGTATAATTTTTCGAATGAACGGAAAGAGAACTATCTCGAACATTCTATTTCTTCCAGATGTTTCTGACTTTTTTTAGTTTGTAGTGCGAGTACAGAATCAAGAAACTCCGTAATGAGGATGGTGTGATGCGAAAGATTAGAAGTCGGAGAAAAGCTCAAGACCGCTGGGATAAAGTACTTTCTTATTTCAGAGACTAGTTTGTATTGTATTTTGTTCAATTTCTACGTAGCCTTTTGCTCTCTTTTTTACTGTTATCTTCTGTGTTTAGCTGACAGTTATTTGTTTTCTCCAACTAGTTAAGAAAATATGTTATGTACACGTGGGGTAGCAAAACATTGGATGATGATTACAGCGATGTGAGGAAGACATGTTGCACCACTCTTATGATTGAGTCATTGCCCAAAAGTGGATCGTCGGTTAAGGGAAGGCGACAAAACAGAACGGACAATATGATTTTTAACAGAAACGTCAACTTGCCTAGTGAGAAGGTAATTGTTGGTGATTCATGTTAATATTAATACTAGGGTTAGCCACAATACAGAACTGATGTTGTCCTACTAGATTTAATTTGTTATTCTGATAAGATAAAGGAATTTTATTCCACAGAAGGCTATTAAAGAGCAAATACAGACTCAAGCGGCACAATCTTCTGTAGGTAAATCTCCCTCAAACATGGAAGGGATGCCTTCAGATTCAAGAGGGAAACCAGTGAGCTGCTTTCTTGTTTCATTGCACAGTCTCCTATCTATTTATGCTGTTTTTTTTTTTATTGAATTTGTAAGTTTAGCTTCTCCCTAAAAAAGAAAAACAAAATCTTGAGTCGCAGTTTCCCAATGTTTTCAACTTCATTTTAATTTAGTCTGCATTTGGCTTCTTTCCTGGCTTATGCATCTGTTAAAGTGTTGGGAGTTATATGAAGGCAGCCATCATTGAAAATTTTGGCCAGGGGGCTCTACTGACTTGTACAAATCTTCTGACTTGTTCTTTGCAGGAAGCAAAATCCTCTTTGTTAGGAATTATGTCTTCACAGTTTACACTCCCTTGATTTTCTCAGTTCTTGTCATTGTATTAGGTGTTCCCAAATTTCTTCTAAAAGTGTCACACGACTCACACCCCAGTCCTGGCTCTCTTTTGTTACTCAATTTTGAGGATCCTTGTCCCTTTGCTTTTTTTTTTTTTGCAATCAAGGATCCGTATCTTCATTGTTGAGGTTACCAATCTCAGAGCATACATTAATTGGGGGATTTATCAGAGCTTTTGAAATAGTCCACCTATTTTCTCTTATTTTGAGAGAGGCTTTAGAATTTAAGTTGATCTTTGTGGTTTGCCATAGTGAGTGTGCACATTGGAACATTGGTACTCTGGTGATTGACATTGATGCAGTGGTTAGGCGGTTGCTTTGATCTTGCATCATGTTCGTGTGGGCGTTGCTAGTGGGGATCGACACAGTGTTTGAAGATTAGGGACGTCGTGCCATAATGAATGAACTTCATGATGCTCTCTTGGGGGTATTTTGTTGGCACTTGGTAGTGTCTTCGGCGTCTTGACGTTTAAAGTACTTGATCGTTTATTAGTGAATTTTGCATTTTCCAATGGAGTTGCTATGGTGGTTGTTCCATGTTGGGATTTCCACATATGTACTGGTCTCTCTAATGTGGTGCATATTCTTTGTTGCTCTGCTTTAGAAAGGCTTTATCAGCATTGAAGCTGTCAGCTAATGAATTACGTTGTCCGGAGCTTATGACTCCCAATTGCAAAGTCATGTGTTCAATCTATAGGGGTGGACCAGTAGTTAATTATTTTTTTTTCCCACTCCCCCGTAAATATTTTGTCTTTGTTGAACTGAAAAATAACAGAAGTTAATCAGCGATATTTTGAGTAAAGTCTTCATTTTTCATATTTATTGTTTCTGCCAAATTACAGCTTCTCCCCAGTATCATTCTGCATGGTGAGTAAAGTCTTCATTTTTCATATTTATTGTTTCTGCCAAATTACAGCTTCTCCCCGGTATCATTCTGCATGGTTGTTCCGGCTTTCATAGAGGTATAGCACTGCAATGAAAAAGGCACTTCAAAAAATTAGCAAATTCCTTACCTCGACAAAATTTTATGAAGCTTTTGGACCTATAAAAGAGAGTGGGCCTGGGAATAAGATAGGATAGACTCTTTGATAGCTTTCCCCAACTCATCAAACCACCACCCACAAAAACAAGGGAAAAAAACGATAAAGAAAAAGGGGAGCACAAAGCCTCTTCCTGGACTAGATGAAATATTTTGTTTATTGTTCAACTGCGCGCTGAGATAACTTGTAGTTAGAGCCAGAAACGAAGTGTGGGACTAGATTGTTCAGTGAAAGGTGGCTGCAAATGCTATGAATGCTTCACAATTGATAATGACCTAAAGACAAATCTTTAGAAAAAAAATGTTATTACGGTGCTGATTTTTGTGGATGCATGTCCATATTCTTCAATCTGGATTGCTTTTATGATTGAGAAGTGTTGCTTAAACGTGGGAAGCTAACTGTTTATCTTTTGCTTGAGAGCTCCAGGTTCTGGAAAGTGAAGTCTATCAAGCTGTGAGTAATGGAAAACATGAACATAATGCTTCGCATGAGGGTGATCTCCCTGAGGCTCGAGCAACTTCTACTACTCTTGACTCTTTGCTTCCTCCACCTCCTACATTAGGTAACGACCCATCTTTAATATTTGAAGGGTAATTTTTACCCATCCCATTCTTTTCCTTAAATTTATCTTTTTGCCAGTTAATTGAAAGGATAGATAAATTTAGCCTGCCATTTACCGCGTTAATGCAGATTTGTTTATCCTGAAACTGATCAAACCCAAGTAACATGAACATGGGCAATTGACATGACACAATTATACAAACACGAACATCGACACGACGAAGACACGTTGACCTGTGATTGAAAAATATGAATGACACGGTAGGCCTGTTAGGGGCTACTTTCTTGTGGTAGTAATTGCGAAGAGGTTGTATTTTCTTATTAGCATTTGTTCGAAAGAAAAATAGAGTGTATATCTCTCACATATATGAACAATTTATTCACTGAGGTAACTAAAGAAAAATGGACAATTCACTCTGGAATTTGTCCTTATTAGACAAAGTTACATGATGCCCTTCTATGTAGTCAGCATTTGTTCGCAAGAAAATCAGAAAATGGAAGGGCATTTTTCTAAGTTCGCCTAACAAAGTCAAATAAAAGGAATGTATCTGGAGAAAAATGGAGTGTATATCTACAACATATATGAACAATTTATTCTGAGGTAACTAAAAAATATGCAATCTAACACTAATGAAATGAAAGACCATATATTTCATAGGTTAAGACATGAACATCAAGATAACTTGGACATAATAATTGCATTCTAGGAAATGCAAACAATTGCGGAACATTCTAATGTACATGATATATTCATCCCATAAATATTCAAAACACATCAGTGTGCATAAGTTATGCTTCAAGAAATGCAGAACATTATTACTATAGACTAAAGAGAGATCGCAGAAGATTAGAAAAGTCAGAAATGCTTGGTTATTGAAACAAAGACGTGTGCTTATGAGTATTCAAGACATAGCAGCACAGCAACAGAGAAAACTTTGGACCATCGATTAATAATATAATGTTATACTGCCCAACCTGTGAAGGTTCAAACTTCAAACCCTTGTACAGATAATCTATTCTTATGGCATCGCGTGTGAATATGGGTGAAGTTAATCCTCTCGTTTTCCTTTTCTTACAGTGTAGCACAATCTCTGAGATCACTTAGCAGAACATAAATCAACATTGTAATCAGAATATGAAGCAAGGCAGGATGTTAATATATCAAAATTTGATGCCAAATTGAAGGCATCATTCAGTAAAATTTTACTACATGATTGCTAACGGTATCTCGCACCAGATACCTTTTTTTGTGCATTATGTTTAGTTGACTGCTAATATGGTGTATAGTATTAGATGGAGACTTGAGAGCAACTTGCATTATAGTATTATACTAGTTTGAACAATTGCTTTTCTCTTATAAAGGTGGAAAATGGAATCTTGAACTATGGTAAAGAATTTTTTATGTATCAATCATGGTTCTTCACTGTTTTAATTATGTGTGAATTATCTCAGGCTGTGTCACTTCTATGTGCTTTGTACAATTAACCTTCTTGCTTTACGATCACAGAATTAAAGGGTGGTTCTGAAATCAGTATGTCTGACATCAAAAAGAACTTTGACCGTCTCTACGAGTACAATGTCATGCTGAGGGAGCAGTTGGCTGCTGCTCAATGCATGCTTCAGTCTTTAACAACAAAAGCCTCGCCTTCAGGAGAAAAAAATGAAAGATAGCGTTGCAAAGTATTGCCAAGGAATGAAAGAAAGATAGCGTTGCAAAGTACTGCCAAGGAGTGAAAGCCACCGAAACTCCATAAAGCTTAAATTTTTGCAAATCTTCAAAAAAAAGAATGCGTTGCAAGTTGACCTTCGGAAGATGAGATTTATGGAATGTCGAAGGATCTGCATTTGGATATGTCACTATGGTAGTTACCATTTCCCAGATCCTGCTTATCGATGTGACTCACTGCTTTGGGGGGGTGAAATCAATTAGTTTAGTCACAGATCTATTTGGACGTCATTCCACTGTGACGTTTGATATGGAGGACATTTCTCTCGATTGTACATTGTATCGAATTTAGTTGTATTGAAATTAGGGTTATCTTTCTCCTTTTTTTACTTCATAAATACATTTTGGGGGCTTCGGATCTGATCTCCAAGGGGTTTGAAATCTGAAACCAAGAGGCTCTTTGTAAATTTCTGCGAATGTAACGATGTATAATGTTGAGAAAGGAAATATGAATACGTTATGTACCATTCTTTCAAGTTCTCTCTAGGGTTAATTTTACCAACCTCCCATGAGGTTTGGGCCAAATTGCAGCCATACTCTGATCCAACAGCTTCCCCTCGAGCTCGAACTGCATATATAATCCTGTAAACCTCATAAATAATGGGCCATTGGATATGTGAAATTTCATGAAGTGAACGGTGAAAAAATGTTACTCCTAGAAAGTTTGAGGGGAGCATGGCCCCTCAGGCCCCTCCCTACCTTTCACCTTCGCATATAAACTAAACAGCTTATCAGCCTGAAAAAGTAAATCAATTAAGGAACAACCAAAAAACAAACAAAAAGCTCATAGACTGTACGACAAACCTAACGAAAAATTCGCAACATTCATGGAAATTTTTTTTTTTTTTTCAAGTTTTGAATAGAATATGGTTCAATTATTTCTTTAAAAGTAGGTGTCAAAAAAGATTGGGAGGCTTACGCAGTTGGCAAAAGATTTAAAAAAAAAAGAAAAGAACAAGCTCAAGTATTGGAAAACATCCTGAACTGGTGAGTTTCTTGTAATGATTTCCTTTTCTACCTTCTGTGCAAAGCTTGACTGTCTAGAATCCCAATCCCTATGAATGAGCACTATATTTTCTCAGCAATTTCTGGAGATCTTAATTTCTATAGAAAGTTTATTGTGCTTAGATGCCATGTTAGGGAAGACAAAGCAAACAGATTTGTGTAGGATAAACCTGTCCATTTTCCCATCTAAAAAAAAGCCTAGTCCATTTTTAAGTAATGGGATTCAAGTACATAAAGAAATGTTTTATTCCCTGTGCTTGCATGGTCCACTCCAAACCTGCGTTTGCGAAATAGCCACTAGACGTCATCGGTTGAATCATGTCCAGTGGTCAAACCCCATAGGTTCGCCTCTATTGACTTCCTCCCTGATTGTTGGGCTTGGTTCTTTCGATATTCTGAGCCCTTTTATCTGGACTACTTCTTTTTAAACGTTCTCTACTAATGCGTCTTTGACGCCTCGTCATACATAGGTTTTTCATTGTCCAGTGGTCAAACCCGACAGGTTCGCCCCTATCTACCTCCTTCCTGACGCTTTGTCTTTGACGCTTGCCACATCGGATCATTGCACTGATCTGTGGAGAGTAAGTGCTAATAGCATTTTTGTTTTTTCTTGGAAAAACACTTTTCAACTCAAATTGTGAACCCAATTATAATTTATGAAGCTTATTCCTGTTGTACGAAATGAGGGAAAGAAGGGGTCCAAAAAGAACAGCGAACGCAAAAATGCAAGTGCCTCAAACGAAAACATCCCCAAAACAACCCCAACAACAATATTGTTCTCAAGTAAAGCCATTGCATCCTCAAAATGACCAGCGAATGCAAACCCAAGTGTGTCAAACGAAAATATCCCCACAACAACACCCCTACAATACTGTTCTCACATCCTCAAAATAAACAGCGAACGCAAACCCAAGTGTGTCAAACGAAAATACCCCCACCACACCACCCCTACAATACTGTTCTCAAGGAAAGTCATTACCTCCTCAAAATGAACAGCAAATGCAAACCCAAGTGTGTCAAACAAAAATACCCCCACAACAACACCCCTACAATACTGTTCTCAAGGAAAGCCATCACATCCTCAAAATAAACCGCGAACGCAAATCCAAGTGCCTCGAACCATTGAATGAGGAGGAATTGATAAAAGTTGATGGAAAGAAAAATTATCTCTTACCCAATAAGATAAAGTGAGAGTTTTTTTTTTAATAGCCAAAAATGCCCAGCGGGATTACAAAGGAACAAGAGAATCTTCTCCTTAATTTCTTTAGTGGCCACAACATGGGCAAGCTTGTTAACGGTCCTCTTGATCCAGCCAAAGTTGATCTTCATCTCCTCCCCAGCCTTTTGATATCCCAAACCACAGCAGCAACTTCCCATGGCGAGACCAGTTCAGAAACACTCAGTTTGATGGCCACTTGACAGTCCGATTCGATAGTAACATTCTGATAGCCCAACTCACAAGCCATTCCACACGCTTGACGAAGAGCCAGCAATTCTCCTAGAAGAAACAGTTGTGCCATTCACTAGAGCCCCTTTGTTATCCCTTATCACGACTGCTACTCTTGCCTCTTTCCCATTCTCCTTCATTGCTTCATCATAATTAAGCTTAACAAACCCACGATCTGGAGCCCTCCATTGGGAAATAAAGTCCTCAACTGTTGGGTTATCCGTATGGATACGGGTAGGCACCAATGAATCTGAAAATTCACAGAAGGCCTCAAGAGCCCTCCTCATGGTCAATTCCGGATTAGGAAGAGTTGTGTTGAACACCACCTCATTACGAGCTTTTATCCCTTCCTCCTTCTTACACTGCTCCACGCATTGGGAAGTCCACTAAATAACAGACGTCAGGTGGCCCTGTCCCACATTAAGCTGAGTGTGACACCCAAACCAAACCGCACTAGCCCAATGGCAGTCAAAAAGCAAATGTTCAATTGATTCATCAAACTGGTGGCAAATGGGGCAAACCTGAGACTGATCACACCTTTCGTTTAAGCAAGTTTTCCTTAGTAGCCAAGCTGTTACTACACGCCCTCCACCATAAATGCCGCACTTTGTGAGGTACCTTCAACTTCCAAATAGTTTGCCGTAGGTTTTTGTTGACAACAAAGGAGGTGGAAGGTTTCTCCACCTGCATTTGGACAAAGCCTGAACAGCAATATGGTATCCTGATTTGACTGAGTATTCCCCATTTGACGTGTGATGCCACATTAACAAATCCTCCCTCTGAAACATAGAGATTGGAATTGTTAAGATAGCCTCCACCTCCTCCTTGACTTGTAGCAGCCTCTCTTTCTTCGAACTCTTTCTGTCCATATCAATAAAATCTTGAACCCATACAGTCTCATCACAAGCAGACTTGGATGTAGTCAACATAAAATTTGGAAGACCTGGAATCCATTTATCCTCCCAGAATCTAATTTTGCCCCATTTTGAACGTACCATCTTAACCCTTTGACAAGAGTCTCTTTTGCCCATGCAATAAGCTAAGCCACACCCATGAGGCTCTGTGGCCTCTAACTGCCTCCAAGAAAGAGCAATTCGGAAAGTAGAGACCTTTAAGTATCTAATCCCAGTAATGGTTGGGATTCCTAATCATCCTCCAACCTTGTCTAGCTAGAAGTGCCTCATTTATAGCCCGAAAATTTCTAAAGCCCATTCCCCATCTGACTTGGCTTTTGACATGGAATTCCAGCTTTTCCAATGAATTCCCTTTGATAAGAATGGTAGACCAAGGAGAGAAAAGATTAGAAGAAGATTTTCAGATATTTTATTCATTGTGTGCTACAACTTATATACAATACAAAAGTGAATATGGTGATCGGTGGGATTGATTTCTTAAGAATCAAAGATTATAAACTATCCTAACTCCTAAGAATCAGCTACTATACAAAGAATCAAATCCTGCCCAATATGGAAGAATTCTAACACCCTTACTCTCGGGTTCACCCTTCCACCAAAGATTTTGAGATATAGGAAGTGAGTCTGTCTCACGGTTTCTTTGGTAACAAAAAGCATGACATAGCATAGCTGGGAATAGCCTGAACAACAGATTTCAGCATAATCTCTTTCCCCCCATTTGACATTCTCTTTACTTTCCACCCTTGCATCTTGTTGAGGGCTTGTTCAATAATGAGCATTTATATTTTCCCCAAAAAGAGGGAAGACCCAAATATTTTGAATCAAGCTTCATGACAGGCACATCCATAAAATCACAATACACCTGTTTATCATTATCACACAGATTTGAAGAAAAACAGATACTAGACTTATCAAAATTGATACGCTGGCTAGAGGCTTCTCCATGCACATTTAAAATCGATTAATCGATTTGATTCTGCTACAATTCTGCAAATCAGCCTTGAAAAAAAGCAGAGCATCATCAGCAAAAAAAAGTGGACAATGGCGGTTGAAAGTGATACCAGAGATGATCTTTCTCATCTCTTGCTTTAGAGATCATTCTGGATAAAACATCTTTGACAAGCACCAAAAAAAAGATATGGGGACACTCCCCTTGTCTCAATCTGTGCAGGAATGACTCTCACTCTAGCCTCTCCATTAACAACCAGTAAGATTTCACCGTAGAAACACATTGCATCACCCAAAAGCACCCACTTAGCACAATGAAATCCCCCTACTCTATCATAACCTTTGTTAAAATCCAATTTTAAAGTCATAAGACCAAGCTTAATAGGGACAAAGGGTCCCCTTGTCTCAATCTGTGATCAGGAATGACTCTCACCCTCGCCTCTCCATTAACAAACCATTGAATATTTCACCGCAGAAACACATTGCATCACCCAAAGCACCCACTTAGCATGAATGCCCGTCTTAAGAAGGAGAGTTTCACTGAAATCCCACCCTGCTCCTTTTGTTAAAATCCAATTTTAAAGCCATAAGACCATCCGCCTCTTTCTTTTTTTAATTTCAAGAAATGAAAAGCTTCATGGGCAACAAGAACATTATCCTCAATCAGTCTACCTGGCACAAAGGCAGACTGATTAGGAGAGATTAAGAACGTCCAAAACCATGGAAGAAAAGAGTTGACATTTGGCATAGATGAACATGCGGTCATTTCCATTGGGTGAGTGAACCTCAGAACAGAGCCAATCTCTCAATTCAAGTCTAATCTCACATATATTTGGAAAGCGAAAGTATTGATTAATAGTGGGGTATTTAGTTCCAGAAAACAACTCTGTCACCTTAAACAAAATTGAGCTTCTGACAAATATCTCTAGCAAACCCCCACTCACGTTCACTTGGTAAGGAATTATACTGAGCATCCCGTTTGCTTAAGTGATTAAATACATCATTATAAATTAGGGTTGTTTGAAACATCAAGAATGTTGAATTCCACTTCACATTTCAATTAATTTTAGTATTTCCATCAAGCGTTTTTCAAATTTATTCCTTTTTTTAATTTCAAGAAATGAAAAGCTTTATGGGCAACAAGAACATTATCCTGAATCAGTCTACCTGGCACAAAGGCAGACTGATTAGGAGAGATTAAGAACGTCCAAAACCATGGAAGAACAGAGTTAGACATTTGGCATAGATGAACATGCGGCCATTTCCATTGGGTGAGTGAATATTTCATGTATGAAAGGTCCTTAGTAGTTTGGGCACAATTAACGATTGTTCTTTTATTAGTCTAACAACTACTTGGACAATGGTTTACACTTTACACAAATACGCATTTTATAGCCATTCGCCAACTGAATAAACGGCTAGGATTATTTTTATCAAACGGCTCATATTCTTCTTTTAGAATCCTCCAAAAAAAATATCTTTTCTTCTTCATATTTTCATTATATTTCAGAATTTTCCATACAAGTTTTAATAAAATAGATGCTAGGTTCCTATTTTTTTATTTTATAGATGCATACAATCTTAAGAAGACATTTATTATTAAAAAACGTTGGTGGATGGACTTATAGTATAATTTTAGCATTTTTAAGAAAAAAAATTAGGATTTTGAAGAAATAAAACTTGGGTAGGGCAGTCGCCCAGACTCATCGGCCTCTCAGTCTGTCCTTGGGGATGGATTATCTCTTAGGTACTGTTTGATAAAATTGAAAATTAAAATTGAAAGCTGAAAAATTAAGTACGACAAAAAAACCTTTTCAATCAAAATATTTCACTTTTTCAATTTCTCTAATTGAGACAAACAAATAACCCACAGAAATTTGATAAAAAAATTTGAATGGAGACAAAAAAAATTGCCAAGTGGCTTATCTTGCCCAAACACCCAGCGAAAGAATTAAACCACATACTAATATTTTGCCGTTTCCAAAAAAAAATAAAATTAACCCACATATGAGTGTAAGGTTTCATATGGTATATTCTCAGCCGTCCATAGCACGTATCCGTTAATTCCTGTATTCGATTTCGGGTCGGGTTCTGAATACTCCACAAAAAGGGTTCTTTATAAATTTCTGGAAATTGAAGAGAAACACCAGCAACAGGGAAGGAAAAGTCATCCACAGCCGGCCGTACGATCTGAACTCCCACCCCTAAACCCGCGCCAGTAAAAGTCTTCTTCAATGTTCTGGTGCAAACTAGGGTATTTGTTTTTCTTTACAACTTGATTTCGACCTAGATTTTTGTTGAATATATAATACGTCTGTAACGGTCCAGTTAGTTTATAGTTTCTGCAAGGAAATTCAAGAAAATTGAGTACTCTATCCGTTCTAAAAAGATTGGCCGCTACGCAAAACGAGAACTTAAAAGGAATGAAAATCAAACTTTTTCTTTGTGGGTTTAACTAGATATCAATGGGTTTTTTAATCTGTGGAAAAAGATTGTCCTTTTGTGAAAAAAAGTAACCTCTTTTATTGTAAGTAATGGTTTTGCGTGATATATCTGCATTTGATATCGGTTTTGCTGATGAGACTTTGACACTTGAGGGGTGTGAGACTTTGGGATTAGGATGATTTTGGGGATGTTCTTGATGGTCTAATTACTATTATGTCCAATGCGTTGGCTATGAAAAGACATTTTCTTAATGGGTATTTCTCCAGGTCTTTAGTTTGGGTGTAGGTGCTTTGCTTTATACTATTAGCTAGTGTTTCATTGTTGTTGTATTGTATCTCCTCTCCTTGATTTTATTGTGTCCATTGGTTGGTGTATTTGCTACAGGTAGTAATGGACGAGGAATCTTCCAGTAAACAACTAAAGGTGAATGACCATCAATAGTGCGGTTTTATTTGGTTTGTAGGTTGCGCATGTCTGCACACGCTAATTGTGAAACTCTCCTTCTTCATGCTAGATTTCTTTAGATGTTGAACATGCCAAATGCAGCATTTGTTTAAACATCTGGCATGATGTTGTCACAGCTGCCCCCTGCCTCCACAACTTCTGGTTTGTAACTTGATCGTGAACTCATCATAGCTTTTTGCCTCGACCTTTGTTTTTTCTAAAACGTATTTTTGTGAATTTTCCCCCCCAGCAATGGATGTTTCTCAGAGTGGTTACGAAGGTCTCAGGAGAAACATTCAAGTGTTCTTTGTCCACAATGTAGAGCAGTGGTCCAATTTGTTTCGAGGAATCATTTCTTGCACAATATTGAGGAGGTAGCTCCATCTTCTGCTCTTGTTTTATTTTTCTTAAGTTTCCTCATTTGTGGGGCATATTTGCAGTCGTTGGTTAGTCTGTTTGAAGATTTTAAGCATTTGTTTAGGTCGAGTTGAAGGGAAAAGGTTATGTTGTGTAGGTAGAAGTCTGTACTTATAATTTTATAAAAACTCCATGTGACTCGTGGAACTCCCCTTCTTTTCCTTAGAGCTTTGATAAAAAATTGTTAGCAAGTTAAGATTGTTATCGTGTGAAGTGAAATGATATTAGTTTCAGGGAATATGCCCTCTTACTCTTAATGCCTAGAGTAGGAATCATTTGCAAATTAACTACTCTATCAAAGCATATTGAAAGTGAAGGGATAACTAGAATGTAAATTGCTAGAAACTGTGACAGTATAGGGACTTGGCTACATAATTGAAGAGATTTTTCATATCACATCGGTTTAGCTGATACATATAGGTTACAATATGTACCTGTTAGAATTTGTGGCACAGGCAATCCATGTGCAGTTACGTAAAGTTTCTAATGCAAGATTGTGGACAGTAACTCTTTAAGTATGATCATGTCTAGTCAAGAAAAGAGTCCTAATGGTTTGAAAGAATTTAAGACGAATACTAACTTCAGCAGTTGTCGGTTTCCATATTAATCGCTTAGGGAGCAATTAAACCTGAAGTGGGAGCAAATCAATTATTTGGGCCAAGGCTTGAAATTTGATATTACTTGAGATTTCTACTTTTCTTCTAGATTTGGTATAGTGATATTTGTTATTTACTTCTAATTTAATTGGATGTCTCATTTTCCATAATAGAAAGCTTTCCGTATTTGTCAATACTTGAGGTCTTGATGTTTGTTTATTACTTTTGGAAGAAGGGCTCCCTTCAGCTCGCTTTAAATTTGCCTCTTACTCACTTTCTGGTTAGATTGTCAAGTTGAAATTTCTTGTATATTATTGTTAGCGATGCTCATAATGGTTTGGCGTTCTTAGACCATGTCATTCTACATTCTTGTTTAGAACTTTGCTCTTGGATCTAGTTGTCGTGTCTTTCCTGCTGTAATTTCCGTTTTGCCTGCAGGATATTATGCATGCTGATTCTTCACTAAAACGTTCTGATGAAGAAGTTGCACTTTTAGATTCCTATGCATCAATAAAGTCACCTCTTGTAAGTGTACTATTATCAATGATTTCATAGGAGTTGAATTCATTGTTTCTTATACTTTCATGATTAGTTTAACATACCTTGATTGGAGTCACTTCTTCTGGTACTCTAGAATATTGTATCTTCAAAGCCTTCAGAGTCTGTTCTTGTGTGGCTTGGGTGATGCTAGTGTTGACTACTCAATTTTATGAGTGTTGGACGAGTTGGCATAAAGGATGAGGAAGCCATGGACATTAGCTACTATGCTTGACGTGGTGAATAAATGTAGAGACAGCTACGTATAAACTTAGCTTTCATTGTTACCTGGCTTGCAGTTTTGGCTACAGGAGAAATCTGAGGATAATTCCTTTCTGTGGATAGATTTAGTTCAAGAAGTGAGCTGTGATGATAGGTCTGACTTTCGTTTACCCAATGCGTGCTGAGGTTGTACCCTTGTCGTACTTAAAGTGGAACTTCTTTTTGCTATTTTAAAACAGCCCACAAAATAGTAAGGGACTTGGGGTCTCTTTGCCCGATTATTTGTCCAGACCCATTACATCCCAAGCCTAGCCTGCTGGGCAGAAATAATTTAGCCAAGCCACTTAAAAGCGCAGGTTGGTTGGAACCCTACAAAGTCGCAGCTGAACTCTCTGAGAGTACTGAACTTTTAAATTCTGAACTGTCTTTTTTTTTAGGTAATCTTACTTATGTTTCTTTACTTCATTTAATGTCAGGTCATTAGCATGGGAAGAAATGCTCATCGGAAGAGGGCACGTCCAGCACGAGATGAAGATAGTGGCGTTGTAGATCTTTCATGCCCTCAGTGTGGTACACACCTGCCCTTTATTCATGTTGGAAAATCCTCAATGGATCATGTTGCACACTATGTGGTGTGTTGCAGTTGTATGCATTGTACATGTATTAGTGATTTTACTTGGTTAGTATGTATATGTTCCCTCATCTGCCAATTTCAACTTATCCCTTAAAGGATCTTTAGTGTGTTTTTACATTTCACAACATGGCTCATATATGTGGCCTTCACTGATGCAATTCGGTGGATTCTGAACTATTGATCATGGTTGTCTTACCGGTTTCACTGTAATTTTCAACCCTTCTTGAATTTTGGTTACTTATTTCTAAAAAACTTATTTTGTGCATCCACCAGCTAATGAGCTTGCTGGGTTCCAGTGCAACGAGAACACTATCCATCTGCAGTGTCAAGCGTGTGGAGGGATGATGCCTTCTAGAACCAATATAAGTTTCCCGCAGCAGTGTAAATTCTTATTGACATACTTATTGGTGTTCTTTAAATTATCCTAGGACGTGTTAGCCTACTTGGCTCTGGAATAAATGCTTAGGACATTTGCGTTGCTGTCGTATTGTTTGATGGTTTTATTGTTCATTTGATAGTGTCGTCAAAATCTCTAATCTGAGAACATATTGAGGTTTTGTTTCGATTTAATTTGCATTCTGTCCGTGGTAAAGATGATTATCACACAATGTACTATGTCCTGTGCAGACATAGTTTTGATTTATTCTTTCATTTCTTGTACAGAAATTTGCTTATGAGGTGTAAAAAGCTCTTCATGTTCATTAAAATAGAGAAAGCTCTTGAGGTTCTTTAAAATAGTGAAGGTTGAGGATGCTTACCTTATCCTTGAAAGTGCCTAAAAACTACCTTAAAAAGTTGGGCTTGAGTTGTCCTAGAGGATAAGGTCTAGAGCATTCTGATTGCTTTTTCCAACTGATAAAGGTTATTTTCTCGTCACTTTTTTTTTTTTCAAACAGGGTTATGTTGCTCATATTTCATAGAGAATTCTCAAATTTGTTTCATCTATGGTTGACACTTGCCCCAAATGATAATCTCTTTAGTTTTCTACAATGTTCCCTGGTATGTTTAATTGACTTTGTAGTGCAATAGTCTAGTAGTTTAAACTGCATGCTTGTAAGTGAGGGCGGTGAGGTTTTACATGATGTTTTCTAATTTCCCATCTAACTTGCAGGTTTAGGTTGCGATCGGGCATTTTGTGGTGCTTATTGGTATGCTCAGAGTGTTACTGAAAGTAACTCTAATCCAGTTTGCGGTCCTGAGACGTTCAAAACTGTAAGCACTAGCTTGTTCTTGTTCTTGATGTGTTTTATTTACCTAACTACCATTGTTATGGAAAAGTATGCAGTGGGCTAGGGATCCATAGTCATGTGAATGGTCGATGACTAATATGGCATTCCCATTCCACTTTGAACCATTCTCATTCTATGGCGTGATAGAGTTGTAGAATATCCATTTTTGATACTTAGGCTCCATTCAGTTGTCAAGAATTTGGTACAATAAAGTATTCCCGAGAAAAGTGAAGTGAAGTGAAGGAAAATAAAATACACCTACCAAACGTATGTGTTCAATTCATGAAAGAATTTTGGAAGAAAATTAAGATTTAGAAGTTTAATTGTGTAGGGAACTAGTTCAACAATAAAATTTCTGAAAAGTTTAATTGTCATGGGTCCCACAAATGCCCAGTTAGCTGAACAACTAAAAAATACAAAAAGTATAAACATTGCCATACTTTCCTTTCCTTTCTTAGCAACTGAACAGGGCCTTGGGGCATAGAAGAGAAAAGAAGTTATATGTGTGTTAGTTTTGCGCTAAGTGTGCTGCTATAGGGTGATACCTGTTATTTTGTATGCTCGTGCAGATATCAGAACGTACCCTCACTAGAATTCCATCATGCGCACATGAAAACAATCGGCATGAACAAGATGTATGTATCTAATATGTTTTTTCAAACTTTCAGATGTATTGTACCTTTTAACGGATATATAGACTCACAATTCAGTTGGTTATAGATTACAGAAAGGTGTATTACACATATGGGGAAAACATTGCAGGATGTTATCTCTGATTGGATTACGAAGTTTAACAACAGAGAAATTGGTAATCATAGGTTTCTTTCTCTGCAGTTTTTTCATTTTCCTTCTTGTTACTATAATTATATTAAGTAACCGCATTTTTGCTTTGAGAAGTATGCATATTAACTACATTTTAATATTTTCTAATGTAGGGGTGGTATGAGCATATGTGATTTTGAATCTAAGCTTTGGGCCTTCCGAAATCCCAATCTTGTGATACAGTTCAGGGATATGTATCTAGAAGTTGGATACAATTACATGGAAATGACTTTCACATTCAAGTCCTTTGTAGTTTGTATGATACTCAATTTATTTTGTCCCTATTAGAAGTTCTAACTTTTTAATGGTGATATGCAACTGATGCATTGGAATTTGAACTACAAGAACTAAAGCATGGGAATTTGAACTTTATTTTTTTTGCTCAGCGTCGGAAATGGAACTTGAAGACATTCTTGTTAACATTTCACATTATCTCTTACTTGTTAGGGATACTTTCGGAAACTTGTATTCTTTGACTTTTCAAAGTTGACAAATCTTTCTGAGATATCAAAACTGTAGAAGATGGACAAACATAATGGGATGGAGGGAGTGTTGTAATTTAGGAGTTACGACTAAGGGATCTACATGAGGGTAGATGGATGTATGTGAAAAGGAGGATTTCATCTCCCTATCTATGCCGGAAGCAAGAAAATAGACTTCTTCTATTATAAAGCCAAGAGTCCAATTGCTGAACAGGGTATGGGGTCAGACATGTCATTGTGCACAATCACATAATGCCAGAACTATACCCTTTTATTTTGCGTGTGTTGGGGGCAGAACAGTCCATCCATGAAGAATTTGTTACCCATCCTTTAACAACATTTAAGATAATTCCTTTTTGCTGAAGTCATCCTCGGAGGCTGTGTGTCCAAATTTCTGTTGCTCTCACTCTCTCTCACAAAAAAATGGTTTCCTGAACTGTCATTTTATGATCTATGATTAATTCCTTGGTTGTGAATTTGTGTTGTGTCCTTTGGGAGTAAGAAATTCGAAATTCTCAAATTATTGCTTCTGGTAATTGTTTCAAATCTGGTTTGTGATCCAAATTACCAAGCTGATAGTTAACTGTTTTGTTGTATTGTGGGACTGAACTTCTCATTTAAACTTTGACGCATGGTGTGGATACTTGTTTCGGGTGGCACCATCTACCAGTATGTTAGGTATATGTTCATAATCTTTCAACTTTCAGTACTATTTTCTAGTTTGATGTCATTATTTTCCTTGCAGATCTTTCCAGGATGCCTTTGAATCATGCTGAGATGATGAATGCTGGAACGCGTATTTGCAAGTAAGTTTTTTTTTGCACCTTTGAACTTGCAGATGGTTCACCTGTACGTTTACCATTACCCAATCTTCGTTTCTTCAAGGCTAAACCGGAAATTATGGCTCCAGCCCCACCACAGGGCATTCCCCCATCAGATGGTTACCTGATTATTCCTCCACCCACAAGATCCCTCCATGTGGCATGACCACGGTTGCTTTATCCCCAATAAGAATAGTCCACGTGTCTGCCCTTGTGAGGTGGCCTTAGTTGCAGGAAATGAGTACTGCCTCTTTTCATCGAGAAACATGAATCAACGTATCTGAGCTGGGAGCTTGACGAAAACAAGTTTCCATCGAGATAGGAACGCATTTCTCTCTCAGTTTGAAGCGGTTGGCTGACTTTTGTTCGATTTCAGATTTGTGGTTGCCGGAGCCACCAATCAGTGATCGATTTCAGATGTTGGGGGTTTCGATTCTGATCGTTTAGGGATGAGACGCGCACTTACGTATATGCATGTGTATATGTATATATATGGGGCCGGTTCCGCTCACACCTATTTTGACACTCCTTTTAACACCCAATCTCAGCCACTCATTTCAATGGCTGAGATTAAAACACAATCTCTCCTTCCTCTCCCCTCCTCACCCTATCACTCCTCCCTCTCCCTTTTCCCCACAACACACCCCACTCCGTCCGGCACCTCATTTCCGGCGATCCATTTCCCAGCGACCCATTTTCCATCACCTCATCTTCCGGCAATCCAAATTCCGGCGATTCCCTTCTCCTCCTCTTCTCTTCTCTTCTCTCTCTCCTCACCTTCCCCAGAAACTCATTTTTCTCTCCACCTTTCTTTTTCTCTCTCCTCCCCAAATGTCCCCAAAATTGTGTGGGCTATGAAGATTTCCTTGCCCAATAGAGTTGTAGCTTACTCGAAGATCTAATTCTTTTTTAACTTTTTCTCCATTTCTTAATTTTCCGCTCCTGTTTGTCTCCAGTTTTGCCTTCTCATTGGCAGACTCAATGAAATAGAGTAGCTCCTTTTTTAAGGAAGAAGGAACAGTCTGGAGCCGCCGGAGAAAAGGACCCTTGCTGGGCATGGGTGCGCTGGAGAGGAGACTCTCCAGGGATGGAGGGGCCGGAGGAGGTGTCGGTGAGGGTACATCGGTTTACAAAGAAAGGGAGGGATAGGGTGAGGAGGGGAGGGGAGAGGGAGGAGAGATTGTGTTTTAATCTCAGCCATTGAAATGAGCGGCTGAGATTGAGTGTCAAAATGGGTGTGAACGGAACCGGCTATATACATACCTCACAAATTGACACTTTTTACCCTAAAGTATTTCAGTTTGATCCTCAATTTTTATCCTCTTAATTGTTTAGTACTTCAGTTTTACCCCTAGCAAACATAAACATTACTTATTTACCCCTAGCAAACATAAACATTACTTATTTACCCTAATACTTTTAAATTATTTAATTATTCAACTGGAATGTCAAATATTAGTATGACATATATAGGCACTCCCAACCTCGGGAGCTTCTAGCTGCCCTTGCTTCCCTGCACCCGCTCCCGCTTTGTGCAACTAAGGTGGTGACACATCAACCACCTATTAATGTTGCATCCTCATTTCCTGAGGATCAAAGCATTGTCATGATGAGCAGTGCCCAAGTTCTAGGGCTGAGCTCAACAGCATCAGTGGGCCACCTGCACAATGTGAAAAATCACATAAACTTATCTGACACGATGTCAGGATGTTGGAGATGTGCAATTCTAGGCTTAGTGTTGCATGGTGGTGACTCTCCGTTTTAGGTTGTTTTCATTTCATAGCTTTACAGTCAATCTTTGCAACGAGCCAACCACACTTGCTTCAATGTGTGTTCTCACATGCTCATGCCTTCTCAGGCTACAGGAAGTTCCTGAATATGGGAGGATATGAATAGTAATATACCCTTCTCTAACAGCTTATTAGATGAGTTGGTGGTCAAGTTAATTCATTCCATTCATATATAGTGCTATAAACCATCGTTATACGGTTATACCCAAGTTTTCAACATGAAGGTTTTCATTTTCGATTGGAATCATCCCTCACCATTTTCCCTACTCGGTCATCCTTTGCATTTGAGGTATTATGGCATTACTTGGCAATGTGTGAGGCTGATTTGTTTGTTCTGAATGCTTTCGTGATGGCATTTTAATTTGTAGTTTTAGATTATTGTTTTCTTTTTTTGGCGTTTTTTTTTTTTCTTTTGCTAAGCTTATTTTGGTGTTATTTTATCTTCGTCCACAATGCACTTTAAAATGAATGCTCCTTTTTCTTTTTTTTTTTTTTGTGGCCATCTGATTGTTCTTTTCTTTGGTTGCAGCGATTGCTACGACAAATTTGTTTCATTTCTCTTGTACTGGTTCCGGGTTTCAATGCCAAGACATGTATGCATCTTCCTAATTCAAGCAGTTATATTTAACGTTGATCATTATTGAACTCATTGATTTGTTGATTAAACACGATGCAATTTTGAAGAAATACTTTGGATCTAAGAATAGAAGATTGCAATCCACATTTGACCCTCCTCCATTCGGTTTTGCTCGGATCATAGTTTTGTGCAGGGATTTTCCAAGGAAAGAATGATGATAGGGAAGCCGAAGAGAGAGATTAGGTTCCCCACTCCATTATCGTCTGACCTCTGCCTTCACATCCAAACACAGATATTAAACTTGCTAATTCTAATATCTAGGGATTCTAAAGCCCCAAACTGCTAATTCATATTTACGTTTAGCCTTCTGTAGTAAAGGAAAAGAAAATGACATGCATAATAATCTCTTGTTCCCTGATAAAGAATAGTTGAGGATAAAATGAAGTGATTTCAAGATGTGATTCTATCACTATACTCTGTAGTTTCTTTTTGCTACTTTCTTTTCGGATGTGTTTTCTTCCTCTGGTTGTCCATGGAACTGCATTTGTTTCGAGTCTTTGATAATCTCTTCCTCAGGTTGTGTTCTGCTAAGCCCTCTTAAAAATAATGGGCTTATAGCTTACAGAATTATGAAAATATGCAATATGGCTCTTTGTTGGATAGATCTCTATGAAATCTTTTGAACGTTGCAAAAAAAATCGAAAAATTATTTTCGTAAGCTCATTATTTTTAAGCTTGAAAAAAAGTACTTATTTGGCTTAGCAGAACGGGGAAGATTTATCCATCCAAATGTGGTATCTGATTAGCTAATGAAGTAATGATGGTTTCATTACTCATTATCTGAATTAGCTCCTTGCTAGCTTCCAAGTGTTTGGCTCTATCCATCTAACATTGGTTTTGTGCTTTATTAGTGTCTTATTGTTGCTACCGTGTTGTTTATTTTGTTGTAGCTTCTACCACCAGATGCGTCTCAGAGGGAAGATTGCTGGTACGGGTATGCTTGTCGGACACAGCTACACAACGAAGAACATGCTCGTAAACGAAATCACGTGTGTCGCCCAACCAGGGGTCGCCACATGTAGGGTGTTCATTATTGTTTCTTTTGGTTATGCATGTTTTTTCCCCCAATCGAATGGAAAATGACGTCAATTGCTCGCCCCCATGTTTATCGGTGGTTAGTATGGATTATACTGCAGGTTTTATACTTTCACATCTGGTGTTACTTTCTGGGGGTTTTGTTGTTAATATGCCCTTCTTGTTCATTCATATTCATGGTTCCATAACCAAGTTAGATGACAGCTTTCTCATTCGTGCCTGGAGATCTCGAAGGGGTGGCGTTACTCGGGGCCCTTATTATTCTGTTTCTGAGAAGCTATTTCATTCCATCGGTTTGGAACACACGGCGTCAATTGTGTACCCAACCAATAAGGGTGCGTAATCTTGAAAATGTTCCACAACTATGGAGTAAGGTTATCAGAGCGGTAGCGTGCCATTTATCGAAACTAGGGTCATTTACCCACATTGCTAGTGTTATTAAACGCGCGAAATTGAATTTGGAAAACGCGATTGATTGTAAAGTTACAATACGATGAGAGCTTATATAAGATAAGCTAATTTCTCTTCGCATTTGTTCCTGTTTTACCAGCCTTGTTTGTTTGTCATCATCCAATGCACATTTTCACAATCGGATAATGTTAATATCAAAACTGTTTTTTTTAATGTCAAGACTTTTAGCGTATAAAACAATTATACCATGGGCGAGGTACGACGTTCTTATACACTGAAGTTTTGACGTTAACAAAAAATTGTTTTGGCATTATAAAAAATCTTCTTCTACTAGCTTTTAGGAGCAACTGTTCTCTTTTGGGTTAAAAATGGGCCAAAAGCTTTGACTACCGAGCCCCCTTTTGCCTAGCTTTTAGCGTGATTGTTTTCTTTTAAGATTTCACTAGATTTTAATATAATTTTTACTTCACATGGTTCAGTTAGACGAGAGGAACCGAAAAAATACCAAAATAAAGTTCAAATTTGAAAAGAGTTAACTAAAGACAACCAAAAAGACACTAAGAGACTATCTTTCTCGGAAAGTCAGTCTTTTAAGTATTTTTTGGTTATTTTATATGAAAATTTTCAATTCTAGAATGTTTTCCCTCGTCAAGCCAAACGTTGTGATGTAAAAGTTATACTTAGGGGGTGTTCGGATAAATAAGCCAAAGTGGCTTATTTTTTGTCCTTATTCAAATTTTTTTCGTATCACTTGGCTTATTGTCAATTTTTTGGGGATTATTGCATCCTCATGATGAGAGGAATCTAAAAAGTAAATTTTTTTGACCGAAATCCAATTTTTTTTGAATAAAGACCAAACGAGTGGCTTATTGGCTTATTTTTGTTTTTTTTGGGTTTGTTTGGCTTATTTTTGGAGGGAAAGCCAGTGGCTTATTAAAAAGAACAACCCCTTAAATCTAGTAAAATTAAGAGAGAATAACTTAAAAGCACCGACAAAAAGTCCACAAAATTAGGCCAAATGGACCCAGACTCAATATTTTGGTAACTAAAGAAGAGTACATGAAAAGATATGATTTGGTAGTTAATAGTGTAGGCTACGTTTCTTTTGATTAAAAAATGCGCGAAAAGATTCGATTGGCTAGACTCACAAATTACAAAACGCGTAAAAAGATTTGATTAGCTGGATATTAATTCCGGGGATTGCACGAGCGCAAGGCTGCAAACTAGCTGAGCCGAATTTTGTCGAGCTCGGTTCGTTTACTAAATGAGCCAAAAACTTAAGTTCGAGCTCGAGTTCGGCTCTAGCTTTAAGGAGTCGAACTTAGTCATTTATTACTAAACAAGTCTCTTTAATCGATCCGAACCTCCCTTAACGAGCCGAGCTCCACTCAGCTAATTTATTAAACGAGCCGAAAACTTGAGCTCGAGCTCGGCTCGTTTACTAAACGAGTTGAGTTGAGTTGAGTTGAGCTGAGCCGAGTGTTAACGAGCCGAGCTCGCGAGCTGCTCGGTTCATTTACAGCCCTTTGCACAACGAACATATGCTCAAATTCTTGAAGCAACCCACCGACAAATGAGTTCAAGAAACCATGGGTTGTGCTTCAAAATTGTGAACTACTAGCCCCGCTTGTCCTCTATAAAGTTGCATGTTCGAATGTTGCAATGTCAAATATTCTAAGTCTTGAGACCATTAGAGAGTTTGTCCGATTGATAACTTCAGAATTTCGAAATTAGTCGATGTGCAGATAAATTGGTTTGACCATTGACCGATGAGAAAAAAAGAAAGAACTTAAGCCCGTTCGGGGGGGGGGGGGGGGGGCGCCAATTTCAAGGTTTGTCCGGTTGTATATGTGCGAAATTGGGGACAAATAGGAGGTATTCGAAACCACAATCAAGTTAAAAATAAGGGGTGAAAGTGGCCCCGGTGGATTTCGGTTTTCGAAGAGTACAAATTTTAATTTTCAGTTCGGTCTCGGGAATCTAAAAATACTTCCGAACCAATCTGAACCGAAATATACATATAGGACCGATTGAAGTGATGGAGTAATAAGGGTTCTAATATTTTAGCAGTCTTAGACAGGAGTTCTGATTAATAGTCTAGGATAGGGTATTAGTAGTCTTAGACCATCCACAGTGGAATAATCAAAATCATAAGATTGTTAAAGTTAGCAATATTTTTTCAAAAAAGTTCTCATTATTGGTATAACCAAACTTAATAATCGCTTAGCAACTCATTAAATTTTGGCTCTTGGATAATCAAAAGTAGCAAGGTTTTACCAATAATCAAAATCTTTTCTCTCTCTCTCTCTCTCAACAATGTTTCTAAGAAAAATATTTTTAAAAGAAGTTTTTTTTTTTGCAAAAATAGTTAATTGTTTTTCAAAAAACTATTTTTTTTAGAACTGTATTTTTTTTCACAAAAATTGTCTTTTTTTTTTCAAAATCTGTTTTTTTTTTAAAAACTTTTTTGGAAAAGTGTTTATTCAAAATAAAAATTTTCAAAATATTATTTTCTATTTCTAATAACCTGTTTTTATTAGTTTGAAAACTATTTTTAAAAAATTTTTTTATATGGTGACAACTTTTAGATTTTTACAGGTTGAAAATGTGATGTGACAAGTTTTAATTATTCAATGTTAATTATGTCATTGTGGATATCTACATTGTTAACCTTAGCAACCCCTAAAATAGATAATCAAAAAATAAAATAACAATTTTTGATTATCTAATTTTAATTAGTTTACTGTGGATGCTCTTACACAGGAGTTATGGTATTTAAGTCTTGAATGGGGGGTTTTGATATTTTTGAAGTCTTGATATTCAACGCGGAAAAAACCGAAAAAGCCGACTAAAGTGAACCACCACAAAGTGGACACAAACCGATTTCAGTGCTTTTCATCATTTCTAATTTTCTAGACCGTACCATCCGCAATATTCGAAATAGCCGCCCGACCTTACCGGACTGCTTTTTTACTATCTCTCCTAAAATTAATTGGTGTTAGCGAATGTTTTAATTAAATCTTTTATGGCATTTGACATCGCACCCGCAAGTCTGTTTTTAGAGCGATCATAGAGAGTGATATTCTGTAATCAAATCCATGAAGACCCAACAGATCTGAACCGAACTGATTTCACCCGCGGCAAAAAAAGAAAAAAGAAAAATCAAGGAAGAGTCCCAAGTAAGAAATTGACAATTCGAGATTATCTCAAATTCAATCCTGTGTCTTCTGCTGGTGGTTTTGACACATGAACCACCTCCATTTATCAGTGAGGCAAGCCGTCGGCTCTTCAAATTGGAGAATGTTTGTGTTTTATTCATGTAAAAAATATATCAGCGGTGCTACGTACTCCATTTCCGTTTGACCAAAAATAAATAAAATATCAGCGGTGCTATGCTCACTGCTTTGTTTTACGGATCCGGGGGCTCTGTTGCTTTCATGACACAGCAGCCCCTATCCACCCCCATAAAATGGCAGCGTTTTGTAAAAAAAAAAAAAACCTTAGCCCTTTTATTTGTGATTCTGTGGAGCAAAAACGTGATCATGAGAGTTCTAAAGATAAAATTAATTATTATGTCTCTTTAGAATAGTATGAGAAATTTTTGGATAGGATATTTTAGCAGTCTTAGAGCATCTACAGTGAAATAACCAAAATCATAAGATTGCTTAAATTAGCAATATTTTCTCAAAAAAGTACTCATTAGTGGCATAATTAAACTTAACAATCGCTTAGCAACTCATTAAATTTTGGCCTTTGGATAATCAAAAGTATCAAGCTTTTGTCAATAACCAAAATCTTCTCTCTCTCTCAACAATGTTTCTAAGAAAACTATTTTTAAAGAAGGTTTTTTTTTTCAAAAAACTATTTTTTTAAAACTGTATTTTTTTTTTCAAAAACTGTTATTTAAAAAAAATTGTATTTTTTTCAAAATCTATTTTTTAAAACTTTTTCGGAAAAGTGTTTTTTTCAAAATAAAAATTTTCAAAAAATTATTTTCTATTTCTAATAACCTGTTTTTATTAGTTTGAAAACTATTTTACAAAAGTTGTTTTATATGGTGACAATTTTTAAATTTTTACAGGTTAAAAATGTCATGTGGCAAGTTTTGATTATTCAATGTTGATTATGTGGATCAAAAAAAAATGTTGATTATGCCACTGTGAACATCTTCAACATTAGCAATCTCTTAAATGGATAATCAAAAAATAATGTAACAACCTTTGATTATCTAATTTTAATTATTCTATTGTTGATGCTCTAGACGCTCTAGACAGGAGTTATGATATTTAAGTCTTGAGTAGGGGGTTTTGATATTTTTGAAGTATTGAAATTCAACCCGAAAAAAATCGGAAAAGCCGACGTGAACCACCACAAAGTGACACAAACCGATTTCAGTGCTTTTCATCATTTTTAGACCGTACCATCCGCAATATCCGAAATAGCCGACCAAATTTGACGGACCTCTTTTTCATTATCTCTTCTAAAATCAATTGGTGTTAGCGAATGTTTCAATTAGGTCTTTTATGGTACTTCATTCGACATCGCATTCGCATGTCTGTTTTTAGAGCGGGCGTAGAAAGTGATATTGTATAACCAAATACGTGGAGGCCCAATAGAACCGAACCGAACCGAACTGATTTCACCCACGGCAAAAAAAAAAAAAAAAAAAAAGAAAAATCAAAGAAAGAGTCCCAAGTAAGAAATTGACAATTCGAGATAATCTAAAATTCAACCCCGTGTGGTTTTGACACCTGAACCACCACTATTTATCAGTGACGCCAGCTGTCAGCTCTTCGAATTGGAGAATGTTTGTGTTTTTTCATGTACTAGTACAAATCAGCGTGCTACATACTCCATTTCGGTTTGATCAAAAATAATTAAAATATCAGCGGTTCTACGTCGCTTTGTTAATCTGTGTGGGCTCTACTGCTTCCGTGGGCTCTACCGCTCCTATCCGGCCCCATAAAACAGCAGCGTTTTGTGTAAAAAAAAAAAAAAACCTTGACCCTTTTATTTGCGATCTCATAGAGCAAAAACGTTAGTTTTAAAGATAAAATTTAATAATGTTTCTTTATAATAATATGAGAAATTTTTGGGTACCATGTGGTCATGCTCATGTGATGCCCGAACAGCCCATCTGGACCATCCAAAAGTGTGTTAGACGGCTCAAATTGAAACTCTCTCTCTTCTCATTCCACCAGTCTCTCTCCTTTTTAGGCCGAGTAGACACCACTTTATACCCATCCGGCACCCAAAAATTCTTCAAACGTGTGCTGTAATTTGCAAAAGCCAAAGGGGAGAGACGGTCCCAAAAAGCCAGGCTTGGGCGGAAACAATTTGTATGAATAAAAACAGAGTCCCACATCAGTAGTACCACAAATTGACAAATTCTCTCTCTCTCTCTCTCTCTCTCTCTCTCTCTCTCTCCTACTTGCGGCGGCGGCGGTGATTAACTGTACATGGCAAAAACAGGGGCGGGGTTAACGGAGGCCGAGACGGCGGCAGAAGAATCGTCCTTGAAGAAAGAGCTGCGGAGACTCGTTGGGGCCATAATCGACGGCGAGGATTACACCGTTGATACCGCCGATAGGGCTTTACAAACTCTGACCTCTCTCAAGGCTTTGAAGTTGAAGCGTCGCTCCGTTTCTGTTGCCCTCGCCGCTGCTAACGGGGCCGCGACCACCGTCGTTCCGGACGAATTCCGGTGCCCTGTTTCTGGAGAACTCATGAGGGACCCCGTTGTTTTGGCCACCGGACAGGTTTCCTCCCCTTTCATGAATAGTTCTCCATTTTATTTTATTTTTGTTTTCCCCGTTTTTTGTTTGTTTTCTCTGTTTGCTCCTTGTGAATTTTTGTGTTTGTGAGGAAAAGCATGCATTCGTAAATCTAACTTGGCAATTTCTTCGAACGACAAGGGTCATGGGTAAGAAAGACTGTGGGCCTGTGGCTTGGTTCTAATGGGCAGTTCAGAACTATGTTAGCAGGAAACCGTAGTACCCTAGTGAATGAATGTTTTGGTAGGCACGTTTGGAAGTATGGTATGCTTTACCAAGACGGTAAATTTAGCATTCAAAGCAATCCCAATGTTTTTATCCATAAAAGCAATGTTAAGGCAGAAATATAAGAGAGTTGAATTTTTGTGAGAAAATGTAAAAACAAGAAAAACCGGTCATCGTGCTCCTAGAAATGTGTCCTGTATGAATAATTTAGCAAATAGTACTAAGTTTTACGGGATTTTTATCGAGTTTTGCTGAATGCTTATTGCTTGGAAGCGTAAGTACTTATTTTGTTATTACTTTATGAAAGTCTATCCTTAACTCACCACAACTTAGGCATGATGTAGGATATGAAATTCAAGTAACATATAGGTTCATAGTCCCTCATAGCCCTTGGGGCCCACTTGTCGTCCGTGAACTCAGGGTCACAACTATGACCCAAATGGACTAAGGCAAGGGTACTGGGTGATAAAAAGTCTTCCTGAATGACATATATCTGTGTGTCAGTATTCTTTCTTGTGATTGACTGTTTCTTGATGCTATGGCGTGTTTGGTAGAATTCACATGTTAGATTTGCTTGCTTGAATTTCTCGTTTGGTTTTTGGTCCAGCTTCTAAGTAACCTTACAGCTATTCTAATTCTGATTTCTGAGTGTGTTGTTTAGCAGCCATTTGTTTCTTCCAGCTAACCAATAGACTCCGATACTGATTCATGATATCATTGAGCTTTTTTCGGTTCACTAAATGCTCTTTTCGAAATTGGCAGACTTACGATCGGTCATCCATTCAAAAGTGGCTCAAAGATGGCCAACGAACATGCCCACAGACCCAGCAAGTCCTCTCCCACACAGTTCTCACGCCCAATCACTTGGTTCGAGATATGATTTCGCAATGGTGCAAAGGTCAAGGGATGGACCCTCCAAACCCCGTTCACGACTCTGACGACAATGTAATCACCGGCTCAGACCGGACACATTTGAATTCTCTGCTGGAGAAGATGTCATCTTCCCTCTCCGACCAAAAAGAGGCTGCAAAACAGCTTCGGCTTCTGACAAAGCGAATGCCGTCGTTTCGTGCACTTTTTAGTGAGTCCACTTATGCCATTCCCCAGTTGCTGTATCCACTCTCACCCGGGAGGGCTAATGCCAATCCTGATCTCCAAGAGGATTTGATCGCAACGGTTCTCAATCTCTCGATCCACGACGATAACAAGAAGCTTGTTGCGGAGAATCCTTTGGTCATACCTCTGCTTATTGAGTCCTTGAAATTTGGTACTGTTGAAACAAGAAGCAGTGCTGCCGCAACTCTCTTTACTTTATCGGCTCTTGATGTCAACAAGCACATTATTGGGAAATCCGGTGCTCTCGGGCCTTTAATTGGTCTTTTAGAAATAGGGCACCCTTTAGCCATGAAAGATGCTGCTTCAGCGATTTTCAACTTATGCCTTGTCCCTGAGAATAAGGGAAGGGCCATTCGCGAAGGAGCAATAGGAGTGATCTTAAAGAAGATTATGGACGGAGTACTTGTCGATGAGTTGTTGGCCATTCTTGCAATTCTTTCCCGCCATCAGAAGGCTGTTGAGGAAATGGGGGAGGTCGGTGCTATTTCTTGCTTGCTTAGCATTATGAAAGAGAACACTTGTGAACGCAACAAGGAAAATTGTGTCGTGATATTGCACGCAATATGTTTGAATGATCGGTCGAAGTTGTGGGAAATTAGGGAAGAAGAGAATGCCAGTGGAACTCTATCTAGGCTTGCGGAAACCGGAACTTCAAGAGCAAAGAGGAAGGCAATTGGTATCCTTGAGAGGCTGGATAGAACTGCTTCATTATTTTCGCTTTCTGCTTGATATATAGACCCTTGAGCCTTTGTACATCCTTGTCTCGCTCTTTATGCATACCCTTTTCTTCATTTGACACCGTACATAAGAATCCCGAATCTCTTACCCGTAAAAATATCACATATCCTCGTTTTCTTACTATCCTGACAATAATACCCTGCTAAGCGCTACGAGCACAAGGCTTTGTACTTGCAACTCTATTTGCATCGGATCAATAAACTCGCCTTACTGTTGAGTTCTACTCTTTCGAGTTCTTCCGAGAATTCCTGCTTGCAAGATGTTATGTTATATCTATAATTCTTGTTTTGTGTTTCAATTTTTGGGGGTGGCAAACAGGACTTCTTCCATGATCTGATTTATTCGCAGAAACTTGTAGCATAAAACGTTGGTGCAGGTAAAATACACTATAGCCTTACTGGTAAGTTCTACTCTCCGAGTCTTCTGCTGATTCCTGCTTACCTGCTACTTTTTAGTGGGGAAAAAAACATGATTGGTCTTTCTTATGGTTACTTTATCAGGGTTTAATATTGTTGCTATGAGCTGATTAGCAGATTTTCGGAACGTATGTCACCTTGATGACGTCAAATTACTTGATTTTAATGGATGAGGGACCATGTAGGGTCTCTCTACCATTGCTGTCACAGCCAATCTCTTTGAGTGTCGGCAGAGTCCGGAGTCTCTAGACTTAACTTTCCTTCGTTTACTACTCTACAATGATCTGAGTGGAACATCAAGAATTAAACGCCCATGACCAAAATAAAGTACTAAGAGCTGGTTTGTATGTCGGCGATGAGATGTGTAATCGCATCAGACTAATAGTGACGGGGGAATACCACACCCAGAACCAATGTATCATACATTTCGTAAAACAGGCTCTATATATTCTGTAAGAGCAGCCAACTCTGGACTATACACTGATGATTTGTAACAGCAGCCAACACCCTATACACTGATGTTTTCTGGATTTAACTTCCGGACTGGATATACAGTATAATTCAATCCAATGTTTCTATCTGGTCAAACAAACAGGCCCTAGATGTTTGGTGGTGTAAAACTTCCCGAAATGCAAGAAATAGAGAATGCGTGGGGCGGTTTTTTGCATCGCAAACCAATCGAAACAAGAACATCGCCCTGGTTAATTTGCTGTTTCTAATCCAGGGCCAGGCACTGTTGCTTCAAGTATATTAGTAATGAAGGATTTGAATACCCTTTTGTATGTCGAGTGATTTTGGGGCAAAATTATAAGGAAATGAAGCCTCCGCCAGTCAAGCGTTGGTGGGGTTGCTTGTAAAGCGAGGCTGTCTGTCATCATCCACCGACGCGGTGGTTGGGTTGAGAGATGATTGGAGGATGCCATTTTTAAAGCCCGGTGCTGCCACCTTCGGGCGACATTCCTGCAAATTACATCATTTTTTCAATACATTTTTCCAAGGTGAACTTTGCTCATGGATCCTTTCAATGGGGGATAGTGACATACTGACATGGCATATTGGATTTCCTTATATCCATAATCCGACATCCGAAAGGAGCTTTTCCCTACCAAACGCCCCCTTAGCTTTTCACGTTTTCTTTTGTACCTTTTGTAATCCTGGGCCCTTTTAGATTTCCAAGGGCATGTATATTCATTTTTTTTTTTACTCCCAACTGTTAGGGGTTTTCGGGCTGCTTACGCATACCTCAACGAATCTCTTCCCCGGCCCAATCAAATGCAGAATCGAACCCTGATCAATTATTCAGGGAGCAAATCCACCAAGTGTATGGTACTAGAATGATTCAGAATACCACGTGGCTGCACTCTGATACTTACTAAATAGTTACTCGATTTAATAGGGCTGGATAAATACTATAAAAAGTTGTATGTATATGTGTAGATTTGTCAGCAAAACCTATCTTAATTTGTGGGCTTTTGGTTAGGTGGTCCATGGGAAGTGGGACTATTATTCTTTTTTGAGTTTGACAAGCACTGCCATGGCATATTGGCATTGGTGCAAGGTGGTAAGATATGGTTTGGGACCTTTATTCCCTTTTTTGAAAACTAATCCTTTTGAAAATGCTATTGAGTGTAACATCTAGGGAAATGCTGTTCTTGCCACAAGATTCAATTTCCACCAACTTGTGAATGTGAACTTTTCGCCAGAACCATTGGTTGAAGACACAGTTTTGATGTCGCTAAAAGCTTCAACCAATTCTCTGTCCCTCATCTCCACAGAAGAATGCATACTTCTGCTCACATTTGTAAAGAGAGATTTCGAAGTTTTTTTTTTTGGGTTTGGGTTTTGATTTAAATTAGTGAACAGATTTACAAAAGGAGTGGAAACGATCAAACAACTATATAAAGTGTTTGTATCTGCTTATGCGCATCTCGTCTAAAGATAATAATGACATTCGTGTCTTTAAACATTCATAGGATATCCAATAGTAAAATCTCTCATAAAACCTAGTAATTTTAATCATGTAGAAGTGTTTCTATCCTGTGGCAAGGTATCAGCCACACAGGTGTAACTACACGCCCTAGAATTTCATGAGGAAATGATTATACATACGGAAGATTACTACAAACTTATATAAAACTACGTGCCGGGAATTTTGTTTACCGCTACTACCGAACGTTACAAGAGAGAGAACAAATATCACCGGCTGTTGCAATCGGGTGAGATCACAAGTTGAGACAATTACAAAATTGAACATGGAAAAGCATTTGGATAGAACTTGTCATAGTAAATTGTATCTTTGTTCACACGAGGCTGATACGACTCATATAAAGCCTTGCCAATGCCAATATTGCATCTGCTTCTATCTGTCATTTGTCAAGAAGAGCAACTCTGCCTCTGAAGCTTAAACTTTGACCATACAATCTGGCACTAAGCATCTTGAGAAAAACCCCAGCCTCCTCTTCTGCACCACAACATTTTAGGAAAAAGGGAACCAAAAGAATGTTATGTCACCATTGTAACTTTTTATCGTGAACAATTAATATCGGACATATATCTGTACCCGTTGGGAAGTGTGGAGGAGGTCGGGCGGAATTTTGTAAAGGTCTTCATCAACCGCTCTGACCACCTTGGGTGTGGTGGTTCTTCTAGTTTGTAATTGTCTACGTACGGCGATGTTGTTGTTGTTGTGCTTGGGGAGGTACTCGTGCAGCTGTTTCCTTGGCGGTTCGGTCACGTCACCGAGTTGCTTGATCTTCTTCTTGACTTGATTCGTCTTCTGATCCTCAACATGGGGGTACCCTTTGTTACTAAGGGTACTCCTTGTCTGCAATGTTATCAGCCACAACCCACATTTTAAACATCACATATATTGTCATAATTTATATGTCTCCACTTGAAATAAACCAGAAAGGCAAAAACAAATAGAGAGATAAAATGGCAGATATTCAATAAAAATTACTATCTCACGATTGATTAATGAAAATTATTATTATTATTTTAAATTCAGGCGTCCGAGCCGGCTTACGCCATGCGTACCTCTTTAATCAAAATGATTTCAAGTCTCACATGTTAAAGAAGAAATGTTAAGTGTTCACGGGCCCAAGCCCATGGACTGGCTTGTATGGTTTCAAATGGGCCAGGAGGTAGTAGGTCAGACCCCAAACCCCACCTTGTTACAGGGCAAAGGACAATTATTGGCCATTGGCCCATTGAACCGAACAGTTTAGGACAACGCCACAGCCAACTTGGGCCAGCTGATGAGCTGGGTGCTCACGTGAATGTCAATTAGGTACCATTACTTGGTCGAGTGACCCACCAATTTGATGCTTTTGAATAGGAACAGTGTTGGATCAGGTGCTAGTCAATTCACCTAAAAGCAATTGCTGTTAGAGGAAGGCGTAACTTAATTTTTTAAGGGTAGTGCAAAGCCTTGCACTAAGCAGCAGGTAGACATGAGACGCTTTGCAATGCTACCCATACATCATCGACTGGTGGAGGCGGTTAGTCCTCTCTACGCTTGCCCCACCCACGCCAGCAAGGGACATCTCGAGTAGGGGTGGATGTTGGCACCTATAAAGCCAACAATCTCCCCCAGCACCAGTCTAAGAGTCGAACCCATAACCTTGCTCTGATACCACTTGTTGGATCATGTGCTAACCAACTCACCTAAAAGCAATTGCTGTTAGGGAAAGACGCAAGTTAATTTTTAAAGGGCAGCGCAAAGCCCTGCACTAACCGGCATGAATACATGAGGTGCTTCGCAATGCTGCCCATACAACACTGACGGGTAGAGGCGGTCAATCCTCCCTACGCTTCGCGTGGTGCATGAATACATGAGGCGCTTCGCAATGCTGCTCATATATACAACACCGACGGGTGGAGGCGATTAGTCCTCCCTACGCTTGCCCCACGCCAGCAGAAGACACATCTCAAGTAGAGGGTGGATGTTGGCCCCATAAAGCCAACAAACCGGACCGGATCTCTCTGGTGCTACAAATGGACTTGACAATCCAGTTTCGGCCTCATTCGGACTTTTTTCGTGCCCACGTCGATGATTCAAACCGTCCACTTTCTAAAACACGTCAAGAACATATATCATGGCAAAAATCTAAGTTGATATGATTTCGAAATGAATTTAGTTCTACTACCAATCAGAAAGCAATGGACAGCTAAAACTACACTAGAAATTCTCAACTATCCAGAATGGAAGAATTTATTCTTTTCGGAAAGAAGTTTTGAAAACAAATCTAAGCCATTCAAAGTACAGACGGGGCTCGATCTTAGGAGTCCAACCTCGGACCGCAGAGACGAATGATCATAACTTATTAACCACGATAAGATGAGAGGGAGATGAACCTTTTGGTTTTGAGGAGGCGGCTTTTCCTTGAAATAATTAAGATCAGCAGCACATTCGCCGGAACTAGAGTTGCTGTACCGAAACAAACCGGCTTGCCTAGCGCACTCGAAGTACTGTGTGATCGGCAGATCATTCACGTACTCCCAGTTCCCAAATGCCGGAATTTGACCGCTCCGTTTGTCGACGTAGTACCCCTTCCCCTCCTGTATGCGTACATTCATACAAACATAACTCAGTTCAAACCTCACTAACTACAGCTAACACTATTGACCTTGGCCGAGAGGGAAAAAAAAAAAAGCATACTGAAGAGGGAAAACGAAAGGAAAAAGAACAATGGATTGGAATTACTTACACTCATAATGTGATTTTTGGTATGGAAGCTAGCAAGTAGCAGAGGATTAACCCAGAAAACAAAACCAACAAAAAAGTAGGAGAAAAAGGTTGAGTTTGCTGGAAAGGGTGAGAGGGAGAGAGCCAAAATGTTGAATAGGAAGGTCTGTGGATTGGCCGGATCTTCTGTTACTAGGAGCAGGAGAGAGAGAGAGAGAGAGAGAGAGAGAGAGAGTGTGATGCTGTTTGTAGTCAGAGAAAGGAACAAAAGACAGTGATTGAAGGTTGAAGGAAGTGTCTGATTAAAAAAAGAGAGAGTTTGAAGAAAGTGTCCTTTATAGTTTTGACTCCTGGACCACTGGCATGGGAAATGTGGAAAAAAGGTGCTCAACCTTTTTGACTTTTTCGGGTTTGTTTAGCCGGATTCAGCTGTACAAAGATAACAGAAGTAAAGAAAGCATTTTTTGGAACGAAGTAATCTCAGTTCAACGATTTTGCAATAACAAGGATAATAAATTTTCCCTATTTATCTATCATCAATAATTACTCTAAATCGGAATATTATAGCCATGTTTTAAAGTGAATTTTCAAGTTTGATCAGTAATGTAACTCAGATTTAATTACCGCACCGATTTTTATCCAATCAGATTCACAAGTCTACCTCAAAAAAGATTATAGTAATTAAATTTCATACAAATGTAGGTGAAATGGCACGTTTTTTGGTTGAAATGCAGGCTGTAAATTTGTTAGTGAACTCTTTCATCTACTCTTATATAAGTAGCTAGCCTTAAGAATTTTTTTTTCTTCAGTTTTCTGTATTTATTTCATTTCGGTACGTAAAAATCTTCTTTACGGAGGTGCTGTAAACACTTGTTTACAATACTTAATCGTTACTGTCCAGAAGTGTTTTGGACGGTCAAGATGTTAATAAAAATTTTTCGGAGAAAAATTAATTTTGGCCGGTCATAATTAAAAACGAATCTCAGTCGTTCATTGTGCGAATAGACGGCTGAAATTGCACCGCTTCGTGAAAAGGATGTCCACGCACGAAATCTCATAGTTATCATACGTTGGTTGTTTACCTAAATTTGGATAATTATGCAGTGGGGTCCATTACTTGTGCATGTGTGTACATGTGGAGCAATGGTTGACTAATTGAAGTTAGAAAGAAACAAAGTCAGTGAAAGTTGGGAAGTGGAGTAGGTAAGAGGCCTGGCTCATAATGTGATTTTTGGTATAGAAGCTAGCAAGTAGCAGAGGATTAACCCAGAAAACAAAACCAACAAAAAAGTAGGAGAAAAAGGTTGAGTTTGCTACTAGACCTGAATAACAGGTCGTGTTGGGTAGTGTTTGTATCAGGTTAGTTGGGCTCGTGTCACAAATCATCCAATCCGAGCCTGACCTATTTAGAATTTGTTTTCGAGTCGTGTCATTTACGTGTTTCGTGTCAGAAATAGTCAACCATAACCTGTTAACTTCGTGTTCGGTTCGTATCGTGTTATCTTGTTTCGTGTCTGTTGTCCAAGTCTACTATATACTTTATACTAATTTTTCAAATCCATAGCACAAGTCAATTTGTGGAATAATGGTTTGTTTGTGTAGGAATACTAGAAAAGGAGCCAGGGACTTAAGGTTCGATTCTTGGCCCAGCCTAGCCCCCTTTTTTATTTTTTTCCTTATTTCTACACACATATATAATAATCTATTATATATATGTTTGTGTTCAGGTCGTGTTCGGATCGTATCGTGTTAATGAGTGACACGGATAAATAATCGTGTTGGTCGTGTCAGTTTCGTGTCTCGCTTATTCAACCCGAATCCGACCTATTTAGAATTCGTGTTATCGAGTCGTGTTATTTTCGTATCAGAAATGGTCAATCCTAATCTGCTAATTTCGTGTTCGATTCGTATTGTATTATTGTGTTCCGTTTCCGTTGTCTAGCTCTATTTACTAGAAAGGGTGAGAGCTAAAATGTTGAATAGGAAGGTCTGTGGATTGGCGGATCTTCTGTTAGAGAGAAGACTAAGCCACGAGAGAGAGAGAGAGAGAGAGAGAGAGAGAGAGAGAGAGAGTGAGTACGGTTTGTAGTTAGAGAAAGGAACAAAAGACGTGATTGAAGGTTGAAGAAAGTATCTTTTCAAAACAAAAAAAAAAGGTTGAAGGAAGTGTCTGATAAAAAAAGAGAGTTTGAAGAAAGTGTTCTTTAGTTTTGACTCCTGGACCACTGGCATGGGAAATGTGGAAAAAAGGTTCCCAACCTTTTTGACTTTTTCGGGTTTGTTTAGCCGGATTTTAGCTGTATAAGACCATCTCCATCAGTTTAAGCAAAAATTTAGCCAGTTTGCTTAGGATTTTTGGCTTGTCTAGCCACCAAATCAAAGCAATACCCAACAATTTAGCCATTTATCTCAACAAAAAAAACCTACAAACACACACATACACACATGCACATGAGTCCCCTTCTTATAACGACTATCTTCTTTTAATAAAATGCGGAAATTTTGATGATCCGAGCCGCTCAATTGTTCAGAAAGTGATTTTAAGGGTACCGCGAAAATCAGCGGAAAAAAAAGCAGAAAGGGCTTCATCTGAGCAGTTTTTGTTTGTTTTTTATCTAACGGTTCAAATAAAAACTACTCAAATCAAGCCATTCCCGTTCATTTGTTTTGCAGATTTCTCACGGGCACCCTTAAAATCACGTTCGTAACACATTGAGCGGCTCGGATCATCGAAATCCCCTCAGGAAAGGTGAGAAATGGGAGGTCCGCATATAAGGTCCTCATTTTAAAGTCCTTACCTGAAGATTTCTGCACATATATATATGTGTGTATATATATATATATAAAATTTATTATAGGAATGGGAACGACCAAACCAGGTTCGGCACGTCCGAAGAAAGTGGTCGACCAAAATAGATCCGGCCACATACTTACGCATATATACATATAAAAAACCAACCGATCAAACTCGCTGGAAAAGTCAAAAATCCCATCAGAGAAAGTCGAAGACGAACTCGCCGGTGAAAGTCGATCTGAAATCTGTTCGCCGATCTGATTTTTGTTTGCCTATCTATTCTCGTCGGAGTCAGAAATCCTGTCAGCGATCTGTTTTGTGGGAGAGAGAAAGGAGTAGCAGAGAGAAGGAAGCCAAGCGAGGCAGCCGTACCTCGCTGGGCGGGGCGGGGCGAGGTGCGGAGGCGAGTTCCAAGCGAGGCTGCTGGAAACTCTGTCGTACCACTTTTAGTCGTCAGTTTGGCCTCGCGGGAGGTGAGGCGAGCCTAATGGAGATGCTCTAAAAGATAACACTAGTAAAGAAGAATTTTTGATACGGGAATTGATATTCACATTCATTTTTTTTGTTATTCATACTTTTTTTTTTTGGGTTTTTAAGAAAAATAAATTACATTTTCAACACAAAAAATAAAAAAATAAATGTGAATAATAAAAAAAGAGAGTATGGATATCATTTTCCTTTTGATACAAAGTAATCTCAGTTCAACGATTTTGCTAGACAATTTTGCTATCAGCAGGAACAAGGAAAGACTTATATATTTTAGTTATTTATTTAAATGATTAGATGTACATTTTTTTTTGCTTTTACCGTTTAACGTAAATGAAAGACTTACATATATGATCCTTATTGTTTTATTTTTTCATACTAAGGTGTTGAGACCAACTTGCGCGCATTTTAACCAATCTTGAGGGAATTCCACCGTTACTTGAGGAGGCCCTAATCCTATTTAAATACAAAGCAAAGCTTTATGGACCAGTTCTAAGCGGAGCTGATAGCAACTAATTTATAACAGATTTCGAATATGGGACCTTAGAGCATCCATCCCGATGTTGGCAATTTAATCCTTGTACTTCTCATATTCGGCCAATGAATAGTGTTATTTTGCCAAAGAAATGGTAAAGGTGCTATACTCATGTATGTCATTTTGTCATTTCTCATTTTTCTCTCTCTTAATAAAAAATGACACCTTTGCCGTATATCTTCTTTAATTTTAGCAAATAAAATGGCATTTGCCATATATGATAAATTTTTTAATTAGTTAATTTGTGAGTGTGGGGTGATAGTTGCCATTTCTTTTGCCATTTTTAGAAATTACAACAAAGTTTCTCAAAAAAGAGCAACCTGTGTGGTTGCTCCTATGAGGTAGAAAACCCTCGAGCTTTAACTACCGGGCCAACCCATGGTGTTAAAATGAATTTTGTTTAAAGACATGCCATTGCAACATCATTAAAAATGATGGTTTTCTGTAATCATTTTGGAAGACACAGGATTTTTTTATGTTCCATTGTTGTAGAAAAAATTATTCAAAATTAGGAAAAAAATTATTCAAAATTAGACACCTAATGCATGATTCAAACCATGTCTAAGTTTAGCTTATTTTATCTTATTGAAGGCACGGTTCAAAGTTAATTTTCTAGTTTGACTGGTAGATCAGTAACTCAGACTTAATTACCACACCGATTTTGAGCCAATATTTAGAAGTCTACCTCAAAACAAGATTATATGTAGTAAATTTCATACAAATACAGGCGAAATGGCATGTTCTTGGTTGAAAATACAGGCTTTAAATTTCTGAGTGAAACTCTTTCATATTCTCTTATATAATAAGTAGCTTTAAGATTTTTTTCGATTTTCCGTATTTAAAGAAAGAAAGTGGTCCAGCTAGCGTAACGACTGAACAAAGTGAAGGAGTGAAGCGATATATGCTCGAATGATCGTAAGGAATGAAGAGCATATTAGCGTTCTCCAAGTTCTTTCATTTGAAACCGCACAGACAAGTTCTCTCTTGTCCTTCGGATCTTTCATTTAAGTACGTAAGCAAGATATAGTTATCATACAAACAGTCCCAAACAACAACCAAAATATAACTTAGCCCAACAAAACAAAACAAAGACCCGATGAAGCAAACCAACCAAACAAGGCCAAACAAAACATCCCACAAAGTCCAAATTAAAAAACGCAAGCGCACCCTCAACGCCGATCACACAAACTACGAAACCTGTAAACATGAATAAGGAACCAGAGAAAGATAAATCAATGTAAAGTTACCATGAGGAGTTGTTTACCTATTTTTCTGTCATACATAAAACCAATCACAACACAACTACTATAAATTAATGAAATGCATGTGTGTACATGTGGAGCAAAGACCAGTGAAAAGTGGGGAAGTGGAGTAGGTATGGGGGCTGGCTCTGGCTGCCACATTTTCGACGTTTTCTGAATTGTTTTTAGTGCTCTGATCCTAATTTTACTGCCAATTATGCTACTACCATACACACACAATCTCTTTCACATCAAACACGGGGCCGGGGGCCCATAACTAGATGTATGGGCCTCATAGTTGATGTGAGAGAGATTGTGTAATTGTGTGTGTGGTTAGAGAATTATTATATTAGAGAATCCATAATGGACTAATCAAAATTGAATAATTAAAAATTGTTACATCACTTTTTAATTATCCATTTAAAGAGTTGTTAAGGTTAGTAATATAGATATCCACAGTGACATAATCAACATTGAATAGTCAAAATTTGTCACATCACATTTTTCAACCTGTAAAAATCTAAATATTGTCACCACATAAAATAATTTTCTTAAAATAGTTTTCAAACTAAAAAAAATAGGTTATTAGAAATAGAAAATAATTTTTTGAAAACTTTTATTTTGAGATAACACTTTTCCAAAAAAGTTTTAAAAAATAGGTTTTGAAAAAAAAAACAATTTTTTAAAATCAACAATTTTTGAAAAATAGTTTAATTGTTTTTGCAAAAAAAAAAAAACTTCCTTTAAAAATGTTTTTCTTAGAAATATTGTTTTGAGAGAGAGAGAGAGAGAGAAGGTTGTTGCTAAGAGCATCCTAAGCAAATGGATGTGGAGAGAGAGAGAGAGAGAGAGAGAGAGAGAGAGAGAGAGAGAGAGAGAGAGAGAGAGAGAGAGAGAGAGAGAGAGAGAGAGAGAGAGAGAAGGTTGTTGCTAAGAGCATCCTAAGCAAATGGATATGGATAAACAAACTTAATAATAATGTTCAAAAAACACCACACATTGTAATAAACAAAGTTACAAGTCTTTTAGCAAATAACCAAATTCCACTCATTTCATAACAAAACTTAACAACTTTTACGTATAACAAAAACTCAGAACTCAATAACTCAAAAACACCTCACATTGAAAACATCTCATCGAGACGAATAATTTGGTGTTGTCGGAAGCGTGATTAGAACTCGTTTGAGATTGGACAGATGTTCATTGTGTATTGTGGGATTTTTTTTTCAGGGATGCAAAAATAACCAATGTGGAGGTAGAAGTTGTTAAATTTGATTATGGACTAAATAGATAATCAAATGCTGACGTGATATATTTTGGTTATTAGTTTTGATTATTACCATTGTGGATGTTTTTAAGAGGTTGTTAAGTTTAGTTATGCCACTATAAACACTTTTTTGAGGAAACATTACTAATTTTAGCAAGCTTATGATTTTGATTATTCCACTGTAGATGCTCTACTACTACTATGTTTGTTGGTAGACAAGTTAGAGTTGAGTTTTGCTACTACTCCTTAGTAGGACTTCTCTGCTACTTCTGAAATCGCGATTCCCGGAAGTAAAAATAATTCTAGGGTATCTATCCTCAGTGAAATTGTTTTAGATTTAATGGACAATCCGAATCATTCATCGGTACTAAAATAACGTCGTTGTACTTGTATACTCCCTCTGATGTCACATATTGTTTGTCTCTTTTTATTATTTTAGACTTCTTAAAAAATTACATATATTTTTTAATTTATACGTTTGATATCTCAATTAGTTATATCGGACAAAATTTCCGAAACCATATAAAAATTACAACGGACTTAAATTTTGTCCAAAAAGTTTCCAAATTATGTATTGGGCACTCCAAATGAAATCTGACCATAAAACCGATTTTGCTAAAGCAGCTGCACACCCATGAGCTTCCCGGAATATTTTGCTTAATCATTTCCATTAGGGGGGGTAAAATTACAACGGACTTAAATTCTGTGTTTAGCTTAAAACAGTACCCTTCCAGCGCTGGCCAACAGCTACCACCTGTTTGTGTATTGGCTTGAGAGGATCAATGAACTAGGGGGTTAGGCATCCATGAAATGGTTACGGTTCCTATTCACCCTGCAGATACACAACCAAGTATACTGCTAGCAGAACATGATTCAGAAAGTGGGGTTCGAGTAATCCGTTTTGCGGCCATGGTACATCTAGCTAGAAAGATAAGAGGGGTCGCCATCTTGTTTTAGGTGGGTCTTTCTGCAGATTACGTTGTGTTTTTTTTGACATGAAACAGTACGTTGTTTGAACTCGGAATCTTTGTTGCTATTGTACTGCTGAAATTTACCACCGCGCCTCGCCCCCCGGCCCCTCCCCCCTAATTGGAGAATTGATTTTGCAATTCTTTTGTCATTGGAGGCTGATTTTCGAGACTCCGTCTGCAGGGCCAGCTTTGGGCATGCACCGGTGATGCGGCCGCATCGGGCCCCTAAGTTTTATCTATTTTTAGAGGCCCCTGAATATATATGCCCTCGTATTATGTATATAGATATAGATTTAAAGTTGGTAGAAAAATGTAATCCCCAATTTTAATAGAAGTTCAATATAGAAGGCCCAACAAATATTGGTAAAAAATAAAATTTTTAAAGTTTGTGGGTTTGATTTTGTAATAAGAATAGTGTTTTTGTCCTAACCTCTTTAAAGAATTGAAATCCTAGCTTTTCAGTGTTCCTTTATTAGACCGTTTCCAAGAATTCAAGCCCTAGCCCCACCCTTAATTCGAATATGGAATATTGTTGACTATACCAATAACAGTTGTCTCCGGAGAAAGAAGCTTTTGAAAGTTAAAGTTGATCAAATCTTACCCTTGGTGAATTATGTTGCAAGAAAGGTTGAATGGATTAACTATGCTCTCCATTGAAAAATATTCGGTGGCTAAACTTGATTATGAGAGCTAGCAAAAAATGCAAGATAGTGATGTTTACGTCACATAATACATTTCGAATTAATGCATGGAATGATTATCTAGCTTTTTGTTATATTACTGTTTTGAATTCTCATATCATTTTCTTAAAATTATTTTAAAATTTTAAATTTTTTTTTTCAATCACATAAAAGGTCTCATTTAAAAAAGTTTGTATCGGACCCCCGAAAACTCAGAGTCGACCCTGTCTGTCTGTAATCTTCCTAATGAGATATCTTGTTTATATGCAAACAAGGTCCAGTCCATGTTTCACAGTTTAAAGCATAGCCCAAGACTATCATATCCGAATCCCGTTGGACTGTCCAGTCCACTGAGTCCAGTTTAATTTAATTTAATGCAAACAAGATCCAATCCCATTTTGTTCCACATTCTGCTTTCACAGCCCAGAACTGTATCATATCCGAATCCCCGACTTAACGTCCTGTTTGGAACTTGACAAATGAAAGAAAACGAAAATTTTAAGAAAGCATAGAAAAAGATGGGAAAATGACGGCCAATGATGTGTTTTGATAATTAATACCCGCCAAGGACATTTTCTGTATTAACAAATGTTTTTAGCTTGTCCTTGGCGGGTATTAATTATCAAAGCACGTCCTGGCCCGTCATTTCTTTCTAGAAAAAAATTCACTATGCTTAGGGTTTGTTTGGACCTTATGGAAAAGAAATGAAAAGAAATTCCTTCAGTTGTTGGTTGAAACTCGAGAGAGAAAAGAAGAAGAAACAGGAAAACAAAGTTCAATGAACACTGGAATTTTCCTCTCAATTTTTTCCAGCTCTCCTATTTTCCCTCTTCATTATCTTTCTTTTCTTTCTCATTTTCTACAAGTTCCAAACGGAACGTTAATCATTTATTTTGTCATTTTCTTCTCTATTTCTTTTCAAACCCAAAAAATAATACTGTAGTTAAATTTTGAGGACACATGGCGATGACAATTCACCATGCTTAAGAGCTTTTTTTTTTTTTTTTTTTATAACTTTTGGGGAAAACATGAAAAAAAAAAAAGAGAAAAATTTGCTTTCCTTATTTGGTTGAGAGAAAAAATAAGAGAAAATAGAAAAAACAAAGTTCAATGCACAGTGGAACTTTCCTCTCTTTATCATTTTTCTTTTCTTTCTCACACTTTCCACAAGTCCCGAACGGAGTGTTAATTACTTATTTGTTTTGTAATTTTTTTCCTCAGTTTCTCTGAAACCAAACAAGGAAAAAATATTTCTATTTCTTTTCTTTTCCTTAGTTCCAAACAAATTCTGGCCCCGTTCCCTAAAAAAAATACACTACTCAATTTTAATTAAAAGTAATATATTACGAGAGAATTTTCTGTCTCGTAAACGAACGGAGCCTCTAAATCGTTGATCTACTGACCCTGATGTTGGGGTCCACCCATAGTGGTGGGGTTATTTTGTACAACACCCTTAGTGGTGGGTGTTGAGCGTATTTACCATTGGAGTCTCTTATATATAGTTGTAAACCCTATTAGGGTTAGTGTGTGACATAATGTGAGGGAGAGGGTGATGCGAGCGTGGGGGGCCGGGTTGTGGCCTCCCGGAGAGGAACCGGCGTGTGGTTCCCGGAGAGTTTTTTCATCTTTATTGTATATTGTGTGAATATATAATCAAAGGGAGTTTTTCTCTGAAATCACTGCGTGTGTTTGTGTGCGTGGTGTCCCTAGTCCTAACAATTGGTATCAAAGCGGGGTTGAAGAAGAGGGTCACCGGAAAAACCACGGGTTCGATTTCTGAAAAAAAAAAATAGCTCACGAACCTCGTGTTTTGTCACCCGAGGAGGAAGCACGGAGCAAAGCCTAAGCTGGTTCTCGGTCAAACCGTTTGAAAACTCAATCGGACCAGTAAGGGTTGTGCATCTCACTGAGACGAGTCTATAGGAGGTGACGGGGTCGAGTTTCGTCACCGGATGAAGGCTCGGGAGCCATTCGATCGCAGCGGGCGGAGGAGGCGACGGCAGAGAGGCTGTTTTGAAAAGCCCGAGGTCGTGGATGATCGAAGACGAGTTCTTAGCACTGGGTTGTGTTCACCTCGAGGAGACGATCACGGATTGGGGTAGCACGTCGCCGGAGGAGCTCGGAGGTGGCGGCAATGGCCGGTCGAAGGCGGCGGCGAGGTGGCGGAGAGGCGGTTCAAGGGTGGTTCGTACCAGGAATCGTCGGATGCAAGATTTGAGCACGGGGTTGTGTTCGTCTCGTCGAGAAGAGCTCGGGAGTGGTCGGAAAATTACTGGACGACGTCGGATTAAGCCACACGCGCGGCCGGAATTGAAGGCGAGTGAGATCCATTCGCGGCTGTGTGGAGCACGCACAGGGAAGAGGCTGGCACACGCCAGCGTGTGGAAAGCATGTGCCAGTCAACGCCACATGGGCGGTCAACGCTGACTAGGCGATGAGTCAGCAGCCATGTCATCGAACACGTGGCATTGCCACGTCAGCAGGAAGTGTCCCATTTGGGTGCCACGTCAGCAGTCAATTGTCCACGTCATCCGGTCAACGATGACGTGGCAGTCCAGTCATCATGTACAGTGCTGGTCAACGGGTCAACTGCCGGGTCAGATTTGGTTTTTTGCGATTTCGGGGCCGTTCGGACTCCGTTTTTCGCGTATGAGTAGTCAATTTTGACTATCTCGACGTTCCGGATTCAACCGTGCATTCTATTTTCTGATTGGAGGCTTCTAGGCTGAGGCTAATGTTTAGTTGAGCAAGAATCAGATGTTTGGAGGTTGTTCGGGTTGTGGGTATGCTTATTTCTAGCTAGGCGATCAGTCACAGGAGACCTAGCAAGCAAGGAGACACTCGATCGGGTCAGGGGATGCTGATTTGGAAGTGATAACAGGCGCTTGTTTAGGGTGACAATTCGTTGTGATCTTGAGAAGATCAGGGGACGCTGGGAAAAAGCTGGGAATGGAACGAATATGGACCAAGTGGCAAGAGAAGACCCGAGATGAGATGACAGAGAGTGGCAGGAGGCTCTGGGAGTGGCGGATGTGATGAAGACCTATCATCGGGAGTTGCAGTTGTGATTTGGGCTGCATGAGGATGATGATGGGCAACCGATACATGCTTGTGGAGAGTACAAACAGATGGAGCTGATGTTTTGTACTAGACAAGCAGTATGAGTTTTTCGTGACAGTGAACAGGTGAAGCAACAGTTGTGGAGACACACAGGAAGGGCACTGGAGTACGAGTAGTCATGACCTGAGATGTACAGGAGTGTCGGTTACCGAATCAAATTGTGTGTGGAATATTCTGCAGACGGCGGGCAACTGGTTGTTTGGGAGATGTTCACAGGAGCTCTAGACAGAGGGATGGAGATGGAGACCAGACGATGCATCGCTGGGATCTCTTCCTTTGTGGATATTGTGACTAGATTCTCTTTACGATGTGTGGCCGCATAAGGAGAGATGGAGTCACAGATCGTGTCCTGTGAGGATGCGAGCACTCTGGTCAATGGGGTGCGAGCACTCTATTGAGGGGGTGTTTAATATCTGCGGAGATGTCGGTATTGCAGCCGGACAGCGCTGCGGGTCTAACCTCGGAAGATCTAGTCTTGCAAGGAGACATTCAGTCAGGCAGGAGTACTTCAGTGAGGGGGTGCTGGTAGCTAGACTTGGAGTGACACAGGCGCTTTGCTAGAGAGGCTGGACGGATGCAACGATTACCCACTCTGGGTGGAGGGGTGATTGTTGGGGTCCACCCATAGTGGTGGGGTTATTTTGTGTAACACCCTTAGTGTTGGGTGTTGAGCGTATTTACCCTTGAAATCTCTTATATATAGTTGTAAACCCTATTAGGGTTAGTGTGTGACATAATGTGAGGGAGAGGGTGAGGCGAGCGTGGGGCGCCGGTCTGTGGCCTCTTGGAGAGGAACCGGCGTGTGGTTCCCGGAGAGTTTTTTCATCTTTATTGTATATTGTGTGAATATATAATCAAGGGGAGTTTTTCTCTGAAATCACTGCGTGCGTTTGTGTGTGTGGTGTCCCTCACGGTCCTAACAATTGGTATCAGAGCAATGATTACCCACTCTGGGTGGAGGGGGTGATTGTTGGGGTCCACCCATAGTGGTGGAGTTATTTTGTACAACACCCTTAGTGGTGGGTGTTGAGCGTATTTACCCTTGGAGTCTCTTATATATAGTTGTAAACCCTATTAGGGTTAGTGTGTGACATAATGTGAGGGAGAGGGTGAGGCGAGCGTGGGGGGCCGGGTTGTGGCCTTCCGGAGAGGAACCGGCGTGTGGTTCCCGGAGAGTTTTTTCATCTTTATTGTATATTGTGTGAATATATAATCAAAGGGAGTTTTTCTCTGAAATCACTGCGTGTGTTTGTGTGCGTGGTGTCCCTAGTCCTAACACCTGAAGCCAAACGGGGTGCAATCACAGTACCAAATAGACGCACCCAGAAAGTCCCCAAATCCTGAGCAACCCACACCTCTCTCTCTCTCATCATCAAAAATCAAATTTCTTCGACTTCGATTTCGATTTCATTTCGTCTGGTTCTCCGAAAGATCAGTCATCAGAAGAAGAAGAAGAAGAAGAAGGAGGAAAAAAGGGGGAAGAAGAAGGAAAGGAACGATGTCGTTTACCCTGAGGAGCGTGAAGGTAGCGCCGAACTCGGCGAGTCTGGAGGAGGCTCGGACCCGGGTGTTCGACTTCTTCCGGTCGGCTTGCAGATCCATCCCGACCGTCATCGACATCTACAACCTCGACGACGTTGTCTCCCCCTCCCAGCTCCGCTCCTCCATTGCCGCCCAAATCCGCAAGAACTCCCACATCACCAACCCCAAGGTACCTCCTCCTCTATTTACATGCATATATGTGTAGTTGTGCTGTTAGATAAGGTATTGTGTTGCCTTCATTTGTGGCTCTGTTCGCTTCTGTTGAGAATCCCTTGGTATTTTGTTAGGTCAGGCAGACTTCTGGATTCCGAATTGTGTATTTAGTCAGTTGAGTGTACGTGTTCTGCTTGTCAAGTTGTTAAATTTTGAAAATTTGTGGGTTCTCTTTCGCGTTAATTTTTTTAGGATCGAACAGGAGAAACTTTTATGTGGTACATTCATTTGTCACTATCACTAACATTTGGTCTGAAGGAAACACATCGATTCTACTGTTTCATGATGGTTAAGGTATCTGCAAAATTAGAATTCCATGGAATTGAAGCCAAATGAGAAAAAGCCAGGGAAATGTTGAAATCGCTATGGGAACAAATGGAAAGTAGAAATGTTGGACTAATAAGACATGGATAGAAGAAACATGCATCAAAACATTGTCCCTAACCCGGGCACTCTCACCGTTACCTCCCTTTAGGGATAAGAATCATGAAAAGGGGGGAAAGGCATGAGAGTTAGGGTGAGTTCATGCTATATTTTTGTCTTTTAATATTTTTTTTTTACGAAACTTCCTTTCATAATTTTTGTTTAGCTTTTTGTCGTAATTTTTTGTACAAACCATTTGTCTCAACAAGAGGAATCGGAAAAGTACGAAAATGTGGACCAAAGTTGAAAAAAGTTTGTATAGGACAACACTGTAGACAAAGAATACCAGCTGTTTGATATTTTGTGTCTTTTGTTAACCTTTTTTTTTTGCTTTGTGTCATAATTTTTTCCTTTTTAGACTTCTCTTGTCGAGACGAGTGGTTCTACCAAAAAATAAAACTTGAATTTAACAAAATTCGTAAAAGACGTATAGAAATACCAAAAGTATAGGGTGAACTGAACTCAGCCTTAGATGTCTATGACGATCAACAATTATCCCGAACTCAGTTACCTAGTGATCTTCCCATTAGCTTGGACCCTGTCCTTACTCTTGATAATGGACTGCAACAATGGTTATTGCTCAAAGAGAAATCTTCAAGACTACTTGATAAGGAGAACATTGTTGATTCTCACGTTGATTGCTGCGGCAAGTCCCCCTTTTTCCTTTTTTTGGAAGGGAAGGCTCCTCCCCATTTGCAAATGAATTGTTTCCCTTAATCCCTACGAAGCCATTTGAAATTCCTCATGGTTTTCTGTTTTGTTTGCAACCGTTATATATTTGTAAATAAGGACAAGAAATAGAGAGGCTACACAACACAGACTGCGCTACTGTGTATCTGCGGTGTATCTCTACCATCCGATCTCTTATCGATTTTCTTTGACACAAGCGGCCAAAAAGACTCCGCTCTAGGATTATCTCCCAAAACCAGCCCCATACGTGAATAGAAGATACTCATTACTCCCATCCGGTCTTGTAATCAACTGCCTCGGTATTATTGGTTGAACTTTATGCATACTCAACTAGTCTTGTTGGAAATGTATCTTATTTCCATGTCTTGATAGTCTCATGCTTGGATGTTTTGCTTATATTTGAGTTCATCTAATATTGACCACAATGGGCAACCTCCCAAGCCAACCTGTTTTAAATGTATAGTTCCGATCTGTTTTAGGCAAAATTGCATCACCTACACGACAAAAAGGAAAAAAAAAACATGAAACATGAAACAAACTTCTCTAGATGAAGAGAAGATGACTTATAAGTTTTCCAATCTGACACTGGCATGACCTATCATGCAACCTTGTGCCCAGTCAGATTTCCGGTTGTCAATATAGCTTTTCAAGCACATAAAGGAAGCAGATTGGTTAATGGAATTAGGTTGGTAGTTGGTGGAATAGCAAAAGGGTCTTTTGACAAGTTTTAATGGTGATGAAATATGGAGGACTTCTTAGGTATGATGGTGATCTTTTATGTTGCAGAATCCAATACCCTGGGTGGATGTGGTGACTGTGGTCCTTTGTTAAAGAATGGTGATGAGCTCATAAAGATAACTAGTCCTTCCAATCAGTATCACATCAGAATGAGAAGATTATAAATCAACTTTAGTAATGGGCTCTACATTGAAAATCTCCCTGATCCAGTGAATATTATACCTTAAATTGGAGGCGTTTATTTTTTCTAGCCATGGATGTTAAACTACTGTATGATTCTTTGTAATGATTTGCCTGCAGAACTTTTTCTTTGATTAAATTAGCCTTTTTGTGGGCTGTTAGACTAGAGAGTAAAACCTAATCCTCTTGTACATCGAATTCAAAAGTCGTGTCTATTATCATTTTTTGCTTTTGTTCCAAATTGATAGTTCTACAATTTAGTGTGCATTTTTCTTTCTTGTCTCTTTTATCTTTTTATTTTCTTACCGATTGCTCATTTAGATGTGACTCTTACATCATTTAGGATGTTGAAGTAAATAAAACACTTGGTTTAATTTGGAGTCGTAGCTTGTTGGAAAAGCTTTACATTCCTAGTATGATTAGTTATGAGGAATTGACTCGTTAATTTTGACTTGAACTTGAGGACTGCAACAACTTTGCTTGCCTTAATAGATATCTGTCAAATGCATTATGCACATTTGAAGTAAGGGAGGGCTAATGCGGTGACATGTTTATATAGTGCTACTGCGCCTTATTCTGACAAGTGCATCCTCAAGTTTTCTCTTTGGTTGGTGGTTGGTTTCAAAGTGAGAAAGGATAGAGAGAGGCAGGCTGCTGCTTGGGCACATAACCATCTCTCAATGGTGGGTGAAGCCGGTGGGATGGGAGAAAGAGAGGAGTATTTGGTGTCCTATGTAATGAGAGTAGCAGACAACAGAGAGAGGAAAGTCTGCGCCAATTTGACTAAATGAGGGCATAACGGTCGGTGCGCATCTAGTATTGTGGCACCATAAGATTGTGCCATGTCTTGCCGAAAGCGAGAGAAACCCCATCCCTTACTCTATTGCAGACCTTAGGAAGGAATGCTGGGCAGGTCTCTTGCGGAAGTGAACCTGCTTTCTAATATATCACCCCTGCCCGGCCTTTACTTGATAGCTACTTCACCAGGACCAATAGCCCAGCTACACTACCACTATGCATTCTATACTTGCTTGCGACCCTTGTACTTCCTTGTACATCATTCTTAGAAGTAATTGGCAATTCTAATATGCCCTAGTGGGGATGTTGGAGTTTAGTAGTGTATGCCATCTTTCTGATTGCTTTTAGTTACTACACTGCAGGTGATTGACATGCTGCTGTTCAAGGGGATAGAAGAGCTGAACAACGTTGTTGAACACGCAAAGCAGAGGCATCATATCATCGGTCAATATGTAGTTGGTAGCGGGGGCCTTGTGCAGGATTTGGGAACCAAGGATCAGGCCAACTCCAATTTCCTCAAAAACTTCTACGAAGGCAACTACTTCTAGGCATTTTTTTGATATAAGAACTTTTGAACCTTATTTGCTGTGCTTGGGACCTGCCTCGGATGGGGTTGTGGATTCGGCTGTAGAATTCGAAAATAATGTTGCACTTTCTGAATTTTGTTGGATGGAGACATTCATGTTCTTTATTTGGGATTTCAAAACGCACCTCAGTCTGAATGACCTTTTGATGATTTTCGAGTTTTTCCCCGAACTTCATTCTGGGACTTCGATGGTTCTCTTTTTCTACCAAGGGATATTAGAATTGGAAATGTTACAGACACCGACCGGAGATCTTAATTACTGATATTTTCACAGTCGTCAAATGTGGGTCTCACGTATATCGGACGGCTACGAAGCCATTTGTGGTATGTGTTTGCGTATGTAGTAACACTGCTCATCAATTTGAACCATAGATTTTTTTCACATGCTCGAAGAACCTCCTTCACGACCACTTGGGCTATACCGCTATAGCCCGGGGTCGCGTTGGTGGAACTTAAACTGGTAAAAATCACTTCTAAAATGCAAAGCGAATTCAGTTGTTTGGGTGTGCAGGGATAAGGTGGGTGTGTAGCTTGAAGGTCAATAGGTCACCCCTCTAGCCATTGGGTAAACTACCGAGACTACCCTTGTCGGGCCAATTTATATACAAAACCAGTACGTAGTATAATAGGGTGAATTACAACAATCTCCCGCCAAGTTTTGCATAGATGTCATTAGTATCCCTCATGTATTGGAAACTACAACACCCTCCTTAAGATTTATGATTGTATTTTCAAGTAGCCCCTTCAGTTAGTTGGGATATTACTTAAATCAGCATTCAAATTTGTAAATAATCATTCTACCCCTTTAAACAATCAAAAGCCGATTGATGAAAATAGACTGCATCAAATTCTCCATCTAAAAAGTCAAAGGCCAACTATTAAGAGGTGGACCAGTGCTTACGGGTGGAATGCCATACCACCCTTTGCATTGCTAATGATGCATACGAAGATCAATGTTCTAGAATATTGGCACTCACTTCATAAGAATCCAACCTAATTTAGCATAGGGAAATAGGGTTATATGTAATTATGGCTTAGATCTTAAATACAAGTTGGGCTTCTATTATTTGCTAATCAAATAAAAATGATCTACACCAAAAGTATTTATTTTTGAAGTTGTATATTTTTTTGGCAAAATTTTAAGTTTTGCATCTTTTGAGAGTTTATTTCTACACTCTAATACATGCTTATCATTGACTTTTTGAAGTTTAACACCCATAAAAGAAAATTTTGGTTCTATCCTTGCAACTACTAGTATATTTTCTTTGTCTTACTCTTTTCAATCATCTCGTTCGCTCTTCTCTTTCCACACCCACGCACTCCAACTTTACTGCCTTCACCATATAGCACCACCCCATTGCGTGCTACCTCCCTTCTGCTCCTCATCCACCACCATCACTACAAAGCCACCCATCCATCCCTATCTAAATGCCTTGATTGCTAGCTATCAGCCACCGAGCACTATCCATACCACAAGAAAACACTCTTTTGTGTTGTATTTCAAACATCACATCACATTCACTTCAATGTGAGTCATATTATTTCAAATATCATGTCTTGTTAAGCCTAAAAATTCATTGCTATATGAAACTTAATTGACTTACAAACAGTGGACATAAATCCAATGCTTTCCAAATCAAGGTCACAAATTGGACTTCACTGCTGGGAAGTACAACATTTCGGAGCTGGTGTTTGGAAATAGGGAGAGAACCGTACAGTAACAAAGGACAAAGACGTAACTTCACATCTTTCGTTAATTGCCGTTTTTCTGGCAAATCCCGAGAAGGGGTGCGGTTTAATTTTCAATAGCTCATGGGCAATCGAGATTAAACCCAAACCTCATGGGAAGTTGGTGTAATTCCCCCAGTATAATAAGAAGGTGCTGAGCTGAGACTAGGGTTTCATACGTTATCCATTTGCAACCCCGTTCGCGCTTCTCTCCTTGGCCTCCTCTCTCTCCCTCTCACTTCCACTCCAGAGCTTGTCAAAAGGTACTTCAGCTTAAACCCTTCTCTCTCTCTCTCTCTAGTCGACACTTACATGGGCAACTGTAGCTATATATAGGGAAGTAAATAGAGATCGGATCTGATTTTGCATTTCTGGGTTTCTATCGCTTTAATGTATTGATTGAGGAGAAATTTGGGTTATTGTTATTACCCCTCAACGATCCTCTCATATTTATCTGGAAATAGCGGGGTTTATCTTTGTGGTTTTTGCCTGCGTTTTTTTGCTCCTTAAAATGGATTCTGTAAAATGGATTCTGTGGGTAATTACTGTGTTTAAGTTACTTGGGTAGCTAAAAGCCTGATTTTGAGTAGAACTTGACATATCTGAACATCTATTCTAATATATAAAGGGAGAACACCAGTTCCTGTAAACAATTCATTGAAGCTGTGTCACAAAAATGATTATTGATAGTATCGTAATTGGAAACAAATTTTGCCACTACTTTTAACTGCAGTATGAATTAACTGTTATGGGAAAGTAGTAAAATCACTCAAAACTCAGCTACCCGTTTCCGCCCTTCCTCACACTATATATTCACATATGCCCAACCAGAACCTCTTCTAATAGTTTTTTTGAATGCTTGTAGTCGTAGGTGTGCTTGGTAAAATAACTCCTGCGTTTCTTTTGGTTTTTGTACCTAGCGTTGTGGGTTCTGCACGGTTTTCACTAATGTGTGCTACACTTAGCTTTTCTCTTTGTGCTCTTGACTGGGTGTTCTGTTGGGTTGATCACGTAGTTTTCTCCTTTGAGGGATTTCATTGTATAAGCCCGTGTTATGCCGCCTGTGACTTTTTCTTTCCTTTCGTAAAAAGCTTAAGCAACCCAAAAGAAAGAAATCTTTTAATAATCCCGGGTCATTTACTTTCTTTTCGTGACTGCATTTGTGTTTGTGTTGCTTCAGTCATTAGCTAACAACTGCGGCAACAAGTTAATATTTGGAAAAATTTGCCTTTAGCTTTTTACATTTGTTCCACCCATTCGGTATCTTATGTGAGTTCTACTATGGACATCAGTACACCTTTCTTATTATATCCTTAATGTTCTTATTGTTACAGATGAATGTAGAGAAGCTTATGAAGATGGCCGGTGCGGTCCGCACCGGTGGGAAGGGTAGCATGAGAAGGTTCAGTTGTCTATGGAATTTTATCTGTGTGCTTTCATGTTTTTTAAACTATTCAATCCAAATCAGATTCAACTTGTAGCCACTCATAGCCTTTTAAAAGGCTAAAACATGGAAGAAAAAAGTGTGAGAGGTCGGAAGGGAACTCTGAATGTAAATTTCTACGAATTAAGGGTAAAAGCTAGAAGGTTCTATGTTCTGCTATTTTAGAAAAGATTAGCTAAAAGTAACTTTGCTATTGTGCATGCTATGCCCTGCTGGATAATTTCATTAAAAGAAATATGTCTCTTTATAAATTTTCAAAGATCTATTCTTCATTACTTCGTTCCTTTTGTTTCTAACCACCATCAAAACATAGGCTTCTCTTATTTTCTTTCTTTTTCTGTTGGTATCTGCTTTTCTTATGTCTGATATTTAGCCCAATAATTCACTGGACTGTTGAGTTTGGATGGCTTTTGTGACATCTGCTCATTGATATTGATCACATGCTAGAATCTTATGCCATAATGGGTTGCAGATATGTTAGTATGGGCCATTCATCCTTTTTTGTGGTGTTGACTTAAGCGCTTAGTTATTTGTCAGTGACTTGTGGCGAAGAATTTTAGCTTTCGTTTGGCTGCATAGCCTGATTTTTTGTGGTTGGCATGAGGCTGTTTGATATGTCTACTGTATTGCACAGTGTAACTTGTATGTTAATCGTTTCATGTTGGGGCGTTGAGCTTCTTCTTCTTCAACTTGTATAACTATAATAGACTTGTCCTCAACTTCAGGAAGAAGAAGGCCGTCCACAAGACAACCACTACAGATGACAAAAGGCTCCAAAGTACACTGAAGAGAATAGGAGTGAATGCCATACCAGCAATTGAAGAAGTCAATATATTCAAGGATGATGTAGTTATTCAATTCACAAACCCCAAAGGTGATTCAGCCACAATAGTCATTCCTGGTTTTTGTTCATTTGATTCTTATTTTCTTGGTAACTGATGGGCGGTTTTTGTCTTGTATGTTTCAGTTCAAGCTTCTATTGCTGCTAACACTTGGGTTGTTAGTGGGTCTCCTCAAACAAAGAGTATATTTTCTTTGCTTGCAATTCTTCAGCTGTTAATGATATTCTTTATATGTTATTATTGTCCTGGAAAAACCTTTTATTCCTTGATAGTTTTAAAATCCAGCGGTGACTGGATATTTACTTTGACCTTTTCTTTTTCCTTCCCCAGAGTTGCAAGATATTCTTCCTGGAATTATTAACCAATTGGGTATGTGCTGTTCTCCCTCTTAGTGTCTTTTAATGGGATTTCTATTTTGTTGTTACCTATGGAGCTTTTGGTTGGATACGATTCGACAAACACTGGAATGATTTGTGTTGCTGAATATGCATGTTGTGTATTTGCCCCCCTTTTTTTTTTCCAGGGCCAGATAACTTGGACAACTTGAGAAAGCTGGCAGAGCAATTTCAGAAGCAGGTGCCCGGTGGTGGTGCAACTACAATACAAGAAGAGGATGATGATGAGGTCCCTGAACTTGTTGCTGGTGAGACCTTTGAAGCTGCTGCAGAAGAGGGCCATACCCATACTTCTTAGAGAGCTAGATATGTGTTTTGTGCAATTTCTTTTTATTTTGCCGTGTTCTGGATCTGTTCTTTCTTTTTTTTTCTTTTTCTTTTTTCTTTTTGGTTTGAAGGCTAAAGTGATCCATTCGATATTTATTGTGACATACTAAGTTGGATCGTTTGATTGGTTAAAAACTCTGCCTTCTGAAAAAATCAACTTTTTTTTTGGCTATCGATTCCTCTACTGTTTTTCAGATCATGAGTCTTGTGGACCATTATTAATCGGCACAATTATCAATATGAAACGTCGTATTCTCAGCTAGCTAGAATTAGGGGCAGATTTTGTGGGAGATCATTTCTTGCTTGCCGGGCCTAGGGGTTTCAAAGAGCCTTTCCTGTTCTCCGTTTTATGGTGGTTATTTGAAAGCATGCACATGTCAATGAGTTGCATTTTCAGCTTTTCACATTGCTATTAAAATGTCCGAAGCGGTGTGAAGGTCTATGTAAAGACTAACCGCTAACCAGCTGGCTTGACCTATGCGATTGATGTGAGGAAAAAGTTGTGTTGTTAAGTATTGTGGAATAGCGGATACCGTGCTCTCACTATCCAAAATGGTTGAAGCAGCATACTTGACATTTATTTCGAGGGGCTGCTAGATGATTTGGACCAAGATCATTCACGTACTAATGAAATGAACGTTCTGAAGAGAGAGAGAGAGAGAGAGAGAGAGAGAGAGAGAGAGAGGTAACAGTTCTGTCTCTCAAACTAGGCAACAGTTCTGTCTCTCAAACTATCGATTCATGGCTTGATTCTCATCTTCAAACCTTGCCTTCGAATTGAAACAGAAGGGCTGGTCATGGTGATGTGCTACCCTCTTTGCCAATGTACACGCTATACTCTTTTGTACATCTTCCAGTTCGTCATCCTCGGGTCTGGTCGAAAGAATTTAGCCTTGCTTGGTTCTGCTAGCGATCGAAGCTTTTTGTCCGTATATAGATACTCGACCTGATCTCTTTCCCATTTCATTCCTCAGTCGTGTCAAATTCAATCACCTGAGAAATCTAAGAAACCGTAATTGAGATGCATTTTTCTGCAGAACTGAATGGAAAATTATTAGAAAAGACATCACATCCATGATGTCAAACATATTCGATCAACATTATGTACAAAAGTGTGTGGACCTAAGCGGGTGTACATAAATACAAAGAATGTGCAAAAATAAGCTCCCCAAAACACCCTCCTGCCTTTGCCTAATCTACCAAGACTACCCCTTTCGTGAGGTGGCTCCAAGAAAACACCTCAGAGGGTTCAAGCATCTTATAATCTTGTCGTGCCAAGTTTAGAGGGCTATTTATGTCCCAAATGTATTGTGGATGGCCCACCTGCGTTTATCCCGTCAATTTGGCCAACAGACAACCAACCGGAAGTCCACATTGCTGGGTTTGAATAGATTGGGGGAAACATTGTCACGATTGATAGTTTGAGGAGGTAAGCTGAAACACAGTGATAGTTTAAGGGGTAATATGTCATTTTCTCCTATCTATATCCAATTTCTACGCAGCCTAGGGTTTTCGGTGCAACCAGCAGCAGCAGCAGGCAGCAGCCCTAATCGTTAATCGGACGGCGATCAAAAAAAAAAAAAAAAACCCTTAATCAAACAGGTACCCTTCTCTCTCTCTCTGGAAGATGATCGTATGTTTGTTTGATTTTATCTTCGTTTTCTGCCCCTTTGTATGGATTCTAAATGAACTAGGCACGCTTGGGTTTGCTTGAACTCACCGTATTTTCTCTAGATTTTTTCCCCTTTTTTGAGTGATTACCCATTTGTTCTGTTTTATTATGGTCTTTATTATAGAGTGGATTATACTTTTTCTCTATAGAGTTCTTGTTGGGGCAGATGAAAAAAAAATGCCTTCAGTTTTTAATATTTGTTCCACCCATTCGTTATCTCATGCGAGCTCTACTGTGGACATCAGTGTACATTTTTTCAATTTTATCCAATGTTGAAAATTGCAGATGAATGTTGAGAAGCTTAAGAAGATGGCCGGTGCGGTCCGCACCGGCGGGAAGGGTAGCGTGAGAAGGTTTGTTTGTCTATGTACTTCATGCTTTCTAAATTTATATCTACTAGTTCAGGGAAATGATATTTGCGCTTGATATTTAGCCCAAAGTACGCCCCTTGTAAGAGGCTAAAACCCGGAGTGCGGGAGGCTGGAAATGGAGTGTGGAAATCATTTTGCCTACTCGATGGTTATTCAATCGGATGATGTTGATTGCTGCAAATAATATCAACGTTTTGCATATTTATTGACGGTGAAATTGTTGTGAGAAGTATTGTGGTATTCCTATGGCTGATATGTGGTGGCATACTTTTGTGTCCTCAACCACAGGAAGAAGAAGGCTGTCCACAAGACAACCACAACTGATGACAAAAGGCTCCAGAGCACGTTGAAGAGAATCGGGGTGAATGCCATACCCGCAATTGAAGAGGTCAATATATTTAAGGATGACGTAGTTATCCAGTTCACTAATCCCAAAGGTAATTCAATCTCGATTGTAAGTTCCTGTGCTCTGTAGATTTATCTCTCACTTTCGTACGTAACTAATTGCTTTTCTTGTATATTTCAGTCCAAGCTTCTATTGCTGCCAACACTTGGGTTGTTAGTGGGTCTCCTCAAACAAAGAGTATGTTTTCTTTGCTTTCTACACGTCACATTTATTATTGTTCTCTAAATGTTTATTGGTCCTAGAAAATCTGGTATCCCTTGATAGTTTTAGACCCGACCAGCGACCAGATACTTTGACCTTTTTTTCCCTCTTCCACAGAGTTGCAAGATATTCTTCCTGGAATTATTAACCAATTGGGTATGCACTGTTCTCTCTTTCTGTATCTTTATTTTAAGGAATTCTTTTTACTCATGGCGCTTTTGGCTTAATAAGATTTTGACAACACCGGAGTGATTTGTGTTGCTTAATATGCTTGCTCTGTATTTTCTTATTTCCAGGGCCAGATAACTTGGACAACTTGAGGAAGCTGGCAGAGCAGTTCCAGAAGCAGGTTCCTGGTGCTGCAACCACCATACAAGAAGAAGATGATGATGAGGTCCCCGAACTTGTTGCTGGTGAGACCTTTGAAGCAGCTGCTGAAGAGGGCCATACCCATGAGGGCCACACCCATGAGGGCCATACCCATGAGGGCCACACCCATACTTAGGGAGTTCTATATAATTTTGTTCAATTTCTTACTAGTATTCAGTGTTTTTCGGATCTGTTCTTTTTGGTTTTAAGGTAAAAGCGATCCCTTTGACGTCCTTTGATGTTTGATGTGGCATACTAGGAAGTTCAATCTTTTGAGTGGTAAAAACTATTGCCTTTTCAAGTTCAGCTGCTCTTTGTTATCAATTCCAAGGATCATGTTAGTCTTTCGAACGAAAATGAATCAGCCCTATGTATCAGAATGAATCATAATGATCAGTTATCAATTTCCCAAGTTCAGATTTGCTTTCTCTTTTGTTTCGCTTACTTGTAATCTATGCCCAATATATAAATTTCTTGACATGGGTTTTGGAGTGTCCTTGGCACTACTTGGTATCAACAGATTATGTGAGATCATTTCTTGCCGCTGTTTGAAGGTCCAAGGAGATGTCAGATGTGGGATCCTTTTCTGAGGTCCTCCACTGGCAATCATTTTTATAATCTGTGCTGTGGATAGGATGGATTTTATCAAATATAAGTTGCATTCTCAGTTCTTCAGTTTTTTGGTTGAAATGTTTTTTGGTATTATAATGGAGCTTACATAGTTTTTGTACCAAGAGTGACTTTTTTATGCTCGGCGCACTCAGTACTGTTAATTTTAGTTAGGTAGGTTTGAACCTTAGTCTATATGGACTAGCGCGTGCACCACACTGCAGTCCGCCCACTGGGCTGACATTAGATTTTGCCTTTCGTTTTTTCTGTTTTTTGCTACTATAACAAACTATAAATGCATAATCCTAATTTGCGGACACCAATTTGGCCTTCTGATAAATTTACCCCACGAGTAATTCAGGTGTTACTTGAGAATGGAAGATCTGAATTTTTAGCATTAATTACACTGTTAACAACTTAGTTAAATTTCTGTCAAACACCTCACCCGGAAAAATAGCGAGATTAATTCTTTAGGCAGAAAAGCCGGACATCTTAGAATCGACTAAAAGGGAAAAACATGAAACCTAACACCAGGAGAGCACGTATTGGAAAAAAGATTTCCAAACACAGACTGAAAACCTTTCACGGGTAGGTCTTGATTCGCCGCTCTGTTGGCCTGAGGTAGTAGGTTTTCACCGCTCTGTTGGCCTCCACAAATTGACATGCCCAGACCATTGTTCTTCTGCAACTTATATCATCGCAAATTCTTCAGAACACTGCCATGAAATTCCTTCAATATAAACCAAATGGTAAAATATTCCAACTGCTACATCAAGTACAAAGGAAATGACGCTGAGATCTATTCTGGCTCTTCCTGCATTCCTCCTATATCCAGTTACATGAAGTATCATAAATTGTCGTAACAAAAAACCTAAAAAGCCGGTACATCATAGACTACAAGAGATGGCCTTTTGAAGAAAATTAAGAGACTACAAGAGACGCATAATGCAACAGTCACTCATATAGTACATAAGGTCTGCTGGAAACATGGAACGAGATGAGCACAGAACGTAGAATCTTCCATTTACATCATCTGTAGATGAAGATCAGCTGCCTGCTGAGCTAGTTCCACAACCATGGCTTCATCAAAAAACTTGTTGATGCTCACATCTTCGCTCATCCCCTGCCAAATATTAAATGCAAACAACTCAGCACTCTCATATGCGTTAGTTGTTCAACAAAACCTTTTCATGTCAACTTCATTAAAAAACTATAGAGAACATCCATTTTGTATGAGAATCCACTTTCGTGTTCTGGGAAAGTGCATTCTGGAGCACATCTTGTGAGACATTACAACACAAAATTGTTTCATAGTAAAACCAACGTATGCGAACAACTGAAACACAGTTAACTCCAAGTTATGAATGGGGAGAGGATGAGGACGATAAAGTAAATTTATACCTTCCTACGTCTTGTCTTCACCATAAACTCGCGTGCAAGATGCTGAACAGGTGCCGGTTCGAGTGGCCTCAAGACAATACTCTTGTCAAGAGGGTCGCCAGGTACAATTGCCCAATGATCAAACACAGAAAGGCAGAAAGCCTGTCCCTGGGTGTGATACCTCAGGTCCGTCTCAAAGCCAAACGATTCTATAACAGGTAAAAATGCCTGGAATTTCAAAGGAAAATGAACAAAACATAAATGAGATTGCTTTCGAACTTATTATTCAAACAGGAACATTCAGCTTTATAATCAAAACAAAGAACATGATGGCTCAGAAGATCCAAAAAAAAGGGAACATGATGGCTCATGGTCTTTCAGATTCCCATAGAATCATTTTAACGGGTAAGAAATTAGGAATGACTACATAATGGGGAAAAACCTAATGTAGTGACATGTTAAAAAAAAAAAAAAGACTGATGTAGTGAATTTCTACCACCAGTCTCCTTCATCTTACAATATTCTGGCAGTGGAGGACATGCAAAATTGAGGTCATCAGCTATCCTCACTTTCCATGCATATTATAAGTAACATGAGTAGCCTAACTGTTATTTGGGAAAATATATAACCATACCTTGACAATATAGGCTGGGGTTCCAGGTTGAGGAACATCGGCTGTGACATGCCCACGCCTGCGCGACAATACTGTGTATATTGCAGACAGACAATCTGTAGGTGTTTGTATCTGAAACAGCAATAAAAGATTACTTTGTTATATCACCAACTACAAACTAAACAAAGAGAATGTGCCAGATCCAAGCTGAAACAGTTTACAAGATCCATCATGTACAAAAAACACCTTTGGGACGAAGAAATCATTGAGATTTGTAGATAAGAAAGTTATAATAGCTTTTTCTTAATTAAGAAAAATAGAGTTAAAACAAAATTTCCTTCTGCTGATGCTTAATAAACGGGTACAACATGCTTTGGAAAGAAGTCAAATGGCTGCAAGGGAAACTGAAAGACGAATATCCTACAGTTCCAGGATTCTCAAGCTTCATCTAAGTTGCTAGAATGTGTTTTCTTAAGGTGTCTAACACAACCTTATTGATTAACTTAGCAGTTGGGAGTACTTGCCTCCACATAATATACTGGCTCCATAAGCCGTGGTGTTGCCATAAGGAATGCCGAATAAGCCACCCGTCGAGCTGTTGGAATGATCTGACCACTACCTCGGTGCAACGGCTCAGGTGCAATCTTCGCATCAACTATTTTGAACTTAACATTTCTTATAGGTTCATCGCAAAGTGGACCTTCTCGGGCACCCCACTGGAATCTGCTCAGAATAATCCTTTATTAAAATCACAAAAACTATACCAATGAAGTAGACAGGGAGATAATGAAGTGTACCCTTGCACAATAGAATCCTTAACAGCATTCAGCAATGTCTTGTCAACTTCACTTGAAAGGGTGTCATCCAACAGAATGTTAGGTCCCTACATAAATTACATTTGTCAGATTATACAAGGAAACACAAACTTGGGCCATGGAAAACAATACCCAAGACTGAAGAACACTTTATTTTCAAAAAAAAAGGAGAGAAGATTGAAAAACACTTTGAGGTCTGGACAAGAAAAGACAATGAGGCTCATGCATAATTTTGTTGAGTATTGTAATTATGGTTATTAAAAAAGCAACAATGTAAAGCATATACTTTACCTGCTTATCAGGTCCAAATGCCCAGATCCCACGTGCTGCTAGTAAATCCCAGTCATATTTTTCCTGGAAAAAATTACCAATTTTCTTCCGGGGCCAGTCAAGGCTTACGACACCGTTCTCAATATCCTCAGCAAGTCCTCTCTCCAACGGTTCTGCAATCTACAAGATAAAGTCTACATGATCATACTGCAAGACCCTAGAAAAACTGAATATTCTCGATAGACCCTCAATCAGAATAAACTTCCATACCATGGTTATTTTGTTTCTCTTGTTAGGCGTTTCAGCAAAACATTTCATCGATGACGACTCCACAACAGTTTCGCAAAATGAGACAACAGGATCTGCAACCTACATTTTGATGCATCAACACCTACTCAGTACACACGAACCAGAGGATTTATGGAAGAAACACTGGAAGATAAAAGCTAAATTTGAACATACCTTGACTTCCACCTCTGAATAAAGCTCCCTAAGGTCTTTCATGATGGAATCCAAGTATAACTCGCCAGTACCTAGAATAGTGTGCTCTCCTGATTCCTCAACTTTAGTTATGGCTAGAGGATAACTCTTACTGATCTTCCTCAGACCCTCCACCATTTTGGGCAGCTCGCTTGGATTTAGAGGCTCGGTAGCTGTTTTTACAACAGGAAGAGTATTGAACTGAAGGGGCCGGAAAATATACACGTCCTCATCGTAATCCACATTACAAAGTGTGGCAGTTTTCATGATAGAAGCATCTACACCTTCAATGAGAACCCAAGAACCAGGTGGAGCCTTGCTTATGGGTATCCTATAACGAGCTTGATATACCCATAATTTTGTCACTTCTTTTACTGTCATGTCCTCCTCATCATCTGGCGAATAGCCTTCTCCCAAGACACGTACAGTTTGCCCTGTCTGGATTTCACCGCTATAAACCCTACCAAAAGCATCGAAAACACTGCAGTCAGATTTAGGATACAATTTGGTTACATTAACCATCAGGGGGCCAGACGGATCGCATTCTTCCATGGCCTTGCGAATAGACGAATCCATGGGGCCAGTATAAATATGTTCAACCTTCCTACTTGCAGCTTCTAGTGCCGAAGGAATATGATGAACTAGCATATCAGTAAATCCAGTCGCGGAGCCAAAAACTGAACTACAAGCCAACCTAAGCAAAGGTCTAACATTTAATTTGTAAGATGCATTGCTGAGAGTCACACCAAGTTCTGCAAGAGTTGTCTCCACACTCTTCTTATGTTCTCCTATTACTTGGCTGTATATTTTGTAGAGTGGTTCTAACACAAACTGGACAAATGACCTTTCTGCACCACTCGCAGGTTGTTTCTTCCTAAAAACTCTGGCATCAGAATCAAAATAGTTATCGCCCCAGAGGCGAGAGGCAAATTTATTTGCATCGAATGGTATACCATGGAGCTTGACATATAGTTTTGCAAATGATAGCAGTGTGAAGGACCATCCTGCGCTAGCACTTGCGAAACAAACATTTCCAACGGCCGGGTCAATAAGTTGAACATTCCCAGCAGTTGAAGATGCAGTAGAGATGTGGTTATTGATGACTTCAATTGTATGTCTAAGCTTATGGTAGGCATCCTTGGGGGGTAACTTAAGTTCAGTGATCAGCCTGTCAACCTGGGGAAAAAAAAAAAAAAAACGGAGTCAACCTAAAAGTTAAGAAATACACTGCGAAAACATAGTGACAACTGACGAGTTGATTGAAGTTTAAGGAGGATTATTGCTTAAAAAGAACAATAAAAAACTAAGAAGATGATTTTCGGTAGGATCAAAGGGACTAGTAGCGGACTGATTACTTAAAAGTATCAAATCTGACCTTATTAATCACAACTACAATAGGAAGTCGCTCTTGAATGGCATGACGTATGGCCCTCTCTGTATTAACCTGATGAAGCAAGAAATAAAAACAAGTCAAGCCAAGCAGCAGTCACATTCAGTCCACAAAGCCAGCGGGAAATATAAATACGGATTATATGATGGAAAGCTGCCAAAAAAGGCTATTACAATGCCAATTAATTCAGGCATGGCTCCATGTAATAGAGTTGGTTGCCTGTAACAGCCAATGAGCACCCCAGAAACTATACATGTAGTTGGATGTGAAGGGTTACCAATTGTACAAGCTTGCCTAAATAACACACCAAGGGACCAAAAGAAATCAAAATGAATTACCCCTCCTAGCAGGAACTGTTAAAGTTTTAATCCAGCATCTTTTGTTTTATCTTTTTCGTCTTCTGTTTCAAAGATGATATGACAATGTTGGGAATTCTACGTGTTAGGAACAAATAAGTATGTTGAATCCACTGTCTTTATTTGTGTTTCACACACTCCTAATACTTGAAAGCCATTACAACAAGAAACAACAAGAACTTCACGCAATTGGAGTAATGATGAACAAAACGAAAGACGATTACAAGTATTTGTAAATTGAAGTTGTAACACTTCATAGGGAAAACCATTCATAGAGAAGGCTGCAAACAAAAAGAGCAGGGAGCACCATCTAGATTTATAGCATGACTAAAGGTGAAAGAAAGAAAGCCATAACAACATGCACACACTACAAGTGCATTTCCAATTACCATTTACAAAACACTCAAGATTAATCATAACAACATGCACAACACTCTACAATTGCATTTCCAATTGCTGCCATTTACCAAACGCTCAAGATTAATCCTCTGTCTTCCTTTCCACTAGATGGAGATGAATCAACAGAGAATGTAAAAATGTACAAACGGGCATGTAATTTACTAGCAACACAATGGGACTAGGGAACAGTTGCCAGTCTTAAGTACAATCATCGAGGAAAACAGTAAGTGGTATAGGAAAGAGATAAACCCAAACCAAATTCTAGTAAGAGCGACTTCAAAGATACAACTAAGCAAAAATACTTTTCCACAAAAAACCTGAAGCAACTAAGTTTTATATATATATATATATATATATATTATAAGTAATACAAAAGTTCTTGAATATAAGATAATTACCATTACTCCTTCGGCAGCATCAACAATCAAGACAGCACCATCGGCAAGCCTAAGAGCTGCAGTCATTTCATCAGAGAAGTTTGCATGACCAGGAGTATCCATGATGTTACACAGGTACGATTTCGAATTGCTATCCTCAAGAACAAGAGACATAGGAACAGCCTTGATGGATATTCTTCTCTCTTGCTCATCTATCCGCGTATCTGTGTACCTCATATGTTTCTCACTATTTTGATCAAATGTCGAAATGTGGTGGGTCTGCTCAACCAACATGTCCATGAAAAGAGTCTTCCCGTGGTGTATGTGTCCTACTAAGGCAACATTGCGAACCAAGGAAGGGTTTGACATAAGACCCAAAAGAAATTGGGTTGACACATACGTAGATGAATCCTTAACACCCAACTCAAACTTTACATTCCTGACTGGTTTAATAATGGGTTGTTCGAGGGGCTGCTCATCCTCATCCATAACCAACGTTTCAACTTCTTCCCCATAAACCTCTTCCGCAGTGGGATAATACTTTTTGTCCTCGGCAAGGACAATCTGGTTATCCATATCGATATCATTAGTGGTAGTCATCCACCCATTGGAGATACCGCCCGGGGCATCCTCACCGTCGGACGCATCTTCCTCCTCAGCATGCTTGTCAGGGAGGTCTTCATCTTCTGCGTCCACCCCATCACTCTCCTGATCAGACTCTATTTCCGGTCCGATATAGTTCCCAAATTCATCGTACAAGCTTTCATCCATGGTACTTACTTTCAAATCTGTGACAAAAATGACCAATTGACATCTTATTTCAGGCAACACAATTAAGTGACTCAATGATGCCTCATTCCGGCGAGCAAACATTTTCCAAGAAAATCATCTATTTGAAAATTTCCACGCAAAATGGTTTCTTGTATTTGGTTAGTAATGATAGTGCCAGTGGCTACGGTAGTGATGTGGGTGCCGGATGTTGGAGACGACAGTGACAAGTGGGTAACAGGGTGGTGGTTATCGTTGAGTGGTGTTGTGTGCTGGTGTGGTAGTAGTAGTACCTAGTACTACCAAAATATTTTACTTCACACGAATCATGGAAGGGTCAAAAAAACCATCCAACGCCCAAAAGAACCAATCTATGTAACCCTAAAAGGTGGTGGAGGACCTAATCTACCGTTAAAAAAGCGATGTTGATGAATGCCCTTTAATTTATCTTTCGTTGATAAAAACCCCCACGCAACACGAACTCCGCAAGTAGCTACAAATATACTTTCTCCACTCCCAGCAACAACTAGGAAACAACAATAAACCCTAAACCTAGAACGCCACAATGCTACACTAGCGGATAATCTACCGAAGCTGAATCCAAGCTCAATACTAGCGAGATGGAACTCTAAAACAGAGAGAGAGAGAGAGAGAGAGAGAGAGAGAGAGAGAGAGAGAGAGAGAGAGCATACCTTCAACGTTACGGGCGCTGTTGTGGCGGAAGAGGTGCCGGGACCGCGACAAGCAGCGAAGAGAGAGAGAGAGAGAGAAGCAGAACGAGGACAGGGACTGAGAAGAGCAGTTAGGTCTAATTTGCGCTTCTGAGGTTTTAGTTGTGTGTGACGCGTAGCCACAGGGATGATCCAAGGTTATAATAAGATCCAGATAGATCAACGGCTAAGATTTTAAACTGGACTGTATTACGTCGGTTCGCTAATCTTATTTAATTACGTACATTTTTTTTTCTCCAAAGAAACCGAATGCATGCTTAACGTTAAATTTGTTTAAAACATGTTTTTGATCAGTCCCGTGAAAATTTAACTCATTTGATATCGTTAAGGGCTTGATTGATCATTTAATCTTTAATTTATGGACACAAAACTAAATGCATCGATCAAACCCTTACCGATATTCAGATGAGTTGATTTTGCATCGGAACCCTTAAAAATATGTTTAAACAAATTGAACGGCTCCGATTATTAACATGAGACTCTGATTTATTGAGGGTCATTTTATGCGTTAAAATATTGTATATCCCTGAAACCGCCTCATTTCTTTATCCATCCTTTTTCTCCACAAATTGTCCAAGCAAAACTCGTAAAAGTGTCATTCTGGACGACACAACAAAAAATTCGATTTCACTTCGCGGATTTCCCAAATTTTTATTAACAAGGTCAACATAGTTAGGTCCCGTGCAGTTAAGATTCTTCTTTTTTAAAAATATTTATTTTGTGTTTTACGAGACATATCATTCTCTTATAAAAACATCACCTTTAATTCAAAAAATAATCAAAAAAATATACTTATTTCCTTTAGCGGAACGGGGCCTAATATTACAAAACGAGATGGAAATTATCAATTTTTAAACAATAAATTGCACCCACACATCACTTATAGAAGCATTATTAGAGCTATTTATTGACTAAAAATACAGAAAACAAAGATAAACACATCCCCTCAATAGTTCATCAATGTTGTTGCTCACTTGTTGCTAACATATCTCCATTATTGATGGGAAAAACCAGCAAATGCAAGCTATCCCAGCAGAAAGCATAAACAGAGAGAACAAATAAAAACAAGTAGAGGAACAAACTGGGAGTGATCATCAAAGATATTGGGCAACGAAGAGGTAGAGAGAGATTTTCTCTTGTAGCTAGCTAGACTAGAGATCAGTCACATTTTTCATGCCATAGAATCCAATGCCATGATGGTGCTGAGATTCATGGGGTGCATGTACTTGTTCGACCCCGACATGATCTGTTGCGCAATGATCTTGTTTGCCTTCTCCGACGGATGGAAAGCATCCCAGAACGCGTACTGTTCTCTGTTAGGGCACAAGTTGGATGCCGGCGTGCATAGTCCGAGCCCATTGTACGGTCCTTGCCCACAACATGCTATTTTTGATGAAACGAATCCTGCCCAACAATCAATCGAGGGTAAAAGCCAAAGATTTTGTTATTGTGAAATGGTATTGGTATTGTTCTGTCAGGGTCTGAATAGACTTGGATTTTAGTAGTAGATCGAAGAAGAAGCGGATACACGTACCATATGCTCGAGGATTAGCGATGAAATCCATGTGCATTTCCTGCGCATTGACAGAAATGAAGACATGGCTGCCTATTTTGTTGTTGAGGTTAGTAACCATTTGGACGAGTTGTGGGTTGAACAAGGCTGCAGCCCGTTGGAGATTAGTCGCGCATTCCCCGTTTCTGCTCCTCATTCCCAGTTCTGCTGGCACGCAGCCTAGCGGTCCTGTCCCAGTTACCAGCACCCTACGAGCCCCCAAATCGTACAATCTCTGCACATTTGGATTAATTCAAAAACTAGCTCCATTTTCAAAGACAATTGGAAAGCACAGCAAGTTGAAATGACTAAACATGATCGAAAAGGATTGCTAGTGTCCTACCTTTGGGCCGAACGCAAAGAAAATGAGCTCTATAGGTCACTCTAGAAGGATTTATTGAGACTTAATACTTCTCTCTCCTTGATTAAATGGATTTGATATCTCAATATTTAATGAAACAGTTCCTTGAAATAGAAGTCAAAATTAATCAAACAGTTCTATAAATTGACACGAGTTTTTTCCAAGTTCGCTTAATCATTTCAAGAAGTGCGATAAAAGATCAACTAGTTCTGGGCCTTTCGACTCTTATCTTGATCAGTCTTCTCTGTTTCTTCTGAAGAGATCCATACGTTCATCGTAAAAACGGAGGCACTAGGGTGTACCATATACTTCTTATGGATATGGAGACGAATCTTGTGACTCTTGAACCTACGTCGCGCGACACCAAAACAAATAGCATGCACTCTCTGGTGAATTGGGTCATAACTTGTACAGGTCTAATGAAGTCGTTCACAAGTCACGATTAATTAAAACGGCGGATGCAAGAATCTGCAATGGATCGTGTCGCTTAAGTTGCACGTTCCTTTCTACCATAACGTTTCGAATGAGAAGTTTTACCGTAAAATTTCTATAATTTGGAGTCGATGTGGAATCATGAATTTCATCATTGGTTCTGGATTTTTTTTCATGACATGCATTTTCCAAGTCTATTTGGACTACGATCAATGAACGAGTCCAAATGATCTACAAATTGAAGGGCAGAGGATTTTTGACGTTACCAAATGTTACGTGGTGCGATACGATATACCATACTACTTTTGATCACAAAAATACCCAGAGAGCAGAGGATTATTAGAATATGGACCAGAAGTTCAAATGGGCACACAAAATTGTTGAAATTGGCCAAGAAACTCAGAATGCGATAGAAGAGCTTACAGTTTTTACCTGCAAAATTTTCTGGTACTCAGAGATGAGAAAGGGGATATAAGCCGGGAGAGCGAATTGAAGGGACCTAGCAGAGAAAGGGATCAAATAGTAATTGTTGACGAAGTCGTTGCCGCCCAAGGTGATCAGAACGAGCCCCTGATTTACCAGCTTCTTAGCCTGGTCTTTCCCCACCAAGGCACTCACTCTTTGCTGGTACTGTTGGAAGTTTGCTAGCTGCTGGTATATTCTTATTATGTTTACCTGCCAAGATCGATAAATTTGGATTTCAATCGAGGGTAAAAGCGTAACGATCCAAACGACTTTACTGCAGACACATAGTCCTACAAACTCTCACATAGACGTTCCAAAAAAAAAAAAAAAAAAACTTTCGCGTAGATTGTGTGGATCCCGCACAAGAATAGTCGGATCTAGATCTTGCGAGTGAGGGAGCTTGTGAACTCGCATGCGTAAATTTTGGCGAGTGAGGGAGCTTGTTTACTTGGTTGCGTAAATCGTGGCGAGTAAGCTAGGGAGCTTGTGTAATCGTTTGCGTAAATTGCAGAGCAAATGCTCGGATTACGCAACTTTGGAAGATAGGATCCGGTAACACTTGTGTTCGTAATATGTCCCGTGCCAACGTAGACCTCACAAGTGAGGGAGCTTGTATAATTGCTTGCGTAAATCGTGGAGAAACATTGCTAGCTAGGAGCACAATTTTAAAACAACGGTTTAGAGACACTTGTTTTATTCGGAATCGTCAGATGCACACGTACAATATACGTCAGACGATTCTAGACGATAGTTCATTTAAAATTTGATCTGAGTGTTGTTGCTGGATTTTTTTATTTTTATTTTTTTGACATAAAAGGCTACCGTGATGAATGTTTTAGTTTGAAATGCCAAGGCCAGTGGGCCACCAGGATAAGTATCTTTGTTGTAGGTGAAGTTAAAATCTGGTTTTGGAGCTAGACACTATTAAATAGCAAAGGAACAAGGGTGCAATGGGCGGTCAGCGGTGGAATTGGTCCTCCAAGATTAATCGAGGCGCGCGTGAGCTGACCCGGCCGAACAGCTAAGTTATCGAAAAAACCAAAGGAAAAAAGGGTGGATAATGTTGGACTTACAAACTGGATACCGGTGTCGTTAAGTATTCCGACTCCGGCAGAAGCAAAGTTGGCTCCGACGAGTAGTTTCTGTCCCCTTAGCTCCGGACTCAGGTAAGGCAATGTGGGTTGGGAACCAATGTGCTGACCTGCAAAATCAAGCATAAAGGAATGAACCATGGTTCAATATGCCTGGCAAATCCTTCTCTGTCAAAAAAATTTTTTTTTTTTCGACGTACGGAGACTATATGTACCCAAGGATTTATCGACCGGGTCGAAATTCTAGGCACACCGCAGAAAAGATAGAAAGTAAAATACGAATAGGTATGTTATGGCGTCACTGGGCGGTCAGGTTATGAATATTAGTTTTTGTTTTGACAAATATGTAAAATTCGATCATTTCCATTTGTCAATTTTCACTCAATTTGATTTTTGAACCGATGATAATGCATGCATCACGATATGTAAAATGAACCATTCAAATCATCAAATGGGACCGTGGTGGGTAACACCCTAATTACTCTTTTTGTCAAATTGTTAGTTGACCATTTTTGTTTGTCAATCAAGTGGCATTCATCAGCGAATCCAGTAATTTAATTACTACTCTTGGATATTAGTGATGTGTGCGTGGGCCTAAGATTACCAACTGGGGTTAAGACATTAGGTGTGTCACAATCTCAGGCACATAATCTTTTAAAATGGCATTCGCTCTCGTTCTCGATCCTCGCTCTAAGCTCACGCTCTTAATTCGCACACTCACGAATCATGGTTGTTTGGAAGGTTTTTGAAAGACGCTGTCGTGCTCGAGCTCGCATTCTCCTACCCGCACACGCATTACGTATGTGTCTTAGGTCACAATCAATGACAAATTTAAATGTTCGAGAAAAGTACAAAACAGCAATACCTAATGTTCAAAGGAGAAGGTGAGCAGAGCATTAACACCCACACTTTTTATTAGTTTTAAAAAAAATTTGTTTACAAAAATTTTACGAACGATCATTATTAATACCGATTAGTATTTTTTTGGAAACAAAGATTTTGCATGTTTCTCTTCTTTACAAGTACCAAATTTTTTGACCAAAAGATAAAAATGAGATGAAAAATTAAGCAATGCTTGGACATTGCATATCTGCGCGCACGCGTAAGCTCCATAGATAAAGGTGATTAAGGTATCTATATAGATATGGGAAACAAAGAAAAAGAAGTACTATCACTTGAGTACTCAACTGATAAGATCAGCGATGTTGAGGCCATTGGAGAATCGGCCGGTGGGACGGTGCGTCGGATAATCAATGCCATAAGGAGGCGAATTCGCACGTGCAGTGGTGGCCAAGTAGTTGTTGTTGCCGGCGTCAACCAAAGAGTCTCCAAACACGAAGAACGCCCTGGCTGCCTCGGCTTGCGGAGCAACAAGTCCCACAGCCAAAATCAAGCCCAACGAAAACATCCGAAGACAATCAAGGATTACTGATGAGACAGCCATGACAGAGAAAGAGAAGTGGCTGAAAAAATTTGCCTTGGAAAGACAAAAGAAAGAGTAACCACAGTTGGGAAATTTAAGAATGACCACAAAAGCTACAGCAAGATCTTTGTAGAGGTTAAGTCCATATTTAATGGAACAGTTGTGGGATAACTAGGTTCTTAAATAGTAGATAATTTTGCACTAAATAACAGGGTATTGCATGGGTACACGCGTGTGTGTATCATAACTAAAGCTAGGGGCCTTATTGTGTTAGTTGGAAGATATCACGCGCTTTCCTCTGGCTTTAATTGGGACGTCCCCCAATTTTCTAAAAGTGAGAGGTGTGATTGATCCCAAAATTGCCTACACCTGAATTGTCAAAGTGGGTCCGGATTCTTCTAGTAAATGTTAGTGTGAACTATACTATATTCTTTTAGGTGTTTGTGATGTGTTTTTATTATATTCTTGTAGGTGTTTGTGAACTATACTATATTCTTTAGGTGTTTTTATATTCTTTTAGGTGTGTTTTTATAGTCTTTTAGGTGTTTGTGATGTGTTTTTATTATATTCTTTTAGGTGTTTGTGATGTGTTTTTACTATATTCTTTTAGGTGTCTGTGAACTATACTATATTCTTTTAGGTGTTATGTGATGTGTTTTAATTATAAGACTCCTTTAATTAATTTTTAATTACTCTTTCTCGTGTTATTATAATATACGTACATAACCCAATTGGGAATGACTCTCTATCCGGCTCACGACCATTAAGGCCCCGTTCAACTTTCTTTCTAACCCTTCTTTTTTAAAAAGAGGGTAATTTCAAACTCAAACGTAACGAAAATGAAAAATAATTTCCGATTTTTTTTGCACCGTTTAAAAAATTTCAATGAGATCTATCAAATAAAATTTATATTGTAGAAAAATTATTTGCGTAAACACATAATTTTTGAGTTTGAAATTATCTTCTTTCTGAAAAAGAAGGTTTTGAAAAAAAGCGGAGCCTAAACCAGCAACCGATCCTACTGTTCATCAGCAGGGACCCAATAAAACAGGGTAAAATTCTATACGAACAAGCCGAACGTAAAAATAGATAGCATGCAAGTAAAAGTCGAACACAGACCATATGCATCTTGAGGAATTTGGGGATGGTGCTGTGCAGTGGTGTGCGTAGCACCGTGCTGCGCACTTCAGAGCCGTTGGATCGTACATCTGACGGCTTGAAGTTTATCTCGGCAATGAACGGCTCTCAATCGTTGGTTGCCGATAAGAGATCCAAGCCGTTAGATGCATGATCCAACGGCTCTGAGATGCGCAGCACGTTACTCCTTCTTGAGGCCCCAAATTTCCTAATGACTACCACCGGTATGCACTTTTTGAGATGTTTTCACACTCTTTTACAAAAACCAGTAAATTTGCATACAAAAGTCAAGAGTAGTGAGTAATTTCAAGTCATTAACGAAGAACTTTTTCCTCCACTTGCTTGTTTTAGAATTCCCTTCCCATTTCATTACACTCAACAGCCACCTAAGCAAAATTGGACAACACGGAGAAAAGCCAAAAGGGGGAGAAAAAGGCGCTAAATCACTCTTCTTTTAGGTGTAACAAGTTTCTTGTTTTGTTTTGTTTTGTTTCGTTTTTTTTTTTTTTTTTTAATTTTTAAAATTTCCATTTCCATTCTGTAATACTCCACTCAACAACCAACTAATTAAGCAAAATTGGACAAGACGGAGAAGAACCAGACAAAAAAGGGACACAAAAGGTACTAATCACTCTTTGTTAGGTGTAACAACCGGGGTAAATAGAAAATCTTGTTATCTTTAATAGTATTTATCGATCCCTCAGGGGAACTAGATCTTACTCTCAAGAAGCTGTAGGATCGAGAGCGACAATCGCGTCTCAGTAGAGAAGGGATATAGCCAGGGGAACTGGACTGTGACTCTTCTATATAATGCATTATAGAGAAGTTGACCGTCGAGGTGGTAGGAACCATACTGGTAGGGTAAAGGGGAGTCTAAATGACGGTAGAGGTGGTTTGGTAGTCGTAGTGGTCAAGTGTGAAAACCTTCCCGAAGAGAATCCCGCACCTGTTGTCTGTAGAGATGTTGAGTTGTATACTAGGCAATACCCTAGAAAAGTTGAGTTGTATATTACCAGCTACTGTTAACTTGAGTTATAGCTTTTGAGCCATGTGGTTACGCTTAGGGTTAACAGCTCAACTGGTGCTAGTCGTTACGTCAAGTGATAGTGTTAGTGTTGTAGACAACCAAATTAGGCTTTGTGACGTGACAAGCATCACCTTAGGCGAATCCCCATGATTAAACAATATCTGATTATTTGACGAAGTGTAGAAAGCATTATGAACTTTGTGAAACTCTTACAGAATGAACAAAAATCCTAAAACTACGGATATGAGTGCCGAATGGAACTTAAAATATGTAGAAACATGCGGAAACGTCATTCAGCTTTAGTGGCTCCGATGATCTATAAATTGGTTTACTTTCGACCTAAAACTACGGATATGAGTGCCGAATGGAACTTAAAATGTGTAGAAGCATGCGGAAACGTCATTTAGCTTTAGTGGCTCCTGTGATCTGTTATGGGTTTGATATACTGAGTTGACTCACCTATCTTGATTGGGATTCATATGGAATGCAGGAAACGATTTTTCGACGAACTGATATGACATCGTTGTTGATTGAGTGGGTCATGGTGTGTATATATATACTGTCCGGATCCCATAAGGGATCCCTTACGGTCTTACCGTGCGGGACTTCCCTTTCCTGAACGAATTGCAACGATCCGAGCCGCTGAATGTGTTCAAAACGTGATTTTAAGGGTATCCCCTAGAAATTAGCAAAAAAATTGATTGGGAAGGGCTTGATCCGAGCAGTTTTTTATTGAATGGAATTTTTTACTGAACCATTCAATAAAAAACTGCTCGGATCAAGCCCTTTCCGATCATTTTTTTATTGATTTCTCGTGAGTACCCTTAAAATCACGTTCTGATAACTTTAAGTGGCTCGGATCGTCGCAATTCACTTAGGAAAGGGGAGTCCAGTACGGTAGCGCTGTGCGGGATTCCTTATATGTATATGCATGGTGTTTAAAGAAAAGTAGCCAGCTAGATTTGTACGTGCATGTAATAAATAGTACTACAAGATTTCTGGTCAGTCAATTACGATGGTACGTTATGGACATCTGCTTAATTAACACATGCAGCAAATTGCTCGTCATTCAGCAAAATTTTTATGCAGCAATTTCTGACAATATATTTCCAGCAGGATTTTCATTTTTGACCATTGTTTATAAGGAATGTCACATCATGAAAACTACGTTTGGATTTCATGGTTTCGCTGATAACTTCCACAAAAGAAAACTTATAAGTCACGTAATCTCCCATACGGTAGCGCTATTGTTACTCTGATGAATTTTATTAATTTACGTCACATTAGGAATCGATTATCACATAAGAAGATCTCGGTTCCAATTCTCGAGCCCTCCTCTACGTAGCATAGGGACATTCCCTGAGATCGAGCTTCTTGCGATCTTCTACTTGATACATCAATTTAATATTCTAGTGAATGAACCCCAAATGGGAATATTGTGACAGGAAGGGAAAAACATGTACGAAGAAGAAGAAGAAGAATACTGATGTATTGTTACAATTATAAAAACCTGATGTTATAATTGTTGGCACTACAAATTGAATTAAGGTTATTGAATTAGCCAAAAGAAAGACACAAATTTTAGTGATAGATTGAACTTCTATCAATTGGACAACCTGCTTTTATTTTTTAAAGTTGGGGCAAACTGTGAAGAGATTGACTTATTCACGGAGGAGTCGTTAATAAGCAATTTGCAGAGCTGAATGACCTCAGCAGTCTGTTTTGGCTTTGGACGGTCCGGATTTAAATAAAACTTTTCCCTGGAAGAGTTAGCAAACTCTTCCAGGGAAAAATTTCATTTAAATCTGAACAGTCTAAAACTAAAATACACTGCCGCGATGTACCTCCGTAAACACTATTCACAAAAACAGACATAATAAAGTTTTTCTCAACTGTGAATTTGTCAATGGAAAGACTTGAATCAAATGACTGTTTCGGCTCTTGAAACTAATTTCCAAACAAGAAAAGTTGACAAATTTTACTTGGCACACAGAGGGGGAAAAAACAAACATTCTTTTATTCAACAAAATACGTATTTTCTTTTACATCATTTCGATCCGAACATTTATTTACTATGGCTATGTCGAAACAGATAAATACATTAATTCATGGCTAAACTTTTTTGTCCGAAAATGTCCATAACACCACTACTATTCTATACCACAATCATATCACACGAGGGTAGAATCACAGAGTTGGAATGCTTTGCTCATTCCTGAAAAAGTTACCAGGATCGACCTTGGTCTTCACATGAGCCAACCTCTTAAAGTTGATCCCATAGTATTTCAAACCCCAAATGCTTGCTTGTTCATAGCTTGTAAAGTTCCCTTTGTTATTTACCCCCAAGTCAAGATCTCTGTAGTTGAGATATGCAGATCTTGGATTCTTGGTAACATAAGGAGTCATGAAACTATAGAACCTTCGGATTGCTCTCATATTCCTGTTCAATGCACTTTTCCCCGCTTCAGTCCACGAGACTCCGTAATGAATGCTGAATAAGGTCCCCGCTCTATGGGGGAAAGGCGTTGCGGATTCTGAAATCTCGCTTAACCTTCCACCATAAGGACTAAATTGCATGTCGATGTCCTCGGGATATTTCAGGACCATTCTCCATATGGATTCAAGCCCGGCTTCGGAAATGGGCTCGGTCACGTAGTCCGATTTTCCCTTGAAATATGAACCAGAATATGTCACCAACGAACTTCTGTTCAACAAAATTTCAAGCGGTTCTCCACTAACACCTGCAAAATAGAGTATCGAATCGATCCAACTCATTTCGATACAGTCTGATCTCACCAAACCCAACTCAGGAAAGCTTTGTTGCATCAATGGGAGGAGTGTGTCAACTCCACCAAGGTACAAGGTCACGAATGAGGCTTGTACTGTTTCTTTTCCGTCTTGGCTAGAATTGGCTTTTCCCGGAAAGATCCTGAGAAGTAGCTTTTCATCAATTTTCTCGGCAATGTATTGCCACTTGTGTACAATCTTAGTGGCATTTTGTTCCAAGGTTCTATTAACGGTGAAAACAGTGACGATTTTGGGAACTTGTACAAGCTTAATGTGCCATGCGATAATAACACCAAAACTAGCGCCTCCACCTCCTCTAATGGCCCAAAATAGGTCTTCCCCCATCGACTTCCGATCAAGAATTCTTCCATTTACATCAATTAATCGAGCATCAATGATGTTATCAACAGCGATCCCATAATTACGGGACATCATCCCATATCCTCCCCCACTAAAGTGTCCACCAACACCTACTGTAGGGCAAACACCGGCTGAAAAGCCAAGAGTTGGACTTTTCTTAGCTATGGTGTAATAAAGTTGACCGATCGTGGCCCCGGCTTGAACCCATGCGGTGCTATTTTCGACATCAATATTGATTGATTGAAAATTTACTAGGTCAACCATGACGAACGGGCCCTGGTAAGAGAGGTAAGAGAGACCCTCGTAGTCATGACCACCACTCCGAACCCGGATTTGCATGCCATGCTTTTTAGAGCAATAAATGGCTGCTTGGATATGGGATTCCACCAATGGTGTAATGATGACGAGAGGTGATTTGGGGATTGGGGCGGGTGGTAAGAGTCGCTCCAGTCGTATTTCGGATTCCAAAATGGATTGGTACGAAGAGTTGTAAGGAGTGTAAATAACTTTGGAGATTGAGTTGGAATTAGGAGAATGAAGGGAGAGGCATTGAAGAAAATCCTCGTGAGTATGAGCTGAAGTTGCCCATAAAATCAAGGAAAGAAGAGAAATTATAAGTGAAAGCGATGAAGCATTTGGAGTCTTCATTTTTGGATTGGATGATGATACAATGTTATACAAGGCCTGTTATTTATAGTGCTAATGTGAGGTTCCTTGAGAGGTATGAAATGTGACTTTTCCAAGCTTCTACGTTCATGTCTATCAACAATTAAGAACTTCATATAGAGAAATTTCAAACGAAGAAAATGAGGAATTTTTCCTTTAACAGGTTACAAGTGAAAAATAGGCCTAATATACGACTGCAATTGCTGCTACTAGTAATTGTTATTTGGATTTGGATTATCTCCGGTTCAAAGATGACTTGTTCATGGGCCTATCCAAGGACAGAATCAGGATTTTAACCTAACAGTGGTGAAATATATACTAAAACAATAAAAATATAAATTACAATATCGATGTATACTTGCCCCTGACTCCATCCTTAGGCCTATCAAGTCCCACATCAATTGATGCTCTAATTCTTGAATTATGAGCTCCCGTGAGTTTACATATACTTCACTAATACAGAAATCATATTATTGACCTTGTTTGTGATCGATGGTAATTGATTTTGGCACATTAGTTTTGGATAATCACACTTCAATATTTGTATTTTAGTGTTCAAAATACACACAAAATGAGCACTAAAAGATAGATATTAGAATGTGGTAGTAATATTCGGAGTGCGAAAATCATTTTCTTTTGTGATCTGTACAGCATATTTTCAAGCATGAAGTTGTTCAATAACTACAAAATGTGAAAACTTTATATCCTTTTAAAAATTAATTGGCAATAAGTGGAGATGTTCAAAATGTTATTAACTCTCATTTCGTACCCAAACAATGTGACACAAACTACTCTAATACCTTTCTCACGTGTAGCCGCATTAATGTCCGTCACGTGTGGCTATTTTTTGAGTCCTATCATTGTGTAACTTTTCTAGGTCTGTCATCATGGGGTGTGGGTTTGATTTAATTTTTGTTATAAAATTTGGGATGGAATGGGCCCACTCTAATATCATGTGAAAACTTTATATTCATCTCAAAATTAATATCAATAATGAATGCAGAGGTCTCAAATGTTATTAAATAATCTCACATTTCAGACACAAGCAATATGGGACAAACTACTCAAACACAAAATATTCAATTTTTTTTCCTTGCAGACGAAATATGGCTGTTTAAAAGTAGCTAGAGTTTTATGGGCATGTAAATCAAACATTTCTGGTAAGTCAATTATGATGGTTATTGATATGAAATAAAACATTTCTATTCGAATTTCTAATTCATAGTATCTCTGGGTCCCTGAGGCATATGATTGTGGAGTGATGTCGCCTCTTTGTGAGGTTTCTTTTCTCCGGCTTGATACCTTGTGCTGATGGTCATTTTAATCTTTGTAATTTGTTTTCAAAGATTAATAAAATCCTTTTTGACCGTTCAAAAAAAAGTCAAGAAAATCCCAAAACAAGCGCCGTGTCTATGAGCTGAAGTTGACAATGCATGGGGTAGGAAAACAATTCTCTCTCGATTTGTATATATGGGGTAGGAAAACTTTTCTCTGAAAAATACTTCCAGTGAAATTTTCTTTCAGAATAATTAACTTATTAATGCTTAGTATTTTCTTTTGGTCATTCTCAGACCTTTTGAGGTTTCTTGTAAGGTACGTATGAGATTAGACTTCTCCAGCTTCTTGATATATTTATGCCTATTTGCAAGAAACTTAGAAAGTTCAAAAGAAGACATGCACAACTTTACTTCCCAGACAATGAATACTTGATAAAATTAATTAGCTTCCTTCCTTATACAATTCCTATTATTCTATTCGAATTTGTTTTTCTATTCGAATTTGTTTTTGGATTGCAGAAGGATCGATCATTTATAATAGTTCTCAAAAAAGAAAAGAGAACACTCATGGACTTTCCCCTGCCCGACTAGCTTCCAGAAGTCTTACAGTTATTGGTTATGACGGTGAGGTGGGGCAAGTGATTAGGAGGATTGCCCATCTAAGCCACATTGCTCATCTAAGCCACATTGCTCATCTAAGCAATTCAAAGAGGTTACTCTATCTATTACCAATTAATTTAAGGTTAGAACTCTTTAAGAAATCTAACATGGTATCAGAGCTACGTTTTGGGTGGCCTCACCTCGCGTGGTCAAGTCCTCGTCGCCCGATCAGTCAATTGCCTCACCTCATCAATTCATACCTCATCGTGCATCTGGATTGCATGTGAGTGGTCGCCCGAGTCAAATCTCTTGGTTTCCTCAATTCGTACCTTCACGTGCATCTAGGCTGCACGTGAGGGGGCGTGTCAAACATAATTCCATATCGCTCATCTAAGCCATCCAAACTTAGTTAATATATTTGGTATAGGTTACTCCACCTATTGCGAATTGGTTTTAAGTTGGAATCCTACAAGAAATCTACATGGAGGAAATTGATGAGGAGCGTTATAGAGCCATGTTGGCTTCGGATTAATGTTTATGGTTTGAGGAGTTGTTTAGGGAGATGTCTCTTCGATTGAGTGTTGTTTTGAGTCTTAGGTTTTGTGTGTGTTTGAGTTTTATGGTGTCTCTTTGATAGTTGTGCTGTTTTGTCATTGTTGGTTCCTTGTCAACTTTGGATTATTATTCTCTCTCTTCGGGTCCCTGAGGCATATGATTGTGGAGTGATGTCGCCTCTTTGTGAGGTTTCTTTTCTCCGGCTTGATACCTTGTGCTTATGGTCATTTTAATCTTTGTAATTTGTTTTCAAAAATTAATAAAATCCTCTTTGACCTTTCAAAAAAAAAAGTCAAGAAAATTCTAAAACAAGCTCCATGTCTATGAGCCGAAGTTGACAATGCAATCAGGGGAGGAAAAGTTAGAAACGTCAAAAGAAGATATGCACAACTTTACTTGCCAGGCAATGAATACTTGATAAAATTAATTGGCCGAGAATTCATGCTAGCTAGCTTCCTTCCTTATACAATTCCTATTATTCTAGATTTACTTCAACAAGAATCACACGAAATTGAATTATTAGAAACCTAGCTTGCTTTGATAAAAAGCAACTCGCGCGTAACTTCTCATATAAACTATATATGTTGAGACCAAATTAAGTGGTGTATATATATAGGATTGTGATTTTGGCACTCCAAAAATTGATGGAGGGGCTCCAAAACTGCACTGTATTGATACACAAAACGACGTCGTTTTGGAGCCCCTCCATCAATTTTTGGAGTGCTAAAATCAATTTCCTATATATATATATATGTACTAAATTAATGTGTTGTTTCAAACTAGCTAGCCACGTGTTCGTGTGTGTGTATATACTCACAGCATTCAACCCATCTATCTATATATCTATCTATATGCCGCCTCAATATTCTCCCATTGAAATCCTGCACGCCCTTTGAAATTTAGAGCACTTGGAATATGAAAAAATAAACACGACAAGAAATCTTGCATACAACCATTGACGTCCTAACGTTGTACTTAATTAGTTATTGTTATGTTTGTTTTTCCCTCTTGCAGAACCATCATGGCCGGTGCTTCACAAGAAAATAAAACACCTTACATATACACACACACACACACCCTTATTTTGGTTGAATGTGGAAGTCGCTGGTAGCCGTTGGATTGTGATTTCAATAGTCCAGATTTTAATGAAACATTTCCGATAAACTTTCAGCAGATCCGGACCATTGAAATCATGATTCAACGGCTTACAACAGAAGTCCGCAAATAATATATATATACACATATATAAGGGCCTTCTAATGAGAGCGCCCTTATTTTGGTTCTTTGCGGAATTCTATTGTGATGTGTTGGATCGTGACTTCAATGATCCGAATCTACTGATGGTTTATGATTGGTCACAATTAACTTTTCTTTGAAAAAGTTTTATTAAAATTTGGACTATTGAAATCACTATCCAATGGCTGAGATCGATGTCCCCAATTTACTCCTCTAAAGGTGACCTTAGACGAAGCCCACTAAACAGTGTGTGTGTGTGTATATATACACACATACTGTTTGTGTTCCTTCAAAGATTAATAATTTAAAAGATTATTGTTCAAAAAAAAAAAAAACGTAATATTTTTGTGACATGTGGCTTCCACTAACAATTTTTTTCACTTTTTTGGTTTTGTTCTTATTTGATTTTTTCCGCATTTGTTCGTTTTGCGTCAATTTTTTTTTTTGACCTTTTAATTTGTCTCAACAAGACCAATTGGAAAAGTTAAATTTTTTTACTTTTACTCAAATATTTTGAACAAGGACCACTTTTAAGTAAAAATATTTTGAACAAGGACCATTTTTTACTTATAAGTGGTCCTTATTTAAAATATTTAAATAAAAGTAAAATTGTCTCGAGACGTTGCGGTTCAAACCTTGTAACTTTTCTTTTGCTTGTATAGTTGTATCAGCTGCAGAAAGAAAATCATAGTTGAAATTGTATCTTAAACCAAATTGGTTAGTACAAGTACAAAAGGTGAATTTTTCGCCCATAGTCTTCAGATATGACATGACATCAAATGCGGAAAATTATGCCAAGGTAGGCATCCCCATTTAACACGTTTAGGAATTGTCATAGATACTCCTCTTACTTTTAAGACAAAATTCTAGCTAATGACCTCATTGAGAATATGCTACCCCTTTGAGAAAGTAAGATCAAACATATATCTCCCTAGCTAAGTTGATCGATAACTTGATTCTTTTTTTTGTTAAGGGCAAAATTTTTTGTTAATCTTGAAAATAATGTTAGACTAATAAGAGCAAGAAAAATGCATCATGTTCATATAGAGCAATCTTTTTTTTTTTTTTTTTCCGGCATATACAGAGTAATCTTCTACTCAATTTGAACCTCAAATCAACAATTAGCAAGAAACCAATCAAGGACACTCTATGGGACAAAGCAACCTAGCTAAAAAGGCCTAAACACAACACCCTAATGGTTTAAAAAATCCAAATTTTACATTAAGCTCATTAGCACCTATGGGGCCCGTTTGGATATAGGATAAGGATTGATGGTATTAGTTATGAAGGGGGATAAGATATTAAGGGGTATTATATACTCCCTCCGTCCCTATTTAATTGTCCACTACTGTTTTGCGTGCATTTTCAACGGCTTATATCTTTCGATATATATTACTAAAAATATGCATTATGGATCTCATTTGATAGAGCTCAATTTATTCTATAAGACAATGATTTAAAAAAACAAAAAACATAATATACGTCAAGAGATAAAAACTGTTGAAAATGCACGCAAAATTGTAGTGGACAATTAAATAGGGACGGAGGGAGTAATAAAGGTGGGCCCACATTGATGTGACGGGAGAATTAAATAGTACTTAGTTTGAATAAAGGATAAAATGGAGGGGATTAGGTTGTTTTGTAGTAAAAATGGAAGAGAGATGGGATATTATCCACGGGTTTTATGTAATAACACCCCAGGACCTCCTCATAAATAATCCCTCTCCGGGGTATTAGGAGATACAATATAATCCGGGGCTTAGCTAATACCCCCTCTATTTTACTTCTAAAACGAGGTCTTAAGGCTGGGCCCACGGACTAAAAAGGGATATCACAATTCCCTTTTACAATACCCCATCCAAACAGGCCCATGGATCTCACACCCGGATTTACAATATAAAGCACAAATACGGGCCAAGCAGAGCCTGAACAGGGGCCAAACTCAGCCCAACACCCATCGATATGGCCACCACCACCGTTGCCATGCCCATCACATATAAAGGGACGAGCCGCAGCTACGCCATCGCCGAAGACCTGGGGAACAAGCCCCTGTCGGAGAACGGCTCGTCCGCCCCTCCACCAAGCCGCCCACGCCCATTAGCATTCATCACCGATGTTCGCCTCCCCTTGCCGCACGCCGTCCGCACCCCATTTCCTAGCGGTCCGGTCAAACAGTACCGCTGCCTAAAAACCCATAAAAACCAGCCGCTGCTCAAACCGTTTGCCGTTTGGCGCCAAACCAAAGAAACCCAAAAGTCCACGCCAGTGGCCACGAGAACTTGGGCAGACTTGATTCACACTATATGAAAATGTCACGCGGAAATTTGGTCATGATACAATGGGAAAATGCTGTAATTTGGCAATCTCTCTCTAATGATGTACTGTACATGTTATTTTTCTTCCCAACATTTTTTTTTTGATAACTAGGCGTCGACGTCAAATAATGCGCACCTCAGCTAATTTTGAAAGATCAATCCTACCATCCACTAGCCGGGCCCATCAAAATTCTACTCATGGACTGATCCCAAAAGAGTTGATATCACTTGAAAGATTCATAAATTTGTGTATAAATGTTGATTTTTGTAGATTGGAGTGATGTCTGCATATGTATTTATCTGGGTTGGGTTTGATCATCTTCACCCAGAGAGAGAGAGAAATGATGTATCAAGTTAATATAGGCACCACCTTTAGTAAGAAGTATCAAAATGGAGGTGGAAACAAGGGCAAAGTATGGATTATCTCCCTATGGTTTAGGCCTTTCGCGCATCACTTCCTTAACTTTTTGAAATGACCAATTTATCTCCTCGTGGTTTTGGACTAAAATGCCCATCAAGTTTTCCTTCCAAATTAACGAAAGGTGTGCTACACATGCCAATTTTGAGAGTTGAAATGAAAAATAAGATTAAATGAAGTTAAACTCTATGTAAGAAGACAACAATACCCTTGTCCTTCATCTCCCCTAAACAATATGAATCAACCCACCATCCACCCCAGCCTCCCCCATTTTCAAACCTTCAATTAACCCGAAATTGTATTCTTACTTGTGCCTAATCAAACAAATTGAACACAATTTTTTGCTGTAATTTTTGGTTTCCCCATGGATTAGGGATCTCTCTCTCTCTCTCTCTCTCTTTGTGCGTAGGAATAGGTTCAGGGATGGCTGTGGGATAAGCCCAGATGGTAGGTGGTGTGTTAACGATGGCGGTGGCGGGTGAAAGGTGTAGTTGTGGACCTGTGGTTGTTTGCGGTGGTGGTGAATGGAAGGTGGTGGAGGCGGTATGCGGTGGTGTGAGAGGAAGAGATTGAGATTTGAGAGGGAACTGAGCGCACTAGGTAGCAGCAGCTACGGCTTCTGTGTGCGCAGTAGTGCTGCGTGTCAACGGTGGCGGCGGGTCGGCCATGGCTGTTGTGTTGCTCTTCCTCGTTCTCTGGGTTTTATTTCACTTGTGGAGGAAGAGAGAGAGTACGGGTGTATATCACACACAGAGAGAATGCATTGACAGAAATTTAAAAAGAAATTTGGAAACTACAATTCAAATTTTAGGAGTTAAAATTTTGGTTATCACAAAAGCAAAATTCAATTTTTGTCCAGTCTGTTTTTGAATATCGGAGAAGTAATTGTTCTCAACTTAGCTATGTTGATAGAGAAGGCAGAGGGGTACCACAGTCATTTTCACGTCTGCTGTTAACGGTGTTAGAATAGCATATTAGTCCGAAACCACGAGGAGGTAAATATCATTTCGAAAAGTCAGAGAGGTGATGAGCCAAATGCCTAAACCATAGGGAGATAATCCGTACTTTGCCCTGGAAATAAAGATCATTTTTTGGTTGGAGATGAGAGTTAGCTGTGAATTTTGCCCATGTAGCAGACCACTTCCCAGGAATTGAAACAAACAATCGGAGCATACCTTCTCTCTTTCCTCTCTCCCCAAAACAAAAATCAAAGCCTTTGAGTTGTGGATCAAAGGAAATACTCTTGGTAGTATTGCCTCACTGGAGATGTATTAGCACCGGCCAGAGATCAAGACTAAATTGGATCAAGTACGGAGATAAGAATACTTCATTTTTCCATGCAACGGTGAATCAGAGAAGGCAGAGGAATCAAATTTCAAAGATCAAAGATAATATGGGGATCTAGTTAACGGAGGAGAGGGGTATCAACGAGCATTTGCAAAGTCACTTTTCTTCTCTCTTCAAGTCAAGTGGGCAGAGGGATTTTAGCTCAATTCTTCAGAATGTGGAAGGGTGCTTTACAGATGGGATGAACAGAACTCTTACTAGAGCGGTGATGGACTTGGACATCAAAGAAGCAGTTTTCCAATTGGGGCCCCTCAAAGCACCAGGTCCTGACGGTTTCAATGGTTTGTTTTTTCAACTTTGGGACACGGTGGGACCTGAGGTATGCATGGCAGTGAAGGATTTTTTCGTTTTGGGCAGCCTTGTTAGGGACTTTAATCTTACGGATTTGGTTCTGATTCCTAAGGTGCAATTTCCTGAAACTCTATCAAACATGAGACCAATTAGCCCCTGCAATTTTTATCTCAAGATCATCACAAAGATTCTTGCCAACCGTCTCAAACTTATTCTGAAGACTATTATATCTCTGCAACAGTCAGCGTTTGTACCTGGAAGGATGATCCAAGATAGTATCCTCATTGCCCATGAAGCATTCCATTTTCTAAAGCACAAGAAGAAGGGAAAGGACAATTTTATGGCAATTAAGCTAGACTTCAATAAAGCTTATGACAAGGTGGAGTGGGATTTCCTTGAGGCTTTAATGAGGAAGTTGGGATTTGCAGATGTGTGGGTTGATTGGGTGATGGAAACAGTAACTTCAGTTAATTTCTCCGTGCTAGCAAATGGTGAAAGCAAAGCATGTGTATCTCCTGAACGTGGCTTAAGGCAGGGCGACCCTCTCTCACCCTACCTCTTCTTGATAGTTAAGGATGTTCTCTCCAAGCTCATTCAGGAGGAGCTTAGAGGTGGCCACTGGCAAGTATGCGAATCAATAAGTATAGCCCTATTTTGTCGCATATTTTCTTTGTGGATGATGCCATTATTTTTCTGAAAGCTGAGTTGAAAGAATGTAGTATGATTAAATGTGTTTTAAAGAAGTATTGCAGTGCTTCAGGCCAAATGGTGAGCTTTGAGAAATTTGGTGCGTTCTTTTCTTCTAATATGTGCGAGGTGGATAGGCAATTGTGTTGTGATTTATTGGAGATTAACCCCTGAAAGGAGATTCAAAATACTTGGGTCTCCTTTTTGGGGCAAATCAAAAGCTGAAGCTTATACTTTTTTGGTAGAGAAGGCTATGGGCAAAATGCAGGGCCGGAAAAACAAGCTGATATCAATGGGAGGGAAGGAGACTCTTATTAAATCTGTGGTCCAGGGGATTCCAACTTTTGCGATGGCCTGTTTTCTGTTGCCAAAAAAGTTGTGTGGTAAGTTGGATGCTTTAGCTCGGAATTTTTGGTGGAAGGGCAATCCGGAAGACAAGGGAATTTGTTGGGCCTCGTGGGAAAAGTTGGGTATGGCTAAAGAGGAGGGAGGTTTGGGCTTTTGGAATCATCGAGCTTTTAATGAGGCAATGCTTGCACGCAATGGGTGAAGGCTATTGATGAATCCAGATGCTTATTGGGCGAGGATCCTAAGGGGATTTACTTCCCCAAAACTTCCTTTCTTCAAGCATCAAGGGGCAGTCGGGCATCTTGGGCTTGGCTAAGCCTTCTACATGGAAGGAATCTCTTGATTAGAGGGCTTAAGTGGCAAGTCCAAGACGGAAAGAGCATTGATTTCTGGAACGAAGCATGGGTTCCCTCGCTGCCAAATTTCAAGGTTCCTGTGAGTAAGCCGCCCAACAGTGTCATTGGTAGGGTAGCTGACATCATAGACCCCCAATCAGGACAATGGGACATTTTGAAATTGGAAAATGAGGTACCAATAGAACTGGTGAATGCGGTGAAAGATATTCCCATTTCCCATGTGGAGAGAGCAGACCAATTGGTGTGGCATTTCAACTCAAATGGAAGCTATTCGGTCAAGTCGGGGTACCATGTAGCTCATCAAGATCTTATGGATGGGGGACATTCCAAGCCTGGTCCCTCTGTCAAGCTTGGGAAGGATTTCTGGAGGGCTGTGTGGAAGATGAAAGTCCCAAATAAAATTAAAAGCTTTTGGTGGCGAACCTGTTTGGACATTTTGGCAACCAAAGGTAATCTATTCAAGAGGAAATGTGCTAGAGATAATGTTTGCCCCATTTGTGACAAGGGGGAGGAAAGTACTGATCATATGCTTTTTTTTTTTGCCCATGGGCCAATTTGATCTGGTTTGGAATATTAAACCTTTTGGGGATCTAGGAGGTAATTGAACTGTTGCAAAAAGGGCAGCTGATATGATTGAGAAGTTGGGCTCCAAAAGCGGAATAGAGTTTATGGGCAGGATGGCCACTATTGCTTGGAATATTTGGAAAGGGAGGAACGATTACGTGTTCAATCGTGCGATGGTTATGTTGGAAATAAGTGAATTGGAAATTGACTCCAGGGTAAACCATTTGATTTGGTTGTACTTTATTTGTCGTGCAATGGATAAATAAATATGGAGTAATTAAAATTGTTTAATTTGCCGCCGAACCGGGCCATGCGTGGTGGCAGGTTCATAAAATTCTAAGGCTTAAAGTTTGATGGGTACTTGTTGTAATTAATTTAATTAGTTACTTCATTTTTACAACCTTATTGAATTGGTTTTAATGTTGGTTCATACACCAACATGTGGCAAATTACCTATCAATGCCAATGCTTCAATTTTCCGTGGCACCTTTCTTTATGAATGTGTCCCTTGGAAAATGAAGTGGTGTGTTGGTTAGGCATTGATAATTCCGGAGTGTTGTGTCTCTTCGGCCGAGACGGCTTCGAACAATTGCATCTTTTTCTAACACCATTTCGAACAGTCATCGTTCCTTTTCGTTCGGGTGCCTACTTCTCTATAAATAGGACCCTTCTCCTCCCATTTCAATACAGAAAAAAATTCCTGCATTCATAACATATATATTCTGAGAGAGTTCTGCACAATTTCTTGGTTCGCCCGTTGAACAGATTGTAGTGCTACTTCCGTTCTTCGAAAATCGAGTAATCCTGGGAGGCAAACGTTCAAGAGACCCAAGAGCACCGGTGTGGGGGACGAAATTTGCTTTAAGGATATAGTATTCTCCATAAAAATACTAGCCTCGATTGCCAATTTCCGGACGCCTGAAATTGGTCCAGTAAGTTTCCTAATATTGTTTCTTTTTGGTGTGTAGCGAATTTCCAGTGATAAACGAATCCCGGTTCCAACAGGTTAATCCTCAGAAAACCATTGCATCCATTCTCCACACAGAGATGGAAAGAGTCGATACTCCAGTGATTACAACAGTCCATATGGATAACCCTTTAGCTCAGGACGAAGTGTCCACCTAGCGGGCTCTGGACTTTGGGAAGTTTAAAGTCAACTGTGATGTTGCAATCTCAGTAACTAAGAATGCTAGCAAAGCTGCTGTGGTTCACCGGAATTGGAGGGGAAAAGTGTTGAAAGGGGCTGCAAAAACAGTGAATGCTTGTTCCAGCCTTGGAGGTGAATTGTATGCTATTAGCGTTGCTTGTGAAATGCTACTTAGGCTGGGAATGAAAGAGGTTGTTGTGGAATCTGACAACAAGCAAGCGATACCCCTTAGCGTCTCTGAGCTGGTACCACCATGGAATGTAAGAGCCCTAGTGTTGGATATTCGGCAGTATGCCAAAGAGGGAGCGTTTATTTTCAATTGGGTTCGACAGTCCGCTAACAAGGTGGTGCATGAAGTAGCCTCTCTTGCTTTACATAGTTCTCTACCTTGTAATTGGATCTTGAATCCACCTTTATCTCTTGTATCAGTTTTAAATCTGGATTTTAATGAAAGCCAGTGAAGGCGTATTTGGCTATTTGCGGATCGAAAAAAAAAAGAAGGTATTGCCTCACTGCATTAGACTAATAATACTTGGAGACTGAGCACGCTATTCACCCGAATACCGATTTCGGACTGGAGGTAAATCGAACACAAATTAACTTTCTGCAAGTTTCGATTACTAATTATCGCTTTCACAATAATAGAATTCATGTAGTCTCCAATCACTAATAGTTGCTTTCATGGCGAAAATTTAAAGATGAAATATTATTGCGCCAATTTCTTTACGGTGACTACCTTCATATCCATTTGGTGGGGAAGCTGCCATCAAAGTTCATATAAAAGATGTTTAGGACCCTCAATTGGGTCATTTGACAGAATGGAAAAAATGGGTTGTTCAGTGCGTAGGTATGATTGAGGGATTGTTCGTCGATTTTGTTTTCCTATGATGTTTGGCACATTAACAAGTTAAGCTATTGGATGTCTTAACTATAATCCAGTGTGATTGTCTGATAATGATATATATCTTTGGCTTCTCTGTATCATGAGGCATTGATTTGTTTTTCTGGTCTAATGTAGGTATGGAATTCAAGGCGTGGTGCGATGAAGACAGGGTTTTATCTGACACCTTTTGTTGCAATTATTTTCATAGCTGCACTTGCGACAGTCGAGAGATTTTTATAGCTGAACAATTCGGATCATCTTTTTGAAATTCAAAACGGTCACAAAGCAATATGTATGCGGAGTTTGTACCCCTTTTTACTCATAGCAAAGCTGGATGGGATCCATTACTGTCTCTTTTGAAAATTCAAGCCTTTAATTTTTTCAGACCTTTTTCTATGCTCAAATCATCCCTATTTCCTGGTTGTTTCCTTGTGGGAGGTTACGGTTGGAATTCCGTTGAGGGCATTTGTGATTTAAAGTTATGGATAAATTTTAAATTCCTTGTGGGCTAACTTAATTACTTACTCCTCCCACCTCCGCTGCTATATACTGCTTGAGAAAAAACCCCAGATCTGATTGATGGGACATGGGTGTCTGTTAGCCCCATGGTTTAGATTTTGATGATAACAAACACATCCTAATTGAGATTAAATTAGTCTATTGGGCTTAATTGGAATAATATGTTTTAATCGAACTAATTCTACCCTTACTTATTTTTACAGGGACTTATGTAGCAATTCCTTTGAAAACAATATGTGATAGATGCAGGGAATTATTTTCCTAACCTAGAAATTCAACGAAGAAAACAAGAACGGTGATGGAGCTATCAAAGGGAAAGTATTTCGACTGAACAATCATGAGGGATTTCGGGTAAATTGAAGATACAATTGAAAAGGTACTCCTCTTCACAATTCTTATCTCCAATAGACAAGAGATTTGAAGGAGAGAGATTATGGAAAATCTCTCCCTATGACTAACGGTAGAAAGGGATTCATTAAAGAAGAAATTTTATTGCTGGAAGATTGAAGGAAGGAGAGAATAAGGAAAGAGCTGATTTTGTGCAACGGTCGTGTGGAATTCTTCAACGTTCAATGGTCTGCTCAACGTTATATAGACAAGCAAGAGCAAAGTTTGACTACGACATCTCTGAAGAAAAAAATTACTTTAAGCTTTCTCTTGAAATTCTGTCAGTCACAAATTCAAAGCTTCATCTTGAATATTCTATACTAGCTTGAATGTTATCTTTGAACGATATTGTAAAAAGGATTTCACACCCTTGTTTGAGATTGAACATTTTTTGTTAGTGATTTTTGGGTAGAAAAAATCATTCGGGTTTAGGTGTAACTAACGCCGGAGTCTTAGATAGTTGGGAGTGGATTCGGAGTAATTGCTCATTGTAAGGTTCTCTAGCACCCGCAAAGCTACAAGTTTGTAACGACTATTGGAGATAGTGCAGCAATTCCCGAGTAGGACACTTGGGGAGTGGAGTAGGCCGTGAAGCTGCGGACCGAACCACTATAAAATCCTCGTGTTAATTTTCTCTATCCCTTACTCTTTTCCTTTCTGTTCTTGCATTTCTATATTGCATAAGCAAATTGATAAATCTCTGAAAACAGACTTGGAGTAGAATAGCTTGCAAAATTGGTTGATTAGCCTATTTATTGAAGCTCTGAAAATCTGTTACTTAGTTCTCTGTTTCTGCTGTGTTATAGATATTGAGCTTGCTCCCTCTACTTTGATTATAGTATTGCTGACTGGTTTGAGTCGACTCAAATATTGTGCTGCAACGTTGATTTGTTTATATCTTGTGTTTAGTTTTTTAATTTGTTAAAAGTCAGTGTGAAACCCAATTCACCCCCTCATGGATTGCGTTTGGACCAACAGTATCCATTTGAATGGACTGCGTTGCCTTAAGAGCAACAAACATTCAGCATTTGATCGTTAATTACAATTACTCTTCCAATAAATACTGTATGATTAGCACCGAGGTGGTAGCCATGTTGGTAAGGGCCGCTACTCCCCTTAACGTAGATGGAGGTTCAAGTCTCGGCAGGTGCTCGAAATCCGTCTGCGGACCAAAGAGGGGGACTTTTCACCAACTGTGTACTAAAGTGGTGCCAGTCCGTCCTCCCGGATTGTAGCTATAAATCGAACCGGACATTCCATTGGCGGATAGGAAGCCCCTATGGTCATGTTCAAGGGGAATTGCTACGCTGGTTGCCCCTCCTTCCACCCTTTTTTGATTATCAAAAAAAAAAAAAAAGGGGTATGATTTTATCATTGATTTACGGATGTCTTATCCAACCGATTTTTAATCATGTACATTTTATGATATGCAAAATGGACGACTCGAATCGTCAAATAAGACTGCAACTAGTTTTTTTTTTCTTTTATTTTCTTTTACGTCACATAAAAGATCATCCTATGATTCACTAATCACTCCTTTTACTGTAATACTAATTGAGAACTGACAAGGTGCCGCCCGGCCGGCACCTACGACGCACCCTTGGACTTCCTGGTTATACTTATATTTTTATCTCGATCTTCGACTAAACGTTAAGTCCCAAACGTTAACGGCAAACGAAATGAAAACGTTAATGAGGTTTTTTTATTTTTTATTTTCCTAATACTGAACACATCGGAATTAATATTTTAACAACCTAAAGAGTTCAATGTCTCTCCACGGGCTTGAATGTCAGACCTCCCCAAGACAATCAGATGCGCTAAGAGCCACATCTCGCCTTGTCAGTGTTGCCGGCGAGCGTGTAATTAATATGGTTTTTTTTCACCAACGATAGTTTTTCGAGAGTAAATTCGTTAATCTAGTAGGTAAAATCGTTATGATCATGATCTCACTAATTACAAGCAATAACATGGATGATACGCTGCGGGACAACAAAAAAAATTCAATCATAGCCTCAAATCAAAGTTTGTTGAATTTAAATACTTTTTTTTTTTGTTTTGTTTTGTTTAGTATGTCAAAAAATTCGTCCTGGGAACATATTGGTCTTCGATTAGTAACCAGCATCGATATTTTAATTTTGTAATATGACCAGAGGAAGAGAGTGTCATTAAAAATTTATTAATATTCCGTAGGATAATTCATGGATTTCGATTCTACTAATTAAACTTATGATTAGTCGTCTCTGTCATATTTCTGCCCAACTTTCGCCAACAATATCGGATTTTGATATCTTTTTTCTTTTTTGGTACTTCGGAGATGATATCGTTTTCTTTTATCAATCGGTACAAGCAATTATGATATTGTTTTAGTGTTTTGACTTTAACATATATACCATATAGTTGTAAAACTGAACTACTTGAAGAATTTGTACAATTCTCTATTTTTATGTTATTAGTACATTGGAATTTGAACTTAGTTTAGTTAAAGAAATGGTTAATCAATTATCGAAAGTACGTACATGGTGTGGCAAATTCTCAATTTTGGTCTTGGAGCAATCTCTCAACCTATGAAGCACACATGTACAGATACGAGATATGAAGATGACACCACACGGATATGATGGTACGGCAAAATCAAAAAAATATGATACAGATACTTCAAGATATGTCTGTGTAGATTGAATGTTTTCATTATTATTAGTCTTTTACTAGGCATAAAAATAAAGCCAAAAATAAAAATAAAAGAGTAGTTGGATTGCTAATCCCATGCATTAAGCAGATGTCAAAGAAAAAAAGTCATTCCATACAACAATGCATGCATGTATATATAAGAGTTATATTCTCAGCGTAATGATTGATCCTTAGTTATTTTAGGATCGGGTTTTCTTTTAGGTGTCTTTTTGCCATCGTTGGATTTTGGGTGTGGTACTTCTTCTTTGGGATTGTACGCCTTTGGTTGGCTTCTTGCCATTTAAGGGTGGTTTTTTTTCCTTTCTGGTGTCTTGTACTTTGAATTCTTTTAATCTTTGTAATTTGTTTTCAAAGATTAATAAAATTCTTTTTTTGCTATTCAAAAAAAAAAAAAATACATATAAGAGTTATATATGTACTTAGCGTACATCGGTTGTACATATACAAAATGTTGATTAGTTTTTGGCTTTGCGAAAGTCAATAGTTGTTAGTTGTTGTTAGTAAGATTTGAACCCCGATCAAATGCATGTGAGTACAAAGTGCCTACCATTGGGCTACTGTTTCACTGGGCTACTGTTTCACTTGCTATAAAAAAAGAATTAAAGGTGTTGTGTATGCTGTGTTAAGTGTAAGATATTGTGTAATGTAAAGCCAATCTATGGATATGAATACAATAAGTTTAGGAACACTCCTACCGACCACTTTCTGATCAACCCTTTCTTACATATGTGTGAGACCTATTCCACAATTAAATGCATGGGGTTAACACATATGTGAGAGATGTGTGGTCGGTAGCAGTGTATGCAGCATTACGAACATAAAGTTGGACCGTATGAGTGCGAGAGAGATACTAATAACGGTGCGAGAGAGACCTAAAAAGAATAAAAAAAATAATGGACAAACAAAATGAGATATAGAAAGTATTTTAGTTAGTATAGAACATATCCTTGGTTGCTCTGACGAGCCTTCTCCGAGCCGAGCTCCCTTGCTTAGAACACATCAAGTCGAGTCTCCCTTAATAAGCCGAGCAGAGCTAGCGAGATGGTCGGTTCGTTTAGAGCCCTAACTATTTCGGCGTTGAATCTACACCGATCGATGGACATTTCAAGAATTAGTAAATTTTAGAACCCCGAGTACTCTCATCGTCTCCCATTAATCTATTAATTATAGATGTCCGTAAATATTAGGTTTAGACACAAATATGTCCGTAGTCGCTTGATGTATGTGAGCCCCACATACTGCACGTTAGACCGACATGCATTGGACGATTACGATGACATTTGTGTTTGAATATCTCTGTTGGACGCATTTTTTTTGATGTACATACGGACTACTTTATATATACTATCATGCTTCTATATGTAAAATTTGTTCATACTTCAATACTGTACTGATTATAGTGCTCTTCAAATCCCTAACAGGAATCACCTGCGGTTCAATAGCTGAGCGAACCCAATTCATAGCCTATCTAATATACACTTCCTTCTTAACCGGTTTCGTCTACCCAGTAGTCTCCCACTGGTTCTGGTCCAGTGATGGGTGGGCCAGCGCATTCCGAACCGACGGCAACCTCCTTTTCGGTTCCGGCGTCATCGATTTTGCCGGTTCGGGCGTGATCCACATGGTCGGCGGCCTAGCCGGCATGTGGGGTGCCTTAATTGAAGGCCCTAGGATTGGCCGGTTCGACAAAACTGGCCGATCCATAGCCTTGCGAGGACAAAGTGCTTCGCTGATCGTCCTCGGTACGTTTGTCCTCTGATTCGGGTGGTACGGGTTCAACCCCGGCTCGTTTTTAACCATCTCGACTGCCTACGGTACAGATGGGTCTTTTTACGGGCAGTGGAGTGGGGTCGGGAGGACGGCTGTTACGACGACATTGGCTGGGTGCACGGCGGGGCTTACAACATTGTTTGGCAAGAGGTTATTGGTTGGGCATTGGAATCTTACGGACGTTTGTAACGGTTTATTGGGGGGTTTCGCGGCGATTACCGCTGGGTGTGCGGTGGTGGAACCGTGGACGGCTATTATTTGTGGGTTCGTGGCGGCTTGGGTTTTGATTGGGTGTAACATGCTCGCCGAGAAGATGGAGTACGACGACCCGCTAGAGGCGGCACAGCTCCACGGCGGATGCGGCATGTGGGGTGTACTCTTCACTGGCTTGTTTGCCACAGAAAGGTATTGTTGGCCAAGCGCTTGGTTGATTTGCTTGCTTTATTAGACAGAGATAAATTAAAGAAAATAAACAAGTGAATCAAATAGACTAAAAATTCAAAATGCCTAAAATGGTGAAATAAATTTTTTTGCTCAGCATGGGTGTTCCATCTTATGAAAGAATACTACATTGCAAGAATTATATATTCATGAAAAAATTATTTATCTCTTGAATAAATAAAACCAAGTACAAAGTTACGTCTTTGCAATATAACTTTCTTAAAATCATTTATTTCCTTTGCGAATAATCAAAAAGAAAAATGAAACGAAATTATTCAATAAGTCTAACGTCTTGCCATGTAACTTTCTTAAAATCTTCAAAAATTCATGGGTTCAAATTTTGAAGGTGTTTCAATATTCCTTTGAAGCCAAATGACTAGGAATTTCTTACACGAACTTGAATCTGAAATTATCATTTTCTCAAACAGGCATGGGAGTGAAGTGTATGCACCGGGGCGACCGTTTGGGTTTTTGATGGGAGGCGGAGTGAGGTTGCTGGCGGCGCAGATGATGCAGATCTTGATGGTCATCGTTTGGGTCACGGCTACCATGGCCCCACTTTTTTACATAATCCACAAATTGAAGCTAGTGCGGATATGGAGGGAGGATGAGATGACGGGAATGGATCTCACGAGCCACGGAGGGGTGTGCGTATCATGATGAAGATGATAAACCAACCATACCTGATCAATTTCCAAGGAAGAGGATCAACCCCATGAACTCGAGTCCCTATAATGATCCACCATCCATTTCGTTGCTGTGAAAACTAAAATCGAATCTTATGGGTTGTTGGGTTTCAGTGGGTCACTCGAAATTTGAATAATATGGTACTAATAATATGGATGTTCTTAGTCGGCCCAGACGTCGGAGTTATAAAAAAAATGTTTATATGCAGTGGCGGCTCCAGAAATTCTTCTAAGGGTGTTCAGAAATTGCACTATACTATCTTGAAAAACCACAACTGTGTATAAACATAAAGTCATACATAAGCAGTCTCCTTCTTATAAAGGAGTCCTTACTTAACTTAAGTAAGGACTTCACATTTTTCGATTGAATTTCGATAATCTGAGCTGTTCAATGTGTTCAGAATGTGATTTCAAGGGTACTCGCGAGAAATCAGAAAAAAAAATGACCAGGAAGGGTTCCATTAGAGCAGTTTCTTTTAACCGTTCAATAAAAACTTCTCGGATGAAGCTCTTTTCGGTTTTTTTTTTGTTGATTTTTCGCGAGTACCTTTAAAATCACCTTCTGATCACATTGAGTGACTCAGATCATTAAAATCCGATCGAAAAAAGGGATATCCGCACTTTTCTGAGTGCAGAGGCCCTTAGGTGAAGCTATACATAATATCTAAAATGCAACCCAAAAATAGCAAAGTATATAAGTTATTACAATTTTCCTCGACGAGTTTTCATATTTTGAAACCGTTGCATGATATCCTCGTTATCAACGGTATCAAATACATCACTCTCTATATAAATAATTAAGCAATCATTTATCCATTGATCTTCCATTTGATTGCACAAATTGCTTTCAATTTCAAGTGGATTAATTTGTGGGCTATTTTTGGGATGGGTGTTCATTAATATTTGGATTGGGTGTTCACACAATTGGGTTGGGTGTTCATTGACGATTGGATTGGGTGTTCAAAGTACGGCTGGTCCAAAAAATTTATATGTATTCTAAGCAAAAAAAAAATATATTGGGTGGTCAGTTGACCATGGAATGACACACATGGAGCCGCCTCTGTTTATATGGATCTTAAGTATGAGAAGGAATAAATATGAACGTCGAAAATCACACACGTATGTACAGACACACTCATATTTATGTGGGACTCTCACAATATGTGATTTTGAGGCTCGTACATGGATGTAAGTGGTATGTAAATTACGAGTATTTTTTTTTTCTTTTTCTTGAATCGCAATTTTTGTAATAATATAATGTGTTTGTATGTTTTGTGGAACAAAATTCTCTCCTTCCCATCACATGTATTAGACCAAAGGTTCATTTCCGGGGGGAAATAGTTTCCCTATGTTCTAAGCCCAGAATTCGAAGGTGCCGAAAATATTTTCGGCTACTTCGAATCCTGGACGCATTAGATTGAGAATATGTGGGATACTAAATTTAGTTATTGGCAAAGGCTTGCTAATTTTGGTTATTCAAATATCAAAATTTGATTATTTCTATGGAGGCTTACTAAGTTTAATTACACCATTGTGAGCCATATTTTACACCAATATTATTAATAACTTTAGAAACCCTATTACTTTTTGATTACGCCATTTTGGATACCCTAACGCCTACGAGAGCTCTCTCTCTAGGATATTTGGATTTTTTTCTAGTATATTTCTGTATATTTATGATTGTCAATGGCATGCGTCAAAACATATTCATTTGTGTAATTGCGATTATTTATTTATTTAGTTGTAATTTATTTATTTTTATTTTTTTAGAGTGTCTGTTGTAGGAGTGGAATGAAATCAATAATTTTTGTAATGCACAAATGAGAGTTATTGTGCAGGTGAAGGCTGAAGGAATTGGGAGTGGATCTAATACGGACGAGTTTTTGGAAAGAAAGGATTCTAAAAGAAAGAAAATCTCGGCAACGGGGTGATAAAGTAAATAAGGCTTTGATTGCAGTGATTTATGGGCTTGGGATCACTCAGCAGCGGAAAAAGCAAAAAAAAGGACAAGCCACATACATATATTTTATTTTTTTGGGTCAAAAGTGAGAAGATTGTATTGATAACCGTCCAGCGGCACTTACAAAACGGAGATCATTACAAAGAACTTCGACAAAGCCAAACTAATCGTCTAACAAATAGAAAACAAATAAATCACAAGGCAATCGATGTCTTTCATCCTAATCCAGACATGGCCTGACGCAATAGCGATATTTTTAAATTACCTAACATTTAATTAGAAGTCTCAAACGAGAAAAAGTGCAAAGTTAAGGACAAAAGACACTTAATACCCAGACGATCAGATGCACTCCACCCAAGTATGAACTTCCAAGAACTACAGATCTGCCAAACCGCCACGGGTTGCCTTGCCAAAGACATCGTGTAGGGATAGAACGTTGAAGCAAAAATATCATTGTGAAACAATCTCGATTGAGAGAACCCGATCTGTAGATAAAATTCGTCCAAAGACGAAACTAATAACTCTCATTAAATGAGAGATAAACTCTCGTAGAACGAGAGACAAAACTCTCACAGATCAGACGACAAGTTGTAGATCTGGAGAAACAGAAGGGAAAAAATAAAAACAAAGAAAGGGAGTCGGTAGTACCATGGCCTCCCCCTCCCACCGCCGCATACGGGTATGGAACCCACGGTGAGGAGAGGAAGGGAGAAGATCAAGGGGTTGTGGTGGCTAGGGTTGAGAGGGAGGAAGAGAGAGATAGGGTTTGGGAATTAGAGATAAGCCACATGCATATAAATAATCGTGTATGGTGATTAAGGCAAGCAAGAGCAGCCATTGTACATGGTTTTTGAAGAGAAAATTCTTGAGTGTCTTTGCTTTGAACCTTGGAGTACGATGAGATCGATCGATGGATCATTGAATGTACAAGACATCTCTAAGACATTTCAGTAGCTATTCTTCAACTTATTTGAGAAAAGTCCTAAAGAGGATTCCTAGGCAAGTTAAAGTCCTTCGGTGGATTTTCGGAAGGCAAACGGAAAGTTTGTGGATTCAAGGCAGCGGCGGTCAAACATTCAGAGAGACGTACATGGATTCGGCAAGATCGTCTAGGTTTAGGTTTGTGGAGTCCTTGTAACCTCGTGTTTAGTAGTGCTTGATTCCTTCTTATGGTTTTTCCCCATTTATGATTTTTCACGTATATCCTAGTGTTAATTTGATTGTTTTTTGTTCATGCGATGGATTGATTGGTGGTTTATTTATTAAAGAATTCATACATAGCAAATTTTTATGAACCTAGGGCTAGGCGATCTAGGGTTTTTCAATTTCCAAGGAAAATCGGGTTAATGTCATACGTAGTTTTTTACTTTTCTAATTCCTTTCGTCGAGACAAGCCAATAATTAATAAAAGTTTGGCATAAAACTAACTAACGCGATTTATTTTGAATAAATACGAAAAAAAGTGCTACCACTTCTAGTTTAGTGGAAACAAAGCCCAAGTATCAGGGTAAGAGGGGTCGGGCCTCCCCTAGTTAGTCTAAAATCACATCGTATTATCTGATTAATTGTGCACATGTCTTGCATGCATAATACACATTCGAACCATAATTAATTTCCTGAACTTAATTAGAATATACGTCCAAGATAAGATAGATCTCAACCTAACCCATTCAAGATTGCCGATTGAGACATTTTTTGACATGTTTTTCACAGCCTCCTTTAATTTGCCATGAACTATTGATGATGGGAGAACTGACATACCAGGGAAGCAGGATTTTCTGTGCCGAGAGATTTTTCAGCCATTGAATTTAAAACATTAAAAAAAATACACAATTTAACGGCCGAAAAACCCTCGGCACAGAGGTACAAGAATTTTCAGGGCAGAGGAGATCGGAACCCCTTACCAGACTGCATAATGTTGTGATGGTGTGTGTGTGTGTGTGTATATATATATATATATATATATATATATATATATATATCAAAAGGGGCCCGTTCTGCTCACACCTATTTTGACACTTGTTTTGGGTCCTACTGTGATGTTCCGAACCGTTGATCCCATATCAAAATTATAGTACTACAAGCTAATAGTCCAGACAAGTTACAGAATAAATGTTCGATTGATCACAAAAGAAAAAATGGTCGAGGGTATCACCTAATTTTAATAAAGACAGAGGACATTTTTGAAAAATTTCTCCACGTCGGCAACAATAAAATCAGGAACGGATCTATGTGGGGTTCTAGGGACGCCCCCGCCCGATTTGTGAAATGATATAGTGATTTTCTTAATTATACCTAGTGATTTTATGACAATGTTTTAATAAAATTGTTCTAGATTTTCTTAGAGCACTAAAATTTCACACCCACTCTTTGTGCAGACACACCCTCTTTTAATTTTGTTAATTACAAGATGAAGGTACATATAAAATCACCAATTTGCTTTTTTTTTTTTTCAGCAAAAAATGTATATATTATTAAAGAATTATAAACGTTCAGGTTAAATTTATTAATTTGTTTGCTCTCACTAATGCAAATTTCTGAATCCGTCCCTTACTAAAACCACTCCCCATAAGAACCCTTACATGCATTGTTTGTCAGATTCAAGATGCTTCATCTGAATATGGACAATACACACGTTGTCTCACTCTCATTTGGAAGCTAGTACTTGTTTGGTATTGGTCATCAAGTGTGAACATAGGAAATTATGTGTCTTTTGTGAACATAGGAAATTATGGGTCTCCCATCTTCCAATATATACTTTAGTAGCTGACAGTCAAAGTAACTTCGACCCCCCCCCCCCCTAAATATTTCATACATCAACGAAAGTTAGCAGGAGAATTAGTGCTTCTGACGAGGCTTGAACTAGATCTGAGGGTGCTGTTATGCACTCCTGTGTAAGTCAACACATAACCGTCGATCTCATCAATCAACGGTTTAGATAAAAAATCAATGATGACGGTCATAATTAAAACTCATATCTCAATCATTCATCGTCAAAATCGATGGCCCGTGTGCGCTCTACAGAGTGCAAATTAGGGCCTTTACACTACAGAATTTCCCAATTCGCTCGAACTATAGTCTCTCTTGTGAAAGAACCCGGAGATATAGCCATTAGACTACAAGCTCTTTGGTTCAAAGTAACATTGAAAGCATGCCTATAATTTTTGAACTTTTTCTTCTTTATTTCAGACACTAGCCTCGTGACCACGCTAGGTCATGCTCAAGGACCACTGGGCGATAGTAAATTTCCATTCCTTTTTTTTTTGGCCAGGCGATATATGGGATATTCCTCGATTAATTAGTAAGTTAAAATTAATACAAATGGGATTCAACCCTCATCATGAGCTCAAATCCCCCTCCTCTCCCCACCAAAACCAAGGGTTGCTTTCGATTGAGCTACCCTCGAATTAAGGTTCGATCCAAATTGTTCGAAGCATCGATTTCTAACAAAAAATTCAGAGGATTGGTTGTGTATCTCCGTTCTCAGCATTTATGGTAGGCTTTCTACGTCTCTCATTGTAGAAGAAAAATTTTACAAGAGAAAACCCGAGATTTCATTTTTGGAATCAATACTGGATTCAAGCTTTAGAGAGAGATGGTAAACCTATTCATACCCAACAAAAGGTACAATTAACAAGTTTAATTCAAAAGGGTATAGCCTAGCCAGGCCCTAGACACATTTCAATTGTCTGCGAAAAACACCACAAAATAATGTTTGATTGACACCCTACGCACCAGGGCTAAAAAAAACTTTTACGTACATCAAATTCGATAACTTAAATTGACAATGCCACTAACTTATCAAGTTTCTTCAATAAAATAATTCTTGCTGTTTCAAAAAAAAATAAAACACTTGAGTCCTACAATTCTCTTCAATACTTGGATCATGATCACAATAACTCAAGATGCAATCTGCTTAATCCATGCCAAATCAAAAGCGTATGGCTTAAAATTTAAAGGATCCTGCCGGACTAAGAGTATCTTAATTCGATTATGGATTGAGCTAGTTTTCCTGCTTATACACCTATTACAAAGGCAGAAAGATAGATCCAGAGAGAACGCGCAGCAGGCTCTTCAAATATCAAATATTACGACTACTAAACGTTACATTGAACGAAAGGGCAGCGTAACAAAATGTCCTGACAACGAACATTTCGAAGAGGCCTCTTTTACAAACGTCGACCGGGTAATCCATTGTGTTGGGAATCTAAGAAGTTGAGGAGGATGAAGATTCAAACTTGTAGTGTTTGTCAACAGCAACAGAGATGTCCCAGGTGCAACTAAGTCCCTTGGGGATTACCACAACGTCTCCTGCGCCAAACTCGACACACTCCTTTGATCCTTTTGGGTAGGCTTTAACCTTTCCCTTAACCAGATAACATGTCTCTTCTGCATCGAACTTTAGTTTGTATATCCCAGGAGCACAACCCCACCTGAAAGATTAATTAAAGTAAGAGAGAAACACAAATTAAGAAAAAGAAAAAGAAGACTATATATGCATGTGAAGGGATATATATACTTACTTTGGCCATGACTTAATACCCAATTCAGATAACCGCGAATTGGATGGATTGCTGTCGACTATGATACTGAGGCTGGGAGGAGTCGAACGTGGTTCGGTGGGTGCTGCCATGTAAGAAGAGGCAAAATGAACTGAAATGAGATCTGCATGCGAGGGGAGAGAGAGAGAGAGAGAGAGAGAGAGAGAGAGAGAGAGAGTTACAGGATTACATGAATGTGATTGTTGTTTTGTGGGCTTCGGGCTTTTTCCTTTTGTGTTGGTGTGTCTATATATACATATAAATAGAGTCCTTTTCAGGTCCGGTCGCTTGGATTTTTTTATGGTCCGGATTTATGTTTTAGCTCCCCTTTCCCGATCGATTTACGATGATCCGAGCCGCTCAATGTGTTCAGAATGTGATTTTAAGGGTACTAGTGAGAAATCACATAAAAAAATGGTCGGAAAGGGCTTGATCTGAGAAGTTTTTTTCTGAACCGTTCAATAAAAAAACTGTTCGAATCAAGCCCTTTCCGACCATTTGTTTATGTGATTTCTCACAAGTACCCATAAAATAACGTTCTGATCACATTGAGCGACACGGATCATCGCAAATCGATCGAAAAATGAAAAATTCGGACCATAAGAAAATCCAGGCGAGTGGACCTGAAAATTACTATATATAAATATATCAAGAGACATGCATATATGAAAAGAAGAATGGGATGTTTGATGGAGATGGAAAAAATGGTAGCTAATTGATAAGCCATACAAAGAAAAGAAAAGGACACATCCCATTCCGCTAAAAGAAATAAGTATTAATTGTTTTAAATAATCACTTGTTTTTAAAATTAAAAGTGATGTATTATGAGAGAATGATTTATTTCGTAAAACTAAAAGTATATATTTAAAAAATAAAAATCTTAACGGAACTTGCGAGAGCTTAATCTTATTTTACTTACAACATGTCAAGATGGAGATGCTTTTTAATGTAGTTTTATGTAGAACCATAATATAATAATACATCATGAAAAAAAAATTACATTTTGATTTTATTGTAAAAAATTGGTAATTAATACTCCATCCGTCTCAATTTACTTGTTCCAATTCTATTCTAACTGCATAAAAAAACTAATTACTCCTATATCTTTAAATTGATAATAAATTTTATATCCAATATGGATCTTGTTTCGTAGATCTCAATTTGTTCTATAATACAATGTTTTTAAAATCACTTAAAACATTATAAATCATAAGATATAATCAATTAAAAAATGACACGAACTTTTAAAAGTAACAATTAAATTGGGACTGAGGCAGTACTAGAAGCTGAAGGGGTAGTACTGGACCACTGCCCACTGGTGGTCAAAGAGTTGATTTGACAACAACTCATTGGCTTCTTATATATTTTAGATCTTAAAATTTTGACTATGACCGCATACACGGAATGCCGACATGGGTTCTTCATACTTAAGGCCTCAGTAACAAAATATCTTTATAAAAATAAATTTTTCTTCATATTATTAAAAAAATTATTTGTGTAAACACATTATTTTTAAATTTGAAATTGCCTTTCTTACAAAATCAATACTTATTTTGAGTTTGAAAACGGGCCCTAAATCCATCAACATGACCTAGCCGTTGCCCTCATCTCTCTCTCTCTCTCTCTCTCTCTCTCTCTCTCTGAGTGACGAATTCACTGCTCACTAGCGGGGGGCCAAAAGTCTCTTTCTCTCACAAAATAGATGAAAATAATAGAAATATAGTACTCCCTCCGTCCCTTTTTAAATGTTCCGTTTCGTAACTCCAACTTATTAAGAAAACATCATTATTATACATTTCACATCAATTTTTACATCAATTTTTCCTATTTACCCGATATGAAGACATCATTATTACACTTTTACTTACTAACTTTTCAAAATGGAATCTACTTTTAAGGGCAAAATGAAAAATGTAACAATTTTTACCCACTAATTTTACAAAATGAATATTTATTAAGGAACTACCCAAAATAAAATATTGGACTTTAAAAAGAGGACTGAGAGAGTACAACGTATGATCAAGGGCGAAAATGCAATGAAAATTTATATGTTTCTACCTATAATTTGATTCTTTTTTTACGGCACTGAATCGTTTGTCCAAAGCCAAAATAAATGAAAATTCACTTAAACATGGCCCGATAAGTTTTTGATCAAAAAAAATATATTGATTTTATGTGGTGTTCAAATTTGCATACAAATTTGTTACTGGCTTACTGCAGAGTTAAAAATCCTACGGTCGCCCCTGCATATGATCTGTGAAAAAGCAAGACGAAGCATTGCGTGTCTCGGAAAGCAAAAAAATAAGTAGTTGAAAAAGAAAAACCTTAACGGAATGAGGTCTCACTGTCGTAATGGTGATCTCCACGTGAAGGTTCAAATAAAATATGGGAAAATGACGGCTTAAGGACGTGTTTTGATAATTAATATCCGCCAATGATATTTTCAGCATTAACAAATATTCTCAGTATGTCTTTAGTGGGTATTAATTATCAAAACACGTTATGAGCCGTCATTTTCCCATAAAATATTCCAACTCTACAATACAATTTAATTAAACCAAACCTAACAAACCTGGACATTTTAAAGGTTGTTCAGCTCGTTTGCAGTTCTAGTTATAATTTAACTGCATGGGCCTCCTTCTATTCCCAGCCCACGATCTAAAATACACAGCCCTTTTTCTTTATCCATTCAAATGTCCTTCTGTCTGAAAGCCCGGACTTTGCCCTTTTCTTTTAGTAAGACACACGCTTCGGCCATCCTTCAAGCTGAAAGCCCATACTTTGCTGTCTTTTAAATGTCACGTGTTCCCGTTGTCAATTCTCGCACTCTCAAGCCCAGAATTCAAAGGAGATTTATGGTTTCTAAAACAAAATCATGTGGACTTAGAGATGTGCCTGATTGTTTGCATAAATTATACTGTATATTATATTGTGGGAGAGAACCCTTCTCTTTATTGCTACTCTTTCTTTCTTTTGGTCTTTATTCACCTGAAATTACCTATTTGCCCTTCAAGTGGAAAATGTGACTCAAGAGGTAAGGGTAGTTTAGCAATTTCACATGAATAAAAAAGAAAAAAAGAAAAAGAGAATGTCAATAAATAGATAAAACGGAAGTGAAATCACTTCCCTGTATTTAAATGTGCGGAAAATGGGCAGCACAGCTGACCTTTGGACTTTCTATCTCTCATTTAGATTCTTCATCTTGTGGAAGGGCCACCTAAGGGACAACTATAATTGCTGTCTCAATTATAAAGACACGGATCTCTTTCAGAATAATTACAGTAGATTAATGGTCTGAGCTAAGTCACATAATTTTTGTGTGTGAGTGCGATGTGAAAAACGCCTTTGAAACCTATCACAGACCACTGAGATTCACAGAAATGGGAGAATTGAGAGCGTAAACACGATGCGAAAATTGAAAGCGGGAGCACGTGACATTTTGAAGAATTACGTGACTGAGGATCTTGACACTGTTAATGTTGCCATCGAAATATCAGAGTTTGTATCTTGCAGGAATTAGTGAAAATCCACTCTTATTTGTGGTAGACAAGAAATAATCCAAAATGAATTTCTTGACTTTTTCTCGTGTATCTGGAGGAACGAATTTCTTCCTTCCTGTGATGTGTCTGTGCGATACTACATCCTTGAGAATATCTTTTTTAACGGAGGGCTCCGTGAATAGTTTTTTTTTTTACAGAGATGAATCGTGTGCATCCGTTTCAATTTTGAACGATCTAGATTTAAATAAAAACTTTTCCGGAAAGAGTTAATCCGGACAGTCCAAAGCCAAAACGTACGGCCGAGATCGTGCGCCTATGTGAATAAGGCAATCTCCTACCACCTGATACGCACTGGAATTAGGAGTAGTTACTTACTTAGGATTGGCGGAAAAAGTTGTTAGATAGTAGTTTTCTTATCAAGAGAGTAGGTGAGAAGATACTAGTCAACTTGTTTTTAACTGGTTTTCCAAAAATTGGTTTTTAATTTGCTCTCCCTTCTCTCTTCTTTCTCTCTCTAAACTTTTACTAGAAAAACCCTAGCTGCCGTTGTTTGCTTGGGGGAGGCGCCGCGTCCTCCCCCGGGAGCCTATCTTTGTTTTCCTTTTTCTTCTCCTCTTTTCTTGCCAGAGCTCCTCTCTTTCGTGGGCTGTTGTTCCCCCCCTTTCCTTCACCTTCCTCGTTTCCACCCCCTCCCCCCTCGGTAAGATCCCGCTGGATACTCTGCTGGGTGTATCCTATTCCGCCGGCTTTCTGGATCCCGTTGTGGACCGCCGTTCTATCTTGTTGGAGATAGCCGATCTCTTGCCTAGCGGCACTTTGGCCGTTTCGGGTGGTGGATGGTGCGATTTTGCTGGGTTGTTGGTGGCGATGCTGTGAGTGGATATAGTGTGTTGGTATTGGGCATGGCGGTAGTAGGGTCCGTCGTGATTCCTATGGTTGGTGTGGTGGTTGTGGCAGCGGTGCTGCGGTGGCTGTTTTGATGTTTCGGCAGCTTAGGGTTTTGATTTTGTGTTTCGTTTTTGTTTTGTCCGGACTCTTGTCCGGTTATGTCCGGATGTTGAGGCCGGTTTCTGTCTGGATGTTGGTCCGATTTTTGTCCCGGTGGGTCTTCCCGGGTGGTTTTGTTCTGATCTGGTTTTTCCAGATCGGATGACTGATTTCCACAAGTTTAATGTTATCTTTGATTCAGAGCTCCGCCATCTCCAGACGGTGGTGTCTGGATACTAGCTCCACGTTAGCCGGCCATGTTGACAGTGTGAAGAAGTAAGCGTTTGGCTTTTGCATAGGCGCTAGACACTACTTTTGTCTCTTAGTCTTTTTTTTTTTTGTATCGTGTCTCTATTTCTCTGTATTTGAATGGAAATCTGTATTTGCAGTATGTCCTATTCTGTAGTCTGAATTATCTGTAGATGCCGTATGGCTTGATCAATGAATTTGCTTCTTCCATTGAAAAAAAAAAAGAGTAGGTGAGAAGATTGAGAGAATCAAATCAATTTGTAAATCTTGGAAAATTGGAACCAAATCCCCAATTTTCATCTTCTTGATTCCCCAGATCTCTTCTACAATCTGTCCGTTTCTATTACGAGATCTATCATAACCTTTTTTATGATAAGTCTGGACGAAGAAAAGAAATTCTAAAAACCTGAATGGGGTTAGTCCGGTTGGTTGATAGGTTTGCTTTCTGCACAATTGATCAGGATTTGAGTTTTGGGGTTAGACTGCAAAAAGTAATTGCTTGTATAAATTCCTTAGTCCTGGCATGTAGAGCATGCCTTTGACCGAACTGGAGAGGGATTAGATGAGGTACAGTAATTGATTTTAACTTTTTTTATTGCCAATTATATACTTAATGGGAGTTAGTGGAATGTTAATTAACGAGGGGCTCAAAGGTTATTCATATCTCTTAAACCTTAAACTTCACCCCTCGTAAGACTCAAACCTAGGCCGCCACAAAAGGAGACATGAATTTCACCAATTATGCTAGCTTGGCAGTTCGTCACATGACAAATGGAAGTGACTCCCCGTTTTCCATTTTGCTACTAATTGTTAATTAATTCATAACACCCTCTGGTGATATGCAAACGCCACTTTACATTGTTTATTTATTGTGATAATTAGAAGTTGACCACTTATCAAGACAATATTTAATCTAGATATCAAGATTTTCTTATTTTTCTATAATTTTTTGGACTTGTCATGATTTCAAAGCTTAATCCAGTTTAACCTTAGGAACAAAATAAATCTGCTTTTTTCTTCTTCATTTTTTGGGGTACTATAACCTTCACTACTTCTGTTATTTTTCGATCAGCAAAAAGATTATTTACAAGTGTTATGAGAAGTCAATGAAATTGAACAATTAACTCATAGAAAATGCACAATAATCTTCAACTCAAAAGTATCTGTCCAATTGACGAAAGAAGGCGTGTGTTTAAAACTACACTGGTAAGTAATATAGTGAAATGATAAAATCTCCCCATGTCACTTTCGAATGATGCGGATGATTATGTATTGCGCTGACTAATTACGCAGCTAACGGAAAGCGATTCTAAGGTGAATTATTTTTTTTTACTATATTTATTTAATTTAATCTCGCCTACAGGATCGATCCAGAAGGGATTCCAATAAAATTTTGCTAGTTTGTCCAAGTTACACTTCGTCATTTTTATTATTTTTTTAAGTTACATATTAGGTGGGCAAGTTGACAATTTGATCGAGATGTTTTTGAAGTTTGACTTCGGAAGTAGTAATTTCTGAAGCCAAGAAATGAATCGTACAAGCTAGCTTTAATTTCATGACATTCATTTTTGTATCGTTATAACTAAAAAAATGCAAGATTATATACATACGGTGTGAATAGCTCTACAAAAACGAGATTTAGACACAAATGCGTTCTTAGAAGCGTCCGATCCAAGTGGGTCTCACACAATGCATACGAGATTCACACGCATATTACACAACTGGCCAATTGCCCGGGCCAGATTGAAGTGTTGAGTAACTAATTTCTTGGCATGTTTCATCAATGTTAAAATAGATTTAAAACCACATGAAGAAGAAGAAAGATTTTTGAGGGTGATTTATTTAGTAATCCCACATCCCAATATCTTATTCTGGAGTAGTTGTAGTTCCCTAATCTATTATTTTATTAGTAAACAAGTAGGCTAATAGCCTAATAGAGTCAACTGTGACCCCTAAAGACACACAAGCGGCTTATTTCCCTAATCAACTACTCTAAAGGGCATCCACCATCCAAATAATACTTATAAATTACATGCTAATCACTGTCTTGACCGTCATCAATCTTTGTTTTTATTTTATTTTTCAAACGGTAGGAGAATACACGTATAAGAATTAGTACATGAAATTGGAAATAACTCCACAAAATAAAATAAAAAATGTTTAGCCTGTTTCATATATATTTTTTTAAATCCTTAATTATCAGCTAACATCACCGATCACGAGCAATTACACGGTCGATTTGCAGCGGCACAATGAGAATAATCTATCACAATTTCAAACAAGGTCTGTCGAATTTAACGAAGAATGAAAAAGAATGATCAGTTTGATAATTCTTAGATTCCAATTCCAAATCTGCTAAACTTTTCATAAGGAGTGCTGTAGTGGTCTCTCTCATTTTTCGTTAGAGCTCTGCCGAATTTTCGTGGATGATTTCAGGTTCGAATGTTGGATACGACTTCTTTATTAGAGTAAAGAGAATAAATTCTTTACACTGCCGGTGTAAACATTTGTTTCCTCCAAATCAATTACATTGCGACACGTGTCAAAACAGTGGTCCCAATTAATAAAACATGGTGACGTGGTGCAATGCAATTGATTTGGAGGAAACAAATGTTTACACCGGTGGTGTAAAGAATTTATTCTCTAGAGTAAATGGTACGAGCCATTATTCTTTTGTTTACGCCCATCGTGGGGCCCACACATGCCACATACAATTGACTTTCAATGGTAATTCATTCTTTTATTTTTTTTTAACTTCATTTTTTTGTTCTACTAGACGTATGTAGTCGTAAATGTAACTATTGGTACGGATTGGAATTTTAACTTATACTTAAGTTAAAACATGAAACTATTATCTGAAGTATTTACTCTCTCCGTCTCTAAATAAATGTCTGGCCCGCAAACTTATAACTTTAAATAGATGCATTCTTTTCATTCAAAAATTTTGCAAAAAATTGGGGAAAAATACCTTAGCCAGCCCCTAAGGTATTTTTTTCCAATTTTTTGAATAAAAAAATAAATATTTTTAAAGGCTTAGATTTTTAGTCTGGACATTTATTAAGAGACAGAGGGAGTAACTGCTATTTTTGTCACTGAATCATCTCTCAAAAGCCGAATAGTTACCGTGAACCACTAATTCTTCTCCAATTAATTAGCTGCGACAAAATTAGAAGGAAAAAAAAAAGACAATGAAGAACAAGGAAAAGAAAATGAGAGAATTTTTATTTAATAAGAATTCAAAAACCCAAGGCATTGGTTGCTTTTGTACGTTAGGTAAGATCATTAATTTAATTAAACCGAGAAGTTTATAATAAAACAAATTAATTAGCTCACGAAAGAAATTTAAAAAAAATCTAATTTAACTCGTCGGCCGTTTGATACATAACCATTTCAAATCTAGAAATTTCAAGTTTCATTTTCAAAGGATCCTCTTGACTATATTAATATTCGCTTTTATCATGCGGCTAATGGTAAACGCAAGTGATTACGATTCGGTATCAATTATTAATATTTTGTACTAGCAACGTACTTTCATCCGAAATCGAACAACTTAATTTGTATTCGCATATTTTATTTAAGGTGGAAATTGTGACAATAGATTGAGATTTTAAAGTTTGACATTGTAGCAAGTTGTATATGGTGACTGTGACACTATTTTTTTTTCTTTTATTTTGCAACGGACTGTACTCTATATTCAAAGGACCTAATTATTATTGAACTATAAACACGTATTTATGTTAAAAACTTAAAATAGGGTAAATTACTGTTTACCCCCTCTCACTATGGATCGGGCCCCAAAAAAATCCCCCTTCAACTATATATGGGTCAGGGACACTTTACCCCATCTAACTATTTTTTGGGACACTTAACCCGTTCTAACTAATGGAAATCCTTCTTCTTAGAAATTGGATGGTAAATGTCATGTGCAAGTCACATGTCGTCCCATTTAAAAATTACGGACGTTATTGCGCTCTTCTTGTTGTCTCATTCCTCAAGTTCAAACCAAACTCACCTTCTAGACCACAAACCAAGCCAAGCCTTACCTCCCTTGTACATCCACGCAACCTCACCTCCCCTACACCACCACCGCCCTGTCGGAGATAACCTCAATAGACTAGAAAGTTTCTCCAAAGAACTCGCAGTGGGTTGCAAAACCCTCGTGGTTGAATAATCTAGTGCAGGATTTAGGGTTATTTACTATCAAGCTATCATTTTGAGCTTCCCCATCTGTGAAATTTGATGAATTAGCACCAACTTCGACCATTCTCCAGTGAACTACCACTGAATTACCTGAACCTACAAATGAACCATCGGTCCAGCTCTACTGGGATTGGAAACGAAAGTCAATCGCTTGAGAAGTGGGTTGTTCTTTCAACTAACCCCCAAACCAGAACCCAAAGACAAAGAACACGTGGCGGGGGCGACGTCATCGCCAGCAGTAGAAGCAACAAATAGATTTCACATCAACGTCTAAGGCCTTGCATGCCCCCCTAAGACATTGTGAGGCGAATCACACAAAGGCCGATCATTCTAAACCCTGGAGCCACTGAAGGTTGGCCCGACCGTTAGTTTTATGAATCTGAGATTAGTTAAGATATGTGCAAGTTGGTCCAGACACATGGTTATTAAAAAAAAAAATTAAGCACTAATTCTTAAAATTTTAGTGGATCATCTTGTAAAACGAAAAAACTAATATTGGTATCAAAAAAATAGGACAGAGGATGACAAGAATCTTGACCCTGAAAGCTGTTTCCTCCAATGGAAACGAATCAGATTCCCGAGAGTTTCTTTGACCACCACATGACCGTACGAATTTCTCTGAGCTAATTCTCTACTTATCCCATAATAATATACATATATTGTTATGTTTGTGTTCCTAAAAAAGAAGAAGAAGTAATAATACAAACACAAGAATAATACTAGTACGGTTATTTGTACAAAGATACGGGATGTAGCAATGACAAACGAAACAAATTTCTTGAGTTTAAGCTTGAGATCTTGAAGATCAGTTTGTTATGTAAGTGAACAAATCTCGAACGGACCTAAAGAAAAAAATTGAATGAACTGCTACTTGCTTTGTTCGATTTATGATGTACTATGAAAAAAATCAAAGTAACCAAGATCGGCTTGTGTCTGATGGATTAAAGTTCAGTTGAGATTGATTTGTCTAAAATAGAAGCTAGTTAGCTTGAATATATATAATTTTAAAATTCCTTAAGTTTCCATTAATTCAAGTTCGAAATAACATTTTATAACGGTGGCTGGAATGAGAAAAAAAATTCTCATTTTGTTTTGCTCTCAGCCCTCCTTCCGTCTAGAGAGATTTTTTTTTGGTGCCGAGCGGGTATATCCCACGTGATATTCGCTCGGCGCATTCAAGCCGTTCGATACACTTTTGGACGGCTCGGATTGAAACTCTCTCTCTCCTCTCATTCCAACACTTTCTCTCTCCAAATCTGAGCCGTTCAAAAATAAAATGGACGTCTCGAATGCACGAGTGAACACCACATGATACCTACTTGCCACTGAAAAATTTTCAGTCTAGTAGCCTATAAAACCACACCCAGCAGAGACTTTTCTCTTCCATCTCTCTCTCTCTCTCTCTCTCTCTCTCACATTTCACACACACACACTCTCCCACAATGGCCTCATACACCTGCTCCGCCACAGACCTCATCCCCCAACTCGGCTCCTCCGTCGCCAACGCCACCGCGGTCGCAAACGCAATCTGTGGCGGCTTCTCCGCCGTCAGCGCGACCCTCTCCGACACCACGTACGCCATCAACAACACCTACCTCCTCTTCTCCGCGTACCTCGTGTTCGCGATGCAGCTCGGCTTCGCCATGCTCTGCGCCGGCTCCGTCAGGGCCAAGAACACCATGAACATAATGCTCACCAACGTCCTCGACGCCGCGGCCGGCGGCCTCTCCTACTACCTCTTCGGCTTCGCCTTCGCATTCGGCGCGTCCTCCAACGGCTTCATCGGCCGCCACTCGTTCGGACTCACCGGCGTCCCTTCGCCGGCTTTCGACTACAGCTTCTTCCTCTACCAATGGGCTTTTGCCATCGCCGCAGCCGGTAATATTGTTGGAATCTAAGTTTTCCGGTATTGGTGGAAAGTAGTTTTACAGATGTGAATACTCCCCATCCCGATTTGTTTGTTGAATCTTGGATTTCTAATTTATTAAGAAATTCAAATCTAATTCATTGATTTGAAAATTTACATAATCTGAACCATTGATTTTGAAATTGGACAGTCAATTTGGAACATATATAAGTCAAAAAGATGACAAATAACTCGGGACGGAGGGAGCAGTTTTTAGTTGGGAGATTAAATCTCTTTTCTCATTTAAAGAGTTTTAATTTATTTATTTTCTGAATATTAAAGAGATTTAAATTAAGAGGTGTTTTTTAAAAGGCACTTTAGAATCATATTAGGATCACGATTGACCCTTATCGTTTTGAATGTGAAAATATATATAGTTTGATTTCCCATGTATTGATACAGGTAACTTATTTTTTCGATCAATAAAAAGTGTCATTCATCAGGTCTCATTTCACGATTAAAACTGACGGTTCATATATTTTAGAGGTGTTAATATGTAATTTATTAGTATAAAAATATGTAATTGATCAAACATCGCTAATCATTTAGTCGAATCATATTTTTCAAAAGACAAATAAATGGCCACCCTCTAACTGTTTATTTTATACGAAAAAACGTAAGATGAATATATGTATTAATGTTCGATAAAGTCTTGAACGGATGGTAAAAAATATGTATTTATCATGGTACTTCACCATTGACGAACAAAATCTTTACCAAATGAGGTAAATGAGGGATGCTGCCAAGAGGTGCAGAGCGGCTGACCGTTCATCTCAGCAATTGATGATTTGGATCTTAATCGAGTAATGAACTGTTCAGATTTAATTTGAACTGTCCGTATCGAGATGAACGGCCGGATTGGCCGCTCTGCATCCACTCCGCAGCATCCTACTTCTATGCCCACTTCTATTTGAAATTTTCTTGTGCTCATACAGTACCAATTTTAGTGTTCTAAATCCCCAACTGCAGGCATCACCAGTGGTTCAATCGCGGAACGAACCCAATTCGTAGCCTACCTCATCTACTCTACCTTCTTAACCGGGTTCGTCTACCCGGTAGTATCCCACTGGTTCTGGTCCAGCGACGGGTGGGCCAGCGCGTCCCGAACCGACGGCAACCTCCTTTTCAAATCCGGAGTCATCGACTTTGCCGGTTCGGGCGTGGTCCACATGGTCGGGGGCATCGCAGGTCTATGGGGTGCCTTAATTGAAGGCCCAAGGATCGGCCGGTTCGATAGAACCGGCCGATCCGTAGTCTTACGAGGACATAGTGCCTCGCTGGTCGTCCTCGGTTCGTTCCTCCTCTGGTTTGGGTGGTACGGGTTCAACCCCGGCTCGTTTCTAACCATCGCAAAAACGTACGGGACCGACGGGACTTTTTACGGGCAGTGGAGCGGGGTTGGGAGGACAGCTGTCACAACGACATTGGCCGGGTGCACCGCGGCGCTTACAACCTTATTTAGCAAGAGGTTATTGGCCGGGCATTGGAACGTTACGGACGTGTGCAACGGTTTGCTGGGGGGTTTTGCTGCGATTACCTCTGGGTGTTCCGTGGTGGAACCGTGGTCGGCTATTGTTTGCGGGTTCGTGGCGGCTTGGGTTTTGATTGGGTGTAACAAGCTCGCGGAGAAGTTCAAGTACGACGACCCATTAGAGGCGGCGCAGCTCCACGGCGGGTGCGGCGCGTGGGGCATACTCTTCACTGGGTTGTTTGCGAGGGAAAGGTATTGTTTAATTGTTTTTTTTTCTCGTTCATTATGCCTTGTTACTTGTTAGTAGTTACTTGTGTAAAATAGGAAAAAACAAGATGGATTTTTTCCACAAAGTTGATTTTGAAATTAGTATTTCCCAAACAGGTATGTGAGCGAGGTGTATTCACCGGGGCGGCCGTACGGGCTATTCATGGGCGGTGGAGGGAGGTTGCTGGCGGCGCAAATCATACAGATCTTGGTGATCTTCGGGTGGGTCACGGCTACCATGGGCCCACTATTCTACGGGCTACACAAATTGAAGCTGTTGCGGATCTCGACCGAGGATGAGATGGCGGGAATGGATCAGACGAGGCACGGAGGGTTCGCGTATGCGTACCACGACGAAGACGATCAATCGACCATACCCGGTTTTATTATGAAGAGGATCGAGCCCATGAACTCGAGTTCCAAACATGATCGTAGCCCACCACCTCCATCACCACCAAATGAGGTCTGAAAAACTCAAGCCAATGCTAGGATTTTTCGGTGGGCCCCCCGTAATTAGAATAATGATAGTACTAAATTTGATATTTATCTAGGCAAGAGTAAACACAAAAATCTAGAACCAACCGCGCAAGTTGTTCCAGACACTTATTTTATTGTACGCGTATGCCTATGTTGGTTCTAACAAAAATGGCATAAATATGTGTGATAGCGTGAGGTGCTTCTTAGACAGAGACTTTTGTGTTTTTTTTTTTATGGCCTAGTTGAAAAAAATTTGTGATGCAATTTGGGGGCCTGATTGAGGCGGAAATTTATCCAAGAGCTCCAAGGCATTGCCAGCCCACCAGTTCTTCGGTACCGAATTTCCCGTGTTCTCTTATAACCAAGTGTATTGAGCCGTTAAATTGTGTCTTGAAATTTCTGTGTTTCGAAAACTGTCATGTGATGTAACGGTTGGTAAACATAGGAATAGAGGTGCATAGAAAATCGATACAGAGGAATGATGCGCAGGGCTTCATCGAGACTAATTCTAAAAATACTGTGGTTTTAGTATAAGGCAATTATTGAGCACAAACAGGTCGCAATAGAAAAATCTCACTCTTTGTGCCGATGTCCTGCCACTGCAGCAAATCTCCACCACTGAGTCCTGCATAACATATTCTGGATTTCTCCTAGAGTTAGCATGCCAAATTAGCACTAATATTTCAGAATTTTACCATACAAATACTCACATTCTGGCATGTTATATGCGCATACGAAACAGAGTAAAAATTTTGGCAAAATTTCTCATAAAAAGTGGGTAAATATCCTTCTGATTATTTTGTCTCCCACCAGACACTGCAATAAATTTTGTTTCATAAAAATAAGAACAATTCATGAGAATGTGGCTATTAAAAATTTAAGGCCACCCCACACTGCTGTGCAATATGAACCATATGTAAATAGAGAAAAAGCCAACCACAGCCCTGCCCAGCTTATCATACACAATATACACCAAAGATTTTGAGCTAACAGCCCCCAGCTTATCAAAAACTAACACTAGCCTCAATTTTCTGCTTCATTGCCCTCACCATCACGGCTGCAACCTGTGGAACACAAAATCTGTGCATGTTTTTTTTTTTTTTTGGCTGCTTCTGTATTCGGCTCTTTCATTGTCAAGTATTCGAAGATGTTGTCCTCTTTGTAGATTTCATACCACTGGAAAATGGTGGAAGATAATAGGATAATTTTGATGGGAGAGATTAGCTATTTTCAGGCAATACTGTGCATACAACTTTAAAACACAACTCCAGATACACCTGTGTCCAGGACCGTTCAATGCACATGGGTCCGACACAAAAATTGAATGGTTCCCGACACAATTGCGGCTGAAGTTGTGTTTTAAAGTTGTATGCGTAGACTTTCTGATCAAACCTAGAAAGAATATGGGTATAACGGCCAAATCCACCATACATGCTGAAAGAACTAGGCTATAGCAAATATTGATGGAAATATGGGACGAAACACAAACTTACTTCACTAGTTTCCTTCTTCTTTTTTAACCTTGAAAGCTGAGGTATTGCGATGCATTTGTTCAATACGAATGTCTTTCCATTTCGATAGCAAATCATGCTAATTTTCAACAACATATGTACTACGACTAAATTGTAACTTCTGCAAAAGTGCAATCGAGACAATCTGTAAAACCCTGAATTCAATTTCAAGCCTTCCCTCAAGAAAGTAAAGACTGTTGACATAAATAATCATCTCAAGCATATGACCTGTGCTTCCCCTACAAAACAGCTCACTAATTTCGACTTCAACCAAGTATAACAACAGTTATGTTTATGCTGCGACTGCTGAGCAAAAGAAAGCAATTTATCACCTCCAAGTCCAGCAAGAATGTACAGGTTGTTATCACAGATTCACAACAACTTGGTCCATGATCCCAGGAACGGGAAAACAGAAATCAAGAGTCTTAGAAGCAATGGTGTCTCTCTATTTTTTACTCTCCTGCTCAGTTTGCCTCTCTTCTGTTGTTGTGGCTCGTTTTCCCTTTGAGTCGGAGCTCTTTTGGGGGCTTTATAAGATCCCACACTTTTGTCTAGCTCGTCCCATCCACCAAAGCTAGAAGCCCTCTTGTCACGCGTTTGTTTAGTAGAAATATCATTTGCTGCAGTCCATGACTGGTAACTCTCCCTTACATTGCCAGACTCAAAGTCTTCTCTGTCCTCACTCGTTCTCACACCACTACTTGCAGCTCTAGAGAAGGGTTTCTTCTTCGTCCTGCCCTTTGGCTTAGTGCTTCTACTTGGCTTCCCCCAGAAAGTGTCTATTGCAAAGGAAACAGCTGACTGAGCTAAGGGAAGCACTAATGCCATCAAGAAAGGGTTTGGTCCTGTGCCCAGTAGCATCGATATGCCAATGGCCGGAAGCATCCAACCTAAGGCATTCAAAATCTGCACTGACACATCAGAGTCGTGTCATGTATTACACAGGCTCCACATATTAATCATCGAGAAATCATTTAATAAAAGTTGTAAAACTGCTCAAAACACGCTTTCAAAACATCGTCCCATAACTTTTCAAACAGGCAATGAACAGGAAATCAGGAACTTTAAGTTCATATACACCACATAATTACACAAATTGCAATAATCTTTCCACTGAGTCTTTATGACTTCAAACTTGAAGTTCATTAATTGACCTTGTACCAGATAATTATGAACATGTGAGTGAATTAACATCCATTGCTTTGCGAATTAAATATGACTAGTGTGAATGATTTAACTTCACCTAGATTGTCCTAGTTAATGACAGATCACATGCAAAGTGGCCCATTGCTAATTCTACGAAGCATTTTCATGTGACTATGCAGTATGCTATATAGTTTAACCTTCCCCACGACATATGCATCTTGCGGTATGAGCTGAAGGCTACGGCTAGGAGTGTTGGTGAGTATAACTGAACGGAGTGATGTTAAAAACTTTGATATCAACGCTGCAACTAAGTTCATTAACAGTTTAGATGTGCTTAGAATAGATGATTTTAATGCCAAGGGCTTCTGGTTTTCTTGGTATAGCAAAAGTGGGGTCAAGAAGAGTAGAACTGACAGAGCAACATTGAATTATTGTTGGCTAAGATACTTTCACAGAATCTGAGGTTTTGTTTGTAGTATGTCTGATCATTGTCCTCTAACTGTGACTATTACCCCATTCAACAAGGATAAAACCTGTCGATCCAAAAAAACAATGATCAAACCTATTACTAAGTTTTTAAATTTCTGGATGGATCATAAGTCATTCAGGTCTCTGTTAAATCAATCTTGGAGGCAATACAGTTGGGACATCCTATTGAAAGACCTGTAATAACCATGAAGAACTTGAAAGCCTTTTGAGGGACATGAATAAGAGCTGTTACAGAAATATAACAGGACTCTTGCAGCCAAGGAAAATCTAATATGAATATTGCAGCGTGGAATGCCTTGCAGATGAGAACGTTTGAAACCTTGAGAAGGAGGCTACTATATGAATACAGAAGGTTAACTATTGCAGAAGAGTCTTTCCAAAAGCAGAAATCCAGAGTTAGAAAAGTGCCTTCTGATAGAAAGAGGAATCAGATTTTTTCTACTTGTGATACTCGAGGAATTAGGATTGAAGACCCTAAAGAAGTTTAAAAGGTTTGTGAAGTTCTATGAAGATCTACTTGGCTCCAATTTTGATCAATGAAAACTAAAGCTTTTTTCTGAGAGAGGTGATAAAGAGGAAGGTGTCTACTGAGCTGGGAACTGGACTTATTCAACCTGTGTCTGCTATTGAGACTAAAGAATGCCATGTTTTCTATCAGGCGAGACAGCGCCAGGGCCAGATGGTTTCAACAGGAAAACAATAGATCCTTATCCAGTGTTTGCATCTATTGGAATACGAATACTACATGTTAGACTCAATAGAGTAGTGATCTTCTGCATAGCTAGCTGTTTTGCTGTTGTGTATTGGGTTTTTTCCCTGTTTATCATTGCCAGGGGATTCCCTGAACTGATGGTAGCAGTATGTTTTTTATTTGTATATATTCAATTTACCACCACAAAAAAATGTGGCCAATGTTTGGACATTAAACTTGACCTGAATTGTTCCTATTGATTCACCGGCACCTATAAAATGAAAGCCAGCAGTTTTCTCCAATTCTCGAAATTGAACCCTTATCCGCGCATCAGTGATATCTCCAACTTTTTATAGTACCGTGCTAGCAAATGTTTGGTTTATCCCATTTGAACTAATGCACAGGTCTCTTCAAACACAACATAAGGAAACGAATCCCTATCAATTAAGTTGGGCAGTGGGCACAACCGAAGGACAAGAAGAAGGAATTAGCACTATTCGACAAAACAAAATGCACCTGCATAATTTCCAGAGGCCATAGTCATACAAGCATTCCAGCCCATTTTACTTTTCTAGCAGAAGGACACACTGTTTCTTTAGATCCATTAGTTTGTAGTGGATTCAATGCAGACTTTAATGGGAAATCAAATCGTTGTTCGTGAACCGTTCTTTCTCGAGGTTCAAGCCTAAGCTCATTTTACGCACGAATTCCAGATACACACACGCGACTCTATATATGAACAGCTGGGAATCGTCGAGGTATTTGTGAAAATAGATACAACCCAGACCATCCTAAAAGTATAAACACAAAAGAACTGCCTATAAATTTCGTTTTCCAGCATTTCCAAATTAACCAACTCAACCCAGCTAGAGCAGGAAGTGGAATGCTAGGCACCATATACTACCGTGCATTTCTCATGTTCAAACCTCATTAACTACAACTAAAAATGCTGATTTTCAAAATAACGATAGGCTTCGTCGGTTTGTACCTTAAGAATCCAGGACTTGTCCAAGGCCTCTTCCAAACCCCCAAACCCTCCTTTATCATCGTCGTCGTCGTCGTCGTCCATATCCTCATCAGACCACCAGACCCTCTTCTTCGCACCTTCTCGAAAACCAAACCCACCTCCGACGTCGTTTTCGCGGCCTACATCGCCTTCGTAATTGAACCTAAATCGCTCGGCTCGGTGGCTTTTCTGGGCGTTGGAGTCCCAGTGGGGCCTACCACTGCGGCTGCCGCGGCCGGTGGAAGGACACCGAGTGCCGCCAGGGACGAGAGTGTGGCGGCGTTTTGGAAGTAAAAGTGGCGGCGGCGATGGCGCAGTAGATGAGGAGGGGAACTGAAACAGCAGAGCAGTCCCCATTTTGTCTCAACAAGACCATTTGAAAAAGTATAAAAGTATTGACCAATAATAAAAAAAATTCGTAGGACGACATTTTAGAGAAACACCTATCTTATTTGTTTAAATTGTGGTCTTATTTGAAATTTTTTATTATTGATCCATATTTTTATACATTTTTGATTTGTCTTATCAAGATAAATAATTAATTCAAAAAATTAAGACGAAAAACAAAATTAAAAGCTACAAAGTAAAAATACTAAAATAAATTTCACACTTATAAGATTACAAGACCGAACCTATTGTATGCCGAACGGACGGCTTGAATGCTGCACTACAACTCCTATAGTGCGGGCTCCACTAAACACTAAGCTCCTAGGCAGTGCAATTATTTTGTTTCTTTTTTTTCCCAATAGTTTATAGTACTCGTATATTAGTGGGGAATTAACATGGTGTTAGAGCACCCGCACTAGTATTTTTAAATTAGAGAGCAAAAAGTCACTTTATTACTTTAGCTATTTACTTTTAAAATTTCTACTGCAACAAGCTCTCTATACTAAAACTATCACATTAAAAATATTATTTCTTTATTCTAAAAAAAGCGCCAAACTATCCTATTCCGAGCAACTGTTTACTTGTTATTTATTATTTTTTAATATATAAACTGTCTAAAAAAATTAAGTGTTCTAATTTTCAATCCATTTGAATCGGTACGAAAATTTTATTTTTTTATTATTTTATTCTAAAGGATTATAATTAATATTTATTTTTAGGGCTTTCATATGAGAGTCATTGAACCAAATAAAGTATATAAAAACATATTATCATGGCCTGTAGAAGGTTTAGTATTTTGTGTATTCATTTTTTACTTGGTGGATTGCCTCTCATGCATTTAAGGCATCGGAGTATAATAATATAATATACCATCATATAATAAGGGAGCAGTGACTGGCCAAAGAAAAAGAGCAACCGTAGGAAATGTAAAAATTTGGCAAAAGGTTCCCACGTTTGAAGAGTCTGATTCGAGGCCAATTTCTGCCTTTGGCTTGATCAAGTGGCATACATGATCATTTGCCTTGTCTGATGTGGATCCTTTTTGTATGTTACTTAACAAGGGGTTCAGAATTTAGAGGCTGTCTATAATCTTGAATCTCAACCACTCCCTTCGTGGAACTCGAACCCCTACCTCCAAGGAGTGAGAGGTAAGGCCAAGTGGCCAACCAAGGGATTATAAGATTTCTACTACATCTGTGTTTTGTCTTTATTCAAAAAAATATGTATTTGTTGGTTTTTTGGATTCGTCTCGCAAACTCAAATTTTTTTATTTTTATCCAAGTATTTTTAAAAATGTTCAAGATTAAACCAAGTTTTACACTATATAGCTGGCTATAGTGACATTTTCTTGGATAATTTTAAAAATATTTATGTAAAAATAAAAATTTGAATTCTTAGATTGGTCTTGATGGGACAAATCTAAAAATTCAATTTTTTTGTGCAAAATTAAAAAACGCAAATTTTTTTTAAATAAGGACAAAACACAAATTTAGTGGAAATCGCCTAAAGCCAGAACAAGGATTTATTCTTATTAATAACGTAATTGAAATTTCTTTGATTTCTGGAAAATCTTTTTTTTTTTTAAAGTGAGAAGATTGTATTGATAAACGCTCAGCGGTACTTACAAAATGAGGATTATTACAAAAAATTTTGACAAAGCCAAACTAATCGTCTAGCAAATAGAAAACAAGTAAATCACAAGGCAATTGATATCTTTTATCGTAACTCAGACATGGCTTGACGCAATAGCAATACTTTTAAACTGCCTAACATCAAATTAGGAGTCTCAAACGAGAAAAATTGCAAAATTAAGGACAAAAGACACCAAATACCCAGACGATCGGATACACTCCACCCAAGTATGAATGTACTAATGAATTCCCAAGAACTACAGATCTGCCAAGCCGCCACAGGTTGTCACGCCAAAAACATCGTGTAGAAAAAGAACGCTGAAGCACAGATATCGTTGTGAAACAACCTCGATTGAGAGAACCCGATCTGTAGACAAAATTCGTCTTAAGACGAAACTAATAACTCTCACTGAATGAGAGCAAAACTTTCGTAGAACGAGAGACAAAACTCTCACAGATCAGACGACAAGTTGTAAATTTGGAGAGACGGAAGGGAAAAAAATAACAAAAATAAAAAAAAGAGAGTCGGTAGGACCATGGTCTCCCCTTCCCGCCGCCGCATACGGGTATGGAACCCACGGAGAGGAGGGGAAAGGAGAAGATCGATGAGTTGTGTTGGCTAAGATTGAGAGAGAGGAAGAGAGAGATATGGATGAGAGAGAGAGATTATTCAACGACTCACATTGATCGGATCTCTGCAATAACTGTCAATTTCTAATTGCAACTACTTTCATTAAGAGTAGTAGAATCAAATATTTAGAGTACTCTAGCTTGTATCGGAAAATCGGTTGACGAACAGCAAAAAGTCATCACTTCAATTATTCGCGAACAGTAAATTTGGGCTCCATTATTGAATTTTTGGATTACTTTTGGAACTTTCTTGTAATCTTTTTCGTGTTTTTTGTCCGCTTGTTAAAAAATGTTTTACTTGTCAAACAAAAAAAATTAAAAAAAAAAAAAAAAAAACAAACTTTTGGTCAAATGTTTTACACTTTTGGACCCGTCTCGATGAGACCACCCGGAAAAGTGAATTTATAAAACAGAAGTATAAAAAAAATTCAGAAAGAGACAAGAAATAAAAAATAGTACCAAAACACATTTTATTTTATTTTTGGTATTTAGTGCATTTTTGTTTAGTCAGAATTTGAATATTTCTTATTTTCTTAGCATAGCTTGCATCAATGAGACCAACCAGGAAAAAATTTATTTTTTCAAAATATGACAGTTTTAGGAAAGAAGTTTCCACCAATGAAAAAGTAAGTGAAACACAACTTTTTTATCTCGTCATTATTAAAAAAAAAAATCGCATTTGTTAGTTTGATGCTAAATTTTTATGTAATATTAGTTCATCTAGTTAGAAGAGAAATTGAAAAAGTAAAAATTATTATTTTTACAAATTTTTGGAAATATCCAAAAATCGATTTTTTGAGCTTTTCTTTGGATATTTTCCAAAGTACTTGTGTTTGGTTGCAAGGTTTGAAAAAAAATTCAAATTTTTTAAAAATAGTTTTCTTCTTAATTTCTCCACTTATTACTCGTCTCTCCAATCATTACTCACATTTCTTTCTCCACTCATTATCACTCTCTTCAATTATTTCTTTCCTTCTCTCCACTTATTATCTCTCCAATCATTATCCCAAAAACTATTTTCAAAGACCAAACACTATATTAAAATACACGGATAAAAAAGAACACTATCTCAACAATGTATCTCAAATTTTTTCCCTTTAAACTACCAACCAACTAAAGTAATAATGTTTTACTATTTCAATTCATTTTGTCGAGACGAATTAATAACACATAAAAAATTGACATAAAATTAATAAATATGAAAAAAATTAAATAAAGAGAAAACAAAAAAATTGTAGTGCATAACTTTTTCATTAGTGGAAATCCCCTATAAAAAAAGGCTAATGATCCTATTTATTAATGTCACTCCCCTTTTTGTTTTTATTAGAGTGAATTTACTAAAACACCCTTACACTGTATGATTCTACTTTTTCTCACTTTACAAATACTAGGGTGTTTCTAACCTAATTGTCACGCCCTGTCCCGGAACGACATCCGGAGTGGGCTCGAACCGACACGGCCACGTGGCATTCCATACAATAAACCAACAACTAAATGACAACCAATAAAAGAATAGAGTAAAACCCAAGCGGAAGACTTAACATTAATATAAACAAGGTACCAACGACATCAACAAACTTGCATTGTACAAAAGACACCCAACATATCTACAACTCGAAGTCACAAAATGAGTTTAACAAAAATCAGAGTTTGAACGATTACAACCAACTCGACCACAACATCAAAACTCGGTACAAATCCAAGTATCCCCAAAACGTCGACTGGTAGTGGACCAACTCTACGACCACTTGTGACCTGGCAATCCAAAAGAGGAAAACCACAGTGTATGAGATATAGAATACATTTAATAATATACTACAATACCCGAAGGAACATCTCAATCAAAAGTAATTCATACAAACTCAGCATATGCATTCAACGAATAACCCACACATATAATCGCAACACATGTGGTGGCACGTCAGCCACATTCCCATGTAACCAAGGTATTATGTCCCGCACACCACATTTCCATTCACCGTTAAAGAGCTACTCAAGAATATCAAATCCCAAGAATCAAAGAAGCTTAAAAGACAACAACTCAAAAGATTCAAGTGGTATTCTTCTCACCCCTAAATCAACTTGCATCACCTAATTAAGGCATGAACCAAACTATTAAAGCGTGAAATTAAGCTTACCCAAACATGAAATCTAATAATTAAAATATGGAATTACCTAGATGATCAACAACCTAGCCAACCAAGAACCTCCAAGCTCTTCTCTCTTCTTTTCTTTCTTCTTCTTTCTATTCCTCTTCTCTCTCTCTCTCTCTCTCTCTCTCTACGTTAGGAACAAGATGAGGAAAGAGAAAGAATATCTAACAAAATATCCCCTAGGATATTTGACAAAGGTCTAAGGAAAATTATCCAACACAAGTGAAACCACATGCTCACTTATGCTCCACCCTTAAATCACACACAAGACCCTCAAACTTCCAATAAAAACAAATCAACCCCAAGAACATATAATTTAAATTAAAAGATGAATTAAATACTCTAATATCCGGGACGGGTATTACACTAATAATAAAAGAACATTGAAAGGATTTGGATACTTTTTAATTTGGACTAATTTGCCCCTTGATTTTGCCCTATTTACCTATCTAACCTAATTATATACTACCTCCGTCCCTAAATGTTTGGCCGTTTCGCAAAACGAGAACTCAAAAATAATGCATTTCTTTCAAGAAAAAATTCAAACTTTTTTCATAAATTAAAAGTACTCATCGATATCTAGTGAATTGTTGAAAAAAATTTAATTTTTCTTGCAAAAATTGTATTATTTTTATGTCCTCGTTTTGCGAAACGGACAAATATTATGGGACGGAGGGAGTAATATAATATAATGATTAATATCAATATCTAAACATTAATTAAACCATCCACACTTGTGCCACCGCGGCGGCTCCCACTGGACACCGCCTCAAGATTTCGGAACCACCACAACATTGTACGGACACCGTGCAACACTTACCCAAGCTTAGAATTGTGTTTGACGTAATTTTCCGGAAACCCGAAACCTTAATAAATTATTGCGTAGATAAGAAATTATGGTGAATTGTGGTATTGAAATTCATGTGTAGGTGAAAAATTATGCGATTAATAAATTTATCGGAATAATCGTAGTTTATGTAGTAATTATATAATAATTAAATACGTAAGGATTTGGATTTAAAATGTAAATGAGGAGATATTTTCTTTTAATAAAAAAAAGGGTTACTACTTATAAGCTAATCTCAAAATATATTATTGGCCATATTAGTCTCATATCACCTCATTATAAAGATCTAATATGAAACATTTATTGTATTTTGTTTTTAAAAAAATAAAGTTAAGTAAATACTAAATTTAGTAATATGCACTTTCGAATAAAAATTAGTTTGGAAAATCTATGAATAATAATATGATAGTTAAAGGTAATATTGTAAATAGAAAATTAGTGGAAATGTTTTATATAAATTCCAAATGTGAGAAGTAGACTTAATTTTAAGTGTAGTAATTAATTGTTTGACAAAATATTTACTTTGTGATAATAAAGTAATAGCATAAATGATTTTGAGAATACTGTATAAGTTGATATTATCAGTTTGATAAATGAAAAAGGCAAAAACATTATCTTTTAATTTAATGATTTTATTCAAATCACCGTATGCTTATTTTGACTTATTTGTTAATTAATATTTAATAAATTAGAATATTGTTATGTCAGATATTGTATTTGTGACTTTTTTATGCTGTTGATTGTTACGTGGATTATTGTAATTTGAATTACTACGTAAACATAGAAATTGGACAATAGGTAAACATAGAAATTGGACAATAGGTACCCTGGAGTATTCATGGCCAAATTGAAACTGAATAGACGTTAATAAAACAATTGTCACAAAAGTGATAAGTGATTGTAGATTGTGTGCTGTGTCATGGTTGAAAATTATTGGGAGAAAAAGATTCTTGATGGAGGAGAATCATAGAAACTATTAAATATAAGATAAATTCATAAAAGGCTACATGTAATTGTTGAGATTACTGAACTATAATTTTGTGTTATTTTATTAAAATTACAAATTGTAATATATAAAGCACTTCCACGGGCACGAAATCTTCGTGCTTGCACGACGGAAAGAACCTAGTTAATAGTAACAAATGAAGAAGTGACAAAATGGGCTGCCATAAGAAAGAGTTAAATCTACTGTCCGTCCTTTGGGCTGATTATTAGTGGGCCCCATAGCTTGAAAATTCTGTACGTATCCTTGGAGGATGTGGAAGGTAAGAAGCGTGTAGATTGTTTCAACGAAAATGACAGAAATAACCCGTTCCCTCCCTTTAATTAACAAAACTAGCGTGTTGGGGACTTTTTCCACCTAGCTTTTCCTCTTTTTTTTTTTTTTTTTTCTTTTACTTTACTCTTTCTTTTTCTATTTCAGACTGTATGTAGAAGTTTTTTTTGCCGGTGTTCGACGCGATTGTTGTTATTCTACGGGATCGACCTCTATTTTGGAAGTCATAAAAAAAAGGGAATGTTTCAATCTAAAGCCGTGGTTTCAACCATGGGAAGTTTTAGGGGGTGTTCTAAGCCAATTTTTTCGTTTTTATTTAAAAAAAATTGAATTTCGGTTAATTTTTTTATTTTTTAGATTCTTCTCATCATGAGGTTGCAATAATCTCTCAAAAATTGACAATAAGCCAAGTGGTACGAAAAAAATTTAAATAAGAATAAAAAATAAGCCTCTTTGGTTTATTTGTCCGAACACCCTCTTAGTCCCGTTTGTTTTGGAATTTTGAATTTATAGACAATAAATGTAAAAAGAAATAGAGTAATGATTGAAAATAAGGATAATGATTGGAGAGAGATAGAGAGAAAAATAAAAGTAATGATTAGAAAAAAATATGATAATGATTAGAATTCAAAATTCAAAACCCTTAAATGAACGGAGTCTAATCTTCACTCTGAATCATTTACAGATTTGAAACCTAGTTTGTTTTTTTATGACACATAATTGTGGATATCTATTGGTGAGTAAACACTCTTGAATTTTGTGAAAAACATTGACTAACATTTGGGACCTATTTGAGTCAGTGGAACACCCTCTTATTGAATATTGAAGTAAACACTTTTAAAAAATAAGTACTTATTTGAGTTACACCCTCTTATTCTAGTTGTTAAAGAAATAGAGTCTCATATTACTTGGGAATGAAATGTGATATTACTTAATGACATTTAGAACCTCTCCGCACATTGGTTTTAAGATGGATATAAAATTTTTACATAGTATCAGAGCGGAACTCATTCTACCTCACATTTAAAAAATTTACAATTCATACTCCATGATGACAGACTAGCAAAAATGTTGCACGATGATAGGATCTAAAAAGAAACCACACGTGACAGACCTTACACGCGGCTGCACATAAGGGGATGTTAAGGAAATAGAGTTTTAAAGCAAGAAGAAGAGAGGGAATAAGGCCCCGTTCCAGAACGGGTTTAAGTTCTTATTTTTTGTCCAATAAGAAGGGTTGTTCCACAAAAGATTGAACAATTACTTATTTTTTGAGAAGACAATTTCAAGCTCAAAAATCATGTGCTTACGCAAACAATTTTCATATCAATATGGATCTTGTTTGATAGATCTCATTGAGGTCTTTAATATAGTGCAAAAAAAATTGAAAAATTATTTCTCATTTACGTTATTTTTGAGTTTGAAAATGTGAAATAAGCTGCTTATTTGAATTTTGTGGAACAAACCTTCTTATTTTTTTTGAAAAGTGACAAAATAAGTACTTATTTTTTAAGAAGATTTGTGTAACAGAGCCTAAGAGAGCGAAAGAGAGAAAAAGTATGCAAAAGAATCATTGAAAACCTCGTCGGCAACAATCAGATGTCGGCCACGGGGCTGACTCTAAAAGGAGAGAAATTTTTCAGTGTGCGGTCGATACATTGCAACTGGTGTCCGCTCATGTATCTAGGCCATCCAAAAATATTTTGGACAGTTCAAATTTTAAAACAAAATTTCTGAAAATAGTTTAAATATTCCGGAAAAAGTTTTTTTTTTTTTAAATTCGAACCATCAAGAATACTTTTAGACGGTCTGAATGTGCCGAACGGGCATCCTATGGTACCCACCCAACATGAAAATTTTCTCCTCGATGGAGCGAAAAAAAAAAAAAGCTGACAGGGCACTCTCATTCTCGTCGTGTATATATATACCCTCGTCACGAGGTGCTCTTTGAATTTCTTTTCTGATAAAAAATGGCTGCAACGAATGAGAGAGTACTGACAAAGATGGCTGAGGCTTTTAATGAGCTCGCCGACGATGTGAATTCTCGGAGTACTCCGCCGCAACTTTCTCTGAGCAAGTTCTGTCGTGCTTGCCGACAACTTTCCCCCCTTATTGGCTGCATGGGAGTCGCCTTTAAGTTCGCCGATATGGAATTCTCTGCTAAGGTAGGCACATGATCATATTAATTATTCTTAATTTCTTGGATCTTAAGTTTTATTTGGAATTGGATTCTTGGTTTGTGGAGAGCGAAAAAGGAAAGAGAAAGACAGAATTGATGAATACAACGAATAGTCATTAGATTTCTCAGGGGGGTTCATTAAAGAACCATTTGTTCTTATTCATTAATAGTTTAGATTCTAGGTTAATTCTTATAGGTAAGAATTAACTTTTACCAATAACAATTAAGAAATTCATCTAAGTCATCCAAAACAGAGACAGATGATTGCGATTGTGCACGGCACCTTGCTGAGCACTGTACTGCTCTGTGGGCCCCCGCTTAGTGTCTAAGGTTCAACCATGGCAGCCTTCATGAAGTTTCCGGGGAGATCTACGGTCAAACCTTAGTCTCTAAGGTAAGTCTCAAATCCCTGCCTATAAATCCTGGTCTCAACAAAACCAGAAGTGAGAAGAGAATGAGAAATCCTGGTGAAATTGCCGAACGTGAGTTTTTGTGTATTCAATAAATGTTATTTGCTTCTCAAATTAGTGTGTGTTTTTCGGTGTTTTACCCCCTACGATCCTAACAAGTGATATCTGAGCTTTGGCCATCGGGGGGTCACCGAAAATACTACTGCAACATCTGTTCGTGTTCGGACGTTGTTGAAACAAAAAATAATAAAGAACACACGAATTACGTGCTTCGGCGGTATGCCTACTGCACGGGGGAAGAGAGGAGGGATGGATCTTTTATTCCAAAATGAATGAATAATGGATGAATACAATCAGTTGTATTTAAAACGTTGGAGGAAAACCATAGAAGGCAAGTCCTTATGTGGTCAACAATCCACACCCACATAGGAGTAAATCTCTCCAAAGATTGGAACCAATTTCCTAATAGGAACCCGTCAAATCTTCCAGGCAAATCAATCCATATTAGGCCCAAATCTCCTCCTTCTCTTCAACACTCCCCCTCAAGTTGGTGCGAAAATGTCAATTAAGCCCAACTTGGAAATAATCGCTTGAAAGTTGGCTGCAGCTAGACCTTTGGTGAATACATCAGCCAATTGTTGGCTACTGCGAATGTAGGGAGTGGAAATAATCTTTGCTTGTACGTTTTCTCGAACAAAATGACAATCTACCTCAATGTGTTTCGTTCGCTCATGAAATACAGGGTTTGAAGCAATATGAACCGCAGCTTGATTGTCACAATACATATTTGTTGGGTGAGGTGAGCTGAATCCCAGATCTTTTAGCAATGCACGAAGCCAAATAATTTCCCCAGTTGTGGATGCCATTGCTCTATATTCTGCTTCAGCGCTTGAACGCGCTACAACATTTTGTTTCTTACTTTTCCAAGTCACCAAATTACCACCTACAAAAGTACAATACCCCGTTGTGGATTTTCGATCAGTTTGACATCCAGCCCAATCGGCGTCGGTATAGGCACTAATCAACGTGTGCCCATTTTGCTTCATCCATATACCTTTTCCAGGAGAACCTTTCAAGTATTGCAATATCCTATGTACAGCCTTCATGTGGTTGACTGTAGGAGCATGCATAAAACGACTGACCAAGCTCACTGCATAAGAAATATCGGGACGCGTAATGGTGAGATAAATCAATTTACCAACCAATCGCTGAAATTGGCTAGCATCAGTTAGCAATTCACCATCCAACCCAAGTTTTATTCCACTCTCAACAGGTGTATCAACAGGTTTAACACCCATTTTCCCGGTTTCCTGTAGTAAATCCAACACATATTTTCTTTGATTCAGAAAAATGCCTTTTTTTGAATAAGCAACTTCTAATCCCAAAAAATACTTCAAAATTCCCAAATCTTTAATGGCAAACTGTTTGTGAAGAAGAGCCTTGAGTTTGAAAATTTCACCTTGATCATCTCCGGTTATTACTATGTCGTCAACATACACAAGAACAATAGTGGTTCCAGCAATACCTCTCTGAAAAAATAGTGAAGGATCTGCACTGCTTCGTTGAAGCCCAATTTTTGTCAATACATGACTGAGCTTAGCATACCAAGCTCGCGGAGATTGCTTGAGCCCATATATAGCTTTGTTTAACTTGCACGCAAGTTCTGGCTTGTTTGCTAAATGATGTCCTGGAGGAATACTCATATAAACCTCCTCTTCTAGGTCACCATGTAGGAAAGCATTTTTTACGTCCATCTGATAAAGTTTCCAACCATGATTGACAGCTAGAGATAGGAGGACTCGAAAAGTATTCATTTTAGCAACCGGAGCAAAAGTTTCTGTGTAGTCCACTCCATAAGTCTGAGTAAATCCTCTTGCAACTAACCTTGCCTTGTATCTTTCAATGGTGCCATCATTATTATACTTGATCTTGTATACCCAACGACTCCCCACAGCCTTTTTTCCTGTTGGCAACTTGACGATCTTCCAAGTTCTATTTGCATCTAGAGCTTGGAGTTCGTCCTTCATAGCTTGTTTCCAAACTGGCTCTGAATTTGCTTCTTCAAATGTGGTTGGCTCCTTAACACTAGATAAAGCACTTAAGAAAGCAGCATGAGCACACGAAACCTTATCATACGACACATGAGCATGTATAGGATAAGATGTAGCATGATAAGTAAAAAAATCTTTCATTCTTAATGGAGGATGTGACTCTCTACTAGATCGGCGTCGCACTGTATTATCAGGAGCAATATTAGATTGTTCAGGCTCAGTTTGTGCCAAAACAGGTTCAGTTTCAGTACTATTATTTTGCTCTTGTTCTGGTTCACCCTCTTTAGTCCCTACAAAATCAATGCTAGTGGTTGGGAGAGGTATCAAATCAGACAAGGACTCCTCCCCCTGTGGCAAATTCCCTGTCTCATTTGGGGCTTGGAAGAAAGACTTAGACTCATCAAATCGAACATCACGAGAAATAAATATTTTTTGTGATGAGGGATCATAGCATTTATACCCTTTCTGTGTAGAAGAATACCCCAAAAACACACATCGAATGGCGCGTGCATCTAATTTATCACGATATTTGGCTTGTTGGTGCACATAACATACACAACCAAAAACTCGTAAGTGAGAAATATTGAGTTTGCGATGTAATAAAACCTCCAACGGAGATTTGAAACTAAGAACACGACTAGGAAGTCGATTGATTAAATATGTTGCTGCTAAAACTCCATGTGACCAGTACTTCTTGGGAACATTCATCTGAAGCATAAGAGCCCTAGTGACATCCAACACATGTCTATTTTTCGTTTCGGAAACACCATTTTGCTGTGGTGTACCCACGCAACTTGTCTGTAGAATAATTCCGTGGCTACGTAAGTAGTCAGGAAGAGTGCCTTTGACAAACTCTGTGCCATTATCCGAACGGAAAGTTTTGACCTTTGCACCAAATTGGTTTATCACCAGGTTGTGAAAATCTTTAAAAACTGAGCACACCTCATTTTTAGATTTCAACAAATACAGCCACGTAGCACGAGAGCAATCATCAATAAACAACACAAAATACTTATAGCCATCGTAAGAATGAATAGGTGAAGTCCACACATCTGAATGAATTAACTCAAAAGGTTCAACCGACGGAGACTCAGAAATACCGAAAGGTAGACGAGATTGTTTAGCAAATTGGCAAACATCACAAGTGGTGGACTCAATACACAATGATGGAAAAAGACTAGATAGGACACGCTTGGATGGATGCCCAAGCCGTTGATGCAAAACATTACTCTCTAATTGACTACTTGTGTGACAAGCTGTGCTCGATGGTTGGAACAAATAGAGACCATGAGAATAAACTCCCTCACCAATCTTCTTCCCCGACGTTCGATCCTGAAAGGTAACAGCAGTAGGAGAGAAAATAACATTACAATTTAGTGAGTTTGTTATTCTTCCAACCGAAAGAAGTTGAGTTGGAAATGACGGAACAAAGAGAGCATTTGAACTTGGGCAACCTGAAAACAGATTAACTTGTCCAGACCCCAAAACTGGAACCTTGGTTCCATTAGCAACAGAAACAATAGGTTTGATAGAACTAGGAGAAAAATTGAACAAAGACTTAGAATTATTGGCCATATGATCGGTGGCTCCAGAATCAATTATCCAAGTATCAGTATTGGATGAAGTTTGAAGATTACCTGACACGTGAGTGGAGGAAGAAGCATCTGGTTGTGATACTGTGGACTTACTTAATTGTTGGAGAAGATGGCTTAAGTGTTGTATTGAGATTGATGTGTCTGCTACTGCTACTTGCTCTCTTTTATGACCACCATCAACATTCGGCTTGGGCTTGAGATGAGGATGTAGAACCCAACAAGTGTTCCTAGTGTGCCATTTTTTCTCACAGTGATCACAATAAAAAGTTTCCCCTTTGTTCTTGTTCCATTGTCCTTTTCCTTTGCTGGTACTGAAGGTTTTTTTCTTCTCTTCTTTTTCAGCCAAAAAAACACTTGATTCAGATCTTTCAGAACTCAACTTCATATCAGTGTTCATGGTTTTTTTGCGTGTTTCTTCTCGCTGAATGATAGAACACACACTGGAGAGAGAAGGAAGAGACGGATTCATGAGAATGTTACTCTTGAGATTCTCATAATCCGATTTTAAACTGCTGAGCAGCGAAAAATTTTTGTCTTCTTCAGCACGTTTCTGAAGAGTCTTTGCATCTGCAGTCCACGGACGATACATGTCGTGTTCATCCCACATCCTTTTAAGACTCCCAAGATGTTCAATAAAAGTCTTATCACCTTGATTTGCTGCTGCAATCTCTTGCTTCAGTTCAAAGATACGAGCAGCGTTATTTTGATTTCCATACAACTCTGCAATTGAATCCCATAATTCTTTTGCTGATTCTGAGAAAGTAAAAATATCAGCGATTCTTGGTTCCATGGAATTGAAAATCCACGATCTAATGAGTCGATCAGTACCCATCCACTCGGCATACTTCCCATCTGTTTTTGCAGGGCAAATACTTTGTCCGTCAATAAATCCCAACTTTTGCTTGCCACCAATAGCTAAAAGTGCAGATCGGGACCAAGAAATATAGTTGACACCATTCAATGGAACTGTGGTTAGCTTCCAGCCGGGATTACCATCAGATTCACCCATCGATAACAAAAAAGATAACCACAACAAAATAGACTTAAGCTGATTCAACCCGCTCTGATACCATGTTGAAACAAAAAATAATAAAGAACACACGAATTACGTGCTTCGGCGGTATGCCTACTGCACGGGGGAAGAGAGGAGGGATGGATCTTTTATTCCAAAATGAATGAATAATGGATGAATACAATCAGTTGTATTTAAAACGTTGGAGGAAAACCATAGAAGGCAAGTCCTTATGTGGTCAACAATCCACACCCACATAGGAGTAAATCTCTCCAAAGATTGGAACCAATTTCCTAATAGGAACCCGTCAAATCTTCCAGGCAAATCAATCCATATTAGGCCCAAATCTCCTCCTTCTCTTCAACAGACGTCTGTTGGAAATTGCCCGAAAAGAAAGGAAAAAGTTCTGATAAAAAAAAAAGGGGGAAAAAAAATTCTTTTCTGCCATTTCAAGGCAAATCAAGAGAAGTGGTTGTCTACGGTATTTCTTTTTATTAAAGGAAAATAATTTCACTTTTGTCTGTGGAGTGTTTTCGGTAGTAAAAAATTTGTAAATTTTTATTTGTGGTTGAGAAGTTGTTTAAGTGTTTTTGATAGTGTGTTGTTGAGAAATGTCAAGTTAATTCTGATAATGAATAAGTTCTTGATAGGTTTGTGAGTAGAGTTATTGTAGTAAAAAAAATTATTTATTAGTGAAAACGAAATGCTAAAATGGTAAAAAAAATTTGTTAGTATAAACAAGATGTGTTAAGTTTTTAGTATTTTTTTGCTAGTGGAAACACCCATTAGAGCAACAACATCAGTAGAGGTAAAAAGAAGATTTCTGTAAAATAGCTATGCAAATCTTGAAAAACAATGCCACACCAGAGCAGCAAAACCCCAAGGTAAAATACATTTTGGTGTTTTGGTTCGACAAAAATACCTCACAATTGTAGCAATGTATAAATAAACAAATATTATTCTTCTTCTCTCTCCTCCCTATCCCTCTCTTATTCTCTCTCCACCTCTCTCTCTCTCTCTCTCTCTCTCTCTCTCTCTCTCTCTCTCTCTCTCTCTCAGTATATTTTATAAGGATAAAGAGGTATAATAGAGAAGATTGGTGTGAGGTTGAGAGAGATTTGAATAGGTAAAATAGAAAAAGTAAATTATTGAGTAGGTAAAATGTAAATTGCTTTTCCCACCCCCCGACGCACACCCCCCCTGACCCCACAGCCCATTTTCCAGATTTACCCCCGCCACCCCCCGAATTTACCCCACCACCCCTCTCCCACACACCCCCCCTCCCTCTGCCGGATTCCAGTTTTTTTTTTTTTGCTTTATTTTCTTTTCTTACTTTTCATCTGAATTTTTTTTTTAATTTTCAATTACTTTCTTTATTTGTTTCTTTTCCCATTAACCTCCCTTCTTCTTTTTTTCTTTATTTGTTTCTTTTCATATTTTGTCCATTCTTATTTTTTTGGTTCACTCAAATTCTATTTTCAATTAAATTTGTCTTCATACTTAATAAATTTATATTATTTTAATTAATTAATTAATTAATTAGTCTTAACAATGAATAATAAAAATAACTTCTAATCAACAATAATAAATTTAAACAAAATTTCAACGCCTTTCAATAGACACCCTAAGAGACCCAATGGACATCCTAAGAGACCCTTGAAACTAAATAAAGATTTTTAAGGTGTCTGTTGAAAGGCCTTATACAAAAAAAAATTCATTATGACTATTTATAATAAAATAATCAAAAAAATACGATTTTCACCCCGGTTCAACTGAATTTAAAATCGAAACACTTAATTCTTGAATTATATTTTTAATATAAATAGGGTGTATTTATAGAAATTAAATAAATAAAATAAAAGTAATTAAATAAAATAAGAAATTAAAAAAAGTGGGGTACTTTATTTGGGGGGCCGGGGAGAAATTATTAGTTTTGGAACACTTGACCAAATTTAACGAAAATAAATTAAGTGTTTTGAATTTCAATCCGTTTGAATGGGTGGGAAGATTTTATGTTTCTGATCATTTAATTCTAAAGGGTCATAATTAAATTTTGATTATAGGACTTTTGTTGGTTAGTCCTAAGAGATATTTGATTCAACGATTTTCTTAGGATTAATCAACGAGAGCCCTATAGTCAAAATTTAATTATGACCATTTAGGATAAAATGATCAAAAAACTAAAATCTTTTTATTGGTTCAAACGAATTGAAATTTGGAATACTTAATTTTTTAACCATATTTTTTAATATATAAACTGCAGATTGAAAAATTAACTGTTCCAAATTTCAATCCGTTTGAATGGGTGAGAAGATTTTATTTTTCTGATCATTTAATTCTAAAGGGTCATAATTGAATTTTGACTCTAGGGCTCTCGTTGGTTAGTCCTAAAAGATATTTGATTCTACGATTTTCTTAGGGTTAATCAACGAGAGTCCTATAGTTAGAAAAATTACATGTTTGAACCGAATCAAACGGATTGAAAATTGAAACACTTATTTTTTTACACAGTTTATTAAAAAATAGTTTAAAAAATAAGTGTATTAAAAATTTACTTAGCACAGTCAAGATCCAATCCAAGCACGGATTCAAATTATTTTGGCATTATCAATTTCCTATTTTAAAAGTAGAGAAAATATGAAAAAGTAGAGAAAATATGTTAAGACTGGTTATTGTTGTACTTAAACATATTCGTTTTTTTTTATATATAGATTTTTGAAAGCATAGAAGATATGTTAGCTTGGGCGCGGAGCATTGGTCAGGGTGTTCCGATAAATAAGCCAAAGTGGCTTTTTTTTTTGTCCTTATTCAAATTTTTTTCGTATCACTTGGCTTATTGTCAATTTTTTGGGAATTATTGCATTCTCATGACAAGAGGAATCTAAAAAGTAAATTTTTTTGACCGAAATCCAAATTTTTTTTTAATAAAGACAAAACAATTGGCTTATTAGCTTATTTTCGTTTTTTTTGGCTTTATTTGGCGGGAAAGCCAATGGCTTTTTTAGATATATGGTATTGTCGTGGTTAATTGAGAATAGAATTTGAGTTAACTAAAAAAAAAAAGGGGACAATGGGAAAGGAAACAAATAAAGAAAAGAATTGAAAATTATAAATAAAAAAAAAAGAAAGATTAAAAAAGAACGGGAGGGTGGAATAGAGGAAAAAAAAAAGGAAGAAGAAAGAAGAACAAAAACTGGAAGGGGGTGGGAGGGTAAAACGGGAAAGGAGGGATGGGTCCGGGAGGGGGGCTGTGTCGGGGGGGAAAAGCAGCTCCCAGGTAAAATACATTTCACTAAGGAATCCTGCATTATTCTCTATTAGGATTAGGAGGAATCCTGAAAAGAAGTTCACTTTCAGCGGTGGAGAATTATTAGAGCAAATACATCAGATTATATGTTTTGTTCGGTTTACCGTTTAGTTTTAGTTTTAGTTTTATTTTCAATCATTATCCTATTTCTTTCTCTAATCATTATTCTATTTTTTTAATTATTACTTTTTCATCTTTCTCTATCTCTCTCCAATCATTACCCCTATCTTTAATCATTACTCTATTTATTTCTCCATCAACTACCAAAACTAAACTCTCATCCAAACACAATAAACACCCAATCTTAGCTACTTTACCTATCAAAAGTGAGAAAACCCTCGTACAACAGAGTAGGTAAAGTGGTCTATAAAAAATGGTCTACCAAAAATCTTTTGCAACAGTTCTTAGCTATTTCTACCAAACGACTATTCACAAGGTAGTCAATATTTTACTCTCTCTCTCTCTCTCTCTCTCTCTCTCTCTCATATAGAATCCTGTTCTTCCGATTTGCAGAGAGCATTCATGGGATTCAATTTGTTGCTATAACTCTTTCCCAAGGATTATAGAAGTTGGGTTTTGAAATGAAAGCTCTGAAAGGTTAAAACATCTTGAGTAAATTACAGTAAACCCCCCTCAACTAATCTGCATTTTCACTTAACCCCCTCCGACTACAAAATCCAACAGTGTGCATCCTCTAACTATCCAGAATGGACACTTAACACCCTTTTGTTAGGTCTCCGTAGGAAAAATGCACCGACGGCCTTCTCCGGCCACCGGGCAGCCGATTCGAGCCGTCCAAAAATTAAAAAAAAAAAAAACCGAGTGGGCTATTGCGGGAATCAACGGCATCCAACGTGCGTAGGTGCTCGATCTAAACACCCAATTTAAATTCTTGGGGTGTTTGGATCGAGCACCTACGCACGTCGGATGCTGTTGATTCCCGCGTTAGCCCACTCGGTTTTTTTTTTAAAATCTTTGGACGGCTCGGATCGGCCGCCCAGTGGTCGGAGATGGCCGTGGGTGCATTTTTCCTACGGAGACCTAACAAAAGGGTGTTAAGTGTCAATTTTGGATAGTTAGAGGGTGCACACTATTGGGTTTTGTAGTCGGAGGGGGTTAAGTGAAAATGCAAGTTAGTTGAGGGGGGTTTACTGTAATTTACTCAAACATCTTTCTTGGTTTTTTGAAATGAAAGCATTGAGGTCCCTAGAACACTCGCCCTCCTTTCTTCTCCTTCGAAACCCACCAAAACCCATCTTAATTCACCCCTTTTTTTACCGCTTATCGCCGCCCAACCTCACCAAACGACGCCGTCGCCGCCACCTCAAATGACGAGAGTGGTGAAAATACGTTTGACAGTACTCAATACATATTAACCAACAAGAGTTTTGATTCAATAACTTCAAATCTAACTTGGGATTCGAAGTATAGGGAGAATTACAGTTGTTGGGTACTCAATCTTGGGTGAATTTGAGAGAGAGAGAGAGAGAGAGAGAGAGAGAGAGAGAGAGAGGGGACTGGTTGGAGGAGAGCTGGAGATGGAATGGGGAAGAAAGAAGGAAAGAAAAAGAAAAAGAAATTAAAAATAATATTTTAATAGATGATAGGTAAAATAGAAAGTGTTAATATAATTGTGAAAGAAAAAGTTAATAGCTAAAATAGATTTATGAACTATTCATAAGGTAATTTACCTAAACACTGGTGTACTTGCTTTTAAGAGAATCCTGCATTATTACTTCCACTTAGGGCTGTAAGTGAGCCGAGCTACTCGCGAGCTCGGCTCGGCTCGTCTCGTTAAAGCTCGGCTCGTTCGACAAAAGTTCAGCTCGTTAAGGGAGGCTCGGCTCGATTAAGAGAGGCTCGTTTAGTAAATGGCTAAGCTCGGCTCGATAAGGGCTCGGCTCGTTAAGGCTTGAGCCGAGCTCGAGCTCGATTTTTAGGCTCGTTAAGGAAACGAGCTGAGCTCGAGCTCGCCAAAGCTCGGCTCGGCTCGGCTCATTTACACCTTTACTTCCACTCAAAGAAGTTATCCAGTGTGGTTGACAACTCAGGAGTATACCGTACATCTATACCTTTGTGTGAACAGTATTGTACGTGTGAATAGTGCTATATGTGTGAAGAGTTTTTTCGCAGTTCACACAGATTGAAAATTAGAGCATTTCAAAATTTTTTTTTTACAAGGTTCATATATTAGGATCTTACGTGACATTTTACAGAGATTGAAATGTACATTTTTTTAAAAAGACTGAGCGCCTTATATGAAATTTAGATTGTTTATATATTAAAAATTTGATTAAAAATTAAGTGTTCTAATTTTCAATTCGTATGAACCAGTGCAAGAATCTAATTTTTTGATCATTTTATTCTAAATGTCATACTTAATTTTTGTCTCTAGATATCTCATAATTAAGTAACTGCTCTAAAGGGTACCAAATAAAAAGCAGATACTTAATCATAAAAGTCCTAAAGATAAAAATCAATTATGACCCTTTATAATAATATGATCAGAAAAATAAAATTTTCGCACGAGTCCAAACGAATTTAAAATTGGGGTACTTAATTTTTTTTAGAAGGTTTATAAATTAAAAAATTAAGTGCTTGAATTTTTAATCCGTTTGCCTGGTGCGAAGGTCTTATTTTTCTGATCATTTTATCGTAAAGAATCATAATCAAGTTTTATATGTAGAACTTTTATAATCAAATATATGCTCTACAAAGTCCCAAACAAGGTTTTACATGGCTTTTTTCATCTAAATTCTTAATTTACGTTATCTATAGGACTAAGTAGATAATGGTATAATAGTTGAGGGATGAAATCGTCAAATTGATAATTTAGGGACTTAATAGAAAAAAGATGTATAGTTTAGGGGATTAAAAAAAAAAAACTCTATGTGTGAATGGTACTTGTCAGTAGCAATTACACTGAAGGTCCCTAGAGTTAAAGAAGTTTTTTTTCCAGAAACAAGGGAGGATTCCGCTGCAGGAGCCATCACGTTATCAAATTATTCTAGGAAAATTCTAAAATCAACCCAATGGATTGACAATAATAAGAGTGTGGATGTGTATTAAAGGATGTATAAAGTACACAGGAATACGTGTTTTCTTTGTCTTCTAGTGTGTTTATTGTCAGCCCAGTGGGCTGATAATAGCAAGACCGATTATTCTATGATCTCATGAGATATATCAATGGAGTGTTTGAGAGCTTACTTTTTAAGTTTCCATTTTTAATTTTTTGGCTTTTTGATTTTTTTGGTCAGAATATAGTTTCAATCTGGTAGAGTGTTTGGAAAATATGTGCAGAATATATTTTGCAATTTGATAGTGTTTGGGAGATATGTGAATTATAACCTGATTTTTTACCATTTTGCCTTGTTTATTTATTATGGGATATACTGTGTATAAATAATGGTTTAATCAATTTTTTAAAAAAAATTTTCGTTTTTTATTGTATCAGCACATACAAAACTTTTTACACCTTTCTCCTCAAAAAAAAAAAAACTTTTTACACCCTTTATATATTAAAAAATATGATTAAAAAATTAATTGCTCAAATTTTCAATCCGTTTGAACCGATGTGAAGATTTTATTTTTCTGATCATTTTATCTTAAACGGTCATAATAAATTTTTGGTTCTAAAGCCTTTCAATGAGCACCCTAAAAGAATCCTAAAACCAAATATAAAGGATAATTTGGTCTTTTCTCCTCTTAGGCATCAAAAGTGGAAAAGGGCCTCCGGAGCACTTTTTGGCTTTTCCTCTCCATCTTCAAAATCTGTAAATGCATTTTGAAGGAATGAGTTTTGGGGACAAGCAGCCAAACACCTAAAACTCAAAAAGGAGAAATTGAAAAAGGTGAAAATGAAGCCTCCAAACACCCCCCGAGTATTGATGCATCCAGTCCTGGGTTGGGGGTCGGATTTTAAAGATATCATGACCAACAAAGGGGCTATAAGAGATGAATATTATGTGGCACCAGCTGCTAGTGACTTGATCATTTCGCACCATGTGAGGTCGCTCCCCTAATTATTTTAAGCTGTTGGATGTTCATCACAAGATTATGCAAGATTGATATGATGCAAACTCTTCTTATGAGCTTTATGATAAAGTTATGAAATGCTATGTCAAAGAAGTTTATGAATGTTATTTACATGGTAAACCGTACAACTCTGGTATAGTATCTCACACGACCTATCGGCTTATGAAAATTAATTATTTTCCTATAGTTATTACCAAGTAGGAATGAGAAATGCTGCTGTTTGGGAGACATGTAAGAAAAGTATTTAGGCAGCGTTTAGAAACCTTCAAGTTGGGAATTGGCTATTCCCTATTTCGTTTAAGGTTACTTTATGTCGTAAAGTTTTCAATCCATTAAGGCTCTGACTGTGTTTTCTAATGTCAATAATGCTTCTACAGTTTTATGATTTCTATAGTACATGCACCTTTTGGACTGATCACAAAAGAGGCCTCGGGTGGAAGAAAGATCCACTAACCAGTCACGATAATCTCAACTATTGGGGTTGGGTTGTGACACAACAATCTACCGTACAACCGACCAACCACCGAACCCTATCTACTAATGAGTCAACAACCAACAAGAAACCACCCGAACAGACAACTACCAGGCCTCAACTACAACAACCATGAACTAAGAATCAACCACAAAATCAGCAACTAACAAATCACCAAAACAACCAGTAGCATATCAGCAACCACCAATTAGAAACAAACCAGCAAGTAGAGCATCGACACAATATAGAGAGCGAATAATCGAGAGTAGGCATTAATTACCACATGAGATCAAAGTACCAGAAACACAAGAGCAGATTATTTTGTGATTTTCAGAGGTGGATGACTAACAAATCAGTAGATTCAACATATTTTGAGCATATTTAGTACGTTTCGAGCACTGGGCAGTAGTGGTCGAGTCCTATTCAGGCAATTTCATGGAAAAAATGCATGATTTTGAACTCGATTTAGATGTTTTTGATGTTGGTAAAGGTCGATTTAGAGTGGATAGGGGTCGAATAAGGTCAGGGAAGGGTTCTGATGGTTGTCGAATGGTTTCAAGCGCCGCCAAAGGCTGTAATGATTGTCAAGTGTTGATACAAGTACTAGATGAGGAGTTTTAGACTTCAAACCTAGACTTTGAAGAGTGTCAAGGGTTGAAATTGATTGGGCTAGGGTTTTCGAGGGTTTACGTGTCCAGGAAAAGGGTTGGCGGAGATTTTCCAGTAGGGGGCTTGGGGTTCAAGCACTGTTCACAATGATCTAGGGATGGGAGGGGTGGGCTAGGGTTTTCGTTGAACACTGTTCAGTGTTCGCAACAGCGATGGTGTAGGGATGACATATGTGGTGGAAGGTGGCGGCTGGTGAAGAAGACGTTTTGAGTGGTAAAAGAGGTTCTGATACCATGTTGTAAGAGGGAAGAGAAAGTGTGTAGTGTGTTTAATTAACCCTAACACAAATACTTGACTTAGCAATGTGGGACTAAGTCCATTCGAACAATATTGTTGATTCATATGGTTCTTTGTGTTTTCATATGTATGCGTATCTATGATATGTGTTAAAAACCGATTGCTTCAAAAGCTTAAGCTGATATAGAGCAATGTAGCGTGTGTGTTTATTCAAACAATGCAAGTGTTGATATAGGAGTACAAACATCAAACATATATCACTGGCTTTTATTCTTTATCAAGCATCACTGGAACGTTGTGTGTGGATGAAAGGTTGATGGGCTTACAAAGGCATCGGAGTCCATCGATACAATAGAAGCTTTAATTGATCTAGACATTGCACGTAATGCTGGAACGGATTTGGACAGCAATTCGCGAAATCTTATCAGGGCGAACCGCTCGGTTGACTTGGTTAGAATAATGAGCGAGCATATTTTGGCTCAGAGGTAACTAAATAGAAAACTTCAATTTCATTTTCTTCTGCGGCTAATTTTCAAGAGCTATTGGTATGTTTTTCATGATTTTATGGATCCTATTTCTGTTTCTGTTAAATTTAAATTTAGAAGGATGCAACATTCAAGAACTTACGCCGAGGAATATATATTTACTCCTTGTGAATGAGTTAGTCGGACCTTGTTGAAATTTACAATATCTATCAATTAGTATCTATTTTAAATATATAAAGGGAGAACACAACTTTGGTGTCACCTTTTTTTTTTTTAAAGCTGTGTAGACTTTTCAACTGCCAAAAACATCCTCTAAAATTAAGCATTTTACCCCTTAAATGTTTTTGGTAACCGTTTTGTGTACTTGGTAACTGCTCCTGCTCTCTCTCTCTTAAACCATGTAACCACCCACCCCCACTTCCACTCTCAAACTGCTCCTGCTCTCTCTCTCTTAAACCATGTAACCACCCACCCCCACTTCCACTCTCAAATATTTCACTTGCAATTGCCAATGCACACATGGAGGCCAGGTGTGCCCCCAACCGCTAGTAAAAATAATGTGGTAGCTAGCGAGGTTTTTGATTTCTCAATGATACTAAATAATTCCATCGCATGTGAAGATTAGGGCAGAGTTTAAATTAACTTTGTCGAAGTTTTAGCAGACTCAATGTCTTAGTACGTATCTACTGAATTTTGAATAAATCACGAATTCATCTTGAATGATACTAGCAAGCAAGGTTGGATAGAGCCACCTTAAATGCTATGAAAATTACATTGGATTATGAAACTCACATGGGACGACATTGGATCATCGATCCCACATAAAATTTGCTGTTTACACAATATATTGTCCGTCTTGATAATAATCATAATATTATCTCATTTAAAGCTTCATTTATCAATTACTAATAAACAAGAAAAAGAAAAAGTGATGGTTGGGGTATGATTAATTAGCATGGCAATTTGTTTTTTTTGACGTATCTATAATTTCTGAAAGAATTACTAGTTAGCAACAAATTAGTTTGAGTTTTCAGAAATATTATGTAAACCAATATTACAATTTCATTGGCAGGGGAAACTCCATAACCGGTCCAATTTTAACAGCATACGAGCAGGTGTTTGGTCCATACCATAGTTTGACCATAAAGACAGCCGTCCGTGCTTCGGCATTGACCCTTCCCACAAAGGCACGGTTGTTGAGAAAGCTAAAGGAAAATGGTAATTGCATACTACTCCATTATACAACTTGCTATTAAGTAACTACTACTTGGCATGCTTATGACTGGGTGCGTGTCTAACTAAGCGTGCATCTCGGACAGATATTCCATGGTTCCTTATAATTCAGGTGTGAATGTACGTAGAGCCTGAGTACTATATATATTTTGACCCAATTAAGTACTCCACAAATTTAGAAGAGTCCCATATAACACAGTTACAATAAGTACAGCATGCCACTACACTCAGAATAGTTTATGCATGTCTGATATATGTAATAGCTCATCCATTAATTCATCAGTGATCGAGGTTCTAAAGTTGGCCCCGGCCTCTCATTCTATTAATCTTTTGATAGTTATATAACTATGCATGTTTGCGGATATGTTCACTGTTAGGAAAGTCTTTAATACACACCCCTTTAAGGTGTGTACCATATGCACCTCTTGTGTGGTTCATATTGTGCCACTTCATAAAAAATTACTTGCAGGACCGGTCATTCATAACATTTTGTTTCGTATCGTAACTTTTTTACTAAAAATTCGTAACCTTTCATCAATATGATTCGTAACTTTTTAGCAATAGATTCATAACCTTTTGGGAATCATAACATTTTGATGTGTTTCAATGTAGGTGCATATGATACACACCCAAATAAGGGGTGCGTATTGTAGCACTTCCCGTTCATGTTTGATTATCGCACAAACTTTCAATTAATTCATTTGTGCTTGCATGTGCGATTTTCAGAGGCCTCTGCAAGTGTTCAGATGCAGAAGTTTGTCATTGCATCCTCCGCTGTTATACAATACATTAACAACCTGTTTCACTCCACGGAGTATGGTGATGAGTTGCTCGGAATGATATAGGAGTGATTAATTAGTTGTTTCTCTGGTTATATATATAGCTAGCTTGTAATTAATAACATGGCTTCATCAAGATCGATATTCTTGTCAATGCGCTCGCGCACGCTTTTGTGTGTACACCTTCCAGAATCTGGCAATGAGGTTATAAGGAATAAAGCTTAGTGGATATATGATATGATATATACTTGTCACTTTTACTAATAATATGTAAAATTGGTTTAGTTGGTGGAACAAACATATCAATCTGCAGGGTGGTGAAAAATACTAGAGATTGTCTTGTTTTCGGCTATGCTTTAAACATGTTGTTTACAGTATTAATCAATGTTAGCTGTCTATTCGCACAATCAATGGCTGAAATTCGTTTTCAATTATGACCGGTCACAATTAACTCTTACCCGGAAAAGTTTCATTAAAAACCAGACTGTCCAGAACACTTTTAGACGGTCACAATTGAGTGCTATAAACAAGTGTTTACAGCACAGCCGGAAACAAGTTTTTCTCAAAATACTATTGGTTGAGTTGCCTGTGCCAAAAAAACTTGATTTGTTTTTGTTTTCTAGTAGTTTTTAATACTGGTTAATTATGCCATGTTAAGTTTATGTGCGTACCTATTAAGCTATTTCCTTTTCAGCACAAAAAAAGTTTTAGTTTAACAATTTTTATTGGGTAAATTTCATTGATCTCCCCTAAGGTTTCTGACAAATGCAAGGACCTCCCCCGAGGTTTTTAAAATATTACTGACCTCCCTTACTTTTGAAAATATTGTTGAGATTCCCCCTTCGGTTACTCTACCGTTAAAAAAACTACTTCCTCCGTCCCTTTTTTATAGTCCGGTATTTCATTTTGGGCTGTCCCTTAAGAAGTGTTCATTTTATAAAATTAGTAGGTAAAAGTTGGTATATTGTCTATTTTGTCCCTCAAAGTAGATTCCATTTTGAAAAGTTAGTGTGTAAAAGTGTAATGATGATGGGTAAGTAGGGAAAGTGGAGAAAAAAGTTGATGTGAAAGGTATAATGATGATATTTTTTAATAAGTTGAAATTACGAAGCAGGACACTTAAAAAGGGACGGAAGGAGTAACATATTTCACTAATGTCAGCTAGTTTAGTTCTCGAAATTTCAAGGTTGTCCATAATCAGTAATGAAAAATCTCAAAAGGCCTCAAGAAATTTTCTTCCCCTTTTCTCTTTCTTCTCTTCATCTTGTTCAAGCCCTTCCTAAACTTTGATTTCTTCTTTAAGGCTCCGTTTGATTGAACGTAAAATAAAATATTTTACAATGGAAAATATGTTTCATGTGTTTGGTTGAAGTCTATTTTGGTATTGGGAAAGTCTACAATACACTCTTTGAAAGGGTGTACCATATGTACTTATTTTATGGTTCATTCATAACATTTTAGTGTATTTTGTAATTTTTGTTCTAAAATTCATGACCTTTTAGCTATACGATTCGTAACATTTTCATTGTAATTCATAACGTTTTAGTGTATCTCGTAACGTTTGTACGATTCGTAATATTTTCTCTACAATTAATAACATTTGGGGGGTGTATATGATACACACTCAAATAAATGGGGTGTATTATAGTATTTCCTTTCAGTATTTCCAAATCTTTAAATCATTGAATTACTTGGCCTATATTAGTTTATTACCTTGGAAACAGGAGCAATTCTAGGAGAGAGATGAGAGAAATTTTGTCCAGCCTTGATTTGTTAGAGACATTCTTACTTTTACCATGAGAGAGAGAGAGAGAGAGAGAGAGAGAGAGAGAGAGAGAGAGAGAGAGAGCACTCTCCTTTGCATTAGTTCACGTGGAAGTGGCACCTTTGCATTAAGACGAAATTCTTCCAACTAATCCGACCGAGGTGATCGTGGTCGTGGAGTGGAGTGGAGTGGGCTATATATGCGTTGGAAAACAACTTGCAGGCTTTTGGATGAGCATTTACACCCTAATAGATCTTGCCAAAGCAATAGCATCTAAACAGCATTAACTCTTTACAATTGAATGAGATCATGCAAGGTTAAAGTTTTAGACGAAAACTTATACATCGAACATAATAAGGATTCCAAACAAGTAACCAATAGGTAATTCATATCTAATAAGACTAAACAAAGTGATCAATTCTGAAAAAACTAAGCTACACTATATAGTCATTCATTTCAGAACGGAAAGACCTAAAAAGATGTGTTGCTTTTTTGGTGACTAGATATGTCTAGCACAACTATTATAAAGCAAGAGGCAACTAAGTCACTCGATGAAGCTGCAAGAGTTGAAGATCCAATATGCAACTAATTCTATCCCCCTCATTGATCGAACTATGTGTTTATAATTTCGGTTGTCAACTACGCATGCCACTAGTTCAACAAAATATTGTGATATTAAACTGTTGGGCAGCAAAAGCAACATGGATCTCTCGGTGTATCGTTTAACGTTATTTGGTATGAACCAGCAACAAACTCCACTGACGACATTGAAGCAACACAAAGAGCGCAAAATTTTCAGTTAGGTTGGTATAAAACTTCATACCTTTGCTTGTGTAGTTTCTAGAGCTAATTGAGCAGAGAAAAGAATTTCCTTGTAGAGAAGATGTAAATGATTTCTACATTATCAATACAGTGCACGTGCTCTTTTTTTCCCTCTTCCAGAAGCATCTCTAGTCCATTCACGAAAAGGATTTTGAAACGTGACAGTTAGTTCAATTTCTTTGTAAATGCAACTAAAACTACCTGTTCTAGCACGAGTTGATACTAATACTATGTCGCCTATAGGAAGCAGAAATCTTTGACTGTTGATGGATATCGGAAACAGAAATCTTATAGTTAGGGTTCGAACCAAAAAATCCCCAATTTTATAAGCCCTAATTTTTTTTTTTGGGTTTTAACAAGTTACAGTGAAATTAAAGGCTAGAATCGACTGAAATTGTAGCGGTCATCGACAATCTAGAGAGAGAGAATGAGACCTTGGTGGTAGGTAATGGCGCCGGTGGTGCTGTCGTTGTTGGGCCCTGGTGGTGATCACTGACGTGGAGGGTGAGGCTGGTGGGAGTCGCCGGTGGTGACCGTGTTTGGGGGAAATCGCTGGTGGTGCCCGCGTTTGGGAGAATTTCCAGATGGTGTCGTTTTGGGGGAAATCGTCTGGCATGGGGAAAATTTTCAGCCCTTTTTTTTCGCAGCTACTTGTTAGAGAAAATATATGCAATAGGAATTTTCTAGTTGAATAATAATTCTAAATAATATTCATCAATCCAATTGACAAAATTAATTAGATAGAGAAAGGAATAAGAATAGCCTGTGGGGTGGTCGAGGCACATGATAGCGCTCTCCTAAGGAACGATATACCCCCTCTTGCACAGGGTTGAATGGTACTCCTTCCCTAAGATACATCGACCTTCAAATTCTCTTCTGTGCAGTGAATTGAACTCACGAACCATGTAGTTTCCCGACACTCGAAATCCAAATATATTTTTGTCCCAAAAATCTATATATATGAAAGACGATGGCTAAAAGTAATTAGTTCGGAACAGAAATCAACTGGTATTAGTGTGTAAGTTTGTAAAGAGAGAGAGAGAGAGAGAGAGAGAGAGAGAGAGAGAGAGAGAGAGAGAGAGAGAGAGAGAGAGAGAGAGAGAGTTTTTGATAGAGTTGAGCATTGTTCTCTATTTCAGCCGAATAACAAAACAAAGTGGTCTCAAAACTAAGAGGAAAAATAGGAGACCTAGTCAAAGTGGTTTTCAACTAAACACTCCATTTTAACTCTAACTGTACATTCCTATAATTCCTCCTTAGACCCACGATCAATATTAACATAATAGTAAAATATTAAATTAAAACCAACAATCCCCCATAAATTTAAAATTTTACAAGAGTGCTTTTACTGTGCAATGGGCATAGGTGTCTTCTGGACTTGAACCTATGCTTAGTGTTAGCAAGTTTCAGCTTGAAGAACCGTAGTGAACACAGTCTTGAACTAGGTCCCTGAAATCAAACTTACGCCTACCACACACACAGTACGGGAAACAATTATGGTTCTAGAACAGTTTGGCGCGATAGACGGTCATGCACACGTATCTTATTTCATGAGTGTCTTTAGAGAGTAGCCTAATTTCTCACAGTAGCGACCCCACTGCCACACTCATATAGGTGTATCCTCCAAGGGTGATTTGTGACCAACACCCTGTAGAAATCCTACCTTGGACACATTCAGAGCTAAGCTCTTCCTACCGTCACATAACATGAGCACTATTACCATAGAAATAGGACCAGGGAATTCCCCTCTAATATTTTAGTGCTCCTCCTAGTCACCATTCAGCTTCGTTGTTACCTATTGAACCTAATTCATGGGATCTTCAATCACAAAGGTTAGGTGTCCGCCGAGGTGACTAACTTATAGGCTTCAGTCCTACTCTCCTCGATGATTCAAGAATTAGCCTACGCGCTAATCTTTTTTAATGAGAATTCTCTTAGGGCTAATTACGCCCCCACATATTTCAAGTATTGTTGCAGACTCGATTGTTTCGTCATTGCAAGCTAGCTAGCGATGCACCTGAAATTCAAACAACATTCGTCTGCAATTCCAAATTAGGGTAATACGATCTGCAAATGGACACCTACTTTTGATTACTTCAAAAAACAATATCTCAACATTTATTTTCTCAAGCATAAGAAAATAACATCTACATGCATACCAGCCCAACCAATTCCAATAAATCCATTCGGAATTTTTTCCTTCCTTTTCCCTTGAACATCCTGAATGACCAATCAAATCACTTTGACATAACAAGGTAGCTACCAGTTAGTTTTTCGCCTCTCTTTTCCAGGAGTACAAAGTGAATGTACCAGAACATGAGTTAACCAATCTGGAGTTTAGTTGAACTTTGCAAACATTAAAATCAACCTCAAATAACATGTGAAATGTCAATGAAGACAACAAACGCCCCCACAATTTCACATTATACCATGAGGTGCGAAAATAGGATAGCTATCTCTTAAAGGTAAATGCGCAAAATGCTGCCACTGATCATTTTTATTTCCCTTTATTTGAAGTCACCATTAGTGGTCTAGGAAAAATCTAAATACTGGGTTCTTTATGATTCCTATGAAACATGATGCCCAAGACACCCTGATGTTTCCAATAATGAGACCAAATGAGGTGAAGCAAATTGACCCGTCAAAACCATAAGAAAATCAGTCGCCGCAAACATGAATTTAGGAAAACTATGTTTTGAATTTTGAAGGCTACAAAGAACTGGGAAGTTCAAAAAGAAGTTTTTGCTGCTTTTAGTTACAAATTAAATTTTTCCTAAATCCATTGAAGGATTTTGCGAATCATTAACAATACCAAATGTGTCCTATGCAAAGTTCCTACAGCATAACGTAACACTTGTATTGTTTTTGGAAAAAATTTACACTCCAAAAAATAATGAACACAATAAAATCTATCTTGCATTTTAGACTCTAATTAACATCCACGGAGAATTTATGCAAAGGCTACCACCTCAATGCACAAATAAATATATACTGCTAGAGATAATCATGGACTATTCAACTTAAGCACTTTAACTTAGCACTTTAAGTCCTACCTGATTTCAAATTTCTACCATCCGTGGAGCCTCTGAACTCCCTCACAACAATTTTTAATTCAACAAAAAATGCCATTGCCAGAACAATGAATACAACCGCCTCAGTTACTGAATGCTCAATCCAAATTCTGGGACCAATTCAAAGAACAATAAAATTTACTCCATAATCACACAAAAGTGCACAATGAACAACTATATACAAGACCAACATACTTATATATATGCAAGTGTGTCAATTTTCAAATCATTAAAACACGAGAATGATTATCCCAATCCCACAACAAAGTCAAAACCCCATTAAGCGTACAACTTCATCTAGGGGTGGGCACAAAATCGAATTCCAATTCTAATTCCATGATGCATATCAAATTTCAATTCTCCTTATCATGCTACCTAGACGAGTATGCCTTTCTTTTAAATCTTTATTTCAAACAAGAGAAGTAATTACACGACCACCAAGCTAAAAATTATTCTCACAGAAAATCCTATAATTATCATTCCTTAGATTGTTGGAGAAAATATATGCAATAGGAATTTTCTGGTAGAATAATAATTCTAAATAATATTCATCAATCCAATTGACAAAATTAATTAGATAGAGAAAGGAATAAGAATAGCCTGTGGAGTGGTCGAGGCACGTGATAGCGCTCTCCTAAGGAACGATATACCTCCTCTTGCACAGGGTTGAATGGTACTCCTTCCCTAAGATACATCGACCTTCAAATTCTCTTCTATACCATGTAGTTTCCCTACACTCGAAATCCAAATATATTTTTGTACCAAAAATCTATATATATGAAAGAGGATGGCTGAAAGTAATTAGTTCGGAACAGAAATCAAATGGTATTAGTGTGTAAGTTTGTAAAGCAAGAGAGAGAGAGAGAGAGTTTTTGATAGAGTTGAGCACTGTTCTCTATTTCAGCCGAATAACAAAACAGAGATTTTATAGGCATTAATAAAACGTAAGTTTGTTATGCTGACAGATAGTGGTCTCAAAACTAGGAGGAAAAATAGGAGACCTAGTCAACTACGCATGCTACTAGTTCAACAAAATATTGTGATATTGAACTGTTGGGTAGCAAAAGCAACATGGATCTCTCGGCGTGTCGTTTAACGTTATTTGGTATGAACCAGTAACAAACTCCACTGACGACATTGAAGCAACACAAAGAGCGCAAAATTTTCAGCTAGGCTGGTATAAAACTTCATACCTTTGCTCGTGTAGTTTCTAGAGCTTATTGAGAAGAGAAAAGAATTTCCTTGTAGAGAAGATGTAAATGATTTCTACATTATCAATACAGTGCACGTGCTTTTTTTTCCTTCTTCCAGAAGCATCTCTAGTCCATTCACGAAAAGGATTTTGAAACGTGACAGTTAGTTCAATTTCTTTGTAAATGTAACTAAAACTACCTGTTCTAGCACGAGTTGATACTAATACTATGTTGCCTCTAAGAAGCAGAAATCTTTGATTGTTGATGGATATCGGAAACAGAAATCTTATAGTTAGGGTTCGAACCAAAAAATCCCCAATTTTACAAGCCCTAATTTCTTTTTTGGGTTTCAACAAGTTACAGTGAAATTAAAAGCTAGAATCGACTGAAATTGTAGCGGTCATCGACAATCTAGAGAGAGAGAATGAGACCTTATTGGTAGGTAATGGTGCCGGTGGTGCCGTCGTTGCTGGGCCCTGGTGGTGATCACTGACGTGGAGGGTGAGGCTGGTGGGAGTCGCCGGTGGTGACCGTGTTTGGGGGAAATCGCTGTTGGTGCCAGCTAGCGTTTGGGAAAATTTCCAGATGGTGTCGTTTTGGGGGAAATTGTCTGGTACTACTAACGTAGGACCCACTCATCACGTCAGCATCAGGAACAAAATCGGGAGTAAAGGTCGGGATGTGTAGACTTATTGATGCAAAAGAATCCTTGCATTTATTTAGGAAATTGGCTTTTATACTCCCTTTTTTTATCACGTACATTCCATTTTTTGTCTTTATTTATATGAATTTACCTTTTTACCATTTCATAAGTTCATTTTTTTTACACATTAAGGAGTAATACAGTAAATTCACATCAAATAAAGACAAGAGTTTTTTTTGAAAACATCCCTCCAACTATCCACCAGATTTTTACTTAGTCCTCAAACTATCAAAATGTTTTATTTAGTTCTCCAACTATTGGCTTGCATTTTATTTAGTCCTTCCGTTAAGTGTTCCGTTAAGTGTCAAACGGCCGGGCAACATTTTGTTTTAAAAAAAAAATTTCCAACCACCAATTTGCAATCCTATGGAGTAGAAACGTGATTATGAGAGCCTTAGAGACAAAATTTGATTATGTCTCTTTAGAATAATATGATCAGAATAATAAGATCTTCACACCCATTCAAATGGATTAAAATTTGAGCACTTAATTTTTTAATTATATTTTTTAATATATAAACCGTCTCAAAAAAATTAAGTGCTCAAATTTTAATCCGTTTGAATGGATGTGAAGATCTTATTATTCTGATCATATTATTCTAAAGATGTATAATCAAATTTTGTCTCTAAGGCTCTCATAATCACATTTTTATTCCATAGGATTGCAAATTGGTGGTTGGAAACTTTTTTTTTAAAACAAAACGTTGCCGTCCGAAAAAATTAAGTGCTCAAATTTTAATCCGTTTGAATGGATGTGAAGATCTTATTATTCTGATCATATTATTCTAAAGAGGCATAATCAAATTTTGTCTCTAAGGCTCTCATAATCACGTTTTTATTCCATAGGATTGCAAATTGGTGGTTGGAAACTTTTTTTTTAAAACAAAACGTTGCCGTCCGAAAAAATTAAGTGCTCAAATTTTAATCCGTTTGAATGGATGTAAAGATCTTATTATTCTGATCATATTATTCTAAAGAGGCATAATCAAATTTTGTCTCTAAGGCTCTCATAATCACGTTTCTATTCCATAGGATTGCAAATTGGTGGTTGAAAACTTTTTTTTAAAACAAAACGTTGCCGTCCGAAAAAATTAAGTGCTCAAATTTTAATCCGTTTGAATGGGTGTGAAGATCTTATTATTCTGATCATATTATTCTAAAGAGACATAATCAAATTTTGTCTCTAAGGCTCTCATAATCACGTTTCTACTCCATAGGATTGTAAATTGGTGGTTGGAAATTTTTTTTTTAAAACAAAATGTTGCCCGGCCGTTTGACACTTAACGAAACACTTAACGGAAGGACTAAATAAAATGCAAGCCAATAGTTAGAGGACTAAATAAAATATTTTGATAGTTTGAGGACTAAGTAAAAATCTGGTGGATAGTTGGAGGGATGTTTTCAAAAAAAACTCTAATGACAAAAAGAAAGAATGTATGTGATAAAAAAGAGAATGTAGAAGTCAATTTGTTTTATTTAGGGAAATGATATTGGCACTCCAAAAACTGATGCAGGCACTCCAAAAAACAAAGGAAAATGACTTTGAAATTACACTAATTTTGGAGTGCCTGCATCAATTTTTGGAATGCCAATATCATTTTCCTTTATTTATTGAAAACCTCGTAGTGCGCTATAAATGGCAGGGCACTCTCATTCTTGTCGTGTATATCCCCTCGTCTCGAGAGGTGGTCTTGAATTTTCTTTTCTGATCAACAAATGGCTGCAACGAATGACAGAGTACTGACAAAGATGGTTGAGGCTTTTAATGAACTCGCCGACGATGTGAATTCTCCTAGTACTCCGCCGCGACTTTCTCTGAGCAAGTTCTGTAGTGCTTGCCGACTACTTTCCCCTCTTATCCGCTGCATGGGAATCGCCTTTAGGTTCGCCGATATCGAATTCTCTGCTAAGGTAGGTACATGATCATATTCATTACAGAAAGTCCAATGGTACAGATGAAAAATCTGTACCAGTGGGTACAAACCCCTTTCTGGTTCCATTTTGGATCTTCAAAAAATGATCGGAATCGCTCATTTTGTTTAAAATACTCTGCTTATGATCCTTGCAAAAAATAAGTTCAATCCGGTATCAGTAAGAGCATTTACGAAACATCTAAACTTTACTCTAAAATTCAAGCTTGAATTATGGGATAAAGTTGGATGTTCTGTAGGTGTCTTAATCGATATCGGATTGTTGTAGGAGCCGTAATTAAAGTATTTTAAACAAAATGAGCGATTCCAATCATTTTTTTTGAGACCCAAAATGGGATTTGTACACACTGGATTTGTATCGGTAGCACCATTCTATTCATTATTCTTAATTTCTTGCATCTTAAGTTTTATTTGGATTCCGGGTTTGTGGATAGGGAAAAAGGGAGGGGAAAGGCAAAATTGATGAATACAACGGTAGTCGTTAGATTTCGATTTACAGTATTTCCAGTATACCCTCCCAATCATCAGTGAACTTTTTTTTTTGTTAAAAAAACTTTTTTGACTGTGCTCTTTAGTATTTAATAAACCTTTTATTTGTTGATTGATTGTGCGCTTTCGCTACTTTCAATGGAGTGGGTGGCATTCACTATGTGAGTAGGAAAGTAGCCAATAAGTGGGAGAGAAAAATAAGGAATCATACAAGTTAACAGGCGTAGAATGCACATAAAGATAAGGGCAATATTGGCAAATGAAAAGTATTCAGAGCTTCATCCACTGTCAAAGTTGGTTTTAGGCCTTCTGGCTTTATATATTATATTAGATAGAATAGATAGATAATGGACCGTGCAAATTGGAACTTGTCTTTGTGGTAGCTGAGTGACTACTTAGACTAATTTTATAGTTAAGGGACGGAATAGACATGTTTGTGATAGTTTAGGACCAAAAAGCGGGAAAAAAAAAAAGCAGTGTTTTTATTTTTGAAATAGGGTATTATGTCTTTGTTATGCAAAATTGCAGTAGCAAAATAAGCCTTTCGAGCGCTTGTACTAACCACGGCCGGTGGTGTAGGAGAAGAAAAAGGAGTTTTTAAATATCCATCCTCAAACTTCATCCCACGTAAGTATTCATCCTGGTCATTTTGACCAGTTATGTTTTCATCCTTTTAGATAGTGAATTGTCTATCTTACCCTTTTTTAACAACATATCCATATGTGTATATTGTCTTCATAAATTAGTGAAATTCAACTATTTCCTTATTTAGTGAGATTCAATCACAATAATTATGATAGATAATTACAAAAGAGGATTTAAAAATTTTTTTTCATCGATTTAAATTCGAAAATCATATTTATTTTTCCATATCTACCATGTATTATCATGAAACCTTTTGGAACATGGTGGAATCAACCATGTTTTTCGTTAATTATTTTTGCAAAATTATGGTAATTTGAAATATGATTGACTACTTTTATATTTGAACTTTAATCAAACCAAAACAACTATAATTTCATGAATACACCAAAACAATTACGATTTCAAGAATACACTATGATTTACTTAAAAAATACAAATCTAACCTCAATATGATTTCAAGAATACACCATGATTTACTCGAAAGAAACAATCATGATTTCATAAATACACAATGATTACAAAAATACAAATCTGAGCCATTTTTTCATAAAGGAATACACCATGATTTCAAAAATACATCATGTTCAAGCCGCAACCGCTTCTCCTTTGCCATCACCTTCAACTCTATCTCCGCTTGCACAAATCAACCATGTTTTGTGAATCGGCCACGTTTTTTAAGATTTGTTTTTGCAAAAAATTTTCATAGATTAAATGCCGAAAATTATTTCATATTTTGCAAATCAACCATGTTTTTCATAGAATATTTCAACACAATTACCACAAGAACATGGTGGATATTCAAACCAACTATGTTTTTCATGAATTATTTCAGCAAAATAATCCATGAAAACTGATTCAATGAAACCTTAAAATAGGGGGTTACAACAAATATACCATGAAAAAACAAAATACCACTGAATTCGAATGTTCAGTATTAGTCAAAAAAAAATTGAAATAAACAACCATGATTCAGATGGATATGAACTCGGGTCCGATGTCTGCCAAGTGGCTCTGGGTTCCGACGAGGATTTTTGGGGCTTCAGAGATGGGTTTTTGATGTCCGACGAGTGTTTTGAAAAATGAAAATAGAAAACACAATTGGGTTTTTACTGCGGTCGTACCTGTAAGATAATTCATAGTAGTGGTGGCCATATTTTGGTGCTCAGTCAACCTGTACGATGGTGAAGAAGGGAGTACTTCGGGGGGGTCCGACGGAATGGTTCCTAGGCGTGGAGGTGGTTAACTGGAAACCCATGTATAAATCAGTCGTTTCCTACTCTTTGAGGTTACCTTGGTCCGGCAGCACATGAGCCTGCGTTTGACCGCCAAGGAAAAACAGTTTCATCCGGCCGATGCTGTCGGAGTTGACCCAGCCCACGATCGCGCTCGAACATATTGATCGCCATGGCGATGAAGGATACTGATGGATGACGGCAATGAAGGGCGGCGATGGGTGATGGGTTGGTGATGGAGGCCGATGGGATGGGCTAGGAAAGAAAGAGGGATTTCAAATTTTTGGAGCTGATATGGGAAGCGTATAATGGGGATTTATATCCCAAAATCACAGTGACAAGCTTCAAGTTTAGGATGAAAACGTTATGTTATGGTCCCAAAATTCAATGCTATATAACCAATTCCTAGAAATTCCTATAATCTCGCATAGGATGAAAAAAGTTATATTTGATCCCAAAATTCAATGACGTAATAACCAATTCCTAAAATCAGGGAATCATGCCTTATGTGGAATAAGGGCAACGTTGGGTTTATCAAAACATGAGGATGAAAACATAATCCCAAAAAATGAGCAGGATGGAAGCTTACGTCGGGTATGATCTGAGGATGAATCTTTAAGTACCCCGAAGAAAAAACATATGTAAATCAAGTTTTAAAAAAAAACCCTGAATTGAAAAACCAAATACTTGTAGATTCATTTTTTCTTTAATCAAGGCTTGTAAAAACATTGATAGTCGTACGGTTCGGCATAATCGGGATCTTGATCGAGGGAGAGTTCCGGTTTCTTTCGCCATTGCTCCGCCGCTGGACCTGCAACAAGTTATTGGGGCTGTGGAAGCCCAGTACGATCAAGTTAGGTGCAGGGAGAGAAGTTTAGGTGTAGGGTTTAGGGTAGAATGACATACCTTATTAGGCTAGAGTCCCTTTGCTTTTATAGACCTTGCGCTCGGGTAATGACGTGGGGGGTATGCTCGGGTAACTGCCTCGGATGACGTCATAAGTGACGTATGAGATAAGGTGGTTACGAAGCATGTGGTCAGGTCATCCCTAACGATTATCTTTCTGCACTCGCCGCAGTCCCTTTAATGATGGAGGCATCTCCCAGGCCATATGCCCGAGACGGTCGGGGTGGGACCCGCTTCGGGACCGTCTTGGAGCTGTGATGCCTGGTCCGGAGATGGGCAACAGGCGGAGAACTGAGGGAGATGTTGGACCGTTTGGGACATGGCGTTTGGCAGGAATCCAGAGGACCCTCTTGATCGAGCCAGAGGCGTGCACCTCGGGGGTAGGCTCCGAGCCCTGTTTCCGGGGCCACTACAATAGTTGATAGCATAGTATATATTATTAGAGCTGTCAAAGAAAATCGAGAACCATGAAACAGAACTGGATATGACCGATCCGTTCCTTTTGGAAAGGATCCGTGGATTAATGATCTGGACACAGATTCAAAAATTCGAAAACCGTGAGATATGGTTCGGTTCACGGATCTTCATTATGTAACCGTAGATTAATCGAACCGGATCGTGGGACTGATCCTTTCCTTTTGGATTGGATCCGTGGATTAATGATTCGGACACAGATTCGAAAATTAAAAAACCGTGAGATATGGTTCGGTTCACGGATCTTCATTATGAAACCGTTGATTAACCGAACCGGATCGTGAAATATTTGAAAAAAATACATATATATATATATGTAATATTTAGTAAATAATTATAAGTTTTACCAATTGTTATAATTTTTTTAGTAATTTTATCTTAATGTGATACTATATTGCAACAATATATAACCTCACGAGGTAAATTGTATTTTATTCCTAGGGAAAAAATAAATCATGTATGTTGTGTTGTAACTAATCTAGAATTCTGGATAATTTTTGTGTACTTTACTTCATTTGATTGCTACCTAGTTGTTACCTTGCTAGATGTAATGGCGGATTGTTATACTTATTTTTTTGGTGGCAAGAATTTTTTATTTTTTATTTTTGGATTTGCAATTTAGTGATTATGGAATGTAATTCGTGTATAAAACCTGAACTAAACCGTGACTTACGGATTAGATTGGAACTGAACCATAAGACTTTTAATCCGGATACGGATTGTATTTTCTAAAAACCGTGACTCGTGGATTAGGATTGGATTCATAGCAATCCGATCCAATCCGAACTGCGGACAACCCTATATATTATGCAAATTAACCATTGTGAGAGCCTCCACATTTTGTACAAGTTTGTTGCAGTTGAGACTCCATTAACAGTTAAGCCAATTAAAAATAAGGTTCATGATGATAACTAATTAGAATTAGGCCAGTCAATGGACTGGATTCAATTCGGATCCAATCCGAAAAATTTGATCCGATAATCCAAATCCGGTAATCAAAATACTGATCGGGTCGGATCCGGATTGGATCCGGTCGGTTGATAGTGTTCAACTATTTTTTTTCCTCTCCTTTTTTTTTTTGGATAAAATTCTTGAAATAAAAACAAAACAGGTCAGATTTCAAATTTTCAGTTTGGATATCCGACTTCAAGCAATTTCGAATTCGGATCCGTTGACAGGCCTAATTAGAATTATAAACAAAGAAAAACTCCAAATAATAAAAGAGACATTGATGGATTAAGTGTCTTTTAAGAGTTATCTCTAAGGCCCTCTTTTTTCCTCTATAAAAGGTAGAATAGTCACCCCTTATTCTCAACGGTTTTTCCATCAATTAAAGTTTTTTGGGCTATTCTAGGAAAGATGGAGACAGAAAGAAGAAGGTGAGCCAAGAATTAAAGAGTTTCTACTCAATGGGTTTGTTCTCTCTAATCTTAATGGCCAACAATGGTGCGTTTATTTATTGTTCTTGGGATATGTTGAATTCAAGATTCTTGTTATATCTGTTTTCTGTATAATAGATTAAATACAGATATAAATTACAGTTGGTATCAGAGCATGATTTTCTGAATCAATACATCTCGGATCTCCCTTTCATAAGGCAAAGGTATGTAACACGAGAGAAATAATCAACAAAAATAACATAGTATTGAAAGCCAAAAATATTAGGAACATGAATTGGACCCCAAATATAAGAATGAGTTAATTGGAAAGTACGGGACACATAACTCTAAACCCTAGGATGAAATGACACTCCATGATGTTTCCTAAACTCACTAACTTCACAGGGTACGACATCAACACGACCGCATGAAAGCCATTTAAGGTTCTAAAGAAATGGATGACGAAGACAACAATGGTGTTGATATGGGGACACTGATGATTGAAGAGCAACATAGCTAGGGTAAATATCATTAGTTAAGTAATAGCTAGAGGCCACCACGCATTCTGCACCACCCCCAATTTTCCGCCCCATATTGAGATCATGAAATACACAACGATCATGAAAGAATGTGACAGAGTAACTCAAAGACTTTGTAAGTTTACTAACAGACATAAAATTTAATGGAAAACATGGAACATTCAATATGGAATCCAAAATCAAAGAAGGAGTACCAGAAATAGAACCCAAACCAGTAATGTCAGTGGTAAATCCAATCGGCTAAGGTAATACGAGATGGTTTATCAATAGACTGATAGCTAGAAAGAATAGTAGAAGTACCAATCATAAGTCAAATGATTTGATGCACCAGAATCAATAACTCAAGGCATAGAAGAACGAGAAGATGCAATACAAGTACTGGAAGAACTTATCTAAGATAGCGTAGCAATGGAGAAACTTGTCTGAAGTGACACAAGACGTTGGTACTCCTTCCCAAAAATAGTAACTGTGGCATCTCAAAGTGAGTCATCGGATGAGTAGAAGGCCGACCATGAAGATCCCAACAATAATCAACTGTATGATTGTTGCTATCACAATAAGTGCAACATCGAGGAACGCAACCTTGATTACAATTGCGACTATCTATTCCTAGTGTATGACCAGGACCATGGCCACCTCCTCTAGACACGTGACCTCCACGACTAAATGAACGACCACCCACATCAGAGTCTGGACAACCAATACTATGGCCAAAACCACATGCGGCTACTAAACCCAAAATCACGGATGCGGCGGCCGCGACTGCAACAGCGGCTAAATGAAAAACCAAAACTACCAGAAATAATGGAAGAAGTATCAAATTCCATGGAAAATAACTAATCACGGACAAGAAACCAACACTCAACCAACAGATCACCTCACCAACCAATCAATGTTGTCTACCACAGAGTCAACAACCAATGAAGAAACAACCTGTAAAGTCCGGCTTCTGAAAGCGTACTTACGTGATTCTAATTAGGTTACCGAACCTGATGTATAGGCTAAAATAGGGTGATTGAGGTTAAAGGGTTATTTTAGACTAATTTTTAGGGCACGAGGATAGCGCGATACAAATTTACGAGTCTAATACTCCCTCCGTCTCTAAATAAGTGTCCGGCACGCAAAACTAGGACTTACAAAAGATGCATGTTTTTCATTCAAAAATTTAATTTTTGTTCACAATCTAATAGAACCCATGCTATCTAATGATTTGTGAAAAAAATTTGATCTTTTTAACAAAACAAATGCATCTTTTTGAAGGTCTAGGTTTGCGCATCGGACACTTATTTAGGGAAGGAGGAAGTATGTTTTTTTTCTTAGAAATCGAACAATACCATTATGATTTACGCATTTTAATTAATTTAGGTCTAATTTTTCATTTTTTCGGAGACCGAAACCCGAATACTCGAGACGGAACGATTATGGACCTGAAGTGAAGTGACACTTCATCACATGGTGTCACCTGACCGCGTCATTCCGTGTCAAAAATAAATTTAGAAAAGATTGGAGTTAACTACTACTCCGTAGAATAATTGTCAAGACCGAGTGTCGATCCGCAGGGACAGATTGGCTAAGTTATTATAATTCAATCAACTTCTAGATTAATTTGGAAAAGTAAAGATTGATTGGTCGATTTGTTTTGATGAGCTAATTAAACTAAAGAGCATTTAATTAAAAGATTTAGAAACAATGAAGGGAAATATCTAGGGTTTTGAATACACCCCGACCGCTTAACAACAATATGCATAAGCTAGCTAGGTTTATTTATTCGAATCAAAAGAGACTATTGCCAGGGCTTGCAAACCCTAACGATAATCATCAAGAAAATAATCGGCTTGTTAAAAGGTATAGACTATCCCATTGCATGGACCGTCTCTCAGTAGCACGATTTGGCCACCTAACGGCACGATCCGTCTTACGAGCATAATCTATCTCAAAACTCTAACCGCAATCAAAGAATACCATTGTTTAACTCCGTATTTGAAAACTGCAAATATAAATACGGAACAGATTGAAAGTATTAAAATCATTTCATAAAACTGAAAGGAGTTCTAGTTAAACAATCGATCCGAATATTAAAATCTAAACCTATACATATACAACGTTACTTGGCGCAGAGTTTCATCGTCTCCTAGACAAGAGATTTAGCCGGCCATAAGATAGATTCCTGTCAGACAGCTCGTGGCATAGCTACCAGGTAGAAAACAGTCTTACCTTTCCTAGCTTGATATAAACCTAGCAAGGGGAGCTAAGCCTCCTCTCGTTACGTGCGTGTATTGCCCCTTTTATACGCTGTCATGTGATATATATTTGTTAGATTTCTTGGAGGGTTCCAACCTAAAACCAATTGGCAATAGGTGGAGTAACCTCTAGAATTTATTAATCAAGCTTGGGTGACTTAGATGAGCGATGTGGGACAAGTCTAACACTCCCCCTCACGTGCAACCCGGATGCACGTGAAGGTAACAAACTAGGAGCTGACTGATTGACTTGGGCGACAGAGATGACAGAGACTTTCCCACGCGAGGTGAGGCCACCCAAGACCTAGCTCTGATACCATGTTAAGAAAATCGAAAGATGTATTATTGATTGTATTCAAATCATAACCTAGCATGCCTTTATAAAGGCTACAAGATGCATAACAAGAAAATACGCATAATAAGGAAATCTAGACTAACTAGGAAACATAAATAATAATCTGTCTAAACTAGAAACAGAATAATAAAGCTTAGAAAATAAGGCAACATAATATTTCCTAATATTATGTTAACAATATTAATTGGGGCCTGCCGCCAATTCAACCCTATTCTCTGAATGCTTGGACTAATCGGTAATGCCTTACCACATGGTAATTTTATTGGGTGCTTCTCCACTTGAATTCCACATGATAATTTCGACACACCCTTTGAATTAATACAGCACGCCACTTGGTGTATTCGATCGACTTTCTTTTGACACCATGTAGTAACCCGCAAGCTCGTTAGCCAACATCGCACTAACCGAATTGAATAAAGCCCATTAATATGTCAAGCCTCCAAATATCTGCAATCACAAGAAACGCATTACTATTCTCCAAGTAACAATATAAATGGACTTAACAAGACATAAATTAGAAAGATTAAATGGGTGATTTTCAGCACCTATCATCACCCGTACATCTCTAGAGCACCAGAGGGCCATGTGTAGAGCTCTTTAAGCAATTTAAGCATGGCAAGGCAAATCCTAAGGATAAGTATACACCGTTATTATTTTTAGTAGGAGATAGCTAAGTTACAGGGGAAAAAAATACTAATAGAAACTAGGAAGGGGCTACAGGAGAAAGAAAAGTAAGAAGTCACCCCGGGTTCAAACCGAATTCCTTTCATCCATGCACAGTCGGAATTAAAGTTGATCGGTAGGTAAATTCTCTCCCCTCTCTCTCCTTCTCCCTCTCTTTTCTACGCAGATTGCCGCCCGCGGTGGCAGTCGTCGCTGGACCTTCCCCTTTTCCCCTCTCTTTTCTTGGTCGAGCACGGAAACGGGAATAGCGGCGGCACCGCACCGCTGATGTTTAAGTGGTGTGTTGTGTGTGTGCCCGTGTGTGGGGGGATGTATGTGTGTGTAAAGTATACAGGTAATTAGGTACTACTTCTATGTATATATAAAGTTAGTTTAGCCATAATCGAGCATTAGCGTTTGATATCAGTAAACTCCAAACAATTAAAGTTTTTTTAGCTTCCTGATTTTTACAAACTCATACTATATATACATATGTAAAGGGCTTAATTATTGGATAAACTGTATTTCGATTAATTAAGTTTGCAGTGTTAGAGTTCTACCCAAACCGTTTCTAAAGTCGATTAGGCCAACTCACAATCGGAAGGCCTAAAGATATATATTCCGATCACACTGTTGAATAAGAAATGACCCGAATTCATTGACAAATAGGTCAGTCCGGGGTTTTAAGTACGAGAAACATGCGCTCAAGAAGTAAAAGGCGAGATACTCTACCTTAGTTATAGTGCTTTTTCAAGCAAACTATGTTATGTGTTTCATATGCTCAAAGTTATGATATGTTATCAAGAAAGCATGATTTGATGAAATGATTTTAGGCCATGGAAATCGGCTACAAACTGTTTATTCAAAGACAATGATTTTATGAGAATGACTACGTCAAGGTAGTAGTGATTCTATGAACACCTTGTCATCTAAAGGTAAAAATGTCATGACATTATTCTATGATCTCATAAGATCAAGTATTGATGCATCTAGACAGTGTCCCGGGTCAGGGGGCAGATTTTAAAGATACCATGACCCATGAAAGGGCTATAAGAGAGGAATGTCATGTGACACCAGCTGCCAGTGACTTGATCATTTCACACTATGTGGGGTCACTTCCCTAATCATTTTAAGCTGTTGGATGTTCATTGCAAGATTATGCAAGATTGATATGATGCAAGCTCTTCTTATGAGGTTTAAGATAAAGTTATGAAATGCTATGTCAAATAAGTTTATGAATGTTATTTCCATGGTAAATTGTATAACTCTGGTGTAGTATCTCACACAAGCTATCGGCTTATGAAAATTAATTATTTTCCTACAGCTATTGCCTAGTAGGAATGAAAAACGCTGCTGCTTGGGGGACATGTAAGGAAAGTGTTTAGGCAACATTTTGAAACCTTCAAGTTGGGAATTGGCTATTCCCTGTTTCGTTTAAGGTTACTTTAAGTTGTAAAGTTTTTAACCCATTAAGGCTATGACGGTGTTTTCTAATGTCAATAATGCTTCCGCAGTTTTATGATTTTCATAGTCCATGTATCTTTTGGACTGATCGTAAAAGAGGTCTCGGGTGGAAGTAAGATCCACTGATCAGTCACGATAATCTCAACCGTTGGGGTTGGGTCGTGACACAACAATCTACTGTACAACCTACCAACCACCAAACCCTATCTACAAATGCATCAACAACCAACAAGAAACCACCTGAATAGACAAAACAACTACCAGGCCTCAACTACAACAACCATGAACTAAGAATCAGCTACAAAATCAGCAACTAACAAATCACCAAAACAACCAGTAGCATATCAACAACCACCAATTGGAAACAAAACCAGCAAGTAGAGCATCAACATAATATAGAGAACGAATAATCGAGAGTAGGCATTACCATGAGATCAAAGTACCGGAAACACAAGAGCAGATCATTTTACGATTTTCAGAAGTTACAAATCAGCAGATTCCGCAGATTTTGAGCATATTCAGTAGGTTTTGAGCACTAGGCAGTAGAGGTTGAGTCCTATTCAGGCAGTTTCGTGGAAAAAATGCATGATTTTGAACTGGATTCAGATGTTTTTCATGTTGGTAAAGGTCGATTTATAGTGGGCGTTAAGGAAATAGAATCCCACATTGCCTGAGAGTGGAATGGATAATCACTTAATAACATTTGAGACCTCACCACTCATTGTCATTTGGCTTTGAGATGGATATAAAGTTTCTACATGGTATCAGAGCGGGGCCCATTCCACCCCACATTTTATAAAATTCATAATCTACACCCCACAATGATAGACCAACAAAAAGGCTGCACGATGATAGGACCTAAAAGTGGTCACACGTGACAGACCTCAAATGCAGCTGCACGTGAGGGGGGATGTTTAGGAAATAGAATCCCACATTGCTTAGGAGTGAAATGGGTGATCACTTAATAACATTTGAGACCTCTCCACTCATTGCCAATTGGCTTTGAGATGGATATAAAGTTTCTACGGTGGGTAGGGGTCGAATGAGGTCGGGGAAGGGTTCTGGTGGTTGTCGAATGGTTTCGAGCGCCAACAAGGGCTGTAATGGTTGTCGAGTGTTGATACTAAGCACTGGGTGAGGAGTTTTAGACTTCGAACCTAGACTTCGAAGAGCGTTGAGGGTCGAAATTGACTGGGCCGTTTTCGAGGGCCGACGTGTCCAGGAAAAGGTTTAGCGGAGATTTTTGAGTGGATGGGCAGCGACCACAAATGTGGTGGAAGGTGGTGGCTGGTGAAAAAGACATTTAGGGTGGTAAAAAGGCTCTGATACCATGGTGAGGGAGAAGAGAGTGTATAAGGTGTTTAATTAACCCTAACACAATTAACTATTATTTATAATATAGTTTATACCCGTTTTTGGCACCACGGATTGGGCTAGCCGTGATGGAGCATTTTATTAATTCTTTGATTAATTTGGGCCGAAAGCTAAGTATTTAACTGGGTAATTCTTGGGCCATGGGCGTTTTCCATTTGGGTCCAAGAAACACGCGGCCCATGAGAAACGCAGCCCACGGTTTGGTCCACGAGGAAAATGTTGATCTGACCCATGAAGGAAGGGCCACGATTTTAGGCTCATAAAGATGGTGCTGAATTGGTTCAGGGAGCAAGGTCCACTAATGTAGGGAGATGCTTATTTTATGGCAGTTGGTTTCTTTCAATTCAAAGGACAATTGACCAAGTCAATTGGCCATGTGTCACGCAGGAGCACAAAAAGGGAAAAGTGGGGTGATATTTAACCAGGGCATGGGACACATTTCAACTTATGAGAGACCCACTACCCATGATCTAACTCACCTGCTATTAACCTCTGAAACTACTCATGATTCTGCATGCACAAAAGGAGGGAGCATCATGGGACACATGTCAGCTTGTGGAACAAAGCAGAATTCGGATTCAGGCTTGAATCAGTTTACTACTGTGCCTATAAATGCAAGTTCTCAAAATAAAAAAGGGGTCCAACGCCAATCAAAGCTCAACGCTTACAAAAACTTTCTTACTTTTAGCAAAGTAGACTATCAAGTACCTCGTGCTCAAACCCCATTCAAACTAACTTCATCAAGTAGTTTGGATCTTTTACTTTTCAAAACTAAGAAACAGCGTGTTACCTCCAATGGAGCAGTGGAAGAATCGCTAGAGGTAATTAAGGCACTCTTCTTCGATTCTGCCTTCTGGACGTCATCTACTTGTGACTTTTTGGAATGGGCCGTCTTGGTTTTTGTCTTTTTGATGTCCTTTTTTGGGATTGAGTCAGCATGACAGGCAGTCTTTTTCGATTTGGCTTGAATGAAAATCCCAAAATTTAGGAAAGATATAAGTGTGAGTATTCATGCCTTAATGAAAATATGTTCTGGCTTTAATACAGAGATACCTTAGCAGAGAGGTTAACTTGTTCGGGGGAGCTAGTCTTAGTGCTGCTTCGGGTTCTACCAGCGATTGCAGCAGTCTTTTCCTGCAGGTTTAGACATTTAGGCCTAGATTACAATGTTGAGCAAGAAAAGGAAGGTTTGCTCAGATCGTACCGTTGTTGGTCTTTTGTCAGATAGCTTTTTGAGCCTTTTCTTCTGTGGGATTTCCGTTGGTTCAGGCTTGCTAACTTCCTGTGCACCTAAAATGGGGATTGCCTGAGTGAATATGGTAAAGGCCTGAACTGAAACAGCAAGTAAAGCAAAGAAAGCTAGTCCTTTGTACGTACCTTTCCTTTTCAAGCTGGCAGATGGAGAGGGACCTTCAGAGTGAGAGGTTTTCTTCTTGACAGGATCAACATCCTTCATAACTATAGCTTCAGGGGTAATTTTGGCCAAAATTTCATCTATGTCTTTGGCAAAGTACCTATTCACATGGTCTGCCCACCACTTTTCGAATTTAAGAGACTTTTCTAGGCGTTCAGGGTAAGACCTTAACTGAAAGGTAGCCTCATCCTTAGCAAATTGGCTCCGGATGGCCTCTAGAGTTTTTTCTGGTACAATAACTCTGTCAATGAAATCCTCGTTGCAAGACTTGTATGGGGGAACAGGGATAAGTTGCATAACACCGAATTGGCGAGCAAATTGGGCAGTGTTAAAGTATTCTGTTCCACACCTATTGTTGGCCGAGGACATACCCATACCATATAGCAAGTCTCTTGAAATGAGGAAGCTGGCCCAAATCTCCTTGTGTTCATCAAAGTCCTCTCCAACGGGGTTTTTCAGCCATAGAGGTACGGTTTCCCTCTCGAATGGCATATAGCCTTTGCCCAATGTGGTTAGTTCACGGTAAAAGTAGGTGAAGCAGGAGTTAAAGTCATGTTGTTGGAGTTCTTGGCCTACGTAATGACGGCCATAACATGCATGGGTAGGGACTTTGTTCATTTTTGGGGCCTGCGTGGGGAAGTATGACCAAAGCCATAAAGTGACAATCCAAAGAGGTCTAGGAGCGAAAACAAATTTGTTGGTCAACAATTCCTACATGCCACGATATAAATGTGCAAGGACTAGTGGGGCTAGGGCCAATCGTTGGCCCGAAGCCAAGGCCTTAGCAATATCACTAAACTCCTCGGTAATCCTATTCGAAGAAACACAAAAAATACATTTGTTCAGCCAGTAGATGAGGAGAGCTACGTGCTTTTCCTCGGTGACTTTGTTTCCCTCCTCACCTGCGAAGCATTTCAAGAAGTTAGAGTAGGCCAACTGGGCCGGTTCGGGGTAAGTAAACGACGGGGTTTTCTGTGAAACAAAACAATCGGCCTTAATCCCATGGGGGCGGAGGCCAGTGAGAAAGGAAACATCTTGCATTGTGATGCCCATCATACCAACACGAAAGTGAAAAGCATTAGAGGGAACAAACCAGAATTGGGCCGCAGCCATGAACAGGGCTTTATCCATGTCGATGAGGTGTCGGTTGAGCATGATGGCCTCGTATATTCCTACCTCCTTCCATAGCCCTTCCTTCACGGCCGCTACTTGATTGACCCATTGGACGTACTGCTTGTCAGGTCTGTGCCAGAGCCGATTTGGGATATCCCTGGGGTACGCGGTCCAATCGGCGGTGATGCAATCAAATGGCAGGGCTTCTTTAGCAAGAGGATAGAATGGGTAGAGTGACTCCGGATAGTCACCATTGAAAGCAGGCCCGAGCCCCATCTTAACAGTGGGTGAATGGGGCTGGGTACGATTGATCAAGATTTCGGAGTTAATGGAGAGGTTTTCGGCTTTAATGATTCTCTTGATTTCTTCGGTGTAGGAAGTTTGGCTCTTAGCCGGTTGTTTAGCCCTAAAAGACGACATTATTCGGAGCTTTGTGGGTTCAACAATGGTGGCTAGGGTTTTTTCCGGTTCTGGATGAGAGAGAGGGATGGGCAGCGAAAAGTGAAGATGATGAAGAAAGAGAGGGGCCAGCTTTAAAAAAGACGGTGCTGGCTTTGGTTTCTGAGAAATGGGTTTAAAAGGTTGGGAGATATGTACCGCCTCCCTTTTCTCCTCTCTCTCTCTCTCTCTCTCTACTTTTTGAGTTTTTGATGTTATCTTAAAGAGGGCTGCACGAATGACAATGAGAACTTGGGTTGGAAAGGGATCTTTTGGAAGCTTTTAGAGTTCCAAGAGAGAAAGGAGACCTCTTTTATGGATAAAAGCCCCACATGAAGATCTGATAATGATTACAGCCGTTCCAAGAGGAAAAAATATTAGGCCATGTTTGGGGCTGATTAAATATCAAATGCGTCAGGATCTGTTCGAATGCCAAAAATTGCACTTATCCAAATGCCTTAATCTTAAAAGAATCAAGGCGTAGGGGGGGCAATGTTTGTACTCGTTTTTGGCACCATGGATCGGGCTAGCCTTGATGGAGCATTTAATTAATTCTTTGATTAATTTGGGCCGAAAGCTAAGTATTGAACTGGGTAATTCTTGGGCCATGGGTATTTTCCATTTGGGCCCAAGAAACACGCGGCTCATGAGAAATGCAACCCACGGTTTGGTCCACGAGGAAAATGTTGATTTGACCCACGAAGTAAGGCCCACGGTTTTAGGCTCATAAAGAAGGTGCCGAATTGGTTCAGGGACCAAGGTCCACTAATGTAGGGAGGTGCTTATTTTCTGGCAGTTGGTTTCTTTCAATTCAAAGGCCAATTGACCAAGTCAATTGGCCATGTGTCACGCAGGAGCACAAAAAGGGGAAAGTGGGGTGATATTTTACCAGGGCATGGGACACATGTCAACGTATGAGAGACCCACTACCCATGATCTAACTCAACTGCTATTAACCTCTGAAAACTACTCATGATTCTGCATGCACAAAAGGAGGGAGCATCATGGGACACATGTCAGCTTGTGGAACAAAGCAGAATTCGGATTCAAGTCTGAATCAGCTTACTGCTATGCCTATAAATACAAGTTCACAAGATGAAAAAGGGGTCCAACACCAATCAAAGCTCAATTCTTACAAAAACTTTCCTACTTTTAGCAAAGTAGACTATCGAGTACCTCGTGCTCAAACCCCATTCAAACTTATTTCATCAAGTAGTTTGGATCTTTTACTTTTTTTATACAAACTTTATTATTCCGGAGAAATAAAGTTCACGTTTTACGCTCCATTTCCAATACGACTAGGAAATTTTAAGTCCACAACCGTGTGGCAAACCACGAACCTCATTGTGATCTTTAACCTTTGGGTCACACGCAATCGCTTACAAGTTAGAAGCCAAGATTCTCAGGAATCTTCATCAAAAGTTAGGCGTTACAAGTCTTGGCACGCCCGCGCTCCACGCATTCACAACTTATGTCAAAAACGAGAGTTTTCAAATACGAGATAGACTGTTACAATTCTTGACTTAGCGACGTGGGACTAACTATTCTAACAGTATTGTTGATTTATATGGTCCTATGCGTTTTCATATGTATGCGTATGTAGGATATGTGTTAAAAACCAATTGCTTTAAATGCTTAGTCTGATATAGAGCAATGTAACATGTGTGTTTATTCAAACAATGCAAGTGTTGATATAGGATTTTATACATCAAACATCACTGGCCTTTTTCTTTATCAAACATCACTGGAACGTTGTGTGTGGATGAAAGGTTGATGAGCTTACAATGGCATCGGAGTCCATCGATACAATAGAAGCTTTAATTGATCAAGACATTGCACATAACGCTGGAAAGATTTCGTGGAGCAATTCGCGAAACCTTATCAGGGCGAACCGCTCGGTCGACTTCCTTAGAATAATGTGCGAGCAGATTTTGGCTCAGAGGTAACTAAATAGAAAACTCCAATTCCATTTTTTTTTCTGTGGCTAACTTTCAAGAACTATTGGTATGTTTTTCATGATTTTATGGATCCTATTTCTGTGAAATATAAATTTAGATGGATGCAACATTCAAAACTTACACCGAGGAATATATATTTATATACTCCTTGTGCAATAAGTCAGTCGGACCCAGTTGAAATTTACAATATCTATCAATTATCTATTCTAATATATAAAGCGAGAGCACCCTTTGGTGTCACCCTTTTTTTTTTAAGCTGTGTAGGCTTTTCAACTACCAAAAGCACCCTCTAAAATAAAGCATTTTACCCCTTAAATGTTTTTGGTAGCCGCTTTGCGTATTTGGTAACCGCTCCTACTCTCTCTCTTAAACCATGTAACCACCCACCCCACACCCAAAAAAACTATCCACCCCTACTCCTACTCCCACTACCACTCTCAAATATTTCACTTGCACTTGCCAATGCATACATGGAGGGTGTGCCCCCAACCGCTAGTAAAAATAATGTGGTAGCGAGGTTTTTGATTTCTTAATGATACTAAATAATTCCATCGTATGTGAAGAATAGGGCGGAGTTTAAACTTTGTCGAAGTTTTAGCAGACTCAATGTCTTGGTATCTACAGAATTTTGAATAAATCACGAATTCATCTTGAATGATACTAGCAAGCAAGATTGGATAGAGCCACCTTAAATGCTATGAAAATTATATTGGATTATGATACTCACATGGGACATTGGATTATGAACTCATATGGGACATTGGATCATCCCATATAAAATTTTCTGTTAACACAATTGTCTTGATAATATTATCTCATAGAAAAAGAAGTGACGGTTGGCGTATGATCTAGCAAGGCTTTTTTTTTTTTTCCCATCTTGACGTATCTATAATTTCTGAAGAATTAGTTAGCAACCAAGTTTGAGTTTTCAGAATTCTGTAAACCAATATTACAATTTCATTGACAGGGGAAACTTCATAACTGGTCCGGTTTTAACAGCATACGAGCAGGTGTTTGCTCCATACCATAGTTTGGCTATGAAGACAGCCGTCCGAGCTGCTGCATTGACCCTTCCCACAAAGGCACGGGTGTTGAGAAAGCTTAACGAAAATGGTAAAATTGCATACTATTAAACAACATGCTAAGTACCTACGTATCACATGGACTCGGGTGCAGTGTGAGATTCATCTAATTCTTTTGCCTGAAAATACACGACTAGATTATGTAATTTTAAATTATTAAATATTTAACGTTCTTATGGTAAAATGGTATTCACAAACTAACATAGAAAATTTCATGAATGGAGCCTTATGGCTTATGCGTCATTGCACAGTATTGATCAACTACTTGGCATGCTTATGGGTGCGTGTCTAACTAAGCGCGCATCTCGGACATATATCCCATGGTTCCTTATAACTCACGTGTGAATGTACGTAAGACCTGAGTACCATATAAATTTTGACCCAAGTACTCCACAAATTTCGAAGAGTCCCATATAACATAGTTACAGTACAGCATGCCACGACACTCCGAATACTTTATGCATATATGTATGATATAGTATGTAATAGCTCATCCATTAATTCATCAGTGATCGAGGTTCTAAAGTTGGCCCCTCATTCTATGAATCTTTTGCGAGTTATAACTATGCATGTTTGCGGCTATGTTCATGTTTGAGTATCGCACAAACTAATTTCAATTCATTTGCTCGTGGTATATACTTTCAGAGGCCTCTACAAGTGTTCAGATGGAGAAGTTTGTTGTTGCATCCTCCGCTCTCATACAATACATTAACAACCTGTTTCACTCGACGGAGTATGGTGATGAGTTGCTCGGAATGATATAATTAATTAGTTGTTTCTCTGGTTATATATAGCTTGTAATAACATGGCTTCATCAAGATCGATCTTGTCAATGCGCTCTCGCACGTGTTTGTGTGTATGTGTACTTCGAAACTATCTTGTATTCACCTTCCAGAATCTGGAAATGAGGTTATAAGGAATAAAATTTAGTGGATATATGATATATACTTGTCACTTTTACTAGTACTAATATGAAAATTTGGTTTATGCCTTGTTTGAATCATAACTTGAAAAAAATTTCCCAAACTCAAAAAATATTTATTACCCTTGCTTTTAATTATTACTCTTATTAACTTCAATCTTACTCTCATTTCACTCTCTATATCTCTCCACTCATTAACTCTATTGTTGAGAATGTCTTGTATTTTTTTGTCCCTCATTGGTTAATTATATTGTTCCCGTTTTTGTAGCCTATTATAAATAGGGCTTTTGGAGAACTTCTAAAGTATCTTTTAAGCTCTCATATTGTGGCCTTTTTAGAGTTATGGATTACAGCCGGCTCTTTGTATCTCTTCTTCACGTTGGTTAGTGAATCCTCTCTTTCCTCGCCCGTGGACGTACCCATCTTGGGAAACCACTTATATCTTGTATTTTTGTGATTCTTGTTTAGTTTTCAATTTCTCGTTCTTAGCTTGCATTCATAGCGTTTGTTACAACAAACTGGTATCAGAGCCTTAGGTTGCAAAAACTAGGGTTTCGTTTCTGATTGTGGTTATGGCGACTAAATTCGAGATTATGAAGTTTGATGGGTAGAGCAGCAGTTTCAGTCTTTGGAGAGTAAAGATGAAGGCTCTGTTAACCCAACAAGGATTGCATAAGTCTTTGTTATGCAAGATTAGTTCTGGAATCAAAGAGGAAGATTGCGATGATACGGATGCCAAAACTCTGAGTTTTATTCAATTGAGGCTGGCAGATGACGTTCTTCGTGAGGTGGAAGAAGAAACTTCAACAGCAGGAATTTGGCTGAAGTTGGAAGGCATATATATGACGAAGTCGCCCATCAACAGGTTATATCTCAAACAACGTCTTTATACATTTCGTATGCGAGAAGGTATACCTGTTAAGAATTATTTAGACAAGTTCAATCGTATTATTATGGATCTGAAAAATATTGATAGTAAAATTGAGGATGAGGAGCAAGCCCTAATTTTGCTATGTTCTTTACCACTTTCGTATATATGAGCACTTTGTTACAACCTTATTGTATGGCAAAGACACGATATCCATGGAGGATGTTAAGGCCAGCTTATATTCGAAAGAATTGAGCAAAAAAGTGTTATGTGCGGGTAATGCACATGCGGATGGTTTGTTTGTTAGGGGAAGAACAACAGAAAAAGGAAAAGTCGAGTAATAGGGGAAGATCTAGGTCATCAGGAAAGAAGAAGGGAAAGGGCAATTATTGCAAGAAACTTGGGCACTGGAAAAGTGACTGTTTAGAATTCAAGGAGAATGAAAAAGAAGACCGGAAAGGGGGTAAAGTAATTGCTGGAATTTTTGAAAGTTCAGATGAGTCAGATAATGTGTTATCAGTTACAGAGGGCGATTCTCGCTCTAATACCGAGTGGGTTCTAGATTCTGGATGTTCATATCACATGTGTCCGCATAGAGAGTGGTTTTCTACTTATGAGGTGGTCAATGGTGGTATATTTTTGATGGGCAACAACATGGCCTGTAAGACTGTTGGTTCAGGAACGATTCAGCTTAGGATGTATGACGGTATTGTTAGGACTTTATCTGAGGTTCGACGTGTTCCGGATTTGAAGAAAAATCTTGTCTCTCTTGGTGCTCTTGATTCTCATGGTTGCAAATTCCTTGGTAAAGGTGGCGTTTTGAAAGTCTCAAGGGGTGCATTAGTACTAATGAAGGGTTAGAAGCGTGGTAACTGTGGGCACGCGCCCCAAAATTCTCAATTTTGTTGTTTTAAAATCGGGTGCGGCCCTCTTTGAAAAGCGCGGCGAAACGCTTTGATTCAGAGTCGCCACTCGGGTTTTAGCGGTGGAATACCCAAAGAACTGAACTCGAAAACGTTTGTCATGTTTGTTTGCTTTTTGAAAAAGGCTTGTAGACTGGACCGTCGTCACCTTCGATATCTGAGGTTCGGGAGCCAGGTTACGAGAGGGAAGGATTTTATGGCACCCCTCTCGCCCAATCCGGAGATTAGTCTCTATTCAGGCATTTTTGTAAAACATTTGCATTTTTCTCTCATTGATCATTTTTAGCCAGTTAAGGGGGGAACAGTTAAAGGGGACTAAAATTGTACAAGTTGCATTTATGTGATAAAATGTCTAGGGATGATGATTTGCTTGAATCAATAAATGAATTATAGATTAAGAACAAGCACTGAGAGCAGCTTGAACGAAATGGGGTACGCTGTCTTTCAGAGATGTGAGCAGGCAACACACCGGTATGCACTGGCCAGGCCATTGCATATCGATACAACCTGCGCACGCCACCTCAAGACTAGCGTACATCACTCCTTTGCACTCACAGTCTTTGTTTGCAACCCTCTGGGCTCTAGAATGGACCAGTGCACTCTCAGGACAAACCACGCAGTTTATAAGGCAATCATATTTACAGATACAAATATAAGAAATGGCTTGAAGCCATGAAAACAGACAGGAAACTCCATAAACAGAGTGTGGAGATAACAAGAGGCCAAGATTGAGCTACGATGCAAGGGCCAGCCACTAGACCTTGGTATAATTGCCATACGCCAGTCGTGAGAGACCGTACGCCAGTTTTACCTCTTACCCAGTTTTTGGCTTTGCATCATCTGGGCTCTGAAACATGACCAGAAAGATCCCAGAGGCCATCTAGAACAAGAAAGAAAAGGAACAAATATTGAAAGCTACAGCTAACAGTTGCAGAGTAAAGAAAGCAGTAGGCTGATTATTAGCATGATATAAGGTGACGAAAGGAAATATAAGCAAGAAATGGATGATCAATGATCCCCACGCCAGTAGTGCACATACTGCCATGAATGGCATTCGGCTTGATGATACTGGTGTGCGCCATTTTTCATCTCACGCGACTATTGTATTTTACCATTTTAAGGCCGGGACTAACATTGATTACTAGCCTGGACTTTACTGGCTCTCCTCAGGGGTTGAAAACAGAAAACCACACAAAGGTGGTATACCTTTTTGTGTTGAGGTTTGAAGGTTGTTTTGAGCTTTGAGGTTGAAGATGGAGGTTGGATGGTGACTGAATGACAATGGGGTGTATGGGAATGGATTCCCCTTCTTTCTCTTTCACCTTCAATGGAGGAGGAGAGATAGAGAGCAAGAGAGGAGAGAGAGATGTTGGACTCTTTAATATGGTTAACCCCTTGCAAATGAATGCAAGGGGTGCATTTATAGACAAAGGATGACTGAGGTATGGTAGTAATCAACTGGGTTAGAGGTTTGGTTAGGTTAGAATGGAGCCTCCCATGCATTAAATGCATGGGACTAGGTGATGGGTGTGTAGGAGAGAGAGGGGGACGTCCCCTGCAGAAAACAATCATCAGGTGGCTACGCACTGTACTGGGAAAGTTACAAAGTCTCGAGTAAGTGACAGAAAAGTGGTGATTTGATTGGCTTTGACCGGCGTGCGCCAGAGGTTAACCTGCGTGCACCAGTAAGAACTGAGTCAATGGTCGATGACCGACACGTGGCAGTTCACCACCGCATGCCAAGACGACACTGGCATAAGCAAGTAGGGTTTTGCTGGGGCCATCTGGCTCGAAGGGTTTGAAATGGAATTCGAAAGGGTTTGAATTGAGGAATGTCCAAAGCTCAAAACTCAAGACTTGCCATCGACCTTGGAATGTTCTCAACCTTTAATCATCATTGGGGCAACAAAAAAACCGTAAATAGGTTTATCCGGATAGTTCACAATATGGGGTCTATAGTAACCTCTATACACTCTAGGGCAGTATAGTTCTTGGTGCTGCAGCAATAGTTGCTTCATTCAAGGTTTTAGATTCACACTTGACTCATTTGTGGCATTTGCGCCTTGGGTATATGAGCGAGAGGGGGATGACAGTTTTGAGCAATAGGGTTTGCTTTGTGGGCAGAAAATTGAGAAGCTAGATTTTTGTGAGCACTCTGTGTACGGCAAGCAGTGCAGGGTAAAATTCAGTACCTCTGTTCATCGCACCAAAGGCACGATGTATTATTTTCACTTAGATCTTTGGAGTCCCGCAGAGGTAACTTCTAAAGGTGGTTTTCACTATTTTATGAGTATTATCGATGATTTCTCTTGTAGGGTTTGGGTGTATATGTTTAAACATAAGAGTGACATTTTAATACATTCAAACCGTTTAAAACTTTGATTGAGAATCGAGGAGCTTCTCATAAACTGAGGCGAGAGGTGCAGAAAAGCTTGAGAAAGTCCTTGGTTGGTTCCGGCGACTGAAATAAGGGTTCAAAATGGAACCTTTGCTTGCTTTGTAACTGCACAGCATTGCACCATCAACAAGATTCACTTTTTTGTCTTTAGGTTTGACTTCATCATTAAGCATGTCCTCCCCTTCGGCACTGACTTTGAACAAAGGATCCAGCATCCTCCTTCGGGAAAGTCCTGGCCTCGTGAAATACAGCCAGGTCTTTGAACATGTTTTTTTAGCACAGGTTGATTCCGACGGCAGGAGCATGGCGTGCTTGAGGAGATTCTTTGACTACCTCTGTGTCTGATTGCGGGGATGTGGAGGTAAAGAGGCCAACCAGCCCTTGGACCAGAGTTATCTACTTATCCATTTTGCGACTCATTTCTTCTACAACCCTCTTCAGTTCAGCTAGTTCTGTTTGTGCTGCCATTTTGGATTGAAAATAACAGTGAAATAGTCCTGGCACACGTTCCCAAACAGGTTTGGCTATTCCCTTCGGTGAAATGGCCTAGAGCTTTGGACAGCAAAGTAAATGAAAACTCAGTGAGGTTCCTGCAGTGGTTAGAATGCAATGCACACATCATCGTCTGTGTCCTTCTAGACTTTACAACTAAAGACGAGTCTGCCTCATGGTGTTTGAACACAACTAGAATCCTCGGATTTCTTTTCGTCAGTGTATCCTTATTTGAATCGACTAACACTAATAGATATCAAAATAGTCTAAGTCTTTGACTACTTCGTTCTTAAGGTTTCAACTTTGGAGTTAGAACAACTCGGTGTAGATGACGTGATACCTTAACTGGGGCGGCATAGATGACACAGCGCCATAGCCTAAATGGTGTACGTGCTTAGCACAATAACCAAGGTGGTATAAGCATCACGACATTCTCTCTGTTGTTCCTTATTTTCTGTTTGAAACCTCGATCGGGCATTAGATAATGACTTAGAAAGTCTTGATTTGCCAAAGTCTCGTTGATCTAAGAACTTTGAAAATTGATAACATGCACCATCAAGATGCCTGACTCTTCATCGGGTAATGACAGCGTCGTAATAAGCATAAGACAGACTCAAAAGAGAGACTACCTAGAAGCCACCCTAAACATGCTCCTACGCGGAATGATTGAATGTATGTATGTACAAAACTAGAGATGAGTTTGCCTCACAAATTTCATACGTTGCCGAAATCCTCAGAATTCTTTCAGTGATGTGTCCCTGAGTAGATCGACAGATCCTAAAATATGTCAAAATAGACTAAATCTTTGATTAGTCCCATTTGAAGCTTCAACTTTGAATTTGGAAAAACTCAGTGTTGATGACATGACACCTTAACCTTGAACGCCGCGATGTATAGTGATTTCGCACTTCAACCTGGGTGGCGCCAGTGACATGGCATCATTACTTTGTTGTTCCTTATTTTTGGTTGAATCCTCAGTCGAGCATGAGCCAAGGGTGTAGTAAATTTTTATTTCTGAAAGTCTCATTGAACTAAGGACTTTGCGATTGATAATGAACATTCGACAGAACGAACGACTCCTCATCGGGTCCAACAACATCTTAGAAAGCACAAGACAAACTCAAATGAAAGAACCACTCTAAGCATGCTCCTATACAAAATAGTGTATGTACAGTACATGCGATAGGGAAAACAGTAACACATAGACAGTATATGAGGGTTAGATGCAAATAGATCTTACCCTGCAAGTACCTGTCTTAGTTTGGAGAGTTCTAATACTTTGTTTATGCAAAGGCTAGTTTTGGTTTGTAGCGAGTTCTTCGGACTAAAGTCAAGATATACCTCTCGCTGCCTGCGTAACCGTAGAGGAACAGTCAAACGGTAGAATGACTTATCATCGTCGAAGGTTGTTGGGCATTTAGGGTCTTTGGTAAACTGTGTCGGCTTGCCAAAATGCTCCAACGTGGCTATCCAATATCAATGCAAGTGAGATGCTAAAGAAATTGATTAATGGAATAAAATCGCAAATTTGCAAATGTCATTTCAAATTTAACTCTTTTATTTAATCAATACTTAGAGGTAACTACACAAGAGAACAATTGGAAAAGTCCCAGTTGGGATGGCTGGACACGAGATCCTATTAAATCACCAATCCTTTCTTTAGTAGCGTGAAACTTACTATTTTGATAGACTTTTGTGGGATTGTTCTCAAACGTATTAAATTCTAAGTATAGACCAATATTGATTTGATCCCCAGTAGAGTCGTCGTTGTGGGCAATGTGCCCTTAAAAAGATTTCATTCCTTTTAAAGCCGGATTGAGAGAGCGCTAAATGAGATGAGCGCTCATAATTCAGAGAGTCACCATTTGGGTTTGAAGGTCAGACATGCAAGGAACATAATTCGTGTAACACCCCGATCCAAAATATGTATGTGACTTAATTAAAGTGTAGACAATGTTGGAATCGGCGCTTGAAATTATCTAGTTTTATTTTTGGATAAAAAAAACTTAGGAATATTTTTATGCTATACGTGTAAAAAAAAAACAAAGAAGAAAGAAAAAGAAAAAGAAAGCAGATAAATACGGAAATGGGCTAGAGGTTCTGTTGTTTTCTAGGAAACAAGAGATTGCCATCTCATGCTTATATATTGCCACCTAGGAAACCATGTGTCCAAATTAAATTAAATTAGGCACACATGTTAGGCTAATTGGAAATCCATGTGTCAAGGTAAGACCAATATGGAAAGCCTATAAATAGAGATCTCTGCTAATGGTATGGGCTAAACATAGTACTCCTTTTGCTACCTAGACTACTGTACGAAAAAAAAAAGGAAGAAGAGGGAAATGTTGAGTTTATACTAGAGTAGCTAAAAGAAATAGAGGAATGTTATAGTGCTTCCGTGCAAGCCGTATACCACTGCCAAGTTATCGCGTGTTATCGGGAGGTTAGCAAGAATACGAGTTAAGTCTCCTCCAAGCCTACAAAAAGTCCAAGGTGAGATACTTATACTCTAGTTACATGATTTTTCTTTATAAAAGTAGCATAATTTTATGTTGAGTAAAGATTACAATTTTATTTAAGATATGCCATGGAAAAAGATATGATAAATTTTTCATGTTAAAGATTAGAAGCAGGTCAGACAAAGGTGATGACACTGTAAAGTTTAAGCTTAGAAAATGAAAGCGGTCAGACAAAGGAGATGACCTATTGATGCATCCAGACAGTTGTCCCGAGTTTGGGGGACGCTTAAAAAGATACCATAACACAGAAGGGAGTTATACGGACGGAAAGAATAGGGCCCTAGTGGCCAGTGACTTGATCATTTCACACAGCAATAGGGGTCGCTCCCCTACAGAAAGATTAAGCTGTTGGATGAACATCATAAGATTATTTGTTTCAGATTATGCAAGCATTTATGTTAAAATTGTTTCCATGGTATAAAACGTGCAACTTTTGTATTTGTATCTCACACGAGCATTCGGCTTATGAAAATTGATATTTTTCACAGATATTGAAGGATAGAGATGGAGTTGCTGCTGCCCTGGGATATGCTTGTTGTACTTTTGTGTAGATATTGTAAAAATGTTATCTTTTCAAAAGACTTGAGTTTTGTAATAAGATTTAGAAATAAAATAGTCATGTTTTTATCTCCAAATTTAATTATGAAAAAGAGGCCTGGATGAGCGTTAGGTCTCATCGGCCGGTCACGATAACTCGACAAATTTCTAGAATCGGGGTCGTGACAATTCGAAACGCTTTATACGCTTTTTTTTATTTGAAAAAGTGGAAGCACCAGTCCGTCATAACCATATCTAGGTTCGGGAGCCAGGTTACGAGAGGGGAAGGATTTTAAGGCACCCATCTCGCCCAATCCGAAGATTGGTATCTACTTAGGCATTTTGTGAAAATTATTGTGATTCTGTTTGATTAATCAATTCTTTAGCCATTTAGGATGCAGTTTTATGGGGATTAAAGCTGTAACACGTTGCAAGATGTAATCGATAACATGGATGCGAAAGCAATAAATAGGGTAAAGGCCAGGTTTTGTTTAACAGAGCAAACCCGACGTACTGTATTGAATTGAGGTGCACAAGAAAGAATCTACATGCACTGATACAGTTCACGCGGATCACTACATGTGATTCAAAAATGCGTGTGTGAATCCCACACATGCGTGCGTGTTTGCTCTACACATAATATCTATTTTTATCCTCTTCTGGGCTTTGGAAGGATCAATGCATACCCAAGACAAACCAAGCAGTTTAGGCAGTTATAATATACAGTTTAAAAGCTAAAAAGCTCTAGAAACTAACAAAACACACCATAAATAGTGTGGGGACAAAACAGAGGCCTAAAGCCAAGTTACCCATGCAAAGGTCACTCACCGGCCAAAGGTAGATCTGCGTGCGCAGGTAATCCACAAGCACACGCTGGTATGAGTCTATAAACCAGCGTTTGGTTCTACACTTTTCTAGGTTTTGAGACATGTTCAGAAAGGCCCCAGGGTATCCCAAAGCAGCAAATATGCATATTAAACTAAAACTAATAGTTTTAACAAAAGAAACTAGTAAACTGGTTGTTAGCATGCTTGCAGTGGCCTATTTGTAAACAAATACATAAAACAACAAGACACCAATCCCCACGCAGATCAGCACGCACAGCCATGGAGTGGCACGATCAAGAATGGGACTGACGCACGCTGGTTCTTACCATTACGGTTTTTGAAACCTTGCCAGCTTTAGGGTCAGGGCATGGTATTGATTACCAGCCTTGATCTTGCCAACCCCCGCTTAAGGATTAGAATAGTAAGCAATACAAAGGTGTTATACCTTGGTTTTTGGGTTTGAAAGAGTAACCCTTCAAATGGAAGCATTAAGTCGGAAGGAGGGAGGGGGGGTGGGCGCGGGGGGGATTTATAGGGGGAAGACCCTCCATTAATGGAAACATTCTAGATACCTTCCATTAATGGCAAGTAAAAGGGTCGGTTGCAAATTTAACAAACTTGAGCGGATCTGGGACTGGCGAGCATGGAGCAAACCAACACTTGGCAATTCGACCCGTGCGTGCTGGTTCTCAACTAGCACGTGCCAATAGGGTTCTGGGAAGTTTGGGGGTTTCAAATCGCTCAAAGCTTAACCATTTATCATTCCCAAGATGTTCTTGATTCGTTTCATCATCCACTACATTACTACAACACGGAAGGGCTATAGCGAGGATTTAGTTTCCTCGCTAAAGCTCCTGATTTCCTGGCAAAATGAATTAGCGAGGAAAAATTTCCACGCTAATTTTCCTCGCTAAAACATTGTCACAAAAGGCTTTAGCGAGGAAAAAAAAATTTCCTCGCTAAAGGCCGTGAATTTATTATACCAACAGTAATTAGTGAGGAAAGTTTTTCCTCGCTAAAATAAATCCAAAAAGTAAATGAACTCTCCGCGTTTTTTGCCACTCCCAACACTTGAACCTTAGATCTCTTGTATATGACACCTAACACCTATCCACTGCACCACTTTGCACTTCTGTGTGAAATTGTGAATTTTTTTTATATATTATGTTTTTGCATCTCTTTCACCTTTCCAAATTAGTTTCTACAACATTAATTATGGCCTTTCAACTTTTGTACTCTTATAGTGTTTAAAATTTATTTGAACAAATTTAATTTTTTGCTAGCGCAATAATTTTTTTGTTGAAACATGTTATATTTGTATCCGACAATAACTTTTGAAGGACTAATAATATATGTCATTATTCTAATTTTTTGATGGAATTATGCTTAGCTTTTATGGAATGAGATTTTTGTCGTCATAAGCTAGCTCGAGATATATTTTAATATCAGATTATAAATGACAAGTTTCATCATTGTTATTTTTTAATTTTAAGAGTAAGTTTGACCTTCTTCTTTTTGCCAAATACAAAGGGTATTATTGATTTGTAATTATTTTTTAAAGCTTTTTTCATCATTGCTATAATAATATGAACAAAATTTGTAAATATTCAGATTAGATCATCCTAAAAGCACTAAAGATACTTTTTAAAAAAATTTCATCTTTAATGAATTTTTTAAAATTTTAAATTACCCAATATCTCTCTCTCTCTCTCTCTCACACACACACACACAATATGTATATGTATATAAATGAATGCCATTAGAATCACCTAAGTTGGTTTAAATAAAAATCAATAACGGTTCACACAAAAAAAAATTTACAGCATGAATGCACAATAGATATGAAATAGTGTATTTTTTTTTTTGTGAAATAGTGTATTTTATGTAGATGTTTTGAAAATATATTTGTGATGATCTAATTAACTTCGAGATATTTTCAATACAACATCATTTCAAGATGTTTTTAACTTTATTATCTTTTGTTGAGTTTTTCATTACTATGGAATAAATCCTCAATACCTACACTTCAATATATCTTTCATTGCTAATTAGAATAAGAAAAGTGACAAATATGAGATTTTTTCACCAATTCAATGTGATTGACGAAGAAACTATTTTTTTCCGTTTATTACTTTAATTTTTATTTTAATAAATTTGATAATGGTATTGATCTATATAGTTGATTATGTCTTACCACTGTGATATTACAATTATACATATAAACATATTTAATAATTATTTATATATATATAAAAATTAATAAGTCGTAAAAAAGGTGAGGAAATCAGATTTCCTCGCCAAAAGCTTACATTTGGCGAGGAAAATCAGATTTCCTCACAAAATGTAAGCTTTTGGCGAGGAAATCTGTTTTCCTCGCTAGAAATAGTCTTTTAGCGAGGAAATCTGTTTCCTCGCAGATAATGTACTTTCAGTGATGAAATTCATTTTTCTCGCCAAATTTCCTCGCTATAGCCCTTTCGTGTTGTAGTGATTGGGGAATCAAATACCGTAAGTAAACTAATCTGGACAGTCCGAATTGGGGTGTCTACAGAAACACATTTGTGGGCAATGCGAATTGCCCCGACTCTTTCTCTCCTCTAGGGAAGGGATTCCGTTCCCCACCCTTTTTGAGAAAGGAGAGATGCTGCCGGTTCGCGGGAGCACTTTTAAGCTGGACGACAAGCGCTCGCGAAAATACAGAGTCGCCACTCAGGTTTGAAGGTCTGACACCCAAGGAACCGTATTTCGAAGCACTTGTCGCGCTGTTTGATTTGAAAAAGTTAAGGAACCAGTCCGTCATAACCATATCTGGGTTCGGGAGCCAGGTTACGAGAGGGGAAGGGTTTTATGGCACCCCTCTCGCCCAATCCGGAGATCGGTCTCTACTTAGGCATTTGCGAAAAGATGTTTGTTTGCGATTCTGTTTGATTAATCAATTTTTAGCCAATTAGGGCGGGGGAACAGTTAATCGGGGATTAAAACTGTAACATGTTTGCAAGATGTGATAGATAGCATGGATGAGCAGTTAGTATAGGATGAGAACAGACTGCTGTGGGAGTTTAAACAAACTGGGATGCCCCTGTTTTGGAGTGACGTGCGCAGGAAGAAACCAGCATGCACTGAACAAGTCACTGCATGCTGTTCATTCTTGCGCGCATAATTCCAAGACAAGCGCACGCCGGTGAGCTTAAAACCCACAGCTCTTATTCTCAAACCTTCTGGGCTCTGGAAGGACCAGTGCACACCCAGGACAAACCACGCAGTTTATAGGCAGCATAATATACAGTTTAAAGGCTAAAAAGCCCTACAAATTAATAAAACACCCCATAAACAGTGTGGGGACAGAATAACAGCCTAAATCCAAGTTAATCGGTGCAAGGCCAGTCACTGGTCAGAGGCAAACTGTCGCGCGATGGAGTCACACTGTCGCGCGAGGATGCCCTGGCGCACTGTCGCGCGATGGAGTGAGTCTGGCGCGCGATGGTGCGCCCTGGCGCACTGTCGCGCGATGGAGTGAAACCCTCGCGCGATGGTGCGCCCTGGCGCGGGATGATTGCGCCCTGGCGCGGACCAGACCAGTGCTTGGTTCACATTTTCTGGGTTCTGGGACAGATCCAGAATTATCCCAGGGGTACTCCAAAATAGAGAAAATACAAATCAACTATGAACTAACAGTTTATACTAAGGAAAATAATAAACTGGTTTTTAACATGCTTGCAGAGTGATCTATATACAAAATAAAGCACAAAACAGTAGGACACCAATCCCCACGTGGTCCGTCGCGTGCAGCACCGAAGTGTCGCGCGAGAGAGTGGGACCATCGCGCGCTGGTTCCTACCATGACGGTTTTTGAAACCTCGCCAGCTTTAGGACCAGGACTGGTATTGATTACCAGCCTTGGCCCTGCCAGCCCCCCTCAGGGATCAGAACAGAAAGACAGTAGGTATGCTATACCTTTGGTTGAGTTTGAAATGAATTTGAGCTTTGAGGTTTGATTGAGGTGTTTGAAAAGGTTGAGGTGGAAGAACAAGCTATGTTCTTGAGGTTGTGTGGGTGATAGAAGCAAGGAAACAAGGTAGCTTGTGATATTATAACCCAAGGTGTAACCCTTTGAACATTTTTTTGGAACCCTTTGAAAGAGAAACAAATGGGGATACTTATAGGGAGAGGGAGGTGAATCTGGTTGGTGCCAGGAGAGGGGTTTAGCCAGTCCACGAGGCCTGGCTGAGAGTTGCATGGGTGGCCAACTGTCCATCTCAGGAAAGGTCGGTGGTAGGTTGGACCGTCGCGCGACGGAGTCAGTATGTCGCGCGATGGTGCGCCCTGGCGCACTATCGCGCGATGGAGTGAAACCCTCGCGCGATGGTGCGCCCCGGCGCGGGATAGTTGCGCCCTGGCGCGGGTCAGCTGGGTTTTTGGTTTTTGAAGTGGCTTAGGCTAGGTTAGGTTCAAGGGTTTTGCAAACACTCAAAGCTCAAACACGCTATCATTCCCGGGGTGTTCTTGATCCATTTCATCATCGGGGAATCAAAAACCGTAAGTAAACTAATCTGGAAGCCCAGATTGGGGTGTCTACAGTAGCCCCTCTTTGACGGCACTTGAAGCACCATCGACTTGGTACAAGTAACGTCAAAGAATTCTAGACACCCCTCAAGGCAATCCAGAGCAAAGCATACTAGCAAAGTAGACAAGTAAACTTAAGGAACCTGATCGGTGGCATGGACTGGCTGTCCATTGCCGGGGATGGAAGTAGAAGTGGACGAGCGAATCGCCGCTTGTTGATCGAATTTGGACAGGACGAGTTGTCGCTGCAGATGTGGACGGGACAGGCCGTCGTTGCTGGGGATCAAGCTATCCTCGGCACAAAGTATTCCAACAAACACGGGTAGGTCGTGTCAGGTAGGTTCAATTCCGTCTGTTGGGAATCAGAGCCAATCTCCTTATCAAAGACCATCCGAGACAGAGCAATAAGGCTGCTGGAAGATGCGTGTGAAGCTAGACTGATGTAGAGGTAGTTGTTCAGGGCAGGCCGATGCGGACTCTCCTGGGGAACAACTAGTTGCGGATGGTGGACCGAACAAACCGTCGGACGATAATCTGATCGTCGTTGTGGATTGTATGAACGATATGGCTAAATACCGTTGATGGATTTGACAGGACCGGCTGTCGTGGACGCGGACGGAGAGATCAATGAGCTGAGTGATCAAACCGCTGAGGAATTTGACAGGATGGGAGGATCATCAGTATAAATGATCGAGCCGTTGAAGTCTGGATGGAAGGATCATCAGTATAAATGATCAAACCGTTGAAGTCTGGACGGGAGGATCATCAGTGTAAATGACCGAACCGTTGCAGACAGGATGGGACAATCATCAGTATAAATGATCGAGCCGTTGAGAAATGGACAGGACCGGCTGTCGTTGATTTGAGACGGGCAGATCAGTGTGCAGAATGATCGAGCCGTTGAGATTTGGACAGGATCGGCTGTCGTTGTGATTCGAGATGGGCAGATCAGTGTACAGAATGATCGAGCCGTTGAGAAATGGACAGGATCGGCTGTCGTTGATTCGAGACGGGCAGATCAGTGTACAGAATGATCGAGCCGTTGAGAAATGGACAGGATCGGCTGTCGTTGATTCGAGACGGGCAGATCAGTGTGCAGAATGATCGAGTCGTTGAGATTTGGATAGGACCGGCTGTCGTTGTGATTCGAGATGGGCAGATCAGTGTACAGAATGATCGAGCCGTTGAGAAATGGACAGGATCGGCTGTCGTTGATTCGAGACGGGCAGATCAGTGTACAGAATGATCGAGCCGTTGAGAAATGGACAGGATCGGCTGTCGTTGATTCGAGACGGGCAGATCAGTGTGCAGAATGATCGAGTCGTTGAGATTTGGATAGGACCGGCTGTCGTTGTGATTCGAGACGGGCAGATCAGTGTGCAGAATGATCAAGCCGTTGAAAAATAGACAGAACCGGCTGTCGTTGATTTGAGAAGGGCGGATCAGTGTGCAGAATGATCGAGCCGTTGCATTGGACAGAACCGGCTGTCGTTGATTTGAGACGGGCAGATCAGTGTGCAGAATGATCGAGCCGTGGAGATTGGGAAAGGACCAGTCGTTGTTGATGATATGGCTGATCATCGTTGATGGAGAAGGATGATATGGCTGATTGTCATCGTTGAATGGACAGAGACATGCGTTGTGGTTGATTGTCGTCACTAAATGGGCAGAGACAGGTGATGGCAGATTGTCGTCGCTGAATGGGCAGAGACATGCGATGTGGTTGTCATTGCTGATATGGCTGACCATCGGGAATGACTGAGTCGGACAACATGGCTGACCGTCGTTGATGATATGGCTGACCATCTGGTTTAGAGAAGGACGATATTGCTGACCGTCGTTGATGATATGGCTGATGATATGGCTGACCATCTAGTTTAGAGAAGGACGATATTGCTGACCGTCGTTGATGATATGGCTGACCATCTGGTTTATAGAAGGACGATATTGCTGACCGTCGTTGATTGGATAGGACCGGCTGTCTTTGATTTGGATCGGGTGGATCATGCATGGCAAATGAGATAAGGAAGGTGGCGTGTGGCATTCCCCCATACTTGCACTATTCCACAGAAGTGATTCCGGCATAGAATTTTCCTGCTTTAAAAATTTGATGTACAATATGCAAATATGTATGCACAAATTGAAAATGCAGATGCAAGCTAAGGGCGACTCCTAGAAGGACAATGATGCTTAAGGACTATCACTGAGCCCCATTACTTTACTGTCTTTTGCTTCTGAGATGCGCATCCAGATAGCGAGACACTTGAGTGGGCCGGCGTGCCCAGTTGACATGTAGAAACAACAGTGGGCCTGCGTGCCCCTTCCTTTGATGCTTGGGTGGATAAGCCCCAGAGAGATGCTTTGCTTGGCCTTGGGCTGACGTGCCCTTGCCGTCTCAAGAGAGTCCACAGCTTGTGGATTACAGAAGCAAGGGTAGCAATATAAAAATTGCATTTTTCCAGTTTATTGACATATAAACCATGCGCTAATATCTAATTTGCATTGACAAGTGAACTGAGTCGACACACAGACACACATATATGCACAGACATGCCTAGCTCGAACGAAATGGGGGAAAGAGCCCTAGGGAACAATGCGAACCCTTAGACACATGGAATACAATGAAATTTTGGGCATTAACGTGCCAAAACTCACAATATCCCTTTAGACAGATGAAACTGACACTTGTAAGGTCAAACAAATGTACAATGACCTGGATGAACAAATAGAACTGAGAAAAGCATCTCGACATGACAATGGATTGAAATCTAGAAAAATGCCACAAAGACGGACATAAGACGCAAATGAAGACACATATAGGCCCGGACTGAAACCGACACCCCCGTGCAGTCACATTAAGTCTACACGGTATGACCAAACTTGGCAAAAACCCCTTGAACAGGACTCGAAGGCAGTAGCTGACTGCTATCGATTGCTGTACGAATTGAAAAAGTGTGCGCAGGGTTGAGGCCAACGTACATAACTACGAACAAGTGCGCATGAACCTCAAACTAGCGCACATGACTGTAAAGCTACTGCAACTGCTCACATCAGACTTCGCTGAATTTAGAATAAACTGTGAGCCGTTAGGCCTCGCCAGCATTTCGTTCTGTTTTTGATGCTTAAATTCTTTTAAGGCTTTATGCTCAGCTTTGAAATTGAAGAAGTAGTTTGCAATAAAACTGAAAGACAAAAGGTTTTCCCCCTTTCAGACACCTCACATGCAGCTTGATCTTCGATCCTCTTCGACTTTTGATGTGTACCAAACGTCAACCATGGATCCAATTGATAGATTGTGACCGAGTCTCAAGGAGAGACTGCCTACGTATCCCAAGCTAGGGAATCAGGTCAAAACGTAGTTCAGGCCAAGGTTCACTCGAATATTTACCTCACCTTTTACGCTCTAACTTTTGCCTAGAACCGCCCATTCGGGTTTTCGGTCTAGCGAGCTTTCAAATTTTGCCTTTATTTTTGCCTAAACCTCCTTCATAGGTTTTGGTCTAGCAGGCTGCTCTAATTTTTGCTTGGAACTGCCCACCCTTGGGGTTTTCAGCCCAACGAGCTTCTCTCAGGGAAAAAGCTTTTGAATTGATCCATGCTGACCAAGGTATTGATTTTGATTGCCGTTGAGGTCTATGAAATGGCCGGAGGCCCAGATGAAATGGATGCGAGGTCCAAAGTGCTTCAGTTGATATGCCTTGCACAGGCCACTTTCGAACTTTCCAATTTGTGCTTGGCGGAACGCTGTTCCTACAAATTTGAGGATGGCATGAGGTGCTGGACCTTCTAAGCTTTGCTTTGTATGGTTTGGCGCCTGGTAGCAAGGGGATTTGATGTTCCTTTATCTCAGGGTCAACGTTAGACATGTCATTTGAGAGACCCTGCCAAAACATTGTTGAACTCTTCGAGCCTGTCTGAATGGACACAATGCTCCTCTGGGAACAGCTTTGAACCAAATTTGAACCATTGGGAGGTTGTCCTTGTCTTTCAAGTTTATTTGAAAACTACTATTTCAATTAATAGGCTGAGCATGCCTTTTGTCTTCCCTTTCGGCGAGGGAACACATTTCCTTGGGAATGATCCCATCGAAATCTATCCCTTCGTCGTCAGGGTCGACACAGTTTATTCAAGAGTCAGCAAAGCACTTAGAAGCAAGATAATGCATATCATAAGAAAGTCCCTCGGGGTTGCCAAGTATAGCAGACTCAAAACTTGAAACAAAAGCTACGATGTGGAGGGCCAAGAGGCACAACCTCCGACTTAGAGCTAGACTTAGACAAATGCAAACGACTCTGTGTCAGACTCAGACAAAACGCCAATGCAAACTAGACGCGGTTTGAAAATGCAATTTTTTTAAAAAGCTACCCATAGCTTCCACAAAAAGAAGTAGGATCCAGCGGGTGTCAGGCCCAAGCAACAGCACTTCGGCTTCCTCAGCTTCTTTAAGCAAACCTACTTGGTGCTCCTTTGATCAATGGACCTCAGCCGGTCAGTCTTCCCCTTTGCAAGCTTCTCATAACTGTCAATCCAGGTGTCAACAGTGAAGGCCTCAATTACCCAACCTACAGCCATCATGTTAACCTCCGGTTCGAATGGGATGGATACGATGGGTTTGGGTTGGCTTTCTGGGATGATATAGTGGCTAGGGTTGAATATGGTGGAGCTGGGGTTGATTTGAGTGGAGATGATAGATATCTGACCAACCAGAGGGTCAGAGTTGTGTTGAGGCAAGGAGTTGGAAATGACGTTAGGCTTTGGTGGAACATGAACCGTGCCATTGTCAATGAGATCTTGAATCTCATGTCGAAGACGATAGCATGCATCAGTGGGATGGCCAGGCATTTGGTGGAAAGCACAGAAGAGGTGAGGTTTGTAACCGGAGGGTAGGACTTTTGGCGGAGAAGTTGGGGTCAAGGGTTTGAGATGCCCAGACTTGACAAGTTTTTCCATCACTGCGGATAGAGGTGCCTCGAAGGCAGAGAAACTCCGAGGTTGGGTTCGGGCCCGGTAGCCTTGGGCGTTTTGAACCTGATTGACATCGGCAGCGCGATTGGAGTCAAAAGCCGGAGTATCGCTCCCACTTGTAGCAGTATTAGAGTAGTTGTTGTTACCGAACAACGTGCTACTATTTCCAGAGTAAGCCCTTGGCTTAGCTTTCTGTGAGAAGGACTCTCCCCTGGGCAGAATTCCACTCTGCAGTGCATCTTCAATGGCCAGGCCAGATTCGAAGAAGGTCTCAAAGTTGGCAGATGCTTGAACGAGCACGAGGTGCTTGGCAAAGTCAGGTTGGAGATTGCGGGAGATGATGCGGAGTTGATCCCTCTCGCTCGGGCGCTCAGTCATCAAAGCAGCTTTAGCTCTCCACCTTTTAACAAAATCCGCAAAGGACTCCTTTGCTTCCATTTTGGTGGATTCTAACTCACGAGTAGTCATTTTGAGCTGAGAGTTATAGTTGTACTGTGCAATAAAGGCAACCCCAATATCCTCCCAAGTCCTTTTTTTGGAGATGTCGAGCGACATGAACCAATGGAAGGCAGGCCCAGAGAGAGTTTGAGGGAAAAGCTGAGACATGGCCTCACTTTCTACACCCAACAACTTCATTGCAGCATGGTAGCCAAAGAGATGAGTCTTGGGATCACTGCTCCCGTCGAACTTAACCAAGTCAGGCATCTTGAATTTGTCAGGAAGCCTAGCATCAGGGTACAAGCAAAGACGATCCAGGTCAATTCCCCCTGCACTGATCTTCTCGGATTTTGAAACAGCTTCTTCTAGCTTAGCCATCTTGGCCATAAGAACAGCTATGTCAGGGTTTTGAACAAGCCCAACAACAACGGGGTTTGGATTTGGAGCAGGCACACGAGCCTTTCTAGGGTTGGGCTGCACAATGAGACACCCTGCATGGTTTGGATCCTCGACGAAGACAGGTTCTGCATGAACATCCTCATCGTCCTCGCCTTCCTCTTCGACTGCTGATGGAAGACGAGTGTTGATAAGGTCATTCAGGCGAGTGATGGAGGCATCAGTCTGGGTGGCTCTCTGTTGCATAGCAGTGATACTGTTCTGGAGGTTCATGAGCATGGTTTCCAGAGTGAGCGATTGCGGCTGATCTGCCATTGCAGGTTTTTCAATGGAGCTTGATGAAGAAGCTGAAGATGGGGAAGCTGGCGGCGTGACTTTTTGCAATATTGATGGCGAACCCGACTGCAGGGTGGCCAATAATGAACCTGGAGAAGCTTCCGTTGTGATTGACAGGGAATCTAGCCTGACAAGCCTTTGAACCGGATTCCGGTGCAGACGTTCCCAAGTAGGTTTGGCTCTTCCTTTCGGTACTCTCTTGTTCGGTGCAATGGTTCCAAACTAGACAGTAAAGTAATTGAAAACTCAGTGACGTTCCTACAGCAATTAGAATGCAATGTACACGACATCGTCGGTGTCCTCCTAGACTCTACAACTATAGACAAGTCTGTCTCATGATGTTCGAACGCTGCCAAAATCCTCGGAAATCTTTTCGCGGGTGTATCCTTTGGATAGATCGACTGACACTAAGAGATATCAAAACAGTCTAAACCTTTGACTATTCCGTTCTCGAAGTTTCAACTTTGAACTTGGAACAACTTGGTATAGATGACATGGCACCTTAACCTTGAACACGGCGGTGTATAGTGACTTCGCACTTCAACCTGGGTAGTGCCAGTGTCATGGCATCCATACTTTGTGGTTCCTTATTTTCGGTTGAAACTTCAACCAGGCATGAGCCAAGGGCTTAAAAAGGTTTGATTTCCCAAAGTCTCGCTGATCTAAGGACTTTGAAAATTGATAACGTGCACCATCGAGATGCACAACTCTTCATCGGGCCTAGCAGCGTCCTAATAGGCATAAGACAGACTTGAGAGAGAGACAACCTAGAAGCCGCCCTAAACATGCTCCTACGCAAAACGGTATGTATGTACAAAAATAGAGACGAGTTTGCCTCACGAATTTCAGACGTTGCCAGAATCCTCAGAATTCTTTTCGGTGATGTGTCCCTGAGTAGATCGTCAGATCCTAAAAGATGTCAAAATAGACTAAATCTTCGACCAGTCCCATTTGAAGGTTCAACTTTGAATTTGGAACAACTCGGTGGTGATGACATGGCACCTTAACCTTGAACACGGCGGTGTATAGTGACTTCGCACTTCAACCTAGGTGGCGCCAGTGACACGGCATCACTACTTTTGTTGTTCCATATTTTCGGTTGAATTCTTAACCGGGCATGAGCCAAAGATGTAGTAAATTTTGATTTCTCAAAGTCTCATTGAACTAAGGACTTTGTGATTGATAACGAACATTCGACAGAATGAACGACTCCTCATCGGGTCCAACAACGTCTTAGATTGCGCAAGACAAACTCGAAAGATAGAACCACTCTAAGCATGCTCCTATGCGAAATAATGTATGTACAGTACATGCGATAGGGAAAGCAGTAACACGTTGACAGTATATGGGGGTTAGATGCAAGTAATCTTACCCTGTAGGTACCTGTCTTAGTTTGGAGAGTTCTAGTGCTTTGTATATGCAAAGGCTGGTTTTGGCTTGTAACAGGTTCCTCGGACTAGAGCCAAGATATACCTCCCGCTACCCGCGTAACCGCAGAGCAACAGTCAAACGGTAGAATGACTCATCATCGTCGAAGGTTGTTAGTCATTCGGGGTCCCCGGGCTCCGGTAAACCGTGCCGGATTGCCAAAACGATCCAACGAGGCTTATCCCACATCGATGCAAATGAAGAATGCTAAAAAGTTGATTAATGAAACAGAATCGCAAATTCGCAAATGCCTTTTCAAATTTGGCTCTCTTTATTGATCAATACTTAGAAGAAACTACGCGAGAGAATAATCGAAAAAGCCCCAGATTGGATGGCCGGACACGAGGTCCTGTTAAATCACCAATCCTTTCTTCGGCAGTGCGAAGCTCACCGTTTTGACAGGCTTTTGTGGGATTGTTCCCAAGCGTATTAACTTCTAAGTATAGACTAATATCGATTCGATCCCCAGCAGAGTCGCCACTGTGGGCAATGCGAATTGCCCCGACTCTTTCTCTCCTCTAGGGAAGGGATTCCGTTCCCCACCCTTTTTGAGAAAGGAGAGATGCTGCCGGTTCGCGGGAGCACTTTTAAGCTGGACGACAAGCGCTCGCGAAAATACAGAGTCGCCACTCGGGTTTGAAGGTCCGACACCCAAGGAACCGTATTTCGAAGCACTTGTCGCGCTGTTTGATTTGAAAAAGTTAAGGAACCAGTCCGTCATAACCATATCTGGGTTCGGGAGCCAGGTTACGAGAGGGGAAGGGTTTTATGGCACCCCTCTCGCCCAATCCGGAGATCGGTCTCTACTTAGGCATTTGCGAAAAGATGTTTGTTTGCGATTCTGTTTGATTAATCAATTTTTAGCCAATTAGGAAGGGGGAACAGTTAATCGGGGATTAAAACTATAACATGTTTGCAAGATGTGATAGATAGCATGGATGAGCAGTTAGTATAGGATGAGAACAGACTGCTGTGGGAGTTTAAACAAACTGGGATGCCCCTGTTTTGGAGTGACGTGCGCAGGAAGAAACCAGCATGCACTGAACAAGTCACTGCATGCTGTTCATTCTTGCGCGCATAATTCCAAGACAAGCGCACGCCGGTGAGCTTAAAACCCACAGCTCTTATTCTCAAACCTTCTGGGCTCTGGAAGGACCAGTGCACACCCAGGACAAACCACGCAGTTTATAGGCAGCATAATATACAGTTTAAAGGCTAAAAAGCCCTACAAATTAATAAAACACCCCATAAACAGTGTGGGGACAGAATAACAGCCTAAATCCAAGTTAATCGGTGCAAGGCCAGTCACTGGTCAGAGGCAAACTGTCGCGCGATGGAGTCACACTGTCGCGCGAGGATGCGCCCTGGCGCACTGTCGCGCGATGGAGTGAGTCTGGCGCGCGATGGTGCGCCCTGGCGCACTGTCGCGCGATGGAGTGAAACCCTCGCGCGATGGTGCGCCCTGGCGCGGGATGATTGCGCCCTGGCGCGGACCAGACCAGTGCTTGGTTCACATTTTCTGGGTTCTGGGACAGATCCAGAATTATCCCAGGGGTACTCCAAAATAGCAGAAATACAAATCAACTATGAAGCTAACAGTTTATACTAAGGAAAATAATAAACTGGTTTTTAACATGCTTGCAGAGTGATCTATATACAAAATAAAGCACAAAACAGTAGGACACCAATCCCCACGTGGTCCGTCGCGTGCAGCACCGAAGTGTCGCGCGAGAGAGTGGGACCATCGCGCGCTGGTTCCTACCATGACGGTTTTTGAAACCTCGCCAGCTTTAGGACCAGGACTGGTATTGATTACCAGCCTTGGCCCTGCCAGCCCCCCTCAGGGATCAGAACAGAAAGACAGTAGGTATGCTATACCTTTGGTTGAGTTTGAAACGAATTTGAGCTTTGAGGTTTGATTGAGGTGTTTGAAAAGGTTGAGGTGGAAGAACAAGCTATGTTCTTGAGGTTGTGTGGGTGATAGAAGCAAGGAAACAAGGTAGCTTGTGATATTATAACCTAAGGTGTAACCCTTTGAACATTTTTTTGGAACCCTTTGAAAGAGAAACAAATGGGGATACTTATAGGGAGAGGGAGGTGAATCTGGTTGGTGCCAGGAGAGGGGTTTAGCCAGTCCACGAGGCCTGGCTGAGAGTTGCATGGGTGGCCAACTGTCCATCTCAGGAAAGGTCGGTGGTAGGTTGGACCGTCGCGCGACGGAGTCAGTATGTCGCGCGATGGTGCGCCCTGGCGCACTATCGCGCGATGGAGTGAAACCCTCGCGCGATGGTGCGCCCCGGCGCGGGATAGTTGCGCCCTGGCGCGGGTCAGCTGGGTTTTTGGTTTTTGAAGTGGCTTAGGCTAGGTTAGGTTCAAGGGTTTTGCAAACACTCAAAGCTCAAACACGCTATCATTCCCGGGGTGTTCTTGATCCATTTCATCATCGGGGAATCAAAAACCGTAAGTAAACTAATCTGGAAGCCCAGATTGGGGTGTCTACAACATTCTAAACGGTATTTTTGGTATTCAACCAAGAAATACTGACGGTTGTAGATAACTCACGTCTCTTATCTAAATGAACTAAATTGTGTTTTTAGTGGAAACGAGTACTCTCTCCATTTCAAAATGAGTGATCTTTTTGGAAAAACATGTTATTTTCAATTGCTTATATCTTTCAATATGAATGTTGTATGCAATATAGATCTTGTTTGATAAATTTTAATTAGTTCTATTAAACAAAGTTTTCAAAATCGCATAAAACTTAAGCATTTTAAAATGACACAGAATTCCAAAAAGGTCACTGATTTTAAAACGGATGGAGTAATATTTGGACACTAGTCTAGAGACCAAAACATATAGGGTGAATTCTCCATTATCTTGTTACTATTTTTAGTACGTCACAATTACAAAGGAATCAGAAAATTTACAAATTTTAACTTTTACACACATATTTTGAAAAATATTCAAAAAAAGTTCAAAAAAATCAATTTTTAAATTTTTTCTCGAATATTTTTCAAAATACTTGTTTAAAAGTTATTATTTTTTACTTATACGATTTCTCTCTTCTTATTCACCCATATCACATACAAATTGGATAAAGGCAAAATTAAAAAATTATGGTGAATAAATTAACCACCATAATTTAGAGTTGTAGGGAGGTATTCCCAAGCAGGTAGAAATAAGACCCGAACACGTGGTACGTGGGACCATGGTATAAATACGACAGGGAAAGCCGCCGTGCAAGACGATGGTCGGCGATGTGGATCAGTGACACAAGAAGTCATTGGTCCAGGAAAGTTGTACGAGGTTTTGGTCCAGTAAACATTAGAAGTTATTGGACCAAGGGATTAATGAAGGAACAGTGACATGTGAAGTCACTAGTCCAAGTGGTTTGCTTGGCAATGATAAGGCCGAACAGGAGGAGAGCTCCTAGAAAGACATTAAGCTAAATCGTATGATAAAGGAACATTTACAATTGAAGTAGTTGGTCCAGGCAATCTGTTCGGCGAAGAGATAGCCGAACAAAGGATGGAACTCCAATTAAATCATAAAGCGTCAGGAATGTTCTAGAAAGCTCCAGTACAACTATACTACGTGATGGGATAGGATCCTGCGAATAAAGGATCTGCTTGAATCTCCTAATGAAAGTAGGATATTCGGTCAGTTATGGAAAAGAGTCCTAAGGTAATGAACCGATAAGGGAACGAGAATGCAAGATATCATGCGTTCCTATAAGAGATAGGAACCATAGGGCAATAGGGATGCTTGGGCAGCAAGCATCTATGAATCTATAAATACAAGGTAAACCTAGAGGAAAAAGGTACGCAATACATTGCACTCATATTATTTTTCCTACTGATAATTAGGGTTTATTTTTTTGGTAAAGTTAATTAGGGTTTATTGCTAGTACGTGACACTAATTTAGGCATCGGAGGGCCTTTGCCACAAGAGGCAAAGGTGCGCTCACCCCTTATCTGTTTTGTAGATTAGAGTTCCCACGACGAACTAGGCTTTCGGTGAAGAGGCACGAGTAGCCGTTGCAATCTAGTGCTGTTCTAAGTACCAATTGTTTTCATCCCCCTACAAGAGTAGTCCCCAGTTTTAACCCATTGCAAATGGCCAAAGCTTCAGCAATTCTAGACGAGTTGATCCCATCATGAATAGCTAGAAAAATACCTATAACCTAACCATTATCCCTTCGAGCCACTGCCTCTGTGCCAATAGTATTTGAGCTCCTACAAACTGTCGCATCGACGTTTATCTTTAGCACATTTATTTCAGGTTGCTGCCACACCATGGTCCTCATCGAAGAGGAACTCACTGGGGAATGGGGGACGGGTGACCTTAGTGTTAGCATCCTGAAACTCGTAAAAATCACCTTGTGCTTTCTTACTAGCAGCATCCGTTGCCCAAACTATTCCATTGAAAATAAAATCATTCCTTGCTCACCATATCCACCAACAATGTAGTAAAGCCATACCTAAGAGATTATTTAAAAGCCAAAATTTGATGAGTTGCTAATAGATCATTAAATTTGATTATGCCACTGTGAGTATTTTTTTGAGAGAACATTGCTAACTTTACCAACTTTATAGTTTTCGTTATTCCACTGTGGATGCTCTTATATCTTTCAATATGAATGTTGTATGCAATATGGATCTTGTTTGATAGATTTTAATTAGTTCTATTGAACAAAGTTTTCAAAATTACATAAAACTTCATAAATCAAAAGATAATAACTTAAAATGACACGGAGTCCCGAAAAGGTCCCTGATTTTAAAATGGAAGGAGTAATATTTGGACACTAGTCTAGAGACCAAAACATATAGAGCGAATTCTCCATTATCATGTTACTATTTTTAGTATGTCACAAATACAAAGGAATCAGAAAAGTTATAAATTTTAACTTTTATACAAGTATTTTGAAAAATATTCAGAAAAAGTTCAAAAAATCAATTTTTAAACTTTTTCTTGAATATTTTCCAAAATAGTTGTTTAAAAGTAATTATTTTTTACTTTTACGATTCATTTCTTCCCTACTCACCCATATCACATACAAATTTGGCGTAAAATTAACAAAGGTAAAAAAATTTGAATAAAGACAAAATAAAAAATTATATTGAATAAATTAATCATGAACAAGAAATGAGAAATTTCAAGCAATGAAAGTGGGTTGTTGACACGTGTCACCAAACTAGCATAGGCCGTGCAATATGGGGCAAGGTGGCCAAGGGAGAAAAGAATTTGGTAAAGGCCATTTTGTCATTTGGCTTTCAAATCTCAAGTGCGTTTCAAATCTCAAGTGCGTTTCAAATGAGTGCTTAGAAAATCTGACATTAAAACAAAAAGATGTCAAATCAGCCGCGGGACTCGTGCACATGAACAGCCGGTCACTACCTAGCATTTCGTGGAGGACGAGGTGGAAATGAAAAAGAAAAGGTGAGGTAGGGTGCGAAGGAGGACAAGGAAAAGGAGAGTAACGTAGGGGCCAAGGGAAAAAGGAAAGGAGAAAAAGAGAAAAGGGAAAGGGAGAAGGGCTGGCGTGAATCATCGGGACCCGGGAGGGAGAATTATTATCGTGGGTGCGGAAATGTGTCACATATATACGAAAAAATAAGGTGTTTGAATGAAGCACCTATACGCATCGGATATCGTTGATTCTCATAAGGAACCTCTAGTTTTTTTTTATAAAATTTTTGGAAGGCTCGGACCGTCCTCCTGGTGGCCGGAGTTGGTCCGACAAAGCCTTCGGTCCATTTTCGGTATGGTACCCGTTAGTACCAATAGCTTTTCTGTTATATAACATATACAGTAAAATGGAAGTGTTTGGAGTAGAGAAAATCTATTCTAATTTTACTAAGGGGGTGTTTCTGGTAGTGAATAAGTTGTTAAAAAATATTAAGTTGTTTTCGATAGTGAATAAATTATTGATAGGTTTGTGAGTAAACTTACGTAACAAAAAATATTTTTGTTAGCAACTTTTTTATTAATGAAAACGATATGATAAAATATGTTAAATTTTTTATGATTTTTATTAGTGAAAACATCCCTTAATTAAATTGTGTATTTTTCCTTACTTTAGCATACCTATCGGTACTTTTTCTTTTTTGGTTTAATCCGGCAATCGATCCGGACCCGGGGGCTCTACTGCCCGCCTGGCGCAGCAGCCCCTACCCACTGACACAAAACGTTACCGTTTTGCTGAGGAAAAAAAATCTTTGCACCTATTTGCAATCATATGAAACAGAAACGTGATTATGAGAGTTCTAAAGACAAAATTTGACTATGTCTTTTTAAAATAATATGATCAGAATAATAAGATCTTCACACCTGTTCAAACGGATTAAAAATTGGAGCACTTAATTTTTTAACTATATTTTTTAATATATAAACGGTCTCAAAAAATTAATTACTCAAATTTTCACTCCGTTTGAATCGGTGCAAAAATCTTATTATTTTGATCATATTATTCTCAAGGGTCATAATTAATTTTTATCTTAAAATTCTTATATTAAATATATGCTTTTTATTTAGGACCCTGTGGAGCAGAAATGTGATTATGAGAGCCTATAGACAAAAATTAATTATGATCATTTAGAATAATATGATCAAAATAAGAAGATTTTTGCACCGATTCAAACGGAGTGAAAATTTGAGCACTTAATTTTTTGAGACCGTTTATATATTAAAAATATAGTTAAAAAATTAAGTGATTTAAGTGCTTTAATTTTTAATCCGTTTGAACAGGTGTGAAGATCTTATTATTCTGATCATATTATTTTAAAGAGACATAATTAAATTTTGTCTTTAGAACTCTCATAATTACCTTTCTGTTTCGTAGAATTGCAAATAGATTGGTAAATTTTTTTTTTCCTCCAAATGTTTTGTGTTTGGTGTCAGTGGGTAGGGACTGCCCGCCAGGCAGGCAGCAGAGCCCCAGGTCCATTCGATCCGATACGAAATAGATAAAAAAAAAAGGGTCCTCAGTATCTTAGCGATACCGTCGGACTAATCATTAATCAAGGGCCGGGCTATTCGCACCCACAAATTTACTCCCATACCCCACTATATTTCGGCAAGCGGTTGTTGAAAATCATAAATAACATTTCGGTAAATAGTTGTTGAAAATAAGATTATATTTCGGTAACTACATGTCGAAAATATATTCAATTTTCGGTAGACAATTGCCAAACATGCATTTTCGGTAAACAGCTGTTGAAAAAAACATCATATTTCGGTAATTGGATGCTGAAAATGTATCTCAATTTCGGTAACTAACTGTCGAGTCTAATTGAAAATTTTTAACGGGGTATGGGAGTAAATTTGTGGGTGCGAATAGCCCGGCCCTTAATCAATAGCAATGATGGACCAAACATTGCATTGTTATTTGGCAATATCTAGAAGAGTAAATTACAGTAAACCCTCCTCAACTAACCCAAATTTTCACTTAACCCCCTCCAACTACAAAGCCCAACAGTGTGCACCCTCTAACTATCCAGAATTGACACTTAACACCCTTTTGTTAGGTCCTTAGGAAAAATGCACCGACGGCCGTCTCCGGCCACCGGGAGGCCGATCCGAGCCGTCCAAAAGTTTTAAAAAAAAAAACCGAGTGGGCTTACGCGGGAATCAATGGTATCCGACGTGCGTAGGTGCTCGATCTAAACACCCCATTTAAATTCTTGGGGTGTTTGGATCGAGCACCTACGCACGTCGGATGCCGTTGATTCCCACGCCGGCCCACTCGGTTTTTTTTTTTAAAATTTTTGGACGGCTCGGATCGGCCTTCCGGTGGCCGGAGACGGCCGTCGGTGCATTTTTCCTACGGAGACCTAACAAAAGGGTGTTAAGTGTCAATTCTGGATAGTTAAAGGGTGCACATTGTTGGGTTTTATAGTTGAAGGGGGTTAAGTGAAAATTCGGATTAGTTGAGGGGGTTTACTGTAATTTACTCTATCTAGAAACAGCCAAATGGGCATTCTTCCTATGGGGCCTAAAGGAGGCTGTGCTTTACGTGTTTTACGCTAGTGGAGTACTCCCTCCGTTCCAATTTGAGAGTCCATTATTCCTTTTTGGGTTGTTCCAAAATGATAGTCCTTTTCCAAAAATGGAAGGAAAATTTTGGTGATTTTCCAAAAGTGTCCCTCACAATTGAATATAAGTGTTATAAGTAAGTAAAATATAGGGGTAATGGTGGAAATAATAGGTAATATAGGTGTAATCATTGCTGTCCCCTAAAAAAGTTGGAATCCCCAAGAGGGACTCTCAATTTGGAACGGAGGGAGTATAATTTAGGACATTCCTAGTGGACAATTTAATATTAAGGACATATTACCTGACATTTTGTCAGTTAGCAAACATTTTCCCATTTTTTGTACTTTAATGATGTTAAATGATAAAGTGGCACTATCAATTGTTGACTTTTTCTCTAGGTGTAACATGTCAGCTAGCAAAAAGAGTGAGGAGAGAGAAGGAGAAGGAGAAGGAGAAGGACGGCTGGGTACTGGGCCATTTTCTAGATGAGCGCAGGCGTGAGAGAGAGAGAGGAGAGAGAAAAGAGGAGTGGACCCATTTTTCTCTTTTAGTCCACTCTATTACAGGAAGACATCGTAACTACACTATTACAATATACACTAGCGTGCAATCCGTTCGATGCACGGGCAAAACCAATTCATTCTAGCGTTGCGCCCGTTCAATGCACGGGAAAATTAAAAAAAGTAGGTTCGAACGGACACAACGCTAGAATGAGTTGGTTTTGCCCGTGCATCGAATAGATTGCACGCTAGTTTATGAAAAAATATAATGCTAGCATAAGCACATTAAACACAATTACTGATAGAAATCATGCATGAAATGATAAAACTGATAAATAATGTCCTTGCAACTTAAAAAATGTTTTAAGAAACTATTTACAAACTATGCAACTGCAACTGGTAGATGGATTTACTGGGGTTGGGGTATCCTATTATAAATTTCGTTGTATACAATATTTTGGGTGACATCATTTGGCATACCGGGTTTGTTAATAATCAATATCTTCAAGCCCTGTGGAGAGGTGACACGTGACAGAGCTACATACAACTGACCATGAGAGAAACATGAATTTGGAAGATAAAGCCCAACATTCTTCAAAGTCTGCCCTTGATTCTTATTTATTGTCATAGAAAATGTCAACTTGATAGGAAATTGTCTTCTTTTCATTGTGAACGGCGAATGAGTTGAAGAAGGTGATAAGACAGCACGGTGAAGATGGACTATTTCTCCAGCTCTGGAACCTGTAACAACTTTTGCTTCAATTACCTGATTTCCCATCTTAACAACAATAAGGCGAGTGCCATTACATAACCCCAAGGATAGGTTGACATTTCTGAGGAGTATTATCGGTGTGCCAACCTTCAATTTCAAGCAATGGTTTGGGAGTCCAGACGTGGGGGTTTTTTTTTTCAAGAAAAGTGGGGAGAATGGTGGCTTGTGAAGCAGTTTTTTTTTTTGGGGTGGCTGTGAACGTGGCTAAGTTGTTTTTTTTTTTTTTAATTGAATTAGGAACGTCTCTGAATGCTTTTGGCCGGACGTGGGGTTTTTTTTTTTTTTTTTCAGGAAAAGTGGGGAGAATGGTGGCTTGTGAACGTGGGTAGTTTTTTTGTTTTTTTTTGGGTGGCTGTGAACGTGGCTAAGTTGTTTTTTTTTTTTTTTAATTGAATTAGGAATGCTTTTGGCCGGAAGTGGGGTTTTTATTTATTTATTTATTTAAATTAGCCTCTGAACGCTTTTGGAGGTGGTTTTTTAAAAAAGTTTACTGAAGAACGTGGGTATATTTTTTTTTAAACAAAATAAAAAATCTAGGAAATAAGGATTGGGGGTTTGGAGGATTTTTGAGAATTCTACTACATTCCTTTAGGATATTGATAGATTCATTCTGTAAATTTATACTCTTAACAAACAAAAATAGAGATTCATTTTATACATTTTATGTCATATAACACACAATTTTTAACACAAAGCTCGAGCAGGTGAAATGATGGGAAGTTTGTGGGTTAAGAAGACAATAATACCCCTTTTTAAATCACAAAAGTGACATAAATTATTGGCATTTTTTCTCGTACCTTTCCCTTTCACTTCCTACTTTACTCTTTCTATTTTCATCTTTTTCAGAAAATTGCAAATCAAATCTTTCTTGGGTAACCCAATGGGAACAGAGGAGTGAGTAAATCTTGAGGAAGGGAGATGCTACATACACTACATCAAACCACTATACCATCCACTACCATCTTTATAGAGCCCATCCCGGGTCCTAAAAAAATACAGAAAAATGTTCATAAATTTTAAAATAATATATTATGGGGCCCTGTAAAAAATCAGCTCCAACGGATATCGATAAGTGTTATTTCTTGATTCGTAGGGGCGAAACTATGCAGTTAAACTGTTTTGTCCATACGAATCAAGAAATAATACTTACCGATATCTGTTGGAGCTGATTTTTTACAGGGCCCCATAAATATATTATTTTAAAATTTATGAACATTTTTCTGTATTTTTTTAAGACCCGAGGTGAGCCCTACAAAAATGGTAGTGGATGGTGTAGTGGTTTGATGTAGTGTACATAGACTTATTGCTTGAGGAAGCAGAGGAGTTGTTGTCATTTAAGCGTGCTGTTCCGATCGAGTGGGGCCTGTTTCGGTCATGCTCTAATGATCAGAAACGTTCATTTCGTAGATCTCATTGAGTAGGATAACTGTAACAAAAATCAGTTCGAACAAATATCATTAAGTGGCTTATCGAACACATAAAACTTGCCAATAATGAGTTTCAATGGATTTAATCCAGTGTTTCGGATCTATTCTTTTCAACATTAAAATATTCTGATCAGATACTTAATGATATTTGATTAACCAGATTTTTGGCACACTTGTTCTATTTGACGAGCTCTACGAAGTGAATGTTTTCGATCATCGTAGCAAAATCGAAACAGGCCTCGCTCAGCTGGGACAACACTCTGCTGCCCCTTAAAGGGGCAGCCCCCGTCTTCAAATGTTCGTAAATTTTATTTATTTATTTATATCCGCTACCATGGTAAGTTCTTGATGGCAAAATCAGTTACCAACGATTAGGCCATTGGAATTTTGCTGATTTTGCAGGGCAAATTCGGACAGAGGATTTGACCGTTGAAAATTCGGAACACAGGATTTGACCGTTGAAAATTTGCCCGAATCACGATTTCCGACAAACGATGGTTTTTTTTTTTTTTTGATCCGCAGCGCCAAACAATGCTTGTACTTTAGCTATTCTTGCACGGTTGCACCAAAAAAGATCGAGAGGAACTTAAGAGGCGTTTTAGTTTTTTAAAAAAAGAACTTTTAGAAAAAGGAAGGTAATTTCAAACATAAAAATTATATGTTCACGTAAATAATTTTCCTATTAATATGGATCTTGTTTGATAGATCTCATTGAGATCTTTTTAAACGGTGCAAAAAAATTAAAATATATATTTTTTCATTTTTGTTATATTTAAAATTGAAATTACGTTCTTTTTAAAAAAAAAGGTTTAGAAAGAAAACGGAACGGGGCTTTAGCTTTTATCAAGCGGAATGGGCGTTGAAGAGTTTCTAACATGGAAACCAATTTTTGTAAAATAACCAATCTCGAGAGATTGAGGCCCCGTTCCTCTTTCTTCCAAAATTTTCTTTTTCAAAAAAAAGGTAATTTCAAATTTAAATATAATGAAAATAAAAAAATAATTTTTTAATTTTTTTGGCACCATTTAAAAGATCTCAATGAGATCTATCAAACAAGATCCATATTGTTAAGAAAATTATTTACGTCAACACATGATTTTTGACCTTGAAATTACCTTTTTTATCCCAAAATCTTCTTTTTCTAAAAGTGGAACGCCACCTTATCCAATTTTTACCTTTTGAGAGCACCTACTGTAACGGATCAAAAAAAAAAAAAGAGCAACTACTGTAAAGACTTCTCTTTTTCTTTTAAAAATGGTATTCTTATTCCAAAGCAACAATGGAGCAATGCCCATTGGCAGTATCTAGCAAAACCTTTACCCATAAAAGGTTATGCCTTGTTTGGTTTCGCATTTGAAAAAAAATTTACAATTCAAAAAGTACTCATTGCGTCTATTTTTAATTATTACTCTAATTTCTCTCTCCATTCATTATCTCCATCTCCAATTATTACTATCAATTTTTTCTTTATTTCTCTCCACTCATTACTCCTATTTCTGATTATTATCCTAATTTTTTTTTTCACTCATTACCTTAAAAATCAAACCCAAAAAATTTCAAATCTCCATCTGAGCAAGGGCAACGGAAATCATCCCACGCCAGTGTTCACAGGTCAGTGTAAACATATGTACACATATATACATACAGTATACACAGCATATAAAATGGAAGTGAACAAACGTGCACACCTTTGAAGTTTGAATATGTACACATATACAGTATAGTATAAAATGGAAGCGAACAAGAAGTTCACACCTTAGAAAAAGGGGATTGGTCATGTTCTTTTTTTTTTTCCGGTCAAACGGAAATTCAATAAACTTTCATGTTCTCTTTTAACTCTCTGAGAGAGAGAGAGAGAGAGAGAGAGAGAGAGAGAGAGAGAAGTAGCGTCAGGAGGAACTTGAACAACATACGTAAAAGGGCCTGGGTACATGTACAGAGAAAAGCCGAAACCATTATTGTACCTTTGGGAATTCAAAAATTCTAAGAGCAGGGACAATCCGCAGGGACAATCCGCAGGGACAGCGTGTTTGGCCCCATTTTGGATCCCGAAAAAATCTAGAAAAATATCCATAAATTTTTGAATATTATTTTATGGGGCCCTGTAAAAAATCAACTCCAGCGGATATCGGTAAGTATCACTTTTGGATAAGTATGGACGAAACTGTCATTTCGCCCCTACTTATCCAAAAGTACTACTTACCGATATCCGCTGGAGCTGATTTTTTACAGGGCCCCATAAAATAATATTCAAAAATTTATGGATATTTTTCTAGATTTTTTCGGGATCCAAAATGAGGCCAAACGCGTTGTCCCTGCGGATTGTCTCTGCGGAGTGTCCCTGCTGATAGCAGGACTGTTGTGAATTCTCGCAGGTTTGTAGTAGGAAAGCGGTGGGTTGTAAAGGGAAAACCACTCAGTAAGTGGAAAAGGGGCAGTTGGCTTGCGGTGTTTTTACAATATTAACCAGGAGTTTATACACGGAACTGTCCGGAAAAAGTGTAAAATAGGGGCAAATGTGGAAAACAATTTAGTAACAAAACTTCAAAAAAGTGTTCACTTTGTTGGGGTCGACCACGAAGAACATGTCTATTTAAAATAAAAGGAACATCCTGATTGGATGTCATAGCTCAATCTCCACATTCTTGGATGGCTTCCTCTTCGAATTCTGAATTCAAATGTAGTTATGACATTTTTTTGAGCTTTAGGGGCTTAGACACTCGTAAAAAATTCACCGATCACCTCTACGAGGCTTTGAAGCGTGAGGGGTTTCAAACATTCAGAGATGATGAAGAGATTGAGAGGGGCGAGAACATCAAATCCGAGTTGCGGAAAGCAATTTGGAACTCCAAGATGTCGGTGATCGTGTTATCGAAAAACTACGCCACTTCAAAATCGTGCTTGTTTGAAATCCACACGATTATCGAACACCGTAAGAAGAAGTCGGATCATTTTATTTTGCCCGTGTTCTATGAGGTGGATCCGTGGGAAATTAAGGAGCAAGCAAAAAAATTGGATTTCAGAGGAAACACAGTGAGGGTTGAGGAAATGAAGGGTTGGAGTGTGGCACTTGAGGAGGTTGCGAGCATGGATGGGATGGTTTCCCAAAATCAATCTAACGGGTGCGTAATTCAACTCATTTTATTACTCCATTAGCAATTTTAGGTATACATAGTTGCATACACCTATCCGGATACAGAGATACGCTCATTCAAGACAAGTACGTAAATCTCTTTTATTTTGCGGGGTTCATAACACATCGATCGTTTGCCCCATAAAAGTTAGATGTAAGACACCCGTACTTGTATATGCTACAAGGGACGGCACAAACTAATCGCATGTGCACTTCAATTCTTACGTGATCACTAACTGAATCATTCGTTTCCAATTTATCTCCTGTGTTGGAGCTGAAATTATAACACCAAATTATGAGCAAATTGCCGAGATATGATTAATCAAGGATAAATGATGCTGATGAAACAACTAATAGCAACACAACATGTGGGCCGGATCAGCAATAAGACATTGGCAAGAATGTGCCGAGAAAGGATCTTGTCTGGATGTGTGCCCACCAACAAGAACCTTAGAACACGGTTCGGGTTCGGGTGCTGGGCTGGGGACGCGGAGTGTACTGCAAGAAACCGTGCTTGAACCAAAGGGTATCTGAGTGAGCTCATGGTCAACACAAAAGGGTGCGTGACCATCGGGGTGAACGACGGAGCCGCCAGCCGAGATGGAGTTTACCTTGTCGAGCAAGTAAATGAAGCACAAGCAATACTCTGACAGCCACCAATGGGTGAAGCGTGACTTGAGTTCTGTACGTATATTCATACGGGATGCTCATGGCACCATTTAGTTAAATAAGTCAATTGGTTTATTTTTTTGTCCTTATTCAAAAATTTTTTGATTTTGTTAAATTTTCGTCAAATCTTTTAGAATTATTGCATCATTTTGACAAGAGGAATCTAAAAAGTAAAAAATTAGGTTTATTGGCTTAGTTTTGTCGAGAGGAATCTAAATTTTTTTTGAATAAAGACGAAAAAATTGGCTCATTTTTGTTTTTATTCAAAAAATTAGGTTTCGATCGTAATTTTTTACTTTTTAGATTCCTCTTGTCATAACGATGCAATAATCCCCAAAAAGTTGACAAAAAATTAACAAATACGAAAAAAATTTAAATAAGAACAAAAAATAAGTCAATTGGCTTATTTAGCCGAACGGGGCAATCTCTCTAGTATGACTCACATACAATTTTCCTAAAAGAACAATGATCGAGCGATGACTATCTCGAACCATGGCGCCTTTGGTCAAGACCCATCTTTGATCCATGTAAATAGTAGCTAGCAGCATACCAAAGGAAAAAGCATTTGATTCTAGCACACTCAATATCCCGCGCGTGAGAGCTAAGAACACATTGATGCATGGTGTGGACAGCTCTGTAGTAGACTGTCCTAGTAAATTGAATAGCTGGAGCATAGATGGAATCAGGATTCCGTATATGCATGCAGGGGCCATAACGCACCAACAAAAATTTAAAACTTTTAAGGATGAGGAGTATAGAAAAAGAAAAGGTTTTTTGCTAAATTAATGATTGGTGAGAAAGTGGTCTAAGTCTGTAACTCCTATTAAATTCCTTTTCTGTATGATTTTTTATCATCTTTTCTATATGACAAGTTACAAGGCCCAATATGTTAAATGCTGTATGCAATTCAGGTTTTCCTAAATTGGGGGTGGCCATAGCCCACCTTTGGATATCCGTCCCTGGTGGGGATTTGAGAGAAAGTAATGCTACTCTTGACCAAATCCTTGTGTTAATGCTACTCTTGACCAAATCCTTGTGTTCATAGATCTGGGGGTGGCCATAGCGTACCTTTGGATTCGTCTTTGATGGGGAGTTAAGGGAAAGTAATGCTACTCTTTACCAAATCCTTGAGTTCATAGATCTTCTTAAACATGTGTTGTTGGCAATGAGGGCTTTTTATTTGTGTTCTTGTTTTGGTATGTTCATGGAAATTTGGTTTTTCCTTGCAAATCTTTTTTGATATACTAAGCTTCATTTGCATACGAAATTAAAATTTTAGGTATGAAGCCAAGTTCATTGAGGAAATTGTTGGTGTACTCAAAAGCAAGCAAGCTGGCAAGCACCGAAGTGTTGGAGACTATCTAGTGAGTATGAATTATCAAACCGAGGATAATTGTTTGTGGCTAAAAGATAGAGGTGTCAGATGTTGAATTTTTTGTCTACGTGGAATGGGTGGAATGGTTGCATCATAGAAAAGTTTCAAGAATGTGACAAACATCTTACTACCTCCGTCTCCATTGTCCCTTTGTCCTATTTTAATCAGATGAAAAATTAATTATAACTTTTAATTGGTAATTAAACTTCAAAATACACTGTATTTCAAACACTTCTAGGCCCCTATTTTCTTCATAAATAAATTACATCACTAAAATAAACTTAAGCCACCTTCTAAATAATCTTCTAAATGCTCCAAAATTATCAACTCTTCCAAGACCTCTCCAAATTAATCTTTATATGCTCCGATTCAATTTCCACTAATCCGACTCCACACCTGAAAAAGAAATTATCCGGGAAGTATACGATACAACAGAATAACAAAGCTCATAAGTGGAATCAATAAACGATAATCGACCACCAAGTCGAAACAGTAATCATAAAGGACCTCATTCCATGTCCTCCTCAGTACATGACCAGTGACACTCCCCCAATACCTTCCTCACCGAGTCATCCTCGACCCATCCTGGCTATTGGATAGGCTATTGGTGTGTGAGTTCACTAGATCCCTGTACTAAACAGTTCTATAGTACTCATCCAACAATATCATATTCGATACCAATCATTCCACTTTCAACAATATTCCACACGATTGAACAAAAACCACGAGATAATCAAAAGGAGTTCAAAAATGAGAGTGAAGAAAGGATTCTGGAAGTAGGAAGCATATCGTATACTCCCCGGATTACCTCAAATATGATCGGCCATTTTGTCTACGAATCAATGCCTTAAAAATATTTGTCCATAACAATATCCACCCTTCAAAACATCACTAACTATTTATAAACTTCCAAGATTTTTCCCTCTTCTCTTTCTCACCTCCTATTCTCTCCTTTTATTCTCTCTTTTCTTTTCTACTTACTTGGTGATGTGTGTGATGTGTCTGTGGTGTGTGGAGGCTTGCCTATTTATACTAGTAGGAAGAAGAATCTAGATTATATCTAAAGAATCAAATCAAATCTTATGCAATCTTATAATATCTAATCATATCTTACAATATCCAACAAAATCTATATAATATCTAATAAGATCCAATCAAATCTTATCATATCTAATAAAAGCTCAATCAAATATTATCATATCTAATAAAATCTTATCATATCTGATAAAATCCAATCTAATCAAATCCACTCTAATCTTATCCTAATCATATCTAATAAAATACAATCAAATTTTATCCTAGATTTTTAGGATTATGAAGTTGGGCTAGGGTTTCCTAGAAAGTATAGGTTTTATCAATCAAAAATACTTTAATAATAAAATATTTAATTTTATTCAAAAAAAAATATTGGCCCGAGATTCGGGTCATTACACTGTTTATGTATAATATAGATCTTGTTTGATAGATATTAATGAGCTCTTTTAAACGATATTTTCATAATTATCTAAAAAATTATAGATTGCAAAATATAATCAATTGAAAAGTGGCACGAACTCCAAAAAGAGACAAAAGAATGGAGATGGAGGGAGTACAATTCTTCCAATCAAACTTCGTTGAGAGTCTTGGGACCCTATGGCCCACTTTGGCCACCCCAACCAACCTCCTTACTTATTACATTCTCTCCACCCTCTCCAATGGCAATAACCTTTTGTATTTAAGGTTCCGCTCCACTTTTTCAAATAAGTACTTAAAAAATAAGAATTTATTTTCAAACTTAAAAATAATGAGCTTATGAAAATAATTTTTTTACAATGTTTGATAGATATCAAATAAGATCTAAATTGCAAATTTTTTTACTTTAGTAAACCTAATTGGGTTGAAGTGATCCTAGGTAGGAGAAACATATCTTTCCTCATCCTCTATGCCTCTTTTTTAGGTCCTTTCAGGCTTTTAGGCACTCGTGGTGGAAGTTTTCTTTTGACTGCATTTTTTCTAACTTCATCTACTTGACTTCTACCGTATCATCTTCAACATTGTCAATATTGAGATCGATAACACTAAGATTAGACTTAATTAGGAATACCTTTAACATCATCCTCATTAGGCCTGTCCACATCAAGCGAGAAATCCATCATGTCTGAATCCATCACCTACAAATGTTTAGAGAAAATCAAACACTACATGATTGGCATATACAGTCACATGATGGACCAAAGCGGGGAAATGTACCCCCACTCGAACGCGTGCCCTCACTTAAAATTAAAAGAAAAATAATTTTTTTTGTATAAATTAACATAATTATAAAAGTGTGCTAATATATAAACATACACACTTGCACATATCGCAAAAATACACATATATAATTTGTTTTATGCTTGAGTTTCATCATATGGTGTAGTTATACTTATTGTTTTACGAGCTGTTTATTTATTTGGAGCTATTTTTTCTTAATTCTCTTTATTTTTAACCTTCTGAGAAAGTCATTGACAATACTAGCTCGATAATTCTAAAACTTTTCCATGTTCATTTAAAACATACTTTTAAATTTTTGTATGAGATTTTGTGCATTTTACCTAATTTAACTTAAAATACGTGGTATAAATTTTTGTGGCTAGTAATGTATGCCTTAATTTTGTACAATCTTTGACTAAAAAATAAACTTTCGTCATTATGATTAACAGGTGCCGTCATTAGACTATATTCCTAGAACATACATTGAAAAATGAAAGAAACATGGAAAAATCAGGCATGACTGGCACATTCACTGATACGCATAGCCACTACTGGGTAAATCAAACCAAATCAAAACCGTAGATGCATTTCTTAAGTCACGGTTTCTAAAACACGAACCAAATTGAATTATTCATCACATCTCTTCGGTCAAATTGGATTGGAAAAATTCAACATAAACCCTAATGCCTCAATGCTCGTTTAAAAATCGCAACAAATTGCACTTTTACCAAATCAATCTATTTCGAGAGAGAGAGAGAGAGAGAGAGAGAGAGAGAGAGAGAGAGAGAGAGAGAGAGAGAGAGAGAGAGAGAGAGAGAGAGAGAGAGAAGGTTCTTAGGTTGGAAGATCGATTGAGAGAGACTCGAGTGAGATCGAAGACGACGATCATCAAAGAGAGAGGAGGGGAGGGAGTCATGGGTGTGTAACGCCCGATTTTTCAAGGAATTTCGGGCTCATTACTCTTAAAATATGCTGAATTTGCAAACTTCTAGGCCCCTATTTATCCTTACACAAAAATATCAATTTCAAAATAATACAAAAATTTATGTACATTTATTTAACTAAAGCAACTCCAAAGCGACTCTAATTTTGATACGAATTCCAAGCAACGTTGTCCCAGACTCCGTTCCAGGGGTCCCACCTGTATCAATTGCTCCACTGTGGAATCCGGCATGCTCTGACAAATTGATCGCCAAAACAAACTATTTGTTAGGATACAAACGTATCCTGAGTGATAATTCACCGAGTAGAAATCCTAAAACCTAATCCCACAACATGCAGTTTCAACAAAAATAACACAAAATTATATAACAATAATAACACACAGTCACACGTAGCCTTTTATGAATTTCAAAAAAAAAATTAAAGTTGCAGAAACGTAATACATCATTTCCTTCTTACTATCCATTAACTTAAGTGAAATCTAAGATCTTCTCCATAAGATCTTTTTCTCCCCAACCACTAGCCATGCATTGTGCCATGAGATCACTTCTTTTTTGCTGTCGCGGATTACACCTAAGTTAAATACCAAGTGTGCATCCCTCTCACTACAAAAAAAAAAAAAAGGATAACTTATCATGCCGTGACATAACTAGAATTCGCCTATGTAACAACCCTAAACCTCAAGCACCACCACCAAACACATAATAAAATTAAACGTTTAACATCACCAACTCCATAAGCAACAACTAATTAAATTAATGCTATCTCCCACATCCTTAATATTTACATTTATTCTCATACACACACCCTTGTCTTAGCAACATTTCCCACTCTCTGCCTCTCCTCCATAAACAGGAGCGCGTCCTCCCTCTATTTTTCTACTACTTAACAGTAGCTCCCCCCAATTCCTTTGGTTACCGGCCCCCCCTCCCCTTCTATTTGTCTTGTTTCTCAAATGTATATAGGCCATGCACAATTCCCTTGGCACCTCACGTGCGCGCACACACACTTATTAGCCCCCTAGGCTTTCCATGCAACAAACATATATATCCTCCCAACTCATTACCCCACTGCTAGAAATTACCAACAAAAATAGCTAATGGACCGTTCTCTCCATTTGTAATACCCATGTAACACACACACATACACATGTACACGGCATGTCCACTTTGTACACCAATAATTATGTTATTCAAATTTCGGGTATTAAAGCCTACATCTCTTCATAATCATCACTGGACTCCCGCCAATTTCAAATCATCGCTGGACTTCCCGCCAGTTTGGAGACTGGGCCCCTATTAGCACCCCTCTCAAAGACTAGGCCTCGGTTAGCACCTGTCTCAAATCACATCACGACTCGACATCTGCCTGCAGGCAACCTCTATTCCTGAAACTTTCCCATTTATCCTTTACCTTATAACGTCTAGGTGATTTCTGGCGTATACCAACCCATGTCGTTAAGTCTGATCTATCACGTAAGTTCACGAATCGAACAATAATCAATAAGATGTGAAATATAGAAATAACAACATAATAGTATTGAACAGTAAATCACATAACATTCTATGAATGAGCCGTTGCTCTTAATCTTGTATGGAAACAAATAGCAAGTTTTACAAGTTTGATTATAAAAGAAAAATAAGGCAATTATAATATTAATTATCAAGTTGTGAAAACAATAAAGTAAAGTCATTAGTAGAAAAATAAACTTATTGCATGTTATTTTATGAAAATTTCATTTTTTCTAAGTTTCAAAAATACTCATAAATCTTATTCTTATTTAAATATTTACAAAATCAGAAAATCTAGCATTTGAGGATATAAAAACTACGGGTTGCTACTATCACACAAACGTGTATATAATAGTCAAAAAGTCGGGCTTATGTTTTCTCACCGTACGTTCTCAATATGTAATATATACATAGGTAATAGATACAATCAAGTTTACGCTCTCGGAAGTGATCTACTCCATCTACCCAAGTCCGAAGGGTTCACCCTATGTTCTGATACCATTTTACAATGCCCCAATTTTTCAAGGAATTTCGGGCTCATTACTCTCAAAATATGTTGAATTTTACAAACTTCTAGGCCCCTATTTAACCTTATACAAAAATTTCAATTTCATAATAATACAAAAATCTATGTACATTTATTTAACTAAAGCAACTCCAGAGCGACTCTAGTTTTGACCCGGATTTCAAGCAACGTTGGCCTAGACTCCGTTCCAGGGGTCTCATCTGTATCAACTGATCCACTATGGAATCCTGCATGCTCTGACAAATTGATCGCTGAAGCAAACGATTTGCCAGGATACAAACGTATCCTGGATAATAATTCACCAAGTAGAAATCCTAAAACTCAATACCACAATATGCAGTTTCAACGAAAATAACACAAAATTATATAACAATAATAATACATAGTCACACGTAGCCTTTTATAAATTTCAAAACAAAAAAAAGTTGCAGAAACGTAACACATCATTTCCTTCTTACTACCCATTAACTTAAGTGAAATCTAAGATCTTCTCCACAACCACTAGCCATGCCCTATTCCATGAGGTCACTTTCATTTTCTGTCGCGGATTACACTTAAGTTAAATACCAAGTGTGCATCCGTCTCACTACAAACAAAATGGATAGCTTATCATGCCATGACATAACTAGGGTTCGTCTACATCACTTCATAATCATCACTAGACTCCCGCCAGTTTCAAATTATTATAGGACTTCCTGCTAGTTTGGAGACTGGACCCATGTTAGCACCCATCTCAAAGACCAAGTCCCGGTTAGCACCTGTCTCAAATCACATCACCACTCGACATCGGCTTGTAAGCAACCTCTATTCCTGAAACTTTCCCATTTATCCTTTGCTAATAACGTCTAGGTGATTTCTGGCGTATACCAACCCATGTCGTTAAGTCCGATCTATCACGTAAGTTCATGAATTGAACAATAATCAATAAGATGCGAAATATTGAAATAACAACATAATAGTATTGAACAGTAAATCACATAACATTCTATGAATGGACTGTTGCCCTTAATCTTGTATGGAAACAAATAGCAAGTTTTACAAGTTTGATTATAAAAGAAAAATAAGGCAACTATAATATTAATTATCAAGTTGTGAAAACAATAAAGTAAAGTCATTAGTAGAAAAATAAACTTATTGTGGAAATTTCATTTTTTCTAAGTTTCAAAAATACTCATAAATCTTATTCTTATTTAAATATTTACAAAATAATACTTATTACGTTGATCGCTTGTTATTATTAATATATAGCATCCAGAAATTATATATTTCGCCGTCAGTTCCAAAAAATCATTTCATTTCATTTTCACGCCTAAATTTTTTTTATTAATACCTTATCTCATCCAAAAATCATATCTTTCATTTATCAACTTATATTTTCTAACTATTATTGCATTTCCTCAAATTTTTTATTTAATACTTAAAAATAATATTTCTCGTGTTAAAAGTAGTTTAAATACGAAATTTTAATGACATAGTGGTTAAAACAATACCACTTAAGTTTATGTCCTTAAAAGTAGGAATTTCTTCCTTAATGCCTATTATTTTTAATTATTGTCAAGTACAAACTTTTAGTAGGGAAATTGGAATCATAAAACATTAGGTCTAGTATTCATATAATATCATACCTAAATTTTAAATTTGCTATATTTCATATTTAAAATAACTTTTAAGTTATGCTTAGCTTATACTACTCGTAATTTATATATATATATATATATATATATATATATATATATATCACTAATTCCCCTTCTTTGTGGTTTTCTAGATAAAATAGATGATTAACAATATATATATTTCTCTTTTAACAAATTTCCTTATTCCCTGATCTTGAAATTCAATAACACCAAACTACTTCATAACATTAGGGAATATTTAAATATCCATCATCTTTATCCATGCTATGTAAGAATTTATCCGGTCCTTTTTTCATACTTATGTTTTCATCCTTTTAGTGTGTGAATTACATTTCTTACCCTTTTTCACTATGATATACATATATTATGTTATATTGCTTTCCTAATTTAGTGGGATTGGATTGGATTATTTTTTCAATTTAATGGGATTGTGTCACGCCCCGCCCCGCAAACAGCACCCAAAGTGGGCCAAGTTGGCGCAACTATGTGGCATTCTACACATAAAACCAAACCACACCTCAAATCCTGACAGAATAAACTCCCAGCGGAAGACTTATCACCTTAACATAAAAATGAGTCGACGTATCGACCAACCAACCACGACCTCGCACAACTAAACTACAATATAGTTTTACAATACTTTAAAAATTCTACACTTCAACACATTCACCGACGACTTAGAATATGCATCTAATAAACCCGAAATTTGATAGAGTTCATGATGACATATCAAAGTTTATCTCTGATTTTTCCCAGATTTTTCACAATAACAGAACCTAGTAAAACCAGCTCCAAATTTAGAAATTCTGTGCAGCCAAGCACAATTTCTAGCAAACCAGTCTGTGTTCAAAAATTCATTAAAAATTGAATACTCAATACTTTTCAGTAATTCCAACGCTAAAATATCACCAACTTATCAATTTTTCAGACTCATAAGGACCCATAACCAAAAGGGTCATTCAACTAAAAAAACATTGATGCACAACACAGATCTGTAAGATGTCTGCTTATAAACAGGGATCCGACCACAGCTTGGTTTACGATTTTTTTCTTTTTCTACACTTTTCAGAAAATTATGAAAATTTACCACTGTACACTAGGCACATAAATGAACATCCAGTAAAAATTATTGAAATTCGCAAGCTTCTTAAGTACCTTGAATAATTTTGTGAAGAACGGACCAGAGTCTCCGGCCTCCTCTTGTCTCCCTCTCTCCCTCTCTCTCTCTAGTGTCGGCAGAAACAAGATAACAATGGGGAGATATTTCTCCCAGGATATTTTGATAACACCAAGGAAAATAATCACATGCAAGTGAAATCACGTTCCAACTTATGCTCCGATCAATGGCATTTAGTTAAATACCCACCAAATATGAATAAACCTGAAAAAACACATAATTCAATTAAAATATGAGTATAAGATACTAAATTTCAACGACGCGTATTACAACTCTCCCTCTCTTAGAAGTCCTCGAAATTAAAACCAATCGCTTCACACCAGCGACAACCACAACCAACAAGTTACCTACTCATTTTTTGTCCTACAATTACATAAAGAACAAGGATATCACAGCTCATTTACTCTTTCAAATACTGTTGTGTTACCCACTCTCACGTGACTTCACCACTAAACCAAAACCCCCACTCAACGATATCCCTTATGCCCACAAGGCATGCCGAAAACAACACTCTTATGATTTATATCATAAAACTTCCCTGTTTCACATCATCACTCAACGAAAACATTTACATGAGTCCCGTAGATACTAACTCAACACCAATATGATTCAACTTTTCACAAATTACCCGTGACTCTCAACTTACATCATGGTACCCAACATGTCTACCCATTAAAACCACATTCACCGTAACCAACATATCATTATGCAATTTCAATACATTAGTATAACCTTTTAAGAAAAGTAATTTATAACCTCGTACAATCAACCAACACATTACTACTACTTTGTGTACTAACAAACACCAATCTTGAAATAACATTATATGTATATTTTATAATCATGCTCCACTAACCATTTTATCACCCAGGTATACCGAAACAATCACATCTATCAAATACAAACAACACTTCAAGAAATTTGAATATACTAGTATACAATCCAGCCAAATGCATACTAACACAAATTGACAACCCACTTAACTTCCTAACCCTCAAGCCACCACAAAACTTGCTACCACCGTAGCTTAACTGTCACTTAAGGTTTCACATTTGATTTCAGCAACCATTTGCACTTCATTTAACCCACTTTCTCCATGCACTCCCTCGTAGACCCCAACATCATCCACCCTGACATTTCAAACGTCTAATTGTACCACGTCACTTGTCTTACCATCCTCTGGATGAATCCATTACTCCATCAAAATCAAAAATCCCAACACTATTCCATGTCCCACTGTCAACTCCATACCATCCCCGAATTCCGTTTCAAAAATCCAAACTCAGTTTTGTTGTAACGTGTCCCTTCAAAACAAGATTAGTCCACAACATATATATCATTGATGACATGCGAATATGACAATATGCAAGACGTGTCGTGATTTTATAGGCACGTTAACTGTCACGCCTCGCCCCGCAAAAGGCACACAAAGTGGGCCCGAGTCGGCGCGACCACGTGGCATTCTACACATAAAACCAAACCACGCCTCACATCCTGTCAGAATAAACACACAACGGAAGACTTATCACCTTAACATAAAAATGAGTTGACGTATCGACCAACCAACCAAGACCTCGCACGACTAAACAACAATATAGTTTTACAATACTTTAAAAATTCTACTCTTCAACTCATCCACCGACGACTTATTTATAACTTATATAAATCAACTTCTTAGTTCACTACCTACAACCAACTCGCTCATCCACATCATCCAACGCTAGCCCAAACACTTCTCAACACGATGACCGGTAGTGGATCCATTCTACGCAACCTGCTACCTGGCAGACCAAAAAAGAAATTAAGCCAGAGTGTGTGAGATATAAAAATGCTTAACAAAATATAGCAACAACCGAATACATAACAAGAATATAAATTCGCAACATAATTGAAATACTCAAATGTATATAATAGATATAACCATCACATCCTCCAATTACAACACAATAGTAATATCCAACGGCTAAAGACAATCTCAAATTGTTAACAGTTTATCGAGAAATTAAGAGCAACACCGGACACACAGAGAATAATTTAAGGCATAAGCCTTTTGGCATTAAGCCAATCACCGGGCACACAGCCAACAACTTAAGGCATAAAAACCGTTTGGCATATAGCCAATCACCGGGTACACATCCAACAATTTAAGGCATAAAAGCCTTTTGGCATAAAGCCATTCACTGGGCACTAAGCCAACATTCAAGTTCAATTCAATATAGAACAACATTTATGAATCAAACACTCGTCTTGTATCACAATCGAATCCCGTGTCCCACACACCATGCTCCCAACAATCGTTAAATAAGCGATATGACTTACAACATGGTGTGCCTCACACGCAAACTTTCCCAACATATCAAAAGCTAGACAACAATAGCATGATATACACTTACCATTACAGCAATATCTCATTAAAGATAACCATATCGAAAGCTTACTACGATTATCAAGATATACACTCACCACCACAGCAACATTTTATTGGGAAGAACCATATTAGACACACTCACCTTGTATCGACCGAGGTACGCCAAACTTACGGTTTCGGAACCTCCCCAATTGACCGGCTTGTTACCCAACCACAAGCTAACCATATCAGTTTATTAAACGCTTAAACGTTACAACCAACTCCTGAAAATAATCTATAATACCAACAATAGATTAATGATGCTTAATACATACAAGTATGTCTATCTCAAAGGTTTAAAGGTGTCTCTAAACAAGTGTAGCACCCAAACACCACATAACCCTTACATTTGGTTTGAAATCTACGACCAACCTGTCGTATCCTGCCTATAACTTCTTATAGGTTTAAAGACAGATCATGAAACTACCACCATTAGAAAGTACACCTCCGGTACATGAATTTTGATATAAAATTTGCCCAACGTAGAGTCCAGACAATAAAGTTATGCTTGTCCGAAGTTAGATACACAACTGCCCAAAATTGCAGATTCTGCACATCTGTCAACTTCAAACCAAAAACTGATTTAACCTAGTACAAAACAAGCCACAACCCCTATATATTCCGAAAGGTATACGAGTCTAGTTTCAGAATCAAAAACCAATGTGCAAATCCGATACTCGAGCTAAGAGATATGACCATTTTTCCAAAATGTGTCAGTCCAGCAAATACAAAACTCAGCAAGGTCACACCAATTTGTAGAATCTGCCAAACTTAGAATATGCATCTAATAAACCCCAAATTTGGTAGAAATCATAATGACATATCAAAGTTTATCCTTGATTTTTCCCAGATTTTTCACAATAAAAGAACCAAGTCAAAACCACTTCCAAACTCAGAAATTCTATGCAGCCAAGCACAATTTCCAGCAAACCTGTATGTGTTAGAAAATTCATTAAAAATCGAATACTCAATACTTTTAAGTGATTCTAACGCTATAATATCAGCAACTTATCAATCTTTCAAACTCATATGGACCCATAACCAGAAGGGTTGTTCAACTAAGAAAATTGATGCATAACCCAGATCTGTACGCTATCTGCTCAAAAATAGGAATCAGACCATAGCTTGGTTTACAATTTTTATCTTTTTCCACACTTTTTAGGAAATTATGAAAATTTACCACCCTATACTAGGCACATAAATGAACATCTAGTAAATATTATAGAAATTTGTAAGCTTCTTAAGTACCTTGAATAATTTTGTGAAGAATGGACCAGAGTCTCCGGCCTCCTCTTCTTTCTCTTCTCTCTCTCTCTCTCTCTCTCTCTCGCTCTCTAGTGTCGGTAGAAACAAGATAGGAATGCAGAGATATTTCTCCCAGGATATTTTGATAACACCAAGGAAAATAATCACATGCAAGTGAAATCACGTTCCAACTTATGCTCCGACCAATGGCAATTAGTTAAATACCCACCAAATATTAGTTAACCCCAAAAAACACATAATTCAATTAAAATATGAGTTTAAGATAATAAATATCCAGTACGGATATTACAGATTGAATTGGATTATTTTCGCAATTCAGTGGGATTTGGTAAATTTAAATATTATTGATTACTTTTTTTTAATCATGGAATGTATTTGTGGAATTGATTTTTTTTAGGAATATAACATAATAAGTTGACCACATCTTTGCATGTTTTCTTCAATCTTCGAGTTGGCCAACCAGATAACAAAAAGTCATATTTGTGGAATTGATTTTGTTTTAGGAATATAACATGATAAGTTGACCACATCTTTGCATGTTTTCTTCAATCTTCGAGTTGGTCAACCAGACAACAAAAAGTCATATTTTTCATTGATCTTATTACACGGAACATGGCTAAATTTCCATAAAAAAATTAACATGACATACTCAAACAGTTTCATGATTAAATTGATGAATTACAATGACATTACATGGTTAAATTACCATGACAATTACAATGTGGACTCGATAAATGTCCCATGACGATTAAAACGCGAACACGAAAAATATCCCATGATTCGAACAAATATTTCATGGTAAACAGTTCAAATAATTTATCAAATGAAAATAATAGAAAAACATATTTCATGGTAAATTATTTGTATTTACCATGAAAACTAAAACCAATATAACTACTAGCGGTCGACGAAGGGCTAAACGTTATTGACTATGGAGGCACCAGCGGTGGACTAGCAGACGTGACTGATGCTGAAGAGTCCAAGGAGGAGGGATAGTTTGGACTTGAAGACATTGAAGATGAGCCGAACGACAGCGACAGTGCGGAGGACGTCGGACAATGAGTGGATCACCATCGATTGTCACACCCCGCCCCGAAACGACACCCGAAGTAGGCCCAAACCGACACGACCACGTGACATTCCACACCAAAGAATTGCAACTAAACAACAAACCATACACAAAACAAAGTAAAACCCCAGCGGAAGACTTAACATTGATATAAATAAGATGTCATCAACTTTACGAACTTACATAGTACATAAATCGCTGCCTCTTATCCCAATACAAGTAATTAAGTAATTAAATATTAACGGAGTTTTCCACATAATTAAAAACTTGAAGTTGTAAAGTACTTGACAACATTAGTCACAAAATGCGTTTAACAAAAATCAGAGTTTGACCCATTACAACCAACTCGACCAAAAATACCAACACTCGATACTAATCCAAGTGTCCCCAAAATGCCGATTAGTAGTGGACCAACTCTACGACCACCTATGACCTTGCAATCCAAAAAGAAAAATCTGAGTGTGTGAGATATAGAATACATTAAAAAAAATTACTACAATACCCAAAGGAATATCTCACTTGAATGTAGTTCACACAAACTCTGTTTATGTACTCAAAAATAGAACACACACATAATCACAACGTATGTGGTGGCACGTCTGCCATAATCCCATATACCCCAGGAAAGGTGTCCCACGCACCATGCTCCCAACTACCGTTAATTAGGCAGCATGGCTTACGACATGATGTGCCTCACACACAAACCTTCGGCAGTATAATCAACATCCAACAAATATGCATAACACTAGCTACATCTCAAATAGCATGATACACAACCACCACCATGTAATACCTTATTGAACATAACCATATCAAACACACTCACCTTTGTGTCAACCAAAGTATGCCAAACTAAGATTTCGACCTTCTGAATGATTGGCTCTTTACCTAGCCACAAGTTAACTCATATTAGTTATGAATTCAACGAATACTCGGCACAAGGTTATAAAGCTAACAAGAGGCTAAACAATGTCAAACAGATACAAATATGTCCAAGTCAATACCTAGAAGTGTCCCACAATAAGTGTGAAACTCAAACACCACCCAATTCTTCAAAAAGATAACATATTCTACAACCAATCTGTCTTAGAATGATCACAACATTTAATAGGTTTAGAACTAGTTCATGAGACCACCACCGTAAGAAAGTATACTTCCGGTACATAAATTTTGGTATAAAGTTTGCCATAAACAGAGTCCGGATGACAAAGATATACTAGTTCAAAGTTACACAACTAGCTATACCCAAAATTACAAATTCTGCAGATCAGTCGACTTTGCACGCAAAACTGACTTTGCCTATGAAAAACTAAAGTACAAACCCTACGTATTCATAAAGATATATGAGTCTAGTTCTCAAATCAAAAACCGGTACGCAAACCCGATACCCGAGCTAAATGATATGACTGTTTTTCCCAAGGCGTGTTGGTGCCGCAAATACAAAATCTAGCATAACAGTCAGTGATTGAACATTCATTAAAAATTATATACTTAATGCTTTTTAGTAATTTCAACGCCAAAACATCACCAACTTATCAATCTTTCAGACTCTAAGAACCCATAATCAGGAGGATCGCTTAACTATAAAAAAAAATTGATGAAAGACTCAGCTCTGTATGCTGTCCTGATTTCCAGATTGCAGACCAGTTTTCTAAAAGTCACTATAAGTTAAATTCTTATTGGTTTCAAGTGATTCTAGCGGAAAACAAACAAGCCTCTAGTTTACTTTATTACATAAGAAGGAATCAAGATTCAATTCTGACTTTAAGAAGGCGAAAACCCTAAAAAATCGAGACCCTATTCTGTAGATTTTCTAGGTTTGACTAGCAGCCATAAGACCCACGAAAATCAACCAAAACTCATATCCAACAACTCAATTCACACCCAAATCAGCCCCAAACTAATAAAGACTAAGAGTTATCTAAAATATAGAATTCAAGAGAAAGTCAAGAACAAATTGGTTACCTTCTTGAACTATGGACCAATCCAAGAGAATTCACCCCTAGCCTTCTCTCACTCTTCTTGCCGCTTCTCTCTCTCTCTCTCTCTCTCTCTCTCTCTATATATATATATATATATATATATATATATATGTCTCTCTATACGTATGTATACACCCCAATCTGGGCCTCCGAATAATCTTTAAGTTTTTCGATGATGAAATAAGATAAATTTACCTTCAAGACTTGGATTGTTTCTCCTTTGCTACTCCTTCTCTAAACCTCAAGAAAACCCCTTTTCTAAACATGTAGGGTGGCCCCCGGTTCAATTGCAAAGAGAAAAAACGCGTTTGTGTGGTAAAAAATAACTTTTTTCATGACACATTGAGAGTAAAATGGGCACACATTTCAATGTATAAAACGTCTTTGAGTGAAACCAAATGGGTTAGAAAGAGAACTTGACAAGCTTTTCAACGCTTTGAACCATGCCCAAATCCGAGTTTGGGAGAGTCCGGGGTGCCCCCGCAAAGTTCAGTGTGCTGAGCTGTCTCGAAAAACCGCTCGACATTTCAAAAAACGGCGTTGCATTTCAAAAACGCGGCGCGGCATACCAAAAAAATTTTAAAAAATCACTCTACCGCACGGGATTTCAATGCACCGCTCAGCCTTTTGAAATTTGAAACACCATCAGGAGAAGCGTCTGACAGATTCTTTTGCATGTCAGCAGATTATTTTGAGCATGTTTTTCACATTTTTTGCCTTTGAGTGCACTCCAAGCATATTTTTGCCTATAAATACACTGCTCCTCTTAGAGAAAAAGGACACCTCTTGATTCTCTCTCTACAACTCCTTACACTAATTACCAGTATATACATCTCTTTCTCTCTCTACATCAACCCACAAGTTGGGCTATTACTGTCATGACCCGACTCTAGGAACTTGTGTCGAGTTATCGTGATCGGCTGATGAGTCCTAACGCTCATCCAAGTCTCTTTTTTTATAAATTAATTTGGAGACAATACTTGAGAAAGACACAATTATTTTATTTCAAAAACACTTATTAAATTTAATTACAAAACTCAAGTCTTCAGAAAAGAGAACATCTTTACAATATCTACACAAAAGTACAACAAGCATGTCCTAGGGCAGCAGTAACTTCATCTCTATTCTTCATTATCTGTGAAAAATATTAATTTTCATAAGCCGGATGCTTGTGTGAGATACAAATATCAAAGTTGCAGGTTTTATACCATGGAAATAATTCTTAACATGAATTCTTGCATAATCTGAAATAAATAATCTCATGATGTTCATCCAACAACCTATTCTTTTTATAGGGAAGTGACCCCTCTTACTATGTGAAATGATCAAGTCACTAGCCACCAGGGTCCTATTCTTTCCGTTCGTATAACTCCATTCTGTATTATGGTATCTTTTTAAGCATCCCCCAAACTCGGGACAACTGTCTAGATGCATCAATGGGTCATCTCTTTTGTCTGACCGCTTTCATTTTCTAAAACTTAAACTTTACAACGCCATCACCTTTGTCTGACATGCTTCTAATCTTTAGCATGAAAAATTTATCATATCTTTTTCCATGGCATATTTTAAATAAAATTGTATTCTTTTCTCAATATGAAATCATGCTACTTTGATAAAGAAAAATCATGTAAGTAAAATATAAGTATCTCACCTTAGTTTTTTTTTGTAAGCTTGGAGAAGACTTAACTCGTATTCTTGCTAACCTCCTGATAGAGCGCGATAGCTCGGCAGTTGTGTATGACTTTGGTCAGGACTACTGTTAACTTCATACATTTCTTTTGTTATGCTAACCAACTGAACATTTCTTTCTTCTTTTATGTACAAGTAATTTAGGTTGAAGTTACCATTTTTGGCCATGTACTAAAAATAGGAGACTCCTATTTATAGTATTTCCTAATCATCCTAGGCTTGACATCCAATCTACCAAGTGTCATTACAAGTGTGAGGTGTCATTTCCTCAAGTAGGTGTAAGCCAAGCTATGTGAATGACTTGGCTAAGCTACATTAGGTAGTTATAGGCCCATGTGGCAAGTTCTATATTTTTTTTTTAATTCCTAAAGGATAGAAACTACTACGTACTTAAAGGAAAAAAAATATTTGTATTTCACCCTCTCTTTTCTTTTTTTGTTTGTTTGTTTTGTTTAGTTCCACGCTCATTGCAAGAAAATTGCTTCAAATTTTCGTGTCGAAAATAAGACTAAATAATTTAATATATCGGTCCCAATATTGCCTTTATATTAAACCGAACTGCGTACGTATTTTGGGTCGGGGTGTTACAATTACAAAATCAATCTCAAATTAATCTCTCTCTCTCTCTCTCTCTCTCTCTCTCTCTCTACACTCATTTGCTCACAAGTCTCTCAAAGCTCAATTCAAATCAATCTCAACTCTCCATCTTCAAGCACATCCAAGTTTCAATCAAAAGGTATAAACAAATTCCTTGGGCTAAACCACGTTTAGCCTTGAGGGGAGCCGATCGAGGCCCTTCTCGGTCTTTCTATACTGAGTTTGAGTCTCAAACGAGTTTTATATTCAAAAAGCACAAAAAAACAGTTTCTGCACTTGATATATTACATTGTGCAGCGTTTTACGACACCGCACGGCGTAGTGTATTACACCGTGCTTCATTTTATTTTTTGTATATACTTCTTCTTATGTTATTTTATTTAGTCTGTTTATTATTTTTCTGTGCGGGTACATTCTAGAATCAAATTCATGTTAAAAGTCACATTTTTTTGTTTTATTAAATCTTTTAACACTTAAAAAAAAATTAACATTGCTTTACATGATGAGATGAACAAAATGGTCTTGTAAATCATTTTTTCAGAGATTCGGGAAATATAAAAACTATTTTGCCGACCTATGTTTGTTGTCATGTAAAATCGAACTGATTCTGAAATGCGTAGACTGGTGCATCGCACGGCGTTTTAGTTATACCGTGCGATGCATCCGGTCCATCGCGCGGCGTTTCACATGATATTGGCAGACTGCTGTGATGCTGTTATTTCACTTTTTGTACATTGTTCATCCATTTCATACTGCACAGTTCTCACCACATGCACGTCAATGTGTTATATTTAACCCCATGTCTCTTTTCCGTACATGTTTTAATCAAAGTTAAATTTTTTAAATGATATTAAATTCCCCATTTAAAATGCTGAGTAGAGACCGGTTTTACAGGGCGAGCGGGGTGCTTTTTCAACAAAACCTTCCCCGTTCGTAACGTGACTCTCGAACCCAAAATCTCAATGTCTTCGCTAGACTAAAAGCCTTTTTCTCTCAAATAAACTCTCGGTTTCTCGGATTATCCATCTCAAAAATTCGGGTGGTGACGCTTCGAGGGCGAGCCAGTCAGGGAGCCCACAACATACAAGAGATAAGTACGGGGAGAAATATCTCCCCCAAGATATTTGTAAACCTATAGAAAGATTATCGTGTATAAGCGAGACCTGTTGTTAACTTATGTTCCAATCACAAATCACCAACAAGGCCCTCGCAAGTTCTATTGTTTATAGTTTCTAACCCCCAAAGTATATAGTTCAATTAAAAGTAATTGAAATACTGAAATATCCGAGGCGGGTATTACAACTCTCTCCCCTTAGAAAAAGCATGGAATCGGGTCGCGATTCACGCAAACGGGCGATGGCCGTCTTTCTTTGTCATACCCTCGATTTTCAGCATAAAAATAAAAGGATTTTCATAAGTAAAACCTCACAAAAATAAAAGGATTAATCCGTACGATACCCCAAATTAGTTTGTCATTTTCATTTTCACAATTGCACTTCCAAGTCCAAAGGGATTTCCAAATAATACATTATCGGCTCAACGGCCTCAAAACCAACATAAGTACTGAATATCAAACCAGATTTAAGAACTTACAATATTCTTTAATCAAAGATTTACAAATAGAGTTACGAATACATCTTCCGAAAATAAATCACAAAGATGACTTAGTAACTCTTCGATGTTAGCTTTCAAAATCGTGTCCACAATCCATGCACTCCAACATGAAGCTACTGTCTAGAGTTAGCACCTGCAAAATAATATAAGGCTTGAGTTACACTAGCCCAGTAGAAAGCTCTAATCTAACAATGCATGCATATGAGATGTATGAACGGTCACAAGAGGAACAATGGTAACCGAAACCAATGAAAAGAGCAACAAGGGAAATTCCAATCTTTCATTTCCAAAACCAATCACGTGTTTCATCATGTAACCTTTGAAACACCATAAGTCACAACGTGTCTCGTACATGTGTCATGAGCCAAAACTCTTACTGGGCCAATTAAAGGACCCCAGTGTCCTCTGCCAGGCTCTTTACCTTTTCGGGATGTCCTAAAGTATCAAATACGAGCATATAGCTCATGACGGGCCAATTAAAGGACCCCGATGTCCTCTGCCAGGCTCTTTACCCATTCGGAATGTCCTGATATATTCTCATTGTGTTCGTAAGTTTCAAAATCCTTTTTCCAATAAGTCCGTACCGTTCAAATCCAACTTTGGTTCATAGAACAATTTTCGTAAAATCATGCTCAATTGAGCATTAAAGTCATGGATACGTTCAACGAAATCATTTGATACGAGCAATCAAGTTAAGGGATCATTCGAGAAGTGTTAGAGTTGGTTGGAAGTGATTAGGAACCAAAACAGTGATGTGTGAAGCAAAACAGAAAACTAGAGATAAGCAACAGGTATCGATACCAAGGAAAATGGTATCGATACCATTTGGTCCAGAGACATTCCAAACGCTAGGGTATCGATAACAAAGGCTGAAGATATCGATAACGAGTGAATTTCTAGCCGTTGGAACACAAAGGTATCGATAACAATACTAAGGGTATCGATAACAATAGGTTTTCTGGGCTTTGGAACACGATGTTATCGATAACAAAGAAAATGTTATGGATAACAATGGCCTTCGAACAGATTTTTGACAAAATCTCTTGGGTTTCTCAGCAGCAACGACATCAACCACAACAACAACGGTCTCAAACAAGAATCAAGCAACAAGAAGCAAGTCATAAACATATATTGAAAGTTAGAACTCCCAACCTCAAGATTGAAGAACGAAACCGAAACATTCTCCAAGCCTTAATCCAACGAAAAAACGAGCTTAATCCGACGAAAAAAACGAGCTCCAGTACGCGTGGGAAGGAAAGATGGGAGATAGTTTTGTGTGAGTTTTGAGGTGGTTTGGTGGAAAATGGGTGAGGGTGAGAAAGAGAGGGAGAGACCGAGAGACAGATAGATAGACGGGAGAGAGAAAGTGAGGCGTGTGAGTGTGTTTCTCACACTTCTCCCTATATATACTCATACAAATGCATATTACTCATTTACCCAAGTCTTCTAAACTCTTGCACATCAAACTCTCAAACATATTTTCCATTTTCCTCAGTTTCAAACAATGAAATTTAAATAGGTTAAAAACGGGTCTCTACATTCTTAACGGCCAAGTTAGCCTTTTAGTCATGGAAGGGTTGAGAGAGAGAGAGAGGATATTGGAAAGGGGGAATGTACTATGAGGGAGGGAGGATAATTGGGTGCGGGAGCGTGTAGGAATTAGTACATTTATGCACGGGAATGTGCCTTACGGTGTTTGGTAACCTGGATTTCGATTTTGGAAAATTACGAAATTAATACTGTAGGCTAAATAAAATATTTTGAGACTAACAGCAGTCTCAATTTACAAAAATAAAATTTTGTTGATCAAAAATACATTTTTATGAATACGATACACCCGATTCAATTTAATCGAACTCATTAGCTAGTTAATCAATCTAATTAAATAAAATAGATAATTAAAAAAGAGAATAATTTTTTGAAAATAACATCACGAAATTTTTATTTAACAATAAATTTGGGATATTACAGGGTGTGTGAGACTGGAGTGACAAATTAGGGTTTTTTTCTTTTTACACGTGTCTGTTTTCGATCGGGTCAGGAACACCAGACACCCAAACGATCATTGGTCGGGTTCGAAGTGACGGACCCGTCGACCGACGAGGGTGATCAGATCTACCCGTTGAGCATTTTTGGTTCGGGTCGGGTGGGTCAGGTTGGTGGATAGACCTGCCACTAGGTTCAAGAGTTTTCTTTTTGTCAAGAAAATAGAATTCCACTCATGTTTTGGGAGTATGCACGTCTGCAGTTTTATAACTTTTTTTTTTTGTATAAGCAATCAATTGAAAGGAAAATAATTTACATGAATTTTCGAGCAACAAAATTGCTGCAGGGTCCTTGTAACGTTTTCCTTCTATTGGTTGTCTTTTGCAAACTAGAAATAAACCATCAGAACAATGGTGAAGTACTTTACATGATTTTCTCGTGACCACAATCCGTTGCTATTTCTTTGTTTGCAGGAACTTGACGAAAACTTGCAAAATCTCAAGAGAAAGGTAGAGTACTTGAGCGGTCAAGAGAGTGACATAAATTCAGAAATTAGCGAGCGCCGGCCATGGAAAAGGCCAAAGAAAGAAGTTGAAGTTTGGCTCACAGATGTGCAACGGTTTAAAGATGACGTGCAAAGACTTGAGCGAGAAGTAGTCGGAGAAACAAATGTCTTCTCGCGTAAGCGGTTGGCAAGCGATATTGTCAAGAAGATTCTAGAGGCATCAGAACTCCAGGAAAAGGGAAGAGATTTTAATGGTTTGAACAAGAAATGGTGTGGCGGGTGGCGTCCTGATTTGTTGACGCGTCCTGATTTGTTGTCGCTTAGAATTGATGAGCTCCAAGTAGGGGGGAGATTATGCCGATCAAAAAAAAAAAAGAAAAAAAAAGTAAGGGGGAGATTTGATAATGTCGCATTCCCAATGAGACGGCCCATAGACATCGAATCAACAATGTCTAGCGAAGGGTTTGTAGCCTTCGAATCGATGAGAAAGGCTATGGATGAGGCCATGGAAGCACTAAAGGATGACAGAGTCAAGATTGTTGGGGTCTACGGCATGGGAGGAGTAGGCAAAACCACCATGGTGAAACACGTGGGTGTTAAAGCCCAGAAGGAGGGGCTATTTAATTATGTGATAATGGCAGTGGTTTCCCAAAACGTAAACTTGAGAAGAATTCAAGGCCAACTCGCTGATATGTTGGCCTTGGAATTGCATGAAGAGAGTGAATTTGGAAGGGCAGGGAGATTGAAAGAGAAGATAATGAGAACAAAGAAGATCCTCATAGTCTTGGATGACATTTGGACGAGGGTAGAACTGTCTGAAATAGGAATTCCTAGCGGCAGTGACCTTGAGGTTTGCAAATCGAAAATCATACTCACTACAAGGACAGAGCATGCCTGCTTCACAATGAGAAGTCAAGCCAAAATCCATCTCGATGTTGCCTCTGAGGAGGATTCTTGGACCTTGTTTAGGATTAACGCCGGGGAGGTGGTTGAGTCCCATGATTTCCGTGATGTCGCGAGGAAGGTTGCTAAACAATGTGGTGGTCTCCCAATTGCAGTTGTTGTGGCAGCAAGAGCTCTAGGGGACAAAGAACTTTTTGAATGGGAAGAAGCTGCACGGCAACTTGAAATGTCTACATTTAAAAACCTTGATGAGGATGAAAAGGTATTTAAATGTATAAAGTTGAGCTATGACCATCTAAAAGGCAATGATGCCAAATTATGTTTTGTGATTTGTTGCCTATTTCCTGAAGACACGGATATTAGAATACTTGAGGACTTGGTGAAGTATGGGATTGGGCATGGATTATTTCAAGATGCCAATACAATGAATGTAGCAAGAGTGCGAGCACTATCGGTGACCAGGCACCTCCAAGCTTCCTGTTTGTTGTTGGAAAGTGAAAAGGAAGGATGCGTGAAAATGCATGATGTTGTGCGTGATATGGGCATATTAATTGCATCATCTGGTGGAGACCATGCTATTATGGTAAAAGCTGGTATTGGATTGAAGGAGTGGCCAAGGGAAGAAAATTACAGAGGATGCACTGCAATCTCACTAATGTCCAATGAAATTACAAAGTTCCCTGATCGATTCGTATGCTCTAGACTCCAGACGCTGTTGTTGCAAAATAACATTGATGTACAAGAGATCCCAGATGCCTTTTTTGAGGAGGCCAAATCATTGAAAGTGTTGGATTTGAGCAGTGCTGACATTCAACTTTTACCCTCGTCGCTTGGACTCTTAACCAACCTTGGGACACTTTGTCTGAATTGTTGCCAGTCAATAACAGACATATCCATTCTTGGCAAACTGAAGAAGCTCAAGATTCTTAGTCTGAGAGAATCTTGTATTGAGGAGTTGCCACAAGAAGTAGGAGAATTGGTCAATCTAAGAATGTTGGATCTCACTTTGAGCAATGATATCAAACAAATCCCACCCAATGTTATATCAAGATTGTCAAATTTGGAGGAACTATATATGCAAGGTAGCTTCGCAGAGTGGGGCCAAGATGTAGAAGGAACAGAGAATGGTACTAATGCTGGCTTAGATGAGCTAACATGCTTGCCTCGCCTCAACGTTTTGAAAGTTGACATCTGGGGTGTCCAATGCATGCCCAACAATGTTGCCCTTGATCCAAACTGGATGAAGTTCAATATATGTATCCACCAGAACAACCTCACAAGGTCCTTCAATGTCCAATTGTCTAAACCCACAACAGTGCGCCCAATGGCATCATTGGTCCTTGACACAACCATCAACACCTTGCCTGATTGGTTTAACAAAGTTGTGACAGAGAAAGCAGAGAAGATACTCTACATGGAGTGCGGAGGTTTGAATAACATCCTCACAGCATACGATCAAGCAAGGTTAAGTGGCCTAAAGTCTATCCTTATCCAGCAATGCTATGGAATAGTCCATCTCATGGATTCGGTGAATTGGGTCGCAAGCATGCCTGTGTTCGAGAACCTGGTGGAGTTGAGCATCAACAATATGGATTACTTGAAACAGATATGCGTTGGCCAACTACCGCATGGGTCATTGGCTAAGCTGAAATTTTTGGATGTGCAACAGTGTAATGAGTTGGGGGATGTACTACTGCAATCTAATTTGTTGCAAAGGCTACAGAATTTGGCAGTACTTAATGTAAGTGCAAATTCTTTGGAAGAGATTTTCAGAACTGAACAGCTGGAGGAAGGACAAATTGTTCTCCAAAAACTGAGAGAAATGAAGCTGGACAATCTACCTAAACTGACAAGGATATGGAACGGCCCTTCTCGACTGGCTATCTTTCACAACCTCAAAGTTTTAACCCTGATCAAATGCAAGAAATTGGGAAGCCTATTCACGCAGTCTGTGTCCCGATGCCTCTTGCAACTAGAAGACCTCTGGATAGCAGATTGTGTTGCGTTGGAAGGGATCATTGGTAAAGATGACCAGGGTGAAGCAACGTCCATTCAAAGCCCGTTTTCGCAGTTCAAGATGAAGGAGAATGGTGAAAAGCACGAGGAAGAAGTTATGGACAATATCATTCTCCCACAACTCAAGAATCTATTGCTGCAAAATCTTCCTTGCCTTGGAAGTTTCTACTCCGGAGATGCTGCCATTGAATGCCCTTCCTTGGAGCAAGTGCATGTGCAGGATTGCCCGTATTTTGGGACTTCCACCTCTGATTTCAATAGCAACAAGACGATCCAATTCAACAACGAGCAACATTTTCTCCTCCTACAAAAAAGGTATGTAGTACATTTCAGTAAAATGGCCTTTTATGAGTAGGTATACAACAAGCAGCATTCCCACTTCTTCAATTTCCATGTTTTTATTTCTGTCAAAAGTTCTACGAAATTCTCTGAGAACAACTTTTATTTTTCGCTGATGTACAAATCAAATGATTTCTTCTAGGCTCTGGGAGCTGAGACAAATTTCCTAGAAGAACAACGAGCACCATTTTCACCTCCTACAGATACAGTATGTATATTTGAGTGAAATGTTCCGACTTTGTGACCATATACGTACAATGAGCAGCATTCCCACTTCTTCAATTGCTATATTTCCAATTCTGTCAAAATTTCTTTGCCATTCTGACTTGTGTTTTTTACTGATGTAAAAATCAATTGATTTCTACAAGGCTCTGGGAGCTAAGCAAATTTCCTAGAAGAAAGTTGGCTCATCAAGGAGGAAAGAAAAAGGAGATGGATAGCTTATGTGCTAGTTTCTTTCTTAGAGCTGCATTCAACTGCCAGTCTTATGGATGCTGCATGCTACTTGTTTGGCAGAGTTACATTGTTTTCCACAAATAAAGAGTGTTGTTTGTGTGCTTTGGGGATACACAAGGTTATGTTTTTTGGGTTTACTTTCTTTTTCTTTCTCTAGTTTTCTTTTCTCGTACTTCTACTGTGTGCACGCCCGCGCGCACGTTTACTCTCTCCATACAGATTCACATGTTCCAGTGTTTGCCAACTTTTTTTGTTTCAAACTGCATTCATAAATTATTTATCAATCAAAAATCTAATATTTATGTCTACTCTTACATTTTCATGTAATTGTGTTAGAGGGATGCTTAAGGTTGGAGTTGGCTTGAGACCAAGGAAGCATCATGACTTCTTTTCTTTTTTCCACTCAGCAACCCTACACTACACTACACTGACGGGACTCGATCCCGGGTGAAATGTGGGGCGTGCAAGTCCCTTTCCAACTGGGATGGCCACCACTTTTGAAGCGTCATGACTTGAGCTTGCTACTCCTTGTCCCAATTCTTTTGTCCATTTTGAGAGTTCATGCCACTTTTCAATTGATTATATCTCGTAATCTACAAGGTTTTAGGTGATTTTGAAATATAATCAATTTATTATCCAGTTAATTAGGATATAACGAGTGACTAAAAATTGGGATCGGAGGGAGTATTTTTAACATGCTTTCTTTACCCTCTTTATATATGCAAATGATGTTGGAAACATGGGAGCAAGCTCACTGGCTTTATATGTATGGGTAATGATGATCTTAGTTGTCAACCTGCTAACTTACCCTCTAATCCATCACTTATGTATATAATTAATATTAAAAAAGAGTAGGTTACATTTTACCCCTATGTTCCTTTATTTTTATCCCTTTCTTTTGGTGCATTTAGAAAGATAAAAGAGTTCAGCGCATAACCGAGTTCAACAACCAAAAAAAAAAAAGCCCAAAGGAAATGAAAAAAAGAGGGTGGGGCCTCTCATATGTAACTCCAGCCCAATCCGATTCTTGAAAAGGACAAAGAAAATGAAAAGAGATGCCGATGTTTATGTTCTTGATTCCTAGATGTACTAGATTGTAATGTGTTTTATTCACCCATTGAATTATGTAGTAAAAATTTCACTTGAGGGTGGATAAAATTCATTGGCATTTTTACTTGAGTCTTTATAGAGTCTGGACCCGATGGATTTATTTTTTAGTTTTTTTTCTCTATGAAATTGTAATGGGCTTAATCCGACCAGGCAGCGAGCCATGCGCCATGGGCAGCTCGTCATATTGAAGCTCGTATGGGCCAGACGCACATGTATGGAACGCTCGACCCAGTCATCCCTTGGAGCCCATCTAGCGAGCCCAACACTGGCTACGACCAGACGACACTAATTGGTTCCCTGTTTTGTAGGCTTGCTTAGGGAAGAAGGGAGCTACTTGAAGGAGGAGATCCGACCCGTCGAGAACCGAATGAATCACCCCAACACAGAAATCAAGGAAAAAGGGGGAGAAGACGAAACAAACCAAGCACAAGGAAGAAAAAGCCAGAGACAAAAACAGAAAAAAGATAGAGGAAAGAGAACAAGAAGAAAAAGGCTCTATCTTGAAATTATGCAGAAGCATTCAATCTACTTCTAGAAGGTGAACAAGAGTTCTGATAAAAAATACAAATATGAAAGAAGATTAGCTGATTAAAATTTAATATAGATGGACGGGTTGATTATCTCCATTAATCCAAATCAAAATTCAAGTAGTGCAGTAGAATAAAATTGAGACAATAGACACACAATTTACGTGGAAAAACTTAGGGTCTTAAATAACCCTAAGCTAAAACCACGGCTTAACACTACTGATATATTCTACTAATCAAAAAGAAGTACAGATTGCAAAATAGTAAAACCTTACCAACGTCTTTACCTATTCTCGTCAATCTCCGATACTCCTAGAGCTTCTTCAAGATTTACTAGATGGACCACGGACTTCATGCTCGATCTCCGAGTTTAACCGGCTCCAAATCGATCTCCAAAAGATTCGGCCACAGCAGCAAACGACACCATAAAATTATAGTATGGAATGATGTATGATGTGTAGCGTGATCTCAAAAAACCCCAAAATCGTTCAAAGAAATGCAAGATGCAAGAACGAAAAAGAAAAATATGGGCTGTAATGAAAACTGTCACTCTCGCCTCCTACAGCCATCGCGCACCCACCACTTTCTTTCTTTCACATACTAGCGTTCAACCCGTTCTATGCACGGGCAAAACAAACTCATTCTAGCGTTGTGCCTGTTCGAACCTACTTTTATTAATTGTCTTGTGCATCGAACGGGCACAACGCTAGAATGAGTTGATTTTGCCCGTGCATAGAACGGGTTGAACGCTAGTTTATGAAAAAATATAATGGTAGTATGTGAACATTAAACACAATTACTACTAACAATCATGCATAAAATGATAAAGCTGATAGATAATGTCCTTGCAACTTAAAAAGTGTTTTAAGAAACTATTTACAAACTAATCGCCATTGTTTTGCTAACGTGGTTGCCGCCACCGATTTTGCCACGATCTAATACCTAAGTACTCTTCAATAAGATTTTGTAAATCAATTGTATTAGCTCTCACGGAGAACATCCATTTTGAACAATAGATGCCTATCTTTACTATCCGCGTAGATTGTGAAGTCGAAACCTGTCATTCGATGAAGAATATGGTGTTACTTACAAAATTTCCTAAATAGTTTTCTTTTAATGCAATAATAAGCCACACAATATCGAACAAATAAATTTACTTATTACCTGTTGTACATTTGTCGCTTCATCAGTCATAGCACTCTCATGTTGACAATTTTCCCAAAGTTGAAATACTATTTTTCTATGAGACATTCCTACATAATACCAAAAAAAGATGAGTAGCATAGATGTATATAAATGTTCAATAAGATTTTATAAATCAATTGTGTGATAGATAAAACAGTGGCTATTAGCATGGTAATGTATAGCTTGTATATACATGTTTAATTGTTACTACAGTATATAACAATTCGATTGATTTTAGTAGATTCATTCTTGGCCTTAAAATTCGTTACTTGCTCTCTCTCAAATTCAGTTTATAAAAATTCAAAATTGTAACAATTGACGATTGGTAGGAAAAACTGTAAGACTAACCAATATTTGGATGGCCGACGGGAAGCATTATGTTTTGATCAATTGGTTGATCTCCATTCAAATTTTTCATGGTAGCTTCTATGAAATAAGCAACAAAAAATCACATATTTTTTGGTTGAAATGAAAGACTGTTTAAAAAAGATTAGCAATATTTAATTGCAAAAAAGGTACCTACCAGTTGGATTTGGCTCATTCGATGTTGGTAGCGGAATATTGACAGATTGTCCTCCAATGGGGATGACATGAGCATTCGCACTATTGCAGTCGTTTTGGACCGGAGAGGGCGCACGCCACAATCGTCTTAGACGCAAGTGTGCACTTCCCAAACGTTGCACCTCTCTTTCAATTTCTAAGAAACGTTGATTCATTAATGGGTAATCGTTATGTTGAGTCATTAATCTTCTCCTGCGCATGAGTCGAGCCATTTTGGCTTTAATTCTTTATTCGTTTATGTCTGCACCATATACCGCATCCATCCTGAATATATAAATTCCAGCCTATAAATTTTTAACTATAAAAAGTTCCAACTGGATTCAAACTTTACTATAACAATTAAAGAAACAACTCTTGGTACGACAATGAACAATTCTCACATACTCATATAAAATGAACACCTAAAATAAAACAAAGTACTCGCATGGAAAGGATTACTTATACACAGTGGATGGAAATAGGATTATCCCTCATGTTCAGAAACTGGTTTTCCTTGTAACTAATGGGCTGACATGATGCACTGTTTTGTTAACACCAACCAACAAAAAGGGAAACTGATTAAGCCTTCCCTAACAAAAATAATGGTAGCAATAAAATTCACAAAGACTGATACCAAACAATTTCCAATTAAAGCTGCCCCATATAGATGGCCGAACACTTGAATTAATAGCACACGCGTGAGAGTTGAGCCCCAAACCAAAGGCTTCATGAGTTCCATGGCGGTTTAACTCACGCGCGTGAGAGTCGAGCCCCAAACCAAAGGCGTCCTGAGTTCCATGGCGGTCTGGTGACTACAGTTGCACCATAACTGAGAGTTGCCAAAGTGCACTATGGCTCGTCATAAAGAAAACCAAACCCATCCAGCAATGCATTCTTAATTGGTTTACCAAGAAACATCTCTACATTTGCATATTTGAACGATCATTCATTGCAAAGGTTATCATGCTACCATTTGAACACCTGAATCATTTTTTCCCCATGTATTTAACATAAAAATTGTGGAATCCGTATTTGCTTACAGCAAGATGTACTCTGAACTACCTATAGGATTCATAAGCTGTAATGGTGTACATCAGCATGTAGCTTATCACATAGCAAAACAATGTTCCTGCCACCCGTTCTTGACAGAACAGTCCCACCCCCCGCCCTTGACAGAAATGTAGGACTACTCCTCTTTCACTCTTTTACTCTCTCTTTTTTGTATTTCCGCATCTAAAATCCTCTCTTTTTTGTATTTCCGCATCTAACCACCTTTTTTTCAGTGAGGCTGTTTCCTAGATCAATTGTTTCTGTTAGCTGGTTAGAATCAATGCATTCAAAGCATGGCCACAAAAATATCAGTCAGATTTTGTGCAAGAACTCCCACTTGGTTACATTAATTTAGAGCAATGCTAGGCACACTAATGTTCATATACATATCCAACCGTAGATTAAACGAACGAAATTACAACCAAATGTTGGAAGAAGGATCCATGTCCTATATTTCTTTAATTGGGATCCATGACCCAGTTCAGTTCTGCATTTTAAGAACTAATTAAGAATGTAAAAACAAAAATTTACTTGACCAATTCTGTATTTCCTTCTTCCCTGATGAAATTACAGCAAATGTTGAATGAAATGATCAGGGCATGCCATAACAGTGAGGTAGTTGTGGTGTAATGCTCTCTGTAGCACAACATATAAGAGGGGGTGGTCCAGAAATCAGACCAGAACATTTAAAACAACATCCTCTCTCTCTCTCCTGTTGTATCGATCCCAACCAAAATGTTCACATTATCAATTTCAACCCTCTTCCCAATTATTGTAATTTCGGACTATACCAAAACACCCACTTTGTCTAAGTATAATCCATGACCCAGTTCTGTATTTGTTTGCACGGGGAAAAATTAGAATGGCAAAAAATGGAACTGGGGTCCAATCTATCAATTTTCAGTGAAGAGAAAATCAACTTACCTGGTTGAATTGAAAAAACCCCTGAAGACCCGTGATCAACAATTGACCCCTCACCTCTTCTGAACCTCGCCTCTAAAAGACACATAAAAGAGAGAATTTTAGATGGGGAGAGACGGAAAAGAGGGCGTAAAGGAGTGTACCTTTTTGTCAATAGCGGGGAGCGCGGGTGGGACGGTTTTGTCAAGAGCAGGGGGCGGCACCGTGGTTGACGGCGAAGCAATTCTGTGGAAATTTGAGAGAGGAGTGAAGAGGGGTATTCATAGGCCATGAGAGAGTGAGGGGTGGGGGTGCGGGAGAGAGAGGTGGGGTGGTGGCGGTTGAGGAAGGGAGAGAGGGATGGATGCCGAAGTGTGGGGGGCTAGGGCTGTTTTCAGCCGTATTCTTGGAGGAGTAGTGGGTTCGGTGTGAGGCTAGGAGTGGGTTTTGAGAACGTGGGTTTTTTTTTTTAATGTGAACGTGGCGGTGGGTGGGAGTTTTGTGAACGTGGGTTTTTTTTTAATAAATATAAATGGAAAATATAGAAAGTGTGTGAGTTTTGTGAACGTGGGGTTTTTAAAAAAAAAAAAGAAAATGGAAAATCTAGGAAATAAGGATCGGGGGTTTGGAGGGTCTGAAAGGTGCAACTATATACCCTTAGTTTATTGATAGATAAGCAAAAATCTCTCCACGCACAAAAGTGTCGTCCACCCCTTTTTCTTTTATATCCTACAGTATAATAAAAAAAACTAGACAATCTGTTCTCTTGATATATATATTTTCTTTTTTAAAATATATTTTCTGGAGAGTGTATGATATAGATATACTTCCGGATGGGTTTGAATTAAAAAGTTGAGTGACTTATTTTTATCCTTATTCAAAAAAATTTTACTTTTGTTTGTTTTGCGTCAAACTTTTGTAATTTATTGATTTGTCTCGACTAGAAGAATCGGAAAAGTAAAAAATTTTGATCAAAACTCATAATTTTTTGAATAAAGACAAAAATAAGTCAATAAATCAAACTTTTTTTACTTATTCTTGTCTTTTTAAAAAAATTATAAGTTTCGATCAAAATTTTTTACTTTTTCGATTCCTCTTGCCGAGACGAATTAATAAGTCACAAAAGTTTGACGCAAAACTAATCAATACAAATTTTTTTTTGAATAAAGACAAAAAAAAAAAAAAGTTTCTGTTTCACTTTTAAAGCCAAATAAACATGTTTTGTCCGGAGAAAGTAAATCACCTAATTAATAAAGGAAACTGAAAGATTAAGGTAGCGTATATAAAAGAATTTTAAGGAAAGTCGCCTAATCAATAAAGGAGACTTAAATGATTGATGGGAGAAAATATTTGGCACTTTCGGCACCGTTTAACGTACTCCTCGGAATCATGCTTTATTGTTGGCCACCAATAACTCTGAGTGATGGTTTGGTGAGCGAGGGAACGTCCTCCTGCGTGGCAATCACTATCGCCAGCGTGAAACTTTCAATGATCGATGCCAAGCACCTGGTGTGGGTGTGCCACCAACAAGTATGGACCGGTAAAGGACCAGCAGTAGAGCTTGCCATTGGGGTTCAACCAGAAAAGCGCAGCCTTGTTCCGGAGTCGATGAGCTTCTTTTTTGTCGGAGGGAAGGATATCATCCTACAGGTAGCTGACAATTTTGTCCATCGAGCTTGAACCTAATATTGAGGACCTCATAGGATTAAGAGCGTCAAGCTCAAAACTGGGTTTGTCGATAGTGCCAAAGGAAATAGAGTGGGGTCACGATGCTGAACATGACGAGGCAAGTCCAGTGAGGGCGTTGGGGTGTGCGTTTTGTTCTCTAGAAATGTGCTTGATCCAAATGGCCTTGAAGCTTTTAGTGTGTCGGATAGCTGAATTGATGTATGTGCGCATGCGCTCATCCCAAGCTTTGTATTCTTCGGTGAGCTAATTGACAACCAGCTGGGAGTCACTGTAGAAGACGAGCTCTTCATTGCCAAGTGCTTCTGCGGTTTTGAGTCCTGAGATTAGTGCTTCATATTCGGCTTTGTTGTTTGAGGCTAGGGAGCTAATGGAAAGGGAACTTTCATGTAGTATGCCGGTGGGAGAAAGGAGTACGATCCCGGCCCCAGCGCCTCGACTGTTGGAGGCTTCGTTGATGTACATTTTCCAGATGTCGCCATGGAATAACTTCCAAGCAGTGCTGAGGTTGGCTTGGAGTACTGCTTCGGGGTTGGTACTCATTAAAGCTACTTTGGAGCGTAAAGAGGATATCATGTTTGTATGGATGAGGTTAGTATGCAATTTCAAAGGACGAAATTTATTTTAGGGGGAAGGATGTTACGCGGCTACCACAGCCTCGGGTGGATCGGGGCGGCCCGAAAAATAAAGTTTTGATTTGAAGAATTGAATTGATTGAAGAGTCACCACCCAGATTTGAGGTTTGCCACTTGAGAAACAGTTTTGATTGAAAATAATTGATTGAATTTGAAAACCAGAGATCCGTTAAGGGTTCGGAAGCCACGTTACGAGAGGGGAAGGGTTTTAAGGCACCCCTCTCGCCCGACACGAGGTCGGTCTCTACTCAATATTTGTGGAATTCTGTCAAAATATTTTGTTTCATAAAAGCAGCTAGCAGGCACTCATAAATATATCATGTAAAGAGTGTATACCAGTATATGTGTACAGTATGCGATAGAATGATGAAGTAAGATAGTAGAACAAATTGTCATAGAAATCACTCCCGAGCGCTCAGGATTGCACTCTTGAGCGCTCAGGAGCTCTGCTGAGCCATCCTGTAATTTTTGGTTAGAACAAATGCAACAGGATACTTATAACAGAAACAAATAACTACTAATATGCACCAGCACTCAGCATAGGGCTTAAACAGTTAAGAACTGGTCCTAACCATCCGAGCTATGCTTTCTTGCAACTGAAAATAAAACTAATTGGGCTATGGAAGGACCAGTGCACATCTAGCATTTACTGAAATACAGAAAAAAGCCATATTTAAAGACAAAACAGGATTTTGGCAACAACAGCACTCCTGAGCGCTCGGAAGTGGTCTTGAGCGCTCGGGAGTGAACACAGTGCCCAGAAAATATTTTGTTTCTTTGTGATCCGCTTGCTCTTGCTGCTAAATTAAAATCAAATGAGCTCATAACCAGTATGAGGAATTGGTATGGGCTCTTGATCCCCCTCAGAAGTTTGAAAAACAATAGATTTGAAGGTGTTTATATCTTTGCTTGACTTGCACTTGACTTCTTGGATTGATTTTGGTGCTTGAAAGTGGTTAGAAAATAGTTTGAGAAGGGGGAGTTTAGGCCTCCATTTCTCTTAGAGAATTTCCTTGAGAATTGGTAATTTTCTTAGAAAATAGAGGTTTTTTTGAAAGAGTTTGAGAGAGAATTTTATAGGCTAATTTTGGCAGCAAAAGGGGGAGAGATGGACTAATTTTTCGTGGCCCCTTGTGTGTAGAATGAAGTGGTATTTATAGGGGAGAAGGTAATAGTTTTGAATTTTGAAAATAAATCAAAAATAAGGTGAAAAATATTTTGGGGGGAAAATGAGATGCCCTGCCAGAGCTGCATACTCAGGCAGGCTTGTCTGTATGACAGGTTTGAATTACAGATTGAAAGTCTGAAAAAAAAACGTGATCAAAAGGTCAAGCTCATCCTCCAATGCTCTGTCAGAGCTCCCAAGCGCTCAATAGTGTCTGCCCAACTTCAGAGGGACGCCACGGACACTCCCGAACTCGGATTTGGGTGCTTTTCAAAGCGTTGGAAAGCTCGTTAAGTCCTCTTTCTAACCCAATTAGTTTCATTCAAAGAAACTTTATACACTGAAATGTGTGTCAATTTTACCCTAAGGGTGTCGAGGGAAAAGATGAGTTTGGTTTGTAAAAGTCCAAAAGGCATCATTCAAGCTTTAGCCAAGTCCTGTTTTGAATTCATTTCATCATCGGGGAGTCTCAAGGCCACAAATTAAGGATAATTAATAGGTCCAAATTGGGGTGTCTACATGATTGGGTCCCAACTAATTATTTTGACCACTCTATGGATATTGTTGACACAGTTGTAATATTTGGGATATGAGATTGATGTTGTGTAAAATAGTGGAGCCGAATGATAATTTTATAAATTATGTTATGTTCTATCTAATACTAATTAGCTATAGTTTAGAGTACCACACGTTATTAAGGGGTAGTTATAAGAGTTGTACTTAGTCAGATATTCAAAAAGATTATTAGGTTTTTGTTTGAGAGAACGTCTGGGATAAGAAGTTTGAGAAAGCCGCTGACTTTCTTGGGACAAAGAAAATATTCTACTTCATTTGTTACTTTTTCTTTGATGTGTACTGTTCACAGATGAGGAGTGCTAGAGACAAAGAAAATAAGCAAAGAAAAGACCCTTAAAGTGTACATGAATGGCCTAGATTCACTGTGTAGTGCATCTGAGCCGTTCATGTACACTTTAAGGGTCTTTTTTTTTGCCCAATTTTTTTACACTTAACATTTCTCGTTCACAGATTGATCAAACCCTTGTGTTGGAGACTAGTTGTTTGGACAAATAAGCCAAGTGGCATTTTTTTGTCCTTATTCAAATTTTTTTCGCATTTGTTAGTTTGTCGTTAATTTTGGGGGGATTATTGCATCGTTATGACGAGAGGAATCTCAAAAGTAAAAAATTATGATCGAAATCAATTTTTTTTAATAAAGACAAGAAAACTTGGCTTATTGACTTATTATTGTCTTTATTCAAAAAAATTTGATTTTGATTATAATTTTTACTTTTTAGATTTCTCTCATCATGATGATGCAATAATCCCTTAAAAATTAATGACAAACTAACAAATGCAAAAAAAAATTTGATTAAAGACAAAAAAAATAAGCCACTTGACTTATTTGTCCAAACAACCAGAGACTAGAGAGAGAGAACATAGAGTCTAGTTTTATATTGGGGTTGCTTGTTTTGGGTGTTTCGGATGGAGACAGGTGGCGTACTCATGATATTGTTCTTGAAAAACAAAGAAATCCTTGGAATTTCTGTAGGTGGATTTTGGTTGCTGCTGTGAGTATAGTAAATTAGAGTTTTGGGTTGCTAGTTGTCTAGTGACTTGTGTAGTTAGTCTAGGTTAGTAAATAAAATATTCTTTTAAGTGGTCTTTCTTTGCTATTGATATACTGACCCAGTTGGTGATAATTATATTTCTATATGACTCCTTGCTCACGATAGCCTCACTTCGCGTACGTTGGTCGGGTACTATAACGCTTTGAAAATTCGGAGATATTAAAAAGATTATTTTTACAAAAGAAATTTATAGATTTACTGCGTCACCATTTCAAAAGTATATGTCATTATATTACAACCGCTTCAAATAAATCAAAATATTACAATTTCCAAATAAACTTAGAAGCTTCCAAAATAAAGTCGACTTAAATTAAACAGAGTGACTATGTGCACGGAAACCAAGGCTTTCAGCTTCTTCCTCATTAGGATTGAACATGATCGAATCGTACGACACTTCTGTTTCGTCTTTAGTACCTGGTGTTCGAGTTACCAGGGCAACATAGTACAGTCAGCGATGACGCTCAGCAGCCAAAACCCACTCGAACCCATAACTTACAAGCAATAGGATAATATAATTGAAATGCACAGGCATAAAATGTAACACCCTAAGCAGACTACTGGCCCAATACCTTGATTTTGAAAAAATTGAAAATTCGAAATATTTTTATGCCGAAATTGAAAGGTGAAGGACCAAAATGAATTTTTGGTCAAAGTCGAAGGAATATAAGATAAATTTTTTCTTTTTTTACTATTTTTTGTCTTTTTTACAAAAATTACCGAGTTTCCATCAAAATTTTATACTTTTTCGATTTCTCTCGCCGAGACGAATCAATAAGTCACAAAAATTTGACACAAAACTAACAAATGCTAACTTTTTAATAAAAACAAAAAATAAATTACTATTTGACTTTTAAAGCCAATACAATTAATAGACCACCATTACAACACTCATTCATTCTTCAAATTAGCATTCTTAACAAATAAAATTGGGCCCCACTTTTTACCCTTTCTGTCAGATAACCCACACTAAAACACACCAGGGCCGGCTTTGAGTCGAGGCGAACAAAGCGGTGGACTTAAGCCCCAAAGTTTGGATCAAAACTAGGGCTCCAAATTGGTATAGTCATATATGTAATATATATTTAATTTAGCACTTATATAACAAATAAGCTAGCCAACCTAGTGGAGGAAGTTTCTCTATCCAAGAGGTACATAGTTTAAGTCTTAGGGGCTTCTTTTTCCCTTTCCCATATGAATATTTTTTCCCCTCATAAATTCGTCTTAGACTCCGAGAATCTCAAAGCCGGTCCTGAAACACACACACACACCTCTAGAGATGTCATTCCACAGAAATGACTCAAAGCAAGTGGATCCTCTCCAACAATCCTTTCCCATATGAATATTTTTTTCCCCTCATAAGTTCGTCTTAGACTCCGAAAATCTCAAAGTCAGCCCTGAAACACACACCTCTAGAAATGTCATTCTGCATAAATGACTCAAAGGGAGTGGATCCTCTCCAGAAACTATTCCAGACAGTTGCTGAAGTTGTCTCATAAGTGCGGATCCTATAAATATATCTTCACGTGAAGATATCCCTGCATTGTGAGATAATACTTCTAATGGAATGTGCAAGAGACAGTTACGGAAAAGAATCTCGTCCCTAACTCAAAATAGTGGAGGGTGGACGGCTAGACGCCTTCTCTCCAGCTAGTACCATCCAACAAAAGTTGGAATTACACCTATTGGAAAAACATATAGGAATTCATGAAAGACACAAGATACATCCAGTCATCTACATCGAAAAGGAGAATTCATGAGAAGGTCTCGCGGTCTAGGTAGCCTAGCTAAGAGGCTATTTTCTTTTGGTTTGCCATCTTATTAGCTTACAATATTTGCTTTAATTCAAATCTCTGAATGCATCTCTGAGACATAAGCTTAATTCAGATTCAAGAAAATAAGACAATAAAATGCATAACAAACTTGGCTATGTCTTGGTTAGAGTTGAAGTTGTTGGAAATAAGTGAATTGGAAATTGACTCCAAAATAAAACATTCAAGTTGGTTGTAATTTATTTGTCCTATGGTGGATGAATAAAAATATTTAAAGTACTTGGAATTATTTAGTTTGCCGCTGAACCGGGCCAAGCATGGCAGTGGGTTTCATAAAATTCTTAGGCTTCAAGCTGGTGGAAACTTGTAGTGATTAATTTAATTAATTACTTCATTTTTAAAGCTTTTGAATTGATTTTAGAGTTGATTTATAAATCAACATGTGGCAAACTAAACCAATCAATGCAATGCTTCATTTCCTTGGCTGGCTACGTGTGCCTTGAGAAATGAACATGTTGTGTGGGTTCGCCAACCTGAAGTGTTGTTTGGCGTAGGCTATTTCGGACAATTGTGTCTCTTCGGCTGAGACCACTTCAAACAGTTGCGTCTTTTCCTAACACCATTCCGAACTGTCACCGTCCCTCTTCGTTGGGGTGCCTACTTCTCTATAAATAGAACCCATCTCCTCCCTTTTCAGTAATCGAAAAATTCCTGCACTCATAACATTCATATTTTGAGAGAGTTCTGCATAGTTTTCTGGTTCGTCTGTTGAACAGATTGTAGTGCTACTTCCGTTCTTCGAAAATCGGGTAATCCTGGGAGGCAAACGTTCAAGAGACCCAAGACAACCGGTGTGGGGGACGAATTTGCTTTAAGGATATAGTATTCTCCATAAAAATACTAGCCTCGATTGCCAATTTCCGGACGCCTGAAATTGGTCCAGTAAGTTTTCTAATATTGTTTCTTTTTTGTGTGTAGCGAATTTCCAGTGATAAACGAATCCCGGTTCCATCAGTCTTAAAGCAAATTCGGTTTCTTTAATTTTCTGGATTTCGTTAATTTACTGGATAGTTTGCGTATCTACTCTAAATAGTTCTCGGTTTGAAAAAAAAAATTGATTTTTCATTCATTCAAGTCGATTCATATGAGAGAGTTACAAATACAAGATGGTTCGTCAAGCCCTCCAATTGAAGTGGGGACCTTCTAATACGGCTTGTCTCAATATTTATATTGTAGACAACTTGCCGTTAAAAAACTTTTGTTCTCACTTGAGATTGAAACGTCAAAAAGAATTATTTACGGATCCGTTAAACTTGACTTTTGACTAGAGAACAAATGATCATCGAGGGGAATGAGATTAAAGCCTACAAATTAAAAGTTCTCTATGACGGCAACCCAACCTAGCAGACTGGAGATCCCAAGATCTAGGTTCAACGGGACAACCGAGTTGTATGAGACTTAGGAGTATCACTGAGGAGATACCTCTCCAATTCATTCCTATGGTGAAACAGTGATGCTTGTAGTGTTTTTAGGTTAAGCTTTGCTTTTTGGGGCTGAGTTTTGATTATTTCAAGAACTCTCGATTTAATAATCTTACTCTGTGGGGCTAGAGATTGGTTGTGTGTCGTGTTTTACACAACCGTTGTGTGTGTAGCATTATATATAAAATTATGGACCAATAATAAAAAAAATCCACGGAGGATGACATTTTATACAAATAGCTGTTTTATTTGTTTAAAATGTCGTCTTATTTGAAAATTTTCATTACCGATCCATATTTTTAACCATTTTCAATTTGTCTCATCGAGATAAACGATTATTCCAAAAAATTAAGACGAAAAACTAAATTAAAAGCTACAAAGTAAAAAATACTAAAATAAATTTGACATGTAAATGAACCTAATGTATGCCGAACAGACAGCTCGAATGCCACACTACAACTCCTATAGTGCAGGCTCAACTACACACTACATACTCCTAGCCCCTAGGCAGTGCAATTATTTTGACATGTGTGCCACGGTTAGGTACCGAGGCCTTCGTATCTCATGGTGGAGATTCTTAGGCTCCGTTTCAGAACACCTTCTTAAAAAATAAGTACTTATTTTACATTTTCAAACTTAAAAATAGTTTAAATAAAGAATAATTTTTTGAATTTTTTTGCACCGTTTAAAAGATCTCATCGAGATCTTTCAAACAAGATCCATATTACATATTTTTAAATTTCAATAAACTCATTATTTTTTAACTTGAAATTACCTTCTTAAAAAATAAGGACTTATTTTACGTTCCGGAACGGAGCCTTAGGCTCCTAAGGCTCCGTTCTAGTTTCTTAGAAAAAGAATTTTTTTAAAAAAGGTAATTTTAAATTTAAAAATTATGTATTTATACAAATAATTTTTCTGCTAATATAGATTTTGTTTGATAGATTTCATTGAGAACTTTTAAATGGTGCAAAAAAAATGAAAATTATTTTTCATTTTTATTATATTTGATTTTAAAATTATCTTCTTTTTGAAAAAGAAAGCAAAATGGCACCTTATAGGCTTTGTTTTTTTTTTCAATATTTTATATATTAATAGGGATTAACAGGGTGTTAGAGCATCTACATCGGTATCTTTTAATTTTAGACCAAATTAGAGAGCAAAAAGTTACTTTTGCTTTGTTCGGTTGTGGGTCTGGAAAAGTTTTGGGTTTAATTTTTGGGTAATGAGTGAGGAGAGAAAATAGGATAATACTTGGGGATAGGAGTAATGAGTAGAGAGAGATAGGGAGATAAATGAGATTAATGATTGGATATAGGGGTAATGAGTAGAGAGATAAATGAAAGTAATGATTGAAAATATAGATAATGAGTGAATTTGGATTTGAAATTTTTTTCCCAAATCCACAACCGAATAAGGGTTTTATTATTTTAATTACTCACTTTTAAAATGTCTACTGCAACAGGCTCTCTATATTAAAACTATCCCATTAAAAATACTATTTCTTTATTCTTAAAAAAATCTCCAAACTATCCAATTCCGAGCAACTATTTACTTGTTATTTATTATTTTTTAATATATAAACTGTCTAAAAAAATTAAATGCTCTAATTTTTAATCTATTTGAACCGGTACGAAAATTTTATTTTTCTAATTATTTTATTTTAAAGAGTCATAATTAATATTTGTTTCTAGAGCTTTCATATGAAAGTCATAAACGAAATAAAGTATATAAAAACACATTATTAAGACCAGACAATGTAGAAGGTTTAGTATTTTGTGTATTCATTTTTTGAGTGGTGGATTGCCTACCATGCATTTAAGTAGGGGTGATAAATTGAACCCAAACTCATTAATCAATCCAAACTCATCTATTACAAAATAGACCCAGCCCAACTCATTAATTAGCTGGGTTAGAATGGGTCCAACTCATTTAACCCATTTATTAATTTGGTCTTAGTTGGATCAACTTAAATGATCCAATAAATCATAGACATGATCCAAACTAAGGGTCATCATCGGTCGGCCCAATCTGCCAAGTCACTACCCAAGTCCGCCCACGGGTCGGGTTGACTGAGCTTTTACTTTTTTGCAGGCCTGGTGGGCTAGGCTACCTATCATAAATTGAAGCCTAAGCCCGGCCCACCGGCTAACCCAATTGACGGGCTAGCGGACCAAAAACTGGGAGGACTAACGGGCGGGCTTAAATGTCCTTGGGTAAGGGAAAAAAGAAAGGATTTTGTGAGATTTTAGGCTAATGGGTGGGCCCGTGGGCAGGCTATTGGGCAGGTACCATGGGCAGGCTACCGAGCGAACTCACGGGCCGAGTAAAAATTCATAGGCCCAAACCCACCCATTACAAACTACGGGCCGGTTCAAAGCTTATGGGGCAGACGGGCTTCGGACGGACCGCAGGCTTTCGGGCTAAATGATGATCCCTTGTCCAAACAAAAAAAAGAAGAGGAATGCTATGGTCCATGTGTTCGGAACCACCAGGAAAACGAGGTGGGTCCCACTTAATTAACCCTTATTTGAACTCTTAAATCTGCTGGGTTTTGAAAAAAAGTGTTTCTCTGGTTAAGAGGCAATTGCAAATTGAGGTCACAAGTTATTGAATCCAAAATTAACACCATTACCTCATTTTTTAACCGGTGGATTGAAATGTTGGATGGTACCATTCACCAACATTTTGGATTGAAAAATATAAAATTTTGATCGAAACTCATAACTAAAAACACAAAAAAAGTTATCTTTTTAATTTATTTTTGTCTTTATTAAAAAATTATGAGTTTTGATCATACTTTTTTAAAGACAAAAAAATAAGCCACTTGACTTTTTAATTCAAACATATCCTTAATATTGATTGTCAAATGTACTTTACTGTTATAAGAGAGATTGGGGGTGGAGATAGCCAACGGATTTGGCCCAATTTGGTAGAAGGTTTAAAAAAGCTAATCTGGAAATAATAATCACCAATAATTTAGAAGAGGAAATTGAGTAAAAAAAAAAAAAAAACTCTGAATTGCTAAGTTTAAAAATCCTTAAAGTTCCAGCAGAATTTCCATTCGGTTCAGTAATTTTAGTGTTCAAGGATAATTTGGCCATTTTAGTACGTAAGCGGTATTATAGTAATTTTAGTGTACAAGGATAATTTGGTCATTTAAATGTACAAGGGCAATACAGTCATTTCAGTGTACATGAGTATTTTAGTCATTTTAAATTTTAATATATATGTAATTGGGTTAATGGGCGGGTCGAGTTTGATTTCAAATAATGGATTAGGTTGAGTATGGGTAATTAGGCTCATGACTAATTGGGTCTAAATGGGTCGGTGACCCATTAAAGATCCAACCCACTAATAACTTACTCAATTTGACCAAAATCCGTCCATTTGACACCTCTACATTTAAGGCATCGTAATAATAATATATTATCATGCAGCAAGGGAACAGTGACTAGCCAAAGAAAAAGAGCCACTAGAGGAAATGTAAAAATTTGGCAAGTGGTCCCCACGTTTGAAGAGTTTGATGCGAGGCCAATTTCTGCCTTTGGCTTGATCAAGTGGCGTGCAGGGCAATTTGCCTTGTTTGATGTGGATGCTTTTAGTATGTTACTCGATGGGGGTTCAGATTTTAGAGACTGTCCATAACCGGGTACTCTAACCACGCTCCTCGTGGGGCTCGAATCTCTACCTCCAAGGAAGGAGAGGTAAGGCCAAGTAGCCAGCCAAAGGATTAGAAGATTTCAACTAAATCTGTGTTTTGTCTTTATTTAAAAAAATATGTATTTGTTGGTTTTGCGCAAAAACAATTGGTTTTTTGGATTCGTCTCGAAAACTAAAAATTTTTATTTTTACCGAAGTATTTTTAAAAATATCCAAGTTAAACTATAGCCGGCTATTGTGACATTTTCTTGGATAATTTCAAAAATATTTAGGTAAAAGTAAAATTTTTGGATTCTTAGATTCGTCTTGATGAGACAAATCTAAAAATTCAATTTTTCGGCAAAATTAACAAACGCGATTTTTTTTTTGAATAAGGACAAAAAGCAGATTTAGTGGAAATCTCCTAAAACCAGAACAAGGCTTTATTCTTAAAATAAATTTGACATGTAAATGAACCTAATGTATGCCGAACAGACAGCTCGAATGCCACACCACAACTCCTATAGTGCAGGCTCAACTACACACTACATACTCCTAGCCCCTAGGCAGTGCAATTATTTTGACATGTGTGCCACGGTTAGGTACCGAGGCCTTCGTATCTCATGGTGGAGATTCTTAGGCTCCGTTTAGAACACCTTCTTAAAAAATAAGTACTTATTTTACATTTTCAACTTAAAAATAGTTTAAATAAAGAATAATTTTTTGAATTTTTTTGCACCGTTTAAAAATCTCATCGAGATCTTTCAAACAAGATCCATATTACATATTTTTAAATTTCAATAAACTCATTATTTTTTTAACTTGAAATTACCTTCTTAAAAAATAAGGACTTATTTTACGTTCCGGAACGGAGCCTTAGGCTCCTAAGGCTCCGTTCTAGTTTCTTAGAAAAAGAATTTTTTTAAAAAAAGGTAATTTTAAATTTAAAAATTATGTATTTATACAAATAATTTTTCTGCTAATATAGATTTTGTTTGATAGATTTCATTGAGAACTTTTAAATGGTGCAAAAAAAATGAAAATTATTTTTCATTTTTATTATATTTGATTTTAAAATTATCTTCTTTTTGAAAAAGAAAGCAAAATGGCACCTTATGGCTTTGTTTTTTTTTTCAATATTTTATATATTAATAGGGATTAACAGGGTGTTAGAGCATCTACATCGGTATCTTTTAATTTTAGACCAAATTAGAGGGCAAAAAGTTACTTTTGCTTTGTTCGGTTGTGGGTCTGGAAAAGTTTTGGGTTTAATTTTTGGGTAATGATGAGGAGAGAAATAGGATAATACTTGGGGATAGGAGTAATGAGTAGAGAGAGATAGGGAGTAAATGGATTAATGATTGGATATAGGGGTAATGAGTAGAGAGATAAATGAAAGTAATGATTGAAAATATAGATAATGAGTGAATTTGGATTTGAAATTTTTTTCCCAAATCCACAACCGAATAAGGGTTTTATTATTTTAATTACTCCTTTTAAAATGTCTACTGCAACAGGCTCTCTATATTAAAACTATCCCATTAAAAATACTATTTCTTTATTCTTAAAAAAATCTCCAAACTATCCAATTCCGGCAACTATTTACTTGTTATTTATTATTTTTTAATATATAAACTGTCAAAAAAATTAAATGCTCTAATTTTTAATCTATTTGAACCGGTAGAAAATTTTATTTTTCTAATTATTTTATTTTAAAGAGTCATAATTAATATTTTTTCTAGAGCTTTCATATGAAAGTCATAAACGAAATAAATATATAAAAACACATTATTAAGACCAGACAATGTAGAAGGTTTAGTATTTTGTGTATTCATTTTTTGAGTGGTGGATTGCCTACCATGCATTTAATAGGGGTGTAAATTGAACCCAAACTCATTAATCAATCCAAACTCATCTATTACAAAATAGACCCAGCCCAACTCATTAATTAGCTGGGTTAAATGGGTCCAACTCATTTAACCCATTTATTAATTTGGTCTTATTGGATCAACTTAAATGATCCAATAAATCAAGACATGATCCAAACTAAGGGTCATCATCGGTCGGCCCAATCTGCCAAGTCACTACCCAAGCCGCCCACGGGTCGGGTTGACTGAGCTTTTACTTTTTTGCAGGCCTGGTGGGCTAGGCTACCTTAAAAGGCCAACCCGGCCCAGGTAAAATTGCGGGGCGGCCAAAAATGGGGGAAACGGGCGGGTTAAATGCCTTGGGTAAGGGAAAAAAGAAAGGATTTTGTGAGATTTTAGGCTAATGGGTGGGCCCGTGGGCGGGCTATTGGGCAGGTACCATGGGCAGGCTACCGAGCGAACTCACGGGCCGAGTAAAAATTCATAGGCCCAAACCCACCCATTACAAACTACGGGCCGGTTCAAAGCTTATGGGGCAGACGGGCTTCGGACGGACCGCAGGCTTTCGGGCTAAATGATGATCCCTTGTCCAAACAAAAAAAAGAAGAGGAATGCTATGGTCCATGTGTTCGGAACCACCAGGAAAACGAGGTGGGTCCCACTTAATTAACCCCTTATTTGAACTCTTAAATCTGCTGGGTTTTGAAAAAAAGTGTTTCTCTGGTTAAGAGGCAATTGCAAATTGAGGTCACAAGTTATTGAATCCAAAATTAACACCATTACCTCATTTTTTAACCGGTGGATTGAAATGTTGGATGGTACCATTCACCAACATTTTGGATTGAAAAATATAAAATTTTGATCGAAACTCATAACTAAAAACACAAAAAAAGTTATCTTTTTAATTTATTTTTGTCTTTATTAAAAAAATTATGAGTTTTGATCATACTTTTTTAAAGACAAAAAAATAAGCCACTTGACTTTTTAATTCAAACATATCCTTAATATTGATTGTCAAATGTACTTTACTGTTATAAGAGAGATTGGGGGTGGAGATAGCCAACGGATTTGGCCCAATTTGGTAGAAGGTTTAAAAAAGCTAATCTGGAAATAATAATCACCAATAATTTAGAAGAGGAAATTGAGTAAAAAAAAAAAAAAACTCTGAATTGCTAAGTTTAAAAATCCTTAAAGTTCCAGCAGAATTTCCATTCGGTTCAGTAATTTTAGTGTTCAAGGATAATTTGGCCATTTTAGTACGTAAGCGGTATTATAGTAATTTTAGTGTACAAGGATAATTTGGTCATTTAAATGTACAAGGGCAATACAGTCATTTCAGTGTACATGAGTATTTTAGTCATTTTAAATTTTAATATATATGTAATTGGGTTAATGGGCGGGTCGAGTTTGATTTCAAATAATGGATTAGGTTGAGTATGGGTAATTAGGCTCATGACTAATTGGGTCTAAATGGGTCGGTGACCCATTAAAGATCCAACCCACTAATAACTTACTCAATTTGACCAAAATCCGTCCATTTGACACCTCTACATTTAAGGCATCGTAATAATAATATATTATCATGCAGCAAGGGAACAGTGACTAGCCAAAGAAAAAGAGCCACTAGAGGAAATGTAAAAATTTGGCAAGTGGTCCCCACGTTTGAAGAGTTTGATGCGAGGCCAATTTCTGCCTTTGGCTTGATCAAGTGGCGTGCAGGGCAATTTGCCTTGTTTGATGTGGATGCTTTTAGTATGTTACTCGATGGGGGTTCAGATTTTAGAGACTGTCCATAACCGGGTACTCTAACCACGCTCCTCGTGGGGCTCGAATCTCTACCTCCAAGGAAGGAGAGGTAAGGCCAAGTAGCCAGCCAAAGGATTAGAAGATTTCAACTAAATCTGTGTTTTGTCTTTATTTAAAAAAATATGTATTTGTTGGTTTTGCGCAAAAACAATTGGTTTTTTGGATTCGTCTCGAAAACTAAAAATTTTTATTTTTACCGAAGTATTTTTAAAAATATCCAAGTTAAACTATAGCCGGCTATTGTGACATTTTCTTGGATAATTTCAAAAATATTTAGGTAAAAGTAAAATTTTTGGATTCTTAGATTCGTCTTGATGAGACAAATCTAAAAATTCAATTTTTTCGCGCAAAATTAACAAACGCGATTTTTTTTTTGAATAAGGACAAAAAGCAGATTTAGTGGAAATCTCCTAAAACCAGAACAAGGCTTTATTCTTATTAACGTAATTGAAATTTATTTGATTTCCGGAAAATCGGTTGACGAACAGCAAAAAGTCACCACTTCAATTATTCGCGAACAGTAAATTTGGGCTCCATTATTGAATTTTTGGATTACTTTTGGAACTTTCTTGTAATCTTTTTTGTGTTTTTTGTCCGCTTGTTAAAAAATATTTTACTTTTTAAACAAGAATTTTTTTTTAAATAACTAACTTTTGGTCAAACGCTTAAAACAGAAGTATAAAAAAATTCAAAAAGTGACAAGAAAAAAAAAGAGTACCAAAACACATTTTCTTTTTATTTTTGGAATTTAGTGCATTTTTTGTTTAGTCAGAATTTGAATATTTCTTAGTATATACTTATAGCTTGTATCAATGAGACCAACCGGGAAAAAATTCATTTTTTCAAAATATGATAAAGTTTTAGGAAAGATTTTCCACCAATGAAAAAGTTATGAAACACAACTTTTTTATCTCGTCATTATTAAAAAAATCGCATTTGTTAGTTTTACACTAAATTTTTATGTATATTGGTTCATCTAGTTAGAAGAGAAATCGAAAAATAAAAAATTATGATTTTTACACATTTTTGAAAATATCCAAACAAAATCCAAAAATCGACTTTTTGAATTTTTCTTTGGATATTTTCCGAAGTACTTGTATATGGTTGCAAGGCTTGAAAAAGAAAATTCAAATTTTTTTGGAATACTTTTCTTCTTTCTCCACTCATTACTTCTCTCAAATCATTACTCATATTTCTCTTCCCACTCATTATCACTATCTTCAATTATTACAATCATTTCTCTCTATCTCTCAACTTAGGCCCCATTTGGGTAAATAAGCCAATTGGCTTATTTTTTTGTACCTATTCAATTTTTTTTTGTATTTGTTAGTTTTTGTCAATTTTTTGAGAATTATTGCATTGTTATGACGAGAGGAATTTAAAAAGTAAAAAATTATTATCAAAATCCATTTATTTTAAGAAAGACGAAAAAATTGGCTTATTTTTTTCTTTATTCAAAAAAAATTACGTTTCAATAGTAATTTTTTAATTTTTAGATTCATCTTGTCATGACAATGCAATAATCCCCAAACATTGATGAAAAATTAACAAATATGAAAAAAATTGAATAATGACAAAAAAAAAACCAGTTGGCTTATTCAGCCTAACGAAATTAATACTCTCATTTGTCTCTCCAGTCATTATCCCAAAAACTATTTTCAAAAACAAACCAAACACTATATTAAAATACACAGATAAAAGAAAAAAACACTATCTCAAAAATGTATCTCAAAATTTTTTCCTTTAAACTACCAACCAACTAAAGTCATAATTTTTTACTATTCTAATTCCCCTCGTTAAGATGAATCAATATCACATAAAAATTTGACATAAAATTAATGAATACGAAAAAATTAAATAAAAAGAAAAACAAAAAAAGTAGTAGTGCATACCTTTTTTATCAATGGAAATCTTCTATAAAAAAAGGCTAATGATTTTGTCACTTCCCTATTTGTTAATGCCACTCTCCTTTTATTTTTATTAGGATAAATTTACTAAAACATCATCACACTTTATGACGCTACTTTTTCTCGCTTTGCAAATGCTAAGATGTTTTAATAATAAATAAAAAGAATGACAAAATCAACTGTCATAAAAAAAAAAACAAAGACTAATGCTGTGTTTGGTTTGTGTTTTAAAATATTTTTTGAAAAATAATAAGGATAATAAGTGGAGAGAGATGAAAAGAGAAAAGTTAAAAGTAGAAAGAATCTAAAAGGGATCTAAGGGAAATTTTTCAAAAAATTCTTTTCAAAAATCAAAGAGAAAAAGGCGTAAACCTGGGCTGACTATTAGTGGGCCCCATAGCTTGAAAATCTATAGCTTGAAAATTCTGTCCGTGTCCTTGGAGTATGTGGCAAGTAAGAAGTGTGTAGATTGTTTCAACGAAAATGACAGTAATAACGCGTTCCCTCTCTTTAATTAACAAAAAACTGGCAAGTTGGGGGACTTTTTGCCAGCAAATCACGACCAAACCACGTAACTTTCCGTCCTTTTTTCTTTTACTTTACTCTTTCTTTTTCCATTTCAGACTGAATGTTGGCCGGTCTACCTCTATTTTGGAAGTCCTAGGTCGGTTTGTTTTGGGATTTTAAATTTGTAGGTAATAAATGTAAAGAAAAATAATGTAATAACTGAAAATAGAGATAATAATTAGGAGGAAATAAAGAGAAAAATATAAATAATGATTGAAGAAAAATAAAATAATAATTCAAATTCAAATCTAAAACTAAAACTTTTAAACCAACGGGGTCTAATCTTCACTCTGAATCATTTACAAATTTGAAACCTAGTTTATTCCTTTTTTTTGACATGGTCATAAGACCTAGTTTATTCCATTATGACACATAATTGTGGATATCTATTGATGAGTAAACACTCTTGAATTTTGTGAAAAACGTTGACTAACATTTGGGACCTACTTGAGTTAGTGAAACACCCTCTTATTGAATCTTAAAGTAAACACTCTTGAAAAATAAGTACTTATTTGAGTTAGTGAAAAGCCCTCTTATTCTAGTTGTTAAGGAAATAGAGTCTCGTATTTCTTGGGAATGAAATGTGATATTACTTAATAACATACCTCTCCACACATTGGTTTTGAGATCGATATAGAGGTTCCACATGGTATCAGAGCGGAACTCATTCCACCTCATATTTAAAAAAATTCACAATCCACACTCCCGGATAGCAGACCAACAAAAAAGCTGCATGATGATAGGATTCAAAAAGTAACCACACGTGATAGGCCTCAAACGCGGTAGCACATAAGGGGACGATGTTAAGGAAATAGAGTCTCACATTATTTGGGAGTGAAATGACTGATCACTCAATAATATTTGAGGCCTCTTCACAAATTATCAATTGGTTTTGAGTTGGATATAAAGTTTTCACACTAATAAGAAAAAATAAAAAAAAATAAAGGAAGTTAAAGCCTGAAGGGGAGAGAGAGAGAGAGAGAAGACCTCTCCACACATTACCAATTAATTGTGATTTAGATATAAATTTTCACATTAGTAAAGAAAAATAAAAAAAATAAAGTTAAAGCAAGAACAGTGCAGGCCCCGACATTTGAATTGCCTAGTCCAATCTTATGTTTTGTTGCCCACATACCTTCAAGTCATACAAAAAAAAAAAACATACAAGTAAAGAAAAATTCAAAATTACAATTGTTCTTTTAGCTTGAATAACATAAAAAAGAATTAATATTAAAATGTAAACCCTTGGTTATAGTACTTTATGAGTAGCACAATCCAATTTAAAGAAAAAAACTTCTCCTTGCATTTTTTGAAGCAAAATTTTGAGTCATTGTACATTACTTATCCAAGAACTCAAGCCCGTTCTACTAACTTTTGATTTTTTAGCTTTTTGGATTTTTTAGTTGTTATATGTGAAGAGAATGACCTATCTCAAAAAGCGTAGAAAGTTAAAAATGTTCCAAATGCCCAAAAATGCTCTTTGTGGAACAGCGCCTCATTTTTTATATCGAAATCATAGCCAATCTCTTTAATCTTTCTTGCGAAACAATAGTTCGAAAGTAAATATAAAAACCGTGTTAGCTCACTCAATTTATTTTAACTATATATTTTTTTAATCAAATGTAAGAACATATCAATTGTACATTATTGTTGTGTTTGTTAAATCAAAAATTTTCGACAAAGTAATTTGATTTTCGTAATATTGTGAATTGGGTGGAAAACAAAAAGAGGTAAAATAAAAGTGAAAAAATAAAGGAGAAAGGGCAGTGGCGGGCCTGGGAATCGATCAAACACAACTCCTCTGGAACCTAGGCCCCGTTTTGGAATCCTTCTTAAAAAATAAATACTTATTTTGCCACTTCTCATTCAAAAATAAGAAGGGTCATTCCACAAAATCCAAATAAAAAGTTCCTTTCACATTTTTCAACTCAAAAATAATGTAATTTGAAAAAAAATTTCATTTTTTTTGCACCGTATTAAAGATCTCAATGAGATCTATCAAACAAGATCCATAGTGATAGGAAAATTATTTATGTAAACATATGACTTTTGAGCTTAAAGTTGCCTTATACAAAAAATAAGACCGTTGCTATGATAATGGGCGCCGGGAGGGAAATCGTACCGGTGGCCGGGCCGGGCCGTCTCCGGCCACCGGACTGCCAATCCGAGCCGTCCAAAAATTCTATAAAAAAATACCGAGGGGGCCTACGCGGGAATCAGCGGCATCCGAGGTGTGTAGGGTGCTTGATCGTCCGGTGGCCGGAGACGGCCCGGCGCGGCCGCCGGTACGATTTCCCTCCCGGCGCCCATTGGTACCTATATAAATTCTACCAAAATAATTACCATTTTTCTCATTTTTCGGAATAGCCCTTCTTATTCAACAAAAAATAAGTTCTTAACTTGTTTCTGGAACGGGACCTAATAGCTTGCATTAAGCCATTGACCACAACACCAAGGAAGCAATTCATGCTACTAGGCTCCGTTCCGGAAAATGAAATAAGTACTTATTTTTTAAGAAGGCAATTTCAAGCTCAAAAATCATGTGTTTACGCAAATAATTTTCCTATTAATATGGATCTTATTGGATAGATCTCATTGAGATTTTTAATAAGGTGCAAAAAAATTGAAAAATTATTTTTCATTTACATTATTTTTGAATTTAAAAATGTGAAATAAGTACTTATTTTTTAAGAAGGTGTTCTGGAACAGAGCCTAAGGGAAACTTTTTTACATTTATATGTAACATACTCCTTTTTTTGTTTTGTTGCCCGAGCCCGAGGATTTGCGGGGTTTATCCTGGCGCCGGCCCTAAGCAGGAAGAAGAGAGAGACCCGCCTCCCTCAGACCAAAATACCCCCGGCAATAATTCAACCCAGGTCAATAATTCAACATTTTCTTATTTCTCATTTATTTACTTAATAACTTTTACATCTTTTTTCATTTTTATTTATTTAATATTATTTAAGTGTTCCAATTTTCAATCTGGTTGAATCGATGCAAAGATCTTTTTTTTTTTTTTATCATTTTGTCTTCAATGATCATAATGAATTTTTGGCACGAAGGCTTTTCAACAAGTATCCCAAGGCTTATTATTTAGTTTTAGGTCTCTCTTAAGGTACTCATTGAAAGGCCTTAGAGCCAAAAATTCATTACGACGATTTATGACGAAATGATAAGAAAAATAAGATCTTCGCACTGGTTTAAATGAATTAAAAATCGAAACACTTATTTTTTTACTCTTTGTATGTATTTTTAAATTATTTAATATTATATACGTGACTAAATTTCTTTCTGTTATTGAAGTTTTACTCTTATTTTTTTACTCTTATTAAAATTTTATAATTCTCTTATGTTATTGAATTTATTAATTTTATATATATTTATATCTTTTATCTATTTTATTTCTAACCACTTATTCAGATTTTCTTTTATCTTCTTATCTTTAACTATAACCACTCATTTAGATTTTCTTTTTATCCTCAATTACAACCACACATTCAGATTTTTTTGTTATCTTCTTATCTTTAATTATAATCATTCAACCATCCCCTTGTCCTTATATATCCAGCATTATCCTTCCAAAATCACCATCTTCTTCTCATCACCTCCCTCTCCCTGCTTATCCTTCCAACATCACCATCTTTCCATAATCTATCTCTCTCTCCCTTCCTCTGTCACGGCTCCTCCCTCCTTTTCCACACCGGTTTGTAAAACGTAGAAGAACATTATGGATAACTACAACTTGTCATTTTCAGATAGTTGGTCCGTTGAGAATGATGTTCTTAGTGGGGAGGGCGTCTCCCACAATTTTCGTGACTATACACCCGAATTCACAACTGACGAGGTTAGTTATTATCGTTGTTCTTATGCATATCAGTTTATTTAATTTAAAAGTACAGAAATTATGCATATTAGACTGGATCATGTTACACTTATACATATTCTTTTTTCTTGTTTATAGATTTTTCAAAGTAGAGACGACATGGTAGCTTGGGTGCGGAGAGTCGGTATGGAAAATGGTATTATCGTTGTCATTAAGAACTCTGCTAGTTTAATTGGTGGCAAGTTGCCGAAGTGCATTCTTAGTTGTGAAAAAAGTGGAAAGTATAGATTAGCTAGGAATGCAGTTGAAAGGCAATCATCGCAAAAGAATACTGAGACAAAAAAATGCGAGTGCCCATATGAGCTGCGAGGTATACCAATACCTCCAGCGAGTGTCTTGTGGGGTGTAAGGGTTGAATGTGGTTTCCATAACCATGAAACAACAGAATATTTTGATACATGACGGGTCCTTGGTCCGTCGTTTAACGACTTTAACATGTCATGGCACTCGCTCATTAATTCTACGACCGAAACGTCTTTCAATCAGAAGTGGAATGTCATGTGCGATGACTATAAACAACACCCGCAGCTCTTACAATACCTTTTCAATACATGATTAATGCCGTACAGAGATAGGTTTATGGCAGCATGGATAAATACGTGTATGCACCTCGGAAGCAATTCAAGTCAGAGGTATAGTCACTTTATGTATTGTTACCTTTACTATTTCAATTACGTACATTATTCTACTACTCTAAAGAATATTTCTCTTACTTTCGTGTTTAAACACAGTTCATTATTATATGACAAGGCAGAATCCGCACATGCGAGGCTGAAGCTATATTTGGGGGGTACCATGTCATCCTTACAAAAAGCTTTTGGAAAAATAGACAAGATGTTGAAAAATCAATTCGGGGACATTCGGAGGTCATTTCAGAGATCTATCAACATCCCCCGCCATTGGCAAATACATGACAAACTTTTTCAACAAGTAAGAACTCGCATTTCATTGGAGGCAATAGAGCTCATCAATGTTCAACTACAATGAGCTGAAGATGCATCCTACCTCTAGTTCGGATTGTGCGACTGTACAATAAAAATTACGCATGGATTGCCATGCAGACATGATCTTGCATATTACCGTTGGTACTCCATGCCAATTCCGATTCAGAGTATCCACGATCATTGGACTAGGTTGTCCATGCGCGCGCCCATTGTGAATGACGAGGGAGAACGACCGGACAGAACGTATGAAGTTATAGACAGATTAAGTGGGATGGATCAATTTACGCGAGAGTACATGATAGATAGGATTATTGATATGACGGATCCATCTCAGAGCACAATTCGAGGTCCAGCTTATAACACGGCTCATAGAGGTCGGCCTACTGGTAGAGAGGAGCAAAGTGGACGATGCATTCCTTCCTTTACAGAAGCATTGACTTCATCATCTAGGGTCCAATCTAGGAGACGTGGGAGGGGCGAGGGAGTTCGCCAAACTCACGCGAACCATGCTGAATTTTCAGTTTCATCCATCCCTACCGACTACATTCAGCAGTTACCTCGAGCTTATCAGCATTACATTTCTCACATTAATGACGTCTAAGGTGACGGTCAATTTGGATATAGGGCGATAGCCGCTCATATAGGGTATGGTGAAGATTGTTGGGCTCAAGTTCGAAGAGATCTCATTAATGAGATTGAACGAAATAAGGATCTATATGATGCGCTATATCCAGAAATAGGTTGGGCAGACCACCTAATACGGTCTTTAAAATTACTTTGAAGATTCGGCACCAGATGAGTATTGGCTGGACGCTATGAGTATGGGAGTTGTCATCGCTTCAGCGTACAACCTTGTTCTGCATACATTTGATGGGCTTCCTTCAGGTTGTTTTACTCACTTCCGATCCCATTGAGATCCCCTCCAGTTCCAGTCCAAGAGCGCATTGAAATAGCTATTGCCCGTGTTTGGAACAATCACTTTGTGCAACTTTTCTTGCAGGCTCATTACCATGTACCACCCTTCCCAACATGGTGGTGGAACAATGCATCAAATCAAGCTAAAAGATGAGCTGCTCGTTATGCAACACGAATTAGTTTATGGGAAGAAATAATGGATACATGACCAAGAGGGACATGAGCAGAATTTGGTGGAAACATTGATTAGAAATTGAAATTTCGTGTATTTTCACTCTTCGATGAAATTAGTACAAGTTATGTTTGGTTTGATTAATTAACATTAGTACAAGTTATATTTTAATTATTCATTTATTAATTCAAATTATAGTAAGAAGTCTTTTAAAAGTAAAACAAAAAACTAGTAAAAGTAAAAAAAAAAACTAGTAAAAGTTAAAAAAAATAAAAACAGTAATTAAAGTCTTTTATAAGCAATCAAAAAAAATTGGGAAAAGTTAAAAAAACTAAAACAGTAATTAAAGTCTTTTAAAAGTATAAAAAAATTGGTAAAAGTAAAAAAAAAAAAAAAACTAGTCGAAGTGAAAAAAAAAACCGAAAAAGGAGGGGCAAGGGGAGAAAGGTGGTGGAGCCGGGTGGTGTCGGGGTGGGGGGGGTGGGGTCGGGGTTGAGAGAAGAGGACCTCATGAGTCATGCCCCTTGGGCGTTTAAAAAAACATAATAAAAAAGTGAGAATCGTACGGAGTTCCAAAAAGAGACGGTTTAGAATGGTCTTTTACTGCCTATGCGAAAGAATCCTTGCATTCATTGAAAACCTCGTTGGCAACTATCAGATGTGGGACACGTGGGCTTCGTTTTTTTTGATCCGCTACACGCGGGCTTCTACTCGGCTTCGCAGTGCGCTATAAATGTCAGGGCACTCTCATCCTCGTCTCTCGCGTATACACCCTCATCACGAGAGGTGCTCTTGAATTTCTTTCTGATAAAAAAATGGCTGCAACGAATGAGACAGTGCTGACAAAGATTGCTGAGGCTTTTAATGAACTCGCCGACGATGTGAATTCTCCTAGTACTCCGCCGCGACTTTCTCTGAGCAAGTTCTGCAGTGCTTGCCGACTACTTTCCCCTCTCATCGGCTGCATGGGAATCGCCTGTAGGTTCGCCGATCTCGAATTCTCTGAGAAGGTAGGTACATGATCATATTCAAATTTTTTTTTCTTGGATCTTAAGTTTTGTTTAGATTCTGGGTATGTGGAGAGCGAAAAGGGAAAGGAAAGGCAAAATTGATGAATACAACGGTAGCTTTAGCTTAATAGCCTTCACCTTTTCCACCAAACACAGTCTCACACACAGGTGAATTTCACTGATGAACACACACGAGCACTTCTGTTTTTCCAGATACTACAAAATGCAATTGGTTTTCCTTTTCCAGGATACAAAAAAGAACTCTCTCGGCTTCCAAGAGAACCTAATAGGATACCCACGTGCAAGTCACGTGCCACAATTGTGTCGAATGTTCCACCAAAAGACTAACCGACACAAATTAATACTTTTGGGTCAAACAAAGTTGTTATTGGGCTTCTATTAAAGAGGGAATCCAACATCTCTATTTCCCATTTTCTTTTTCTTTTTCATACATCTCTCTCAAAACACTCCTTGCTCCACAAAGAAAGCACCAAAAGAAAGAACCTTTCTTCTGCCAAAGACAGCAAGTCAAACTATAGTCCTCCAACCAACCAAAAAATCGTCTAGTCTGTTAAGCTAGCCACCAAAAAAAATCTTCAGCAGTACATAGTTTCTTTTTTACAACGAGATTATATGATACAACAACGTTAATATAGCTTTAAAATAGTGCGATCAAGTTCCGCACTTTTTCAAGTTATATTTTTGTCTAGCCTATAAATCTTGTTGTCCTCGTATAAATTGTCACTCGATCAAGGTGAGCACCATGTAATTCCCATGGGGGCTTTTACGCCCCTTTCAATTTCTATATTATTATTATTATTATTATTATTATTATTATTATTATTATTATTTTACTTTAGGAACTTACAGTAGATTGTCAACATAGCAAAGATTTTCTCTTCATTTCTTTAAGAATGCTGTATAACCTAGAAGTACCCAGGGAATCGTTTGTCGGCGATTTTGTAAAAATAGCCTGCAATGAGTCCCCGCGACGAAGGGTTTGGCATACTTTAAACCGAAAATAAGGTTGCAATGTTCGGATTACTATTTTGCACTCTTATTTTGGTATAAATGGAAAGAAAATCATTCGGTGTGTTCTAATAAATGTTCTAATAAATGGCTACTCTTTTTGTGTCAATAAGGATGGTGTTGAAAATAAAGTAGCCGATCCATTGTTGTTGAAATCATGTAGTCGACATTTGGGTCCCGGTGAAACAGGATACCACATGCTTTAAACACGAAAAGAGGATCTAATCTATCGGTAGCTCCATTGCATGCAGTTTATTTTATTTTTTTTATTCGCCAAGGATAATTAATTGAAAAGGCTAACTTTGAAAAATGAGTACCGATTGAGAGGATGATGTGAGGTGCCTAATACCTTCCCCGCACATAACAGTAAATCTCCGAACTCATCTCTGTTTCGCAAACCCTCGAATTGGAGTCAATTACAAACCATGTTTCAAGAAGAATTTGCTCAAACAAGAACAAAAAAAATGTTAAAATTGTTTTGTTACCAAAAAAACTTTAACGGGTGACCTGGCTTGATACACACAAACTCAATGTTAGGTAGCGACTCTGTTTTTCAAATAAAAATCCGAGTTACAGCTGCAAACTCAGTAATTCACAATCGTCGCATTTAAAAGTCAAGATTTTCAAAGCGTTGCCTCTTTGCCCTAAAAATGGGTTAGGTGACCGTCAGTAAAAATCGGGCGCAACAGTGTTTGGTTTACAGTATTTCCAATATACCCTCCCAATCATCATTGAACTTGTTTTTTTTTTTTGTTAAAATACTTTTTTGATTGTTCTCTTTAGTATTTAGTAAACTTTTTATTTATTGTTTGATTGTGCTCTTTCGTTACTTTCAATAGAGTGGGTGGCATTCACTATGTGAGTAGGAAAGTGGGAGAGAAAAATAAGGAATCATGCTCTCTCCGTCCCTTTTATAGAGTCTTGTATTCCATTTTGGGATGTCCCTTAATAAGTGTTCATTTTGTAAAGTTAGTGGGTAAAAGTTGGTGAATTTTCCATTTTGCCCCTAAAAGTAGATTCCATTTTGAAAAGTTAGTAAGTAAAAATGTAATGAAAATGTTTTAATAGAGGGTAAGGATGGAAAGTGGAGGTAAAAGTTAATGTGATTGGTGTAATGATGATGTCTTTTTAATAAGTTGAAATTACGAAGTAGGACTCTTAAAAAGGGACAGAGGGAGTAAAAGTTAACAGGCGTATGATGCAAGCTCTTCTTATGAACTTTATGATAAAGTTATGAAATGCTATGTCAAAGAAGTTTATGAATGTTATTTCCATCATAAACTGTGTAACTTTGGTATAATATCTCACACGAGCTATCGGCTAATGAAAATTAATTATTTTCCTATAGCTATTGCCAAGTAAGAATGAGAAATGCTTCTGCTTGGGGGACATGTAAGGAAAGTGTTTAGGCAACGTTTTGGAACCTTCAAGTTAATTGGGAATTGGCTATTCCTTGTTTCATTTAAGGTTACTTTAAGTTGTAAAGTTTTTAACCCGTTAAGGCTCTGACGGTGTTTTCTAATGTCAATAATGCTTCCGCAGTTTTATGATTTTCATAGTCCATGCATCTTTTGGACTGATCGTAAAAAAGACCTTGGGTGGAAGTAAGATCCACTGACCGGATCTCAACCGCTAGAGTTGGGTCATGACACAACAATCTACTGCACAACCTACCAGCCACCAAACCTTGTCTATAAATGAATCAACAACCAACAAGAAACCACCCGAACAGACAAAACAACTACCAGGCCTCAACTACAGCAACCATGAACTAAGAATCAGCCACAAAATCAGCAACTAACAAATCACCAAACAACCAGTAGCATATCAGCAACCACCAATTGGAAACAAAAGCAGCAAGTAGAGCATCAAAACAATATAGAGAACGAATAATCGAGAGTACCGGAAATACAAGAGCAGATCATTTTGCGATTTTCAGAGGTTACAAATCAACAGATTCAGCAGATTTTGAGCATATTCAGTAGGTTTCTTAGTCAGTTTCGTGGAAAAAATGCGTGATTTCGAACTCGATTCAGATGTTTTTCATGTTGGTAAAGGTCGATTTAGAGTGGGTAGGGGTCAAATGAGGTCGGGGAAGGGTTCTGGTGGTTGTCGAATGGTTTCAAGCGCCGACAAGGACTGTAATGGTTGTCGAGTGTTGATACAAGTACTGGTGACGAGTTTTAGACTTCGAACCTAGACTTTGAAGAGTATTGAGGGTCGAAATTGACTGGTCCAGGGTTGTGGAAAAGGGTTGGCGGAGATTTTCGAGTGGATGGGCGGCGAAGACAGATGTGGTGGAAGGTGGCGGCTGGTGGAAGACATTTAGGGTGGTAAAAGAGGTTCTGATACCATGGTGAGAGAGAAGAGAAAGTGTATAACGTGTCTAACTAACTCTAACACAATTAATTATTATTTATAATACGAGATAGATTGTTATAATACGAGATAGACTGTTAATTAATTATTATTATTTATAATACGAGATAGACTATTATAATACTTGACTTAGCGATGTGGGACTGACTATTCTAACAGTATTATTGATGAAAGGTTGATGAGCTTACAAAGGCATCGGAGTCCATCGATACAATAGAAGCTTTAATTGATCTAGACATTGCACATAACGCTGGAAAGAATTCATGGAGCAATTCACGAAACATTATCAGGGCGAACCGCACGGTCGACTTTCTTAGAATAATGTTCGAGCAGATTTTGGCTCAGAGGTAACTAAATAGAAAACTCCAATTCCATTTTTTCTGTGGCTAATTTTCAAGAACCATTGTATGTTTTTCATGATTTTATGGATCCTATTTCTGTTTCTGTTAAATTTAAATTTAGATGGATGCAACATTCAAAACTTACACCGAGGAATATATATTTACTCCTTGTGCAATGAGTCAGCCGGACCCGGTTGAAATTTACAATATCTATCAATTATCTATTCTAATATATAAAAGGAGAGCACCCTTTGGTGTCACCCTTTTTTTTTTTTTTTAAAAAGTTGTGTAGACTTTTCAACTACCGAAAGTACCCTCTAAAATTAAGCATTTTACCCTGTAAATGTTGATGAATGATAATGCGAAAATTGTTTTTATTGGTGCCAAAACTCTAGTGCACAAAAGGCTTATACCATTTGCAATGTACAAGACTTTTATACACTGGAGTGGCACCAACAAAAACAGTTTTGGCATTATCGTTTCCCTAAATGTTTTTGGTAGCCGCTTTGCGTACTTGGTAACCGGTCCTGCTCTCTCTCTTGAACCATGTAACCACCCACCCCACACCCAAAAAAACTCTACCCTGCTTGACAATTTCCTAGTCCTAAATTAATGGGTTGCCCCAAGCGTAGGGCGGAGACTGACATAGCATAGTATCCGGTAAGACCGGAGTCGAATCCACAGAGACGGTAATGTGTGTTGATTAAAAACTTTGGTTGTTACTTATTTAAACTGGTTCTTAGGTAGCCACCCCTTGTCAATTTGATTGAGATTAAAGGAAACAACTGTTCTTTTTAAATAATTAATAAGAGGTACGGTCGTAGGGTTCATAACTCTCGTATTCAGTTCGGATTAACCTGTTTCATTCGGTGTTCTTAAAGACGTTCAATTTTAGATTGAAAAAGATACCCCGTAAGATGCAATACCTTAGGGTCGCCGTTTACCCATGCACAACAGAGAATAAGTTTTGGACCCACATCCCCCCATTCACATGGGCTCCGACAATGCCCAAATTCGTCTACGGAAAGTATTTTACCAATCTAAAATTGTCTTTTTCATTGTTTGAAAATAAGAGCAGTGTCCGGATTGACCACGATGTGCTAATCACCTTACAACCCTACTTATACGACTACTCACTAATTATTGCACAAAAAACGGAAGAAACTCTAGTTTGAAACATGCTTCTATTACGCAAGATTAAAAATAAACAAGAAATTAATACTAAGAAAACACAAACGAATAACTTTTATTAAGAAAAGAAATTGAAATGAATTACCGAAGTAAGAAATTTTGAACGAATCATTAAGAACTTGAAGGAAAAGAGCTCTAAAATAAACTACGTAAATTAAAAGCTGTGTCAACCGGCGGCCCCGTTCTTCCTTTTTTCTGTGGGAAGAAGCTCTGTCACGTCAGCCCCCGTTCTCGTCTTTATGCGTCAGAAAAGAGCTCTGCTCAAAACAAAACCCTTGCTGCCTTGTATATTCTAAATCCCAGCCATGGCCACGCTTCTACTAACCGATATCGTAAATTCCCTTTGTAGAGCTCGTCCATATAACAACCTATGTAAAAATCATGCCCGATTGGACTACATTAAGTCCTTGATGCAAACCTTTTTGACTCTATGATTCGAAACACTGAATCAAATCCAGACCAACCTCAATCACCGTATAATATTTTAATTTTGGACTTTTTGCACCAAATTCTCCAAATACCTACAATACACAAATTAAGCATTAAGCTCCGAATAATAATACTCCTATAAATGGGACTTAACAAAGATAAATTAGGGGGCGCTAATGTGAACATTTACGCTCCTATCACACCCCCACTCCAACTCTCAAATATTTCACTTGCACTGGCCAATGCATACATGGAGGGTGTGCCCCCAACCCCTAGTAAAAATAATGTGGTAGCGAGGTTTTGATTTCTCAATGATACTAAATAATTCCATCGTATGTGAAGATTAAGGCAGAGTTTAAACTTTGTCGAAGTTTTAGCAGACTCAATGTCTTAGTATCTACTGAATTTTGAATAAATCACGAATTCATCTTAAATGATACTAGCAAGCAAGATTGGATAGAGCCACCTTAAATGCTATGAAAATTACACTAAATTATGAACTCATATGGGACATTGGATTATGAACTCACACGGGACATTGGATCATCCCATGTAAAATTTGCTGTTTACACAATTGTCTTGATAATATTATCTCATAGAAAAAGAAAAAGTGACGGTTGGGGTATGATTAGCAAGGCATTTTTTTTCCCCATCTTGACGTATCTATAATTTCTGAAGAATTAGTTAGCAACTAAGTTTGAGTTTTCAGAATTGTGTACCAATATTACAATTTGATTGACAGGGGAAACTTCATAGCTGGTCCGGGTTTAACGGCATACGAGCAGGTGTTTGCTCCATACCATAGTTTGGCCATGAAGACTGCCGTCCGTGCTGTGGCATTGACCCTTCCCACAACGGCACGGTTGTTGAGAAAGCTAAAGGAAACTGGTAATTGCATACTACTCCATTAAACAACATGCTAAGTACCTACGTACGTATCACATGGACTCAGGTGCAGTGTTAGATTCATCTAATTCTTGTGTCTGAAAATACACGACTAGATTATGTAATTTTAAATTATTATTTAACGTTCTTATGGTAAAATGGTATTCACAAACTAACATAGAAAATTCATGAATGGAGCCTTATGGCTTATGCGTCATTGCACAGTAGTGATCAACTACTTAGCATGCTTATGGCCGGGTGCGTGTCTAACTAAGCATCTCGGACAGATATCCCATGGTTCCTTACTCAAGTGTGAATGTAGGGCCTGAGTACTCCATAAATTTTGACCCAATTAAGTACTCCACAAATTTAGAAGAGTAGTCCCACATAACACAGTTACAATACAGCATGCCACTACACTCAGAATACTTTATGCATGTATGATATGTAATAGCTCATCCAATTCATCAGTGAGGTTCTAAAGTTGGCCCCTCATTCTATTAATCTTTTGAGAGTTATAATTATGTTTGCGGATATGTTCATGTTTGATTATCGCACTAACTTTCAATTCATTTGCTTGTGCAATTTTCAGAGGCCTCTGCAATTGTTCAGATGCAGAAGTTTGTTATTGCATCCGCCACAGTCATACAATATATTAACAACCTGTTTCACTTGACAGAGAATGGTGATGAGTTGCTTGCAATGATATAGTAATTAGTTAGTCGTTTCTCCGGTTACATATAGCTTGTAATAACATGGCTTCATCAAGATCAATCTTGTCAATGCGCTCGCGCACGCGTTTGTGTGTACGTGTACTTCGAAACTATCTTGTATTCACCTTCCAGAATCTGGAAATGAGGTTACAAGGAATAAAGCTTGGTGGATATATGATATATATACTTGTCACTTTTACTACTAATATGTAAAATTGGTTTAGTTGGTGGGACAAACATATCAATCTGCTGGGTGGTGAAAAATGTACCATTGGTTGAGTTGCCTGTGCCAAAAAACCTTGATTTGTTTTTGTTTTCTAGTAGTTTTTAATAGTTGTTATGCCATGTTAAGTTTATGTACGTACCTATTAAGCTATTTCCTTTTCAGCACAAAAATGTTTTAGTTTACCAATTTTTATTGGGTAAATTTCATTGACCTCCCTTGAGGTTTTTTGACAAATGTAGGGACCACCTCCGAGGTTTCTGAAATATTACTGACCTCTCTTACTTTTGAAAATATTATTGAGATTCTCCCTTCGGTTACTCTACGGTTAAAAAACTAACAGAATTCACTGATGTCAGCTAGTTTAATTCTCAAAATTCCAAGGTTGCCCATAATTTGTAATGAAAATCTCATAAGGCCTCAAGAAAATTTTTCCCCATTTTCTCTTTCTTTTCTTTTCTTCATCTTGTTCAAGCCCTTCCTCAACTTTGTTTCTTCTTTAAAATTCTCAAATTTCTTTTTGTGAAGGAGAGAGAAACAAGGTCATGAGTGAGACGAGGCTTTCTTGGAGGAGAGACAGACCACTTGTACAAGCAAAATCAAACATAAATATCTCTTAATAAACTTTGTGTGGATCGACTAATGAGTTCACTCTGTTTTGTACAATCTGCACTCCATATATTCTTTCTAAAGTTTTTTTCCCCCCAATTGTGAGGATTTTCCATAAACCATGAGATGGAAGTCAGGCTATTTTCTAAAGTTTTTTTTTTTTTAAATTTCAAAAAAAAAAAAAAAAAAGAAGTGGAGACCTTGGTATGTGTCTGCCCGAATGCCTTAAGCGTAACTCGATCCAAGGCATCATTGGCATGCAAAGGCTGCAACTTAATAGGGAAGTGCCCCACTTTCCCTACACATATTTTCATCTAATTCTTTATGAATCATTTACTCTTTTCTTTCTAAAATGGTTACTTTTAATTTGTATTTTTTCCTTCAACAAAGTGGTCATTTGTTGTAGACTGAAATAGTCGGTTTTGTCATGGATGCACGCGGTATAAAAACAGTTTCTTAGGAAAAACAATTTCAGTAGAAACATTGTTTACCTGTATTCTTAATTTAATTTAATTTATTTTTTTGGTATGTATTGAAAGAGAATGAAAACTGAGAGATGGGTTTGCTTTGGTCATCTATCATCTCACTATGCATTTGTTGATTTGTATTTTTTTAAGAATTTGAAAAATAGGAACTTCGCCCATAATTTCTTTTTCAGTTTTTTGTTGAGTATTTCAAGTTTTTAGGAATGAAAAAGGGTTGCACGAAGTCGTTTGTTGGGATGTTGGTTTGCCTCCAAAAAAAAAGTATCCACTACACAAAATGGGTATTCAAACAAAAAATTCTACATTGTCAATTTTTTTCGCCAAAAGTTAATAAATATCAACGAGTTGTATTGATTTGCAAAAATAACTTCTTCTTTTTTTTTTTGGGAAAAGTCTACTTTTTGTAGTTCTATTTTGCGTACTGGATAATCCTTTTGGTACAGTGAGTATAAATTTTGGCTTGGGTCTAAAGGTTGTCTTTTTTACTATTCACAGTTGCTTACTCTTTTGATCTTTTTGTTGATTATTTACTACAAGAAAATCGTTCTATAGCAACGGTCGAAAGCGTTGCCAAAAAATCTAAAAACCGTTGGTAAAGACCCCTTCAGGCTATACCAACGGTTGCAGAACTGTTGGCCAAACCGTTGCAATATATCCGTTGCTGTAGAGGTATAGCAACGGTTTTGTCGAGCGTTGGTACAGATTTTTTTTTACTAACGGTTCCATTAGCGACGGTTATAACCGTTGCTAAAGGCTATTTTTTAATTTTTTTTAAAAACAATCCACTGTGTGATGTAAGCCTCCATGTGGCACTAACATGCTCCATGTGTCACTCGCGTGCTGACGTGGCGCCCCGCGTGGCTGGACAATAACCTTTGCTCCTCCTGAGAGTTGAACCCGCGACCTCCGTCCCCGAGCGCGCGCGCGAGAACCAACTGAGCTAGCCCATGACTTGTGTAAAATAATACACCTTTTAATATTTATACTATACTAGCCGGATTTTTTTAATCCTTTTTTTTAAATTTCTGTTTATACTATGCAAATACTTACTAGTTTCATTTTTTTTTCGATCCGAAGCGTTTATTTTTTACACAATACAGCGTACAATATTCGTATGAAGAATGAAATTATTATTACATAGAATTTAATGCTAGATTCAATAATTACCTTTTAAAATTGGTATAAATGCACAAGACTGTATACATGTAATCATATATGACACTATATTTAATTATAATTGTTTAGATTGATGCAAAGTAGGATAATAACTTTGGTAGGAGTATTATTTTGTAACGGTTTTGCTAACCTCCGCCCACTAGGCAGAGGATAATATACACATAATTCCAAACAAGTTCGGATATCAATGCATATTTTATGGATATTAATATACTTTCACAAATATCAATACACATTTCTCGGATATCAATGCACCTTTTTATCTATTATCCTACCCATTTGGGTGGATTTTAGCATATTCCATTTTGTAATATTCATTTACAAAAAATGATATCTCATGTGAGAAAAATAGTTCCATTATTCACTCATCATCAATTAAATTGACATGCACTAGGTTCCAAAAAAAACAAAAGACCCTCTCTGTTTTCCTTTTTTTTTTTCAATATTAATTTGCCGTTTCTAAATTTTTGTTAGATTCACATAAATTTTTTTGATTGGTCAGTCATTACTATGAGATGAGTCTAAAAAATTAAAAAAATATAATTAAAAGCATAAAAATTCAATATGGGCGAAAAAAATATCAAACAACTAACATTTGTTGTCTTTAGTGTCATCTTATATGATTTTTTTTTCAATTTCCGGCCACAATTTTATACTTTTTTTATTCTTATTAAGATGAATGATTAATCCCAAAATGATTGATTAGTTTCAGAAATTACCACAAAATGCTAAAAAAATACGTTAAATTAATAAACAATATCGGAAAAAATATCACAACAAAAATTTAGGAAAAATAGCCATAACAAAAGCAATGGTCTCGATCATCATGATTGTGTCACGGTCGAGTGGCTAAAGTACAGTTAAGAATGAAGTTAATCGAGTATCGATCGCTATACACTTATTGGACAGAAAAACTTATTTTATTAATGAAATTGTGTATCGATAAAGAAATTTTCTAAATCCAATCGAGCCAAATTTGTACGAGAATGATTTAACCAACATGAAAAATAAAATCAATGGTCCCGATCGTTAGGTCAGTTTCGAAAACCGATCGCATGAAAGAAAATTAGTTTTGGCGGTATAAAATTCGACTAACGGTTAATGAAAACCGTTGCTAGAGTCCAGTTTATAGTAATGGTTATTGAAAACCGTTGCTATAGGCCAGTTTTTAGTAACGGTTAAGGAAAACCGTTGCTATAGTGTTGTAATCTAGCAACGGTCACATAAAAACCATTGCTATAGACTTGTTTCTAGTAACGTTTTAAAAACCGTTACTATAGACCATCTATACCAACGGTTTTTTTAACCGTTGCTAAGAAAACCGTTGGGAGATCTTGAATTTCTTGTAGCGTAGTACTAACAAGAAAATTGTGAAATATGAATCGGTTGGACTTTTCCCTTAGCCAGAGTATCTTTCTTCAACATAATCCTAGCTCCTATGGCAGTGTTGTGGTAATGGTGTGGCCGTGTGGGCATATCCATTTGGAGAAATGGAGGAAGAAGATAAGGAGAGTTAAATGAACCCCATAGGATTTTAGCCTTTTAATTTGAGGGTGTTTTCGTCATTTCATCACCCTATGTAATAGATGGAGAGGATAATAACAAGAGAATAAGGTCATGAGTGTTGAGATATAGTAACTGCTTTTTTGTGGCCTTGAGAGCAGAAAAGTTAGACCGTTGGAGTTGAATAGTGGCAACTATTCGCATGTAACTGCTAGTTGTGGTTTGGTAATGGGTCAATGCAACTTTGTATTTTGGTCTCTTTCGAAACCAATGTGTTGGTTTATTATAAAACACATTTATTCTCTAAACCCCTCTAAATTTATACTCTTAACAAATAAAAATAGGAACTCATTTTATACACTTTATATCATATAACACATAGTTTTTAACACTATCACTAGAGATGCTCGAGCAAGTGAAATGATGTAAAGTTTGTGGGTTAAGAAGACAATAATACCCCCCCCCCCCCCCCCCCCCCCCCCTTTTTTTTTGATTCGCAATAATACCCCTTTTCCCTCTTTTAAATCACAAAAGTGACATAAATTATTACTGGCGGGCATTTTTCCTCGTACTTTTCCCTTTCACTTCCTACTTTACTCTTTCTATTTTCATCTTTTTCAGAAAAGGGAAAGATTTTGACACCACCTTTTTTTGTTAACGACAATCTTTTACAAATATATTTTGGTGCAAAAATAAACTTATAAGGGAGTGCCATTAACAAAAAAAAGAAGTGTCGAAATCAACGGCCTTGTTAAAATTGCAAACCAAGTCTTTCTTGGATAACCCAATGGGAACAGAGGAGTTAGAGTAAATCTTGAGGAAGCGGGGGAACTATTGTCCTTTAAGCGTGCTGTTTTGGCCAAGTGGGGCCCTTTCCGGTCACGCTCCGATGATCAAAAACGTTTATTTCGTCGAGCTCATTAAGTAGAATAACTATAGCAAATATCAGCTTGAACGGATATCATTAAGCGGGTGATCGAAACACATATAATTTGCCAATAATGGGTTCCAGTGGATTTGATCCAGTGTTTCGGATCCATTCTTTTCAAGAAAAAAATGTTCCGATCAGGCACTTAATGATATCCGATCAAGCTGATTTTTGGCCCATTTAATCCATTCTACGAGCTCTACGAAGTGAACGTTTTCATAGCAAGATCGGAGTAGACCCCGCTCATCGGGATAGCACGCTGCTGCCCCTTATAAGGGCAGTCCCCGTCTTCAAATCTCGGTAAGTTTTATTTATTTATTTATATCCGCTACCATGGTAAGTTCTTGATGGCAAAATCAGTTGCAAACGATTAGGCCATTGGAATTTTGCTGATTTTGCAGGGCAAATTCGAAACAGAGGATTTGACCTTTGAAAATTTGGCCTGAATCGCGATTTCTAACATCAAACGATGGTTTTTTTTTTTTAATCCGCTACACCAAACAATGGTTGTACTTTAGCTATTCTTGCACGGTTGCACCAAACAAGATCGAGAGGTATTAGCTTTTATCAAGCAAGGTTTTTTGTTTCTCCTTCACAGAGAGGGAAAAAATGGGCGTTGAAGAGTTTCTAACATGGAAACCAATTTTTGTACAATAACCAATCTCGAGAGATTGATCCAATTTTTGCCTTTAAGTTTCTCATCGGACCTTTATCGAGGGTTTAATGGCCTTGTGGCTTTTTTCTGTTCAAAATTGTTTTGGCATTTATTAGTTTTGCATCAATTTTTTGTGAGTAATTGTTTTGTCTCGATGGGAGGAATCAAAAATCTAAAAAATTGGAGTATGATCTAAACTCAGATTTTTTGGAATAAAGAAAAAAATTTATCTTTATGGCATATTTTTGTCTTTATTCTAAAAATTTTGAGTTTTGTTCATACGTAATCTTTTACTTATTTGATTTTATTGCAGAGACAAACCAATAATTCACATATTTAAAGCAAAATCGACAAATGCCAAAAAAAAAAAAAAAAGACAAAAATAAGCTACTCAGACTCATTTAGCAAAACCCGGAAAAAAACAAGAAGTTCTCTATGTTGGTTTTTTTTTGTTTTGTTGCATCTTGATTTTTTGTTACTCCGATGAACAAGGGAAAAATTACAGGAAAAAGTGGAAGAAATAGTTTAAGGCTTAAGGGCAAAACAGGCATTTAAAAATTTGAGAGTAACTACTGTAGCCTGTAGGCTTTTGAAAAAGACGCATAAAAACCTGGCGCAAATTGCTAATCCACCCCCCCCCCCCCCTACTTTTTCCGAGACTACCCCGCCTCTCTCTCTCTCTCTCTCTCTCTCTCTCTCTCTCTCTCTCTCTCTCTTTTCTTTCTTTCTTTACGGTTTTTTTTCTTTTTTTTCTGGTTTGATTTTTTTTTTCATTTTATTTCCTTTTCTTTCTTTCCAGTTTGAATTTTCTCTCTTTAATATTAGGTTCAAGTCTAATTCTAGACTTTGTAAAGTAAATGAGAGAAGTGGTTCAAAAAAAAAAGTAAATGAGAGAAAAAAAAGTGTTTTAATTGATCATGTTTATCCGACTGTTTTATTTTTATTTTTTTGTCTTTTAAAAATTAAAAAATATAGTTACGAAAATAAGTGTTTCAATTTTCAATCTGTTTGAATCAGTGCAAAGATGCTATTTTTTTGATCATTTCATCCTAAATGGTCGTAATAAATTTTTGGCTCCACGGCCTTTCAATGAACACCCTAAGAGAGTCCTGAAACTAAATAATGAGTCTTAGAATGCTCGTTGAAAGGCCGTAAAACAAAAAATTCATTAAGATTACAATTAGTGTTCGGGAACTAATTACGAAATGTATTTTGCAAACGACATACTAATCCAGAATACAAATGTTATATTTAGAGTTACTTTTTTTTAACTATAGTACAATTTAATAAATTTGTTAACCATTATTTAGCAAAGATCGTTTTTTTTAATCATTTTATTTTAAATGGTCATAATGAATTTTTTGGTTTAAGATCTTTCAACAAACACCTTAAAACTCATTATTTAGTTTCAAGACTCTCTTAGGGTGTCCATTGAAAGGCCTTGAAGCCAAAAATTTACTACGACCGTTTAGGATGAAATGATCAGAAAAATAACATCTTTGCATTGGTTCAAACGGATTGAAAATTGAAACACTTATTTTCGTAACTATATTTTTTAATCTAGAATTAGACTTGAACCTATTTTTAAACTATTTTTTTAATATATAAACGGTGTAAAATAAATAAGTGTTTCAATTTTCAATCCGTTTGATTCGGTTCAAAGATGTAATTTTTTCTAATTATTTCATCCTAAATGGTCGTAATAAATTTTTGGCTCTAAGGTCTTTCAATGGGCACCCTAAGAGCTCTAAACTAAATAAAGAGTCTTAGGGTGCTCGTAGAAAAGCCTTAAAGCCAAAAATTTACTACGACCATCTAGGATGAAATGATCAAAAAAATAACATCTTTGTACTGGTTCAAACGAATTGAAAATTGAAACACTTATTTCTTTTACACCGTTTATATATTAACAAATATAGTTAAAAATTAATCCTAATGTTTTTTTCCTATATATATATTAAAAATATTATTAAAAGATAAGTGCTTCAATTTTCAATCCAAATAAAGAGTCTTAGGTGTTCGTTGAAAGGTCTTAGAGTAAAAAATTTACTTAGCACAGTCAGGATCCAATCCAAGCACGGACTTAAATTATTTTGGCATTATCAATTTTCTATTTTAAAAGTAGAGAAAATATGTTAATACTGGTTAATATTTTTTATATATAGATTTTTGAAAGCATAGAAGATATGTTAGCTTGGGCTCAGAGCATTGGTCTTAAATATGGTATTGTTGTGGTTAATTGAAAATAGAATTTGAGTTAACTAAAAAAAAAGATTAGATGGGAAAATGGGAAAGGAAACAAATAAAGAAAAGAATTGAAAGCCTTAGAGTCAAAATTTAACTATAACCCTTTAGAATTAAATGATCAGAAAAATAAAATCTTCTCACCCATTTAAACGGATTAAAATTTGGAACACTTAATTTTTCAATGTACAGTTTATATATTAAAAAATATGGTTAAAAAATTAAGTGTTCCAAATTTCAATTCATTTGAACCAATAGAAAGATTTTAGTTTTCTGATCATTTTATCCCAAATGGTCACAATTAAATTTTGACTATAGGGCTCTCGTTGATTAACGATAAGAAAATCGTTGAATCAAATATCTCTTAGGACTAACCAACAAGAATCCTATAATCAAAATTTAATTATGACCCTTTAGAATTAAATGATCGAAAACACAAAATCTTTCCATCCATTCAAACGGATTGAAAGTCCGAACACTTAATTTATTTTCGTTAAATTTGATTAAATTATTATTGTTGATTACAAGTTATTTTTATTATTCATTGTTAAGACTAATTAGTTAAAATAATATAAATTTATTAAGTATGAAGACAAATTTAATTGAAAATAGAATTTGAGTTAACCAAAAAAAGAAGAAGGGAGGTAAATAGGAAAAGAAACAAATAAAGAAAAAAAGAAGAAGGGAGGTTAATGGGAAAAGAAATAAATAAAGAAAATAATTGAAAATTTTAAAAAAATTCAAATGAAAAGTAAAAAAAGGAAATAAAGAAAAAAAAAAGAAGCAAGCTGGAAACCCGGGATGTGGGGGGAAGAAAGTAATTAAAAATTAAAAAAAAATTCAAATGAAAAGTAAGAAAAGGAAATTAAAAAAAAAGGAAAAAAAAAGAAAACAACCTGGAAACCGGGTGGGAGGAGAGAGTGGGGGGTGGCGGGGGTAAAAGGGGGGGGGGGGGGGGGGGGGGGGGGGGGGGGGGTGTGGTGGTGTGAAAGCAATTTACAACCTTTACCCAAAAAAAAGTTATGCCATGTTTAGTTTCACATTTGAAAAATAATTTACAATTTAAAAAAACTCATTATCTATACTTTTAATTACTCCTTCCGTTTCAATTTATTTGTCACAGTTCTATTCTAGCTGGATTAAAAAATTAGTTATATTTTTAAAATGGTAATGAATTTTATATTCATATGGATCTTGTTTGATAAATCTCGATTTGTTCTATAATTCAATATTTTCGAAATCACTTAAAATATTGTAAATTACAAGATATAATTAATTGAAAAGTGGCACAAACTCCAAAAAATGACAAGTAAATTGTGACGGAGGGAGTATTATTTTTATTTTTTTATTCACTCTCCTATCTCTAATTATTGCTCTCATTTTTCTTTTTATTTCTCTCCACTCAATACTTCTATCTTTAATTATTATTCTAATTTCTCTTTTCACTTATTAATCTAAAAATTAAACCCAAAAAATTTCGGTTGTATTTGGTTGAAAATTTAGTTTGGTTTAGTTTTGGTAGTGGGAGGAGAGAGAAATAGAGTAATAATTGAAGATAGGGGTAATGATTGGAGAGAGATAGAAAGAGATGAGAAAGTAATAATTAAAAAAATAAAATAATGATTGAAAACAAAACTAAAACTAAAACTAAAACTAAAACTAAACGGGTAACCGAACAAAGCCTTCAAATCTCCATCTGAGTGCACACCTTTGAAGTTTGAATATGTACACATATATGCAGTATGGTACTCCATCACTCCTATTTTGGTTGTCCAATTTCTTTTTTCATACCTTTCTTTCAAAGCTTATAACTTTTAATATGAATATATAAAAATATGTAATATGAATCTTGTTTGATAATTTTTTAAACTTATACATTATTAAGTTATCTTTATTTTAAAATTTTTGACGGGATCGACGTCGTGGCCGGAGAGGCGGGGCTCGGTACGATTTCCCTACATTTTTGGTCGGTACACATATCATTTTCGTTTGAAGTTTGAATATGTACACATATATACAGTATGGTACTCCATCACTCCTATTTTGGTTGTCCAATTTCTTTTTTCATACCTTTCTTTCAAAGCTTATAACTTTTAATATGAATATATAAAAATATGTAATATGAATCTTGTTTGATAATTTTTTATTAGATTTATAATATAAAATTTTTAAAATTTTTAAAAATATTGTAAGTTAAAAGATACAAGTGTTGAAAAAATAACACGAAAAACGAAAATTGGACGGAAGAATTATAAAATGGAAAGTGAACAAAAAGTTCACACCTTTGGAAGGGGATTTGTCATGTTCGATCTCTGAGCAACACATGAGAGAGAGAGAGAGAGAGAGAGAGAGAGAGAGAGAAGTAGCTGCCACGAACTCTCTGAGCAACCTACGGAAGAGAGAGAGAAAGAGAGAAAAGTAGCTGTCAGGAACTCTCTGAGCAACTGTCAGGAACTCTCTGAGCAACCTACGGAAGAGAGAGAGAGAAAGAGAGAAGTAGCTGTCAGGAACTCTCTGAGCAACCTACGGAAGAGAGAGAGAGAAAGAGGGTTAGGAACTCTCTGAGCAACCTACGAAAGGAGTACCTGTCAAGAGTAGCTTGGTGGGAAAGTGGTGGGTTGTGTGTGTGCTGTAAAGGGAAATCCACTCGGTACGCGGAGAAGTGGCAGTTGGCATGTGATGTTTTTACAATATTAACCAGGAGTTTATACACGGAACTGTCCGGAAAAAGTGTAAAATGGGGGCAGAAGTGGAAAAGACTTCAGTAGCAAAACTTCAAAAAAGTGTACATACCAAAAGTTGCATCCTTTATATATTGAAATAGATAAAATAGATCATTTCGTCAAACAGCACACTGAATTGACTGGACCGTTAATTCAAAGTTTCACATTACAAGTAGGCGGGAATATGAACCCCAATTTCTCTTTTTCCTCACTTTCTCTTCACTTTTGGGTTCAGCTTTTTTTCCGCTTTCCTCTCGCTTTCTCTCTCTCTCACTTGTTGAAGTTTTTATGAGAGAATTCGGAGAGCCTCTCTCTCTCTCTTCTTGAAGTTTTTATGAGAGAATTTTGAGAGCTTAATTTACGTGATTTTGAACGATACAAAACCGTTCACTTCGCAGGGTCAACCAAGAAGATCATGTCTATTTAAAAAAAAATAGAGGAACATCCTGATCAGAAGTCATAGCTCAATCTCTGCATTCTTGGATGTCTTCCTCTTTGAATTTTGAATTCAATTGTAGTTATGACATTTTCTTGAGCTTTAGGGGCTTAGACACGGGTAAAAAATTCACCGATCACCTCTACAAGGCTTTGAAGCGCGAGGGGTTTCAAACATTCAAAGATGATGACGAGATCAAGAGGGGTGAGAACATCAAATCCGAGTTGCAGAAAGCAATTTGGAACTCCAGGATGTCGGTGATCGTGTTATCGAAAAACTACGCCACTTCAACATCGTGCCTGTTTGAAATCCACACGATTATCGAACACCATAGGAAGAAGTCTGATCATTTTATTCTACCTGTGTTTTATGAGGTGGATCCGTGGGAAATCAAGGAGCAAGCCAAAAGTCTCGATTTCGGGAAAGAGAAAGTGATGGTTGAGCAAGTGAAAGGATGGAGTGCAGCTCTTAAAGAGGTTGCGAGTATGGCTGGGATGGTTTCCCAAAATCAATGTAACGGGTAATTTATACATTCAACTCATTTTATTTCTCCATTAGCAATCTTAGGTACGCATATTGCATACACCCATCTGGATACGGATCGAGATGCGCTCGTTCAAGGTAAGTGAATCTCTTTTATTTTGCAGGGTTCATAACACATCGATGGTTTGCCCCATAAAAGTTAGATATAACACACCCGTACTTGTATATGCTACAAGGGACGGCACAAACTAATCGCATGTGCACTTCAATATATTCTTACGTGATCACTCTCTGAATCATTCGTTTCCAATTTATCTCCTGTTGGAGCTGAAATTATAACAACTAATTATGAGCAAATTGCCGAGATATGATTAATCAAGGATAAATGATGATGATGAAACAACTAATAGCAACAAAACACGTGGGATCAGCAATAAGACATCGGCAAGAATGTGCTACTCTTTACCAAATCCTTGAGTTCATAGATCTTCTTAACATGCGTTGTTGTCAGTGAGGACTTTTTATTTCTGTTCTAGTTTTGGTATGTTCATGGAAATTTGGTTTTTCCTTGCAAATTTTTTTTGATATACTAAGCTTCATTAGCAAATTAAATTGAAATTTTAGGTATGAAGCCAAGTTCATTGAGGAAATTGTTGGTGAACTCAAAAGCAAGCACGCTGGCAAGCACCGAAGGGTTGGAGACTATCTAGTGAGTATGGATTATCGAACCAAGGGTAATTGTTTGTGGCTAAAAGATAGGGGTGTCGGATGTTGAATTTTTTTTCTACGTGGAATGGTTGCATGATAGAAAAGTTTCAAGGATGTGACAAACATCTTATTTCCTCTGTCCCCATTCTATTGTTTCTCGTCGTATTTTAACCGGATAAAAAATTAATTATAACTTTTAATTGGTAATACTGTTCATATACAATATAGATTTTGTTTAATAGATATTAATGAGTTCTTTTAAACGATATTTTTAAAATCACATAAAAAGTTATAATTTATAAAATATAATCAATTGAAAAGTGATATAAACTCCAAAAAGGGCACACAAAAAATAGAGACGGAGGGAGTACAATTCTTCCAATCAAGCTTGGTTGAGAGTCTTGGGGACCTGTGGCCCCCACTTTGGCCACCCCAACCAACCTCCATAATTACTACATTCTCCCCACCCTCTCCATTGGCAATAACCTTTGTCTTCAAGGTTCCGTTTCACTTTTTCAAATAAATAAAAAAAAATAAGAACTTATTTTCAAATTTAAAGATAATGAGCTTGCAAAAATAATTTTTAAAATTTTTTTGCAAGGTTTGATAGAACTCATCCATATCTATCAAACAAGATCTATATTGTATATTTTTTTCTTATTTTAGTAAGCCTAATTGGGTTGAAGTGATCCCAGGTAGGGAAAACATATCTTTCCTCATCCTCGCTCCATGCCTCCTTTTTAGGTTCTTTCGGGCCTTTAGGCACTCGTGGTGGAAGTTTTCTTTTGACTGCATTTTTTCTAACTTTATCTACTTGACTTTTACCATATCATCTTCAACATTGTCAACATTGAGATCGATAACACTAAGATTAGACTTAATTAGGATTACCTTCAACATCATCCTCATTAGGCCTATCCACATCAAGTGAGAAATCCATCATGTTTGAATCCATCACCTACAAATGTTCAGAGAAAATCAAACACTGCAATGGCATATACAGTCACATAATGCACCGAAGCGGGGCACGTACCCCTACTCGAACGCGTGCTCACTTAAAATTAAAAAAAATTTAATTTTTTTTGTATAGATTAACATAATTATAAAAGTTTGCTAATATATAAACATACACACTTGCACATATCTTGAAAATACACATGCATAATTTGTTTTATGCTTGATTTTCATCATATGGTGTAGTTATACTTGTTTTATGAGCTGTTTCTCTATTTGGAGCTATTCTTTTTTAATTCTCTTTATTTTTAACCTTCTAAGAGAAATATTTTAAAATAAAGTCATTGACAAAAGTAGCCACTACTGGATAAATCAAACCAAGTCAAAACCGTAGATGTATTTCTTAGGTCACAGTTGAATCTGAAACACGGACCGAATTGAATTACTCATCACATCTCTTAGTTCAAATCGGATTAGAAAAATTCAACATAAACCCTAATGCCTCAATGCTCGTTTAAAAATCGCAACAAATCGCACTTTTACCAAATCAATCTATTTCCGGGGGGAGAGAGAGAGAGAGTTCTTGGGTTGGAAGATCGATTGAGAGAGACTGGAGTGAGATCGGTGTTCGTCTAAGAGAAAGGAGGGGTAGGAGTCATGGGTGTGTGAGACTGGAGTGACAAATTAGGGTTGTTTTTCTTTTTACATATGTCTGTTGTCGATCGGGTCAAGTACACCTGACACCCAAAAGATCATTGGTCGGGTTCAAACTTACGGACCCAAACCCGACCGACAAGGGTGATTAGATCCGCCCATTGAGCATTTTTGGTTTGGGTTGGGTCGGGTGAGTGGACAGGCCTACCACTAGGTTCGAGAGTTTTCTTTTTGTCAAGAAAATAGAATTCCACTCATGTTTTGGGAGTATGCACGTCTGTCGTTTTATAACTTTTATTTTTTTTTTTGTATAAGCAATCAATTGAAAGGAAAATAAATTTACATGAATTTTCAAGCAACATAATTGTTGCAGGGTCCTTGTAACGTTTTCCTTCTCTTGGTTGTCTTTTGCAAAATAGAATTAAACCATCAGAACAATGGTGAAGTGCTCTTCATGATTTTCTCTTGACCACAACCCGTTGCTATTTCTTTGTTTTCAGGAACTTGACGAAAACATGCAAAATCTCAAGAGAAAGGTAGAGTACTTGAGCGGTCAAGAGGATGACATAAATTCAGAAATTAGCGAGCACCGGCCATGGAAAAGGCCAAAGAAAGAAGTTGAAGTTTGGCTCACAGATGTGCAACGGTTTAAAGACGATGTGCAAAGACTTGAGCAAGAAGTAGTCGCAGAAACAAATGTCTTCTCGCGTAAGCGATTGGGAAGCGATATTGGCAAGAAGATTCTAGAGGCGTCAGAACTCCAGGAAAAAGGAAGAGATTTTAATGGTTTGAACAAGAAATGGTGTGGCGGGTGGTGTCCTGATTTGTTGACGCGTCCTGATTTGTTGTCGCTTAGAATTGATGAGCTCCAAGTAGTGGGGAGATTATGCCGATTAAAAAAAAAAAAGAAAAAAAAAGTAGGGGGGAGATTTGATAATGTTGCATTCCCAATGAGACGGCCCATAGACGTCGAATCAACAATGTCTACCGAAGGGTTTGTGGCCTTCGAATCGATGAGAAAGGCTATGGATGAGGCCATGGAAGCACTAAAGGATGACAGGGTTAAGATTGTTGGGGTCTACGGCATGGGAGGCGTAGGCAAAACCACCATGGTGAAACAAGTGGCTGTTAAAGCGCAGAAGGAGGGGCTATTTGATTATGTGATAATGGCAGTGGTTTCCCAAAACGTAGACTTGAGAAGAATTCAAGGCGAACTCGCTGATATGTTGGCCTTGAAATTGCATGAAGAGAGTGAATTTGGAAGGGCAGGGAGATTGAAAGAGAAGATAATGAGAACAAAGAAGATCCTCATAGTCTTGGATGACATTTGGACGAGGGTAGAACTGTCTGAAATAGGAATTCCCAGCGGCAGTGACCTTGAGGCTTGCAAATCGAAAATCATACTCACTACAAGGACGGACCATGTCTGCTTCACAATGGGAAGTCAAGCCAAAATCCATCTCGATGCTGCCTCTGAGGAGGATTCTTGGACCTTGTTTAGGAGTAAAGCCGGGGAGGTGGTTGAGTCCCACGATTTCCGTGATGTCGCAAGGAAGATTGCTAAACAATGTGGCGGTCTCCCAATTGCACTTGTTGCGGCGGCAAGGGCTCTAGGGGACAAAGAACTTTTTGAATGGGAAGAAGCTGTGCGGCAACTTGAAATGTCTACATTTAGAAACCTTGATGAGGATGAAAAGGTATTTAAGGCTCCGTTTGTTTCGATGTAAAATGTTTTACAATATAAAATATTTGTTCAAAAATTAAATTTCAAAATTTTATTTTTTAGTATTAGGTTGGTGCTTGAAAATATTTTTAGAATTCAACAAAATAATGTAAAGGGGGGGGGGGGGGGGGGGGGTGCGAATGAGATTATTGGAATTGAACGTGGGTTAGGACTGACGATCGAGAAAATTGAGCAGTGAGAATTACAATAGAAGGTACCAAGTTCATTTCGGAAAATAACTTACGAAAGATTCAAAGGTAAGTCATTTTCATCCAATTGATGGAAAATATTTTACATGTAAAATGCTTTCCTCATTTTTACATAACCAAATACCGGAAAATAGATAAAATATTTTACCGGGAAATTTTTTTCGTCCAAACAAATGGAGCCTAAATGTATAAAGTTGAGCTATAACTATCTAAAAGGCGATGATGTTTTGTGATATTAGAATATTTAGGACTTGGTGAAGTATGGGATTGGGCATGGATTGTTTCAAGTTGCCAACACAATGAATGTAGAAAGAATGAGAGCACTATCAACAACTCTCAATCGTTCATTGCCGAGATTAGATCCGAACCGTCGGTTGCACGATCTAACGGCTCAGAGCTGCGCAGCACGGTGCATAGCACCAACCCCAAATCCTTGCCAACTTTTTTTTTTTGTTTCAAACTGCATTCTTAAATTATTTATCAATAAAAAATTTAATATTTATGTCTACTCTTATATTTTCATGTAATTTTTTTAGTGGGATGCTTAAGGTTGGAGTTGGCTTGAGTCGACCAAGGAAGCATCATGACTTCTTATTTCCCTCTCGGCAACCCTACACTACACTGGCGGAACTCGATCCCGGGTGAAACGTGGGGCGTGCAAGTCCCTTACCAACTGGGACGGCCACCACTTTCGAAGCATCATGACTTGAGCTTGCTACTCCCTCTGTCCCAATTCTTTTGTCCATTTTGAGAGTTTCTATAACTTTTTAATTGATTATATCTCGTAATCTATATAAGGGCTTGTTGGTTTTGATATTTAGATTTTGAGTGGAGAGAGATAGAGAGAGTAATGATTGAGAAAAAATTTATTGGGAACCTTACGGAGAAAGAGAGTTCAAAATCCAATATACCAAAACGAACAAGGTCTAAGGTTTTAGGTGATTTTGAAAACTGACTTATAGTACTAATCGAGAGTTATCAAATAAGATCCATATTGCACTTAAAATTTATTACCAATTGAGAAATATAACCAATTTATTATTCGGTTAGGATATAACGAGGGACTAAAAAATAGGGTTGGAGGGAGTATTTTTTACATGCTTTCTTTACCCTCTTTATATAATTCAATAAAAAATTGGTCTAGAATCTACCATAGAGAACTTGTAACATAGTTAGTCCACTTCTAATGTTTGTAATCCTTCTAGTCCACTAATATTTCTTAGTATAGCTTGTCATGTTGGTTTGCTGCTGCGACTGTTGAAGATCGTGAGGCTGGGGATTAGTTGGTTTTTTCAGTTGTGGTGGTGGTCTGTTGTCCTATGACCCGAATTACTTTGGTTCACATTTTCATAGGCCGGATCCAGCCGCCGGCCTCTACATCTGGGAGAGGTCGGCTCAGCTTAACGGCGTGGTTATTTTCCGGTGTTTTGTACGATGATGGTGGCTATAGTGGTTAGGGTTGGAGGATTGGGTTGGGTGGGCCGGCCCTGGTTTGGGCCGGGTTTAGGTGTGCGGGTTCTTTGTTGTTCATTTTGGGTATGGGTCGGGCTTTATTATTCTTATCATTGTGGACCCTGTAGACCCTCGGGTGTTTCGGGCTTTTGCTCTTGTGGTGTTCATCCAACTTTTTGTTGAATTCTCTTTCCCCTATTTCCTATTTTTAATAAAATTTCATCTTTGCCGATCAAAAAAAATATTTCTTAGTATAGCTAGTATCAATGAGACCAACCGGGAAAAAATTTATTTTTTCAAAATATGACAAAGTTTTAGGAAAGAAGTGTTTCCACCAATGAAAAAGTTATGAAACACAATTTTTTATCTCGTCATTATTTAAAAAAATTTGCATTTGTTAGTTTTACGCTAATTTTTTTTATGTAATTAATATTGGTTCATCTAACTTGGAAGAGAAATCGAAAAGTAAAAAATTATGATTTTTACACCTTTTTGGAAATATCCAAAAAAAATCCAAAAATCGACTTTTTGAATTTTTCTTTGGATATTTTTCAAAGTACTTGTGTTTGGTTGCAAGGTTTGAAAAAAAATTCAAATTTTTTTAGAATACTTTTCTTCTCTCTCCACTCATTACTCCTCTCAAATCATTACTCACATTTCTCTCTTCACTCATTATCACTTTCTCTAATTAATACAATCATTTCTCTCTATCTCCTCCCTTTTATTATCTCTCCAATATTACTCTCATTTCTCTCTTCAATCATTGTCCCAAAAATTATTTTCAAAAACAAACAAAACACTATATTAAAATACACGGATAAAAAAAAAACACTAACTCAAAAATGTATCTCAAATTTTTTCCCCCTTTAAATTACCAACCAACTAAAGTCATAATTTTTAACTATTTCAATTTCTCTCATCGAGACAAATTAATATCACATAAAATTAATAATTACAAAAAAAATTAAATAAAGAGAAAACAAAAAAAATTGTAGTGCATAACTTTTTCTTTAGTGTAAATCCCCTATAAAAAAGGCTAATGATTTTGCAACTTCTCTATTTGTTTGTTAATGTTACTCCTCTTTTTGTTTTTATTAGAGTAAATTTACTGAAACACTCTTACACTTTATGATACTAGTTTTTCTCACTTTGCAAATGGCAGGATGTTTTACTAGCAAATAATGGAGTGACAAAATCAACTGCAATAAAAAAGGCTATCTATTGTCCGCCTGGCCGGGTTGATTATTAGTGGGCCCCACAACTTGAAAATTCTGTACGTGTCCTTGAAGTTTGCGGCAGGTAAGAAGTGTGTAGATTGTTTCAACGAAAATGACAGAAATAACCCGTTCCCTCCCTTTAATTAACAAAACTAGCATGTTGGGGACTTTTTCCACGTAACTTTCCCCCTTTTTTCTTTTACTTGCTCTTTCTTTTTCCATTTCAGACTTCACTGCATGTTGAAGTTTTTTTTGGTCGGTATTCAACGCAATAGTTGTTATCTACAGGATTGACCTCTATTTTGGAAGTCATAAAAAAAAAAAAGGGTATGTTTCACTCTGAAGCTGTGGTTTCAGCCATTGGAAGTCTTAGGCCCCGCTCGTTTTGGGATTTTGAATTTATAGGTAATAAGTGTAAAGAGAAATAGAGTAATGATTGAAAATATGGATAATGATTGGGGGAAGATAGAGAGAAAAATAAAAGAAATGATTGGAGAAAAATAAGATAATGATTAGAATTCAATATTCAAAACCCTTATACAAATGGGTCTAATCTTCACTCTGGATCATTTATAGATTTGAAACCTAGTTTGTTCCTTTATGACACATAATTGTGGATATCTATTGGCGAGTAAACACTCTTGAATTTTGTGAAAAACATTGACTAACATTTGGGACTTATTTGAGTTAGTGGAACACTCTTTTAATGAATGTTAAAGTAAACACTCTTTAAAAATAAGTACTTATTTGAGTTAGTGAAAAATACTCTTATTCTAGTTATTAAGGAAATAGAGTAATGATTGAAAATATGGATAATGATTGGGGGGAGATAGAGAGAAAAATAAAAGAAATGATTGGAGAAAAATAAGATAATGATTAGAATTCAAAATTCAAAACCCTTATACGAATGGGTCTAATCTTCACTCTGGATCATTTATAGATTTGAAACCTAGTTTGTTCCTTTATGACACATAATTGTGGGTATCTATTGGCGAGTAAACACTTTTGAATTTTGTGAAAAACATTGACTAACATTTGGGACTTATTTGAGTTAGTGAAACACTCTCTTAATGAATGTTAAAGTAAACACTCTTTAAAAATAAGTACTTATTTGAGTTAGTGAAAAACACTCTTATTCTAGTTATTAAGAAAATAGAGTCTCGCATTGCTTGGGAATGAAATGTGATGTTACTTAATAACATTTAGAACCTCTCCACACATTGGTTTTGTGATGGATATAAAGTTTTTACATGATATCAAAGCGGAGTCCATTCCACCTCACATTTAAAAAATTCACAATTCACATTCCACAATGACAAACCAGCAAAAAGGTTACACGATGATAGAATCCAAAATGTAGTCACACATGATAAACCTTAAACGCGACTGCACATAAGGGATGTTAAGAAAGTAAAGTTTCACATTGCTTGAGAGTTGAATGAGTAATCACTTAATAATATTTCAGACCTCTCCACAAGTTGGCAATTGATTTTGAGTTAAATATAAAGTTTTCACACTAGTAAGAAAAAATAAAGGAAGTTGAAGCCAGAAGGAGAGAGAATAATCAAGTCATGAGAGAAGACCTTTCCTCACATTGCCCTTTGGCTTTGTTTGTTTTCTATTTTAATTTTGTTTTGTTTTTATTTTTTAATCATTATCCTATTTTTCTTTCTAATCATTACTCTATTTTTTCAATTATTACTTTCATTTCTCTCTCTACTTATTACCCCTTCCTCCAATCATTACCCTATTTTTCTCTCCATCCACTACCAAAATTAAAATATACAAAGATAGAAACCAAATAAAGCCTTATTTTTACAATAATAAAGAAAAATAAAATAATAAAGTTAAAGGAAGAGAGAAAATGAGAGAGTGAAGACATACAGTTAACGAGAGAAAAAGTGAAGACATGCGTTAAGGTTCCTTCCTCAAGAATTCGCCTCAGTGAATATCAAGCATGTTTTTCGTGAAGCATACGCAGACGGTTTGGCAAAAGATGCTTTCAGCAATGGTATCGGCTAAAGATGCTTTCAGCAATGGTGTCGGCTTTATTAGCTTTTGTTCTCATCCTATTTGCTATTGTATTTCGTTTCAGAATGACTTTGTAGGGGTCTCATACCCATAACTCTATTTTAGTTAATGCTTGCTTCCTTTTAAAAAAAAAATAAAAAGTGAGAAGTGTACAGAGTTCGGAAAAGATAAGGTTAGAATAGCCTTCTACTGCCTATGCAGAAGAATCCTTGCATTTATTGAAAACCTCGTTGGCAACCATCATATGTCGGCCACGGGGCGGACTCCAGAAGGAGAGAAAATTTTCATTGTTGTGGTTATATTTCATCTGGTGCCTGCCAATGTATCTAAGCCATTCAAAAGTTTTTTGGATGGTCCAAATTTTATAAAAAAATTTCAGAAAATAGTTTAACTTTTTGGAAAAAAAGTTATTTTTTAAATCCGAACCGCCAAAAATACTTTTGGACTGCTTGGATGCATCGAGCGGACATTACGTGGTACCGGGTACTGAAAAATTTCTCCTGGAAGGAGCTTAAAAAAACAGCTAACTGGGCACTCTCATCCTCGTCGTGTATATATATACCCTCGTCACGAGGTGCTCTTGAATTTCTGTTTTGATAAAAAAAATGGCTGCCACGAATGAGAGAGTACTGACAAAGGCGGTTGAGGCTTTTAATGAACTCGCCAACGATGTGAATTCTCGTAGTGCTCCGCCGCGACTTTCTCTGAGCAAGTTCTGTCGTGCTTGCCGACTACTTTCCCCTCTTATCGGCTGCATGGGAATCGCCTTTAGGTTCGCCGATATGGAATTCTCTGCTAAGGTAGGTACATGATCATATTCATTATTCTTAATTTCTTGGCTCTTTAAGTAGAGTCTCCACCGAGCATAAAGTTTAGGTGCGCTTGGTTACTTCTTGCATATCGAAAGAATAATTCAAGTATTTTTTACAAAAAGAACACAGGTCAAAAAATCCAATTTTTAGAAAAAAGTGACTCCATTTTGCTTTTTAGGAAAATGTTTTAGGTCTACGAGGTTATAGAAGAAAGAGTTCAATAATTTACTAGAAAATGGACCCATTTGTGTTTAGGATTAACGGAGGCTAACGACAGTTAGTAATTGGACAAAGTTGGAATAAAATGGAAACTACATAGTATAAATCAAGTCAATTCAAACTGCAGTACCCAATTTAACACACACTAAACTACCGGAACCATTTCTATTTTTTTCTCATTAATTTATTAGAGGGTGTTTCACTTTTGCAAAAAAAAAAAAAAAACTTTTTGAAAAAAAGAAGGTAATTTAAAACTCAAAAATTATGTGTTTAAGCAAATAATTTTTCTATCAATATGGATCTTGTTTAATAGATATCATTAAGATCTTTTAAACGGTGCCAAAAAAAAAAATTAAACTTTCTTTTTCATTTTCATTATATTTAAATTTGAATTTACCTTCGCTTGAAAAAAAAAACTACTTTTTCAAAAAGCGTTAACACCATACTTCCTCTCAAAGAAGTTCACTTTCGGCGGTGGAGAATTATTAGGAGGAATCCTGCATTATTACTTCCACTCAAAGTAGTTATCCAGTGTGGTTGACCCCTCGTGAGTACACGGTACATCTATACCTTCGTGTGAACAGTACCGGTGTGAATAGTGCTATATGAGTGAAGAGTTTGTTCGTAAATTGTTCGAAACTTAACTCGATAAATATTTGTTCGCGTTCAATTTGGGTACTAAATGAACCAAATCTGAGCATTAATTTTAAATGTACATAATGAAATTTTTATATCTTGTACATGTGTAAACTTTCAAAAATACTATAAACTTAATTTTTTTTGTTTTTTGCTTGGCAAAACGAAGATTTATTGACTCGAAAGGGGTACATCGAGTAGGAAACTCACTAAGCACAGACGCTTAACAAGAAAAGGAGACAAAAACTGAAAAACAAACAAAAGGCCTTCCAATAGATAATTGGACCGCATCACTCCTCATAAAAAATTACACTTTCACATTCCTCATTCCATCGAGATAACCCTTAAAATATTCCATCGAGTGCACCTTAATATCGAACTTCACTTTGATCCACATAGCTACTCTGGTTTTAATTAGCTCCTCAAGATCCTCTACTCGCCATGAATCATTGTTGAACACTAGACCATTCCTTGCCAACCATACAGACCAAATTGTTGCTTGGAACGTTGTCTCTCACGAATACTTTTCCAAAATTTTGAAACCATTGTTCGGCCACCAAGTTAAGAGATCTAACAGTGAAGTAGGGCAGACCCAATTGATATGCCACCAGTTAAGAATCAATGACCAAGCACCCCAAGAAAATTGACAGTGAAGAAAGAGATGCTCTGGCGTTTCTAAGTGTAAAAAGCAGAAGGGACATAAACTTGATTGGCCCACGGGGATCATATTTCAATGGAGGAGAACTGACCTCGTTGCCACTCTGTCCTGAAGTGCCATCCATGAAAAGATTTCCACATTGGGTGGGCTAATACTTGACTAGATCGATCCCATCACCTGATTGCTTGTGAAGCTCAATTGTTCCCATATGTTATAGACAGATTTCACAGAGAAACATTTATCAGAAGACCATCTCCAACTCAAAGAATCACGCTTGGACTGATCCAAAATCACTGGCTATAATCTCAATAGCAAATCCTCAAATTGTTGAACTTCCCAATCCCGCAGCCTTCTCTGGAATAGCAAATTCCAACTACCATCACCGTTTGAATCTTTTAAGTCACTAATCACCATTTCTTTTTGAGTAGAGATAAGGTAGAGGCGAGGGAACTCCTCTTTAAGAGTTGTGTCCGTTTGCCAGACCTGATTCCAAAAAGAAATCTTTTGGCCAAAGTGAGCCTTTAACCTAAAGCCCTCCTAGACGATGGACCCAATACCGGAGGATAAAACCCCTACCGAACAGATATCCTTCAAATGTTAGAAACCTTACCAAAAGAAGGCAAGCAAGGTAACCAACATCCTTGCTCCAAATTGTATTTGCTTTGGATTACCTTCACCCATAGGGAGTCACTGTTTGTATAAAATCTCAACCACAATTTGGCTAAAAGAGCAAGGTTTTGGACCATTAGATTCTTAACCCCTAACCATCCATACTCTTTCTTTTCGAAATCACCTCCCATTTAACCAAGTGGAATCTTTCTCTTGTCCTTCGTATCACCCCAAAAAAATTGTCTCTGGATCTTGGCTAGCACATTTGCAACTGACACCGGCATTTTAAACATGGACAAAAAGTAGATTGGCAAACTATTGAGGGATGAATTCATTAAGGTGAATCTACCTCCTGTAGTGTTAAATCTCCTACGCCAAACACTTCGCCTTTTCTCCATTCTTTCCACTATTGGATCCCAAGTTTTGGCTCTATTCAAATTAGCACCCAACAGTAAGCCCAGATATTTGATTGGAAGTGATCGATTTTACAACCCATAACCATAGCAAGGGAGGAAACATCCTGTTGACTCACTCTAATCCCACACAAAGAGCTTTTGGAGAAGTTTATCATCAGCTCAGACATGAGCTGAAAACAACACAGAATTCTTTTGATGTTCGCCAACTCCTCCCTGTTGTTATTGCAGAAAATAATCGTGTCATCGGCAAATTGAAGGTGTGTGATAGTAACACCATTTTGACCATTTGGCCCAACTCTTACTCCTCTGATGATGTTCTGCTCCCTCGCTTTTTCGAGCAAAATATTGAGCCCTTCAACCACTATATTGAAAAGAAAGGGGGATAAAGGGTCCCCCTGTCTAAAGGGGGATAAAGGGTCCTCCTGTCTAAGCCCTTATGAATTTGAAATTCCTTTGAAGCCGAACCATTTATCAACACTGACATGGACACCGAAGACAAACACTCCTTGATCCAATCACACCATTTCTCCCCGAAGCACAATTTTGCACTTAGATCAAGTAAAAACCCCCAATGAACACAATCATAAGCTCTTTCAAAGTCAATTTTCAAAATAAAACCCCCATGGGTGCTGTTTTTCCAACAATGAATAACCTCATTTACAATAAGAACACCATCCAATATTTCTTGACCCTCAATAAACGCTGCCTGGGATTCACCTAGAAGAGGAGGTACTTGGCCTTTGAGTTGATTAGCTAAAACCTTTGCTAGCACCTTATAAACCCACCCCACCATGCTAATGGGACGAAATTTCTTGAAAGACCTGGGCCAATCTACCTTTGGGATTAACATTACAAAGGTGGAATTGATACCTCTACTGAGTCTACTATTGGTACGGAATTCTGAAAAAAATTGCAAACGCAGATCTTTCATAAAGCCCCAACCTTTTTTAACAAACGAGAAATTGAAGCCATCCGGTCTCGAAGCCTTAATACTGCTGCAGTCTTTCAGAGCTGCAAAGACCCCCCCCCCCCCGCCCTCCTCCTCAAATTTGTTGCCTAGTTGAGTTGAAATGATAGGTGATAGAACTCGAGGGCAATCACCCCCCAAAACTGGTCTCAACCTTCTCTCTTCTTTAAAGTTATTGTTAAAATGATCAACAGTTGCGTCCTTAATTTCCAAGGGATCATCTAGCACTCTGTCATTTACCTTTATCGAACCCACCATATTCCTCCGATACCTATTATTTGAAATGGCTTGGAAGTACCTTGTGTTCTTATCCCCCAATTTCATCCAATTCAATCTCGATTTTTGTCTCCACATAGTTTCAGCCAACCGAGAAAGTCTCCAAAATTCTGTTTTAGCCCTGCACCTCAATGCTATCTCTTCTGCGTTGAGAGTTCTCTCTTCCACTAATAAATCAAATTGATGAAGTTATGCTTCCTTATCCTGTAGGGTTGTGTTTACATCTCCAAATTCCTATTTGTTCCACACCTTAAGCTTGTCTTTGATTGCCCTCAATTTCTGCAGAATGATAAACCTAGAACAACCATTCGCCTGCGTATTCTCCCATGTTTCCTTAGCAATATCCATACATTTCGGGCTTGATAGCCAAATATCCATGAATTTAAAAGGTCAAGGACCCCAATCTCTGCTATCGTTTATCAGCATAATAGGACAGTGATAAAAAAAATGGGCCTGTGGAGTCCCCATTCGTGAATTTTGAATCTGTCCAACCACTACTGAGAGAGTAAAAATCTGTCCAATCGACTAAGAATGGCGTGATCTTGGTAGTTAGTCCAAGTAAACTTCCTTCCAGTCATAGGAATGTCAATTAGATCCATAGAGTTATGAAACTCCAAAAACTCCTTCATTCCTCTCTCGAATCATTGGCACCCTTTCCTTTCACTGATAGAAGCAATTTCGTTAAAATCTCCTCCCATACACCAAGGCAAAGGTGAATTCCTCTTCAAACCTATAAGTTCATCCCACAAGATTTTCCTGTTTCCCAGCTCATTCGGAGCATATACATTAACCAGGCAGTAGGGGAAATAATTATTTACCACGCCTTGCAGCACAATAAAAGACCTATGGGAGATGATATTATCTGCTTTGAAAAAGTCTCTAACTGACCTCCAATCTCCATAGTAGCCTGGATCTCTCGGAGTACGGCTGAGCTGCTTTGAGCAGGTTCGTCTGAGGAAAATGACGAGATTGTGTCCGGCTGCTCGAAGTTTGGATTAAATTCCTTGCTTATGCTCATCAGATTTGAGAGTTGTCTGCATCGCCTTCCTCTACGCCCAGCATCGTTAAGGTCCACCATCAAGTTAATACTGGAAAATTGGGATACTCGTACCATCTCCGAAGAAACTTTAGCTCCAAGTCCCCTCAGATTTCCATCAGCTTCATCACCCATTGGATTCTGCGAATGAGTTCCTTATTCGTAGCCACCAACATCAGCAGAGCTCCCACCATGATATTTTCCACTGACAGCAAAGGAGGTGGGCTTATCAAACAATAAAGGCTCCAAAGATTTCTCCGAATTAAAGGGAACAATGGGCCAAATATCATTATGAAGGTCCACTACCCCTTCTTGGGCCAAATATGCCTTTTTGGATAAAAGAGGACTATGGGCCACACAGTCCAGAGCAAGCCCACCCTTTCCCATAACTTCCATCGAGTCCTCAACTCTGGATTCAAAACTCTTTCAATTGACTTGATTGCATGGTATGACAGGCATTAAATGCTCTCCTGCCTCACTATGCTTCGAGCCCCCACTTCTTCCACCAGCTTTCCCAGTGGACAAGACCCATCCTTCACCAACCACTTTAGTCCTCTTGATCCCTATTTTTTTGGCCATGTCATTACCTTTTTCTTGCTCTCTATTGAAACTAAACTTTCTGGTTTCCATCTCCATAACTGTAGTTTGACCATCATTTTCCTTAACTTGAGGGTAGGAGGCTTCAACTTCATCAGGATTGACAAAAGTTGAGATTTCCGAAATAAATCTCAATCTTTACATATTAACTTACACCATGAACCTCAACTTGAATCCATTTATCAATGGTACTCGATTCAACCGTGGCTACCAATACTTTCCCTTCCGCAAAGGATAATTCCTCAAGAGTTGATTCATCTAACATAATAAAGGAGCACCACATCTCAGCTATTAGTTTAAAAGTTGTTGCATTACATACATTTAAAGGAACACCTTTGCAACTTAGCCATACAAATCTCTCCAAACTAGCCGGTTCACCCCTCCATGGTTTCACACTAGCAAACCATAGCTTCATCCATTGATTTTGAATCATCTCATCCCTAACCTCTTGGTTTTGGAACGTAATCAGAACAACCCTTCCACCCAAAGATCGAAACTGGGCCAATCTGTAAGGTTCCATGCTAAAACCCACTTTTAGAGTCATCATGGACACAACTCTGTGTAACACTGCTACTGCACTCCTATGGAGCCACCCATTGCCACTCAGATTAATCTTGGGCGTGCTCTTCTGACCAGTCTCTGTTCTTGAGGATTCTCCTTTTTAGAACTTGGGCAAAAGACTTGTTATTCCCATCATATCTACCATGGTTCTCAGTCCTACTGTTCATCAGGCCCACCTCTTTCCTTGGTCTCTAGATTGGATTCTTACCTTGCCTGATTCCATTCTCTTTCAGTGATGGAGCCCTGAATTGCTGTACCCTGGATTTTTCTTCATTAAACCCAAAGCTGGCTTCTTTAACAAAAAACCTATCATTGTCCACCCAAACCCCATTCAAATGCGAGATTGCCATGCTAACTGCCGCAAAGCAATTTATTGCCTGCACGTTTGCTCCGTTTCCGCGGTATAAAAGCATCCTTAACTTCCCCATATTTATTGAAGACCCTCTTTAACCAGACTTGGTCTCTGTTCTCAGGGATATTGTCCACAAACAAAGTGAAAGTTTTCTGGCTCCTCTCTCTATTTGTCTTCATTCCCCTGTGGTTTCTGATTACCGGAATCCACCCACCATCTTCGCCTCCAAACTGATCATTGTTTTGCACACGCTTTCTCTCACTCACTCACTCTCTCTCTCTGACCATTGCTTGTCTCTCTATAAACTTAATTTTTTTGCATGTTTTATAATTTATATAAACTATTATGTAGAAAATAAAATTTATTTGCAGTTTTAAACCTATACAAGAGTTTAAATATCTAATATTTTGATTTGTTATGACTCGTAAACAAGTTCGAGTGAAACATAGGGAAGCATGGCTCGTCAATTTTTTTTGAGCTCGAGCTAGACTCGAGTTCATTAAAGTACTTATCAAATGAACTTGAACATTTTTAAGCTCGGCTCGATTCGGCTTGTTTACTGCCCCAAGTACTATTGCAATTGTGTCAACTTCCCCAGGAGTATTGGTATTGGGGTATTTAATCACAAAACCTTGTGACTTGTGAGGTCACATGTTTCATTTCTAAAAAGCAAAACATTTCAAACTTTGGGGTCATTAGAGGTTTACCCGATTGTTAACTTCTGGGCTACGAAATTAATTGAGATGTACTCAAACTAGCTCGGACATCTGGTTACTAAGAAAAAAAAATCATTTGTCCCCATTGTGGTGGCCTCAAAACATGGCTTAGATTTGGCTGGGCCGATGCCTTATTGACATTTCTTTGTTGTAATAGCAACTTGTAAGTTTTTGAATGGCTGGACGTGTAATCGAAGTACATGGAGGGGCCGTGTAGAAGTTAAACTCTATCAAGTATTGATGCATCCAGACAGTGTCCCGGGGCGGGGGACAGATTTTAAAGGTATCATGACCAACGAAGGGGATATAAGGGAGGAATGTTATCTAGCACCATCTGCTAGTGAATTGATCATTTCACACTATATGGGGTTGCTCCCCTAATCATTTTAAGTTGTCGGATGTTCATCACAAGATTATGCAAGATTGATATGATGCAAACTCTTCTTTTGAGCTTTATGATAAAGTTATGAAATGCTATGTCAAAAAAGTTTATGAATGTTATTTCTATGGTAAAACGTACAACTCTGGTATAGTATCTCACACGACCTATCGGCTTATGAAAATTAATTATTTTTCTACAGCTATTGCCAAGTAGAAATGAGAAACGTTATTGCCAGGGGGACATGTAAAAAAAGTATATAGGCAACATTTTGAAACCTTCAAGTTGGGAATAGGCAATTCCCTGTTTCGTTTAAGAAGTTACTTTAAGTTGTAAAGTTTTTAACCCATTAAGGCTCTGACGATGTTTTTTAATGTCAATAATGCTTTTGCAGTTTTATGATTTCTATAGTGCATTCATCTTTTGGACTGATCATAAAAGAGGTCTCGGGTGGAAGTAAGATCCACTAACTGGTCACGATAACCTCAACCACTGGGGTTGGGTCGTGACACAACAATCTATCGTACAGCCAACCAACAACCAAACCTTGTCTACTAATGAATCAACAACCAATAAGAAACCACCCGAACGGGCAAAACAGCTACCAGGCAAGGCCGACTCATAGTGTAGGCAAGAGAAGCGACCGCTTCTGGCCCCCAAATTTTGGTCCAAAATTGAGGTCCCATTGTAACTTACATATTAATAATAGAATATTTTCAAATAAAAACGAAAACTAGATACTTGATTTAGTGGTCACATGTTGGTATCATGTTATTGGGAGTGTGGGGTTCGACTCTCATGTACCTCCATTTTTATTTTTTCAATTCTCAGGCCCTTCCTCTTTCATTTACTGCTTTACTTTTTATTATTTTTGTAATATTATGAAAATTCATGAATATGCAAGGTGCTCAATATAGAAAACTCGTTTCGGGCCTCCAAAATATATGAGCCAGCACTGTTACCAGGCCTTAACTACAATAGCCGTGAACTAAGAATCAACCACTAAATCAGCAACTAACAAATCACGAAAACAACCAGCAGCATTTAGCAATCACCAATCAGAAACAAAACCAGCAAGTCGAGCATCGACACAATATAGAGAGCGAATAATCGAGAGTAGGTATTACCATAGGAGATCTATCCAATCACCTGCACAACAGAAGCGCAACGAAAAATAATCACACACAAAAGAGACACAAGAGTACATGGTTCCCTAAACTCAGGTACATCCACGGGAGAGAGAACAACTTGCACTAATATTAAATGTGTATAATGAGATACAAAATACCCTACACTAGCTCTCAAGCTCTTGGTATTTTTATCTCTCTCACATTCACCAATATTCTCACATAATTTTTCTCTTTCTCACACACTATGCTCTCTGCCATTTTTCCACTCTTATCTATTTTCTTTAGTCTCTCACACACACGCGGCATACAAGCACTACCTCATTTAAATAGAAAACAAGATAAGGATCTACACACTTGACTCCTGAAATTCCAAGCATCACAAATCCCCTTTGAGATCCGAAACATGCACAGCCGGCAATACCCACTTCCAATGAGTAGAATGACTTAAGCCAATAAATGCATAACCAACCAAGCATGAAGCAACCATCCATTTTTATATCTTTTCTTTATCAAAACCCATTACCAAATGGGCACAACCCAACAGATCAAAGTACTAAAAACACAAGAGCAGATTATTTTGCGATTTTTAGAGGTGGATGACTAACAAATCAGCAGATTCAGCAAATTTTGAGCATATTCAGTAGGTTTCGAGCACTGGGCAGTAGAGGTCGAGTCCTATTCAGGCAGTTTCAAGGAAAAAATGCATGATTTCGAACTTGATTCAGTTGTTTTTCATGTCGGTAAAGGTCGATTTAGAGTGGGTAGGGGTCGAATGAGGTCGTGGCAGGGTTCTGGTGGTTGTTGAATGGTTTCAAGTGCCGACAAGGGCTGTAATGGTTGTCGAGTGTTGATACAAGTACAGGGTGAGGAGTTTCAGACTTCAAACCTAGACTTCGAAGAGTGTTGAGGGTCGAAATTTACTGGGCTAGGGTTTTCGAGGGTTGACGTGTCCAGGAAAAGGGTTGTCGGAGATTTTCGAGTGGTGGGCTTGGAGTTCGAGCACTGTTCACAATGATCTAGGGTTATGAGAGGGGTGCGCTAGGGTTTTTGAGCACTGTTCGATACTATGTTGTGAGAGAGAAGAGAAAATATTTAGGGTGTTTTATTAACCCTAACACAAATAATAATTATTTATAATATGAGATAGACTGTTACAATACTTGACTTAGCAATGTGGGACTAAGACTATTCTAACAGTATTGTTGATTTGTATGGTCCTCTATGTGTTTTCATATGCATGCATATGTAGGATTTGTGTTAAAAACCGATTGCTTCAAAAGCTTAAGCTGATATACATATAGAGCAATGTAGCATGTGTGTTTATTCAAACAATGCAAAGTGTTGATATAGGAGTATATACATCAAGCCTTTTTTTTTCTTTATCAACCATCACTGGAACGTTGTGTGTGGATGAAAGGTTGATAGGCTTACAAAGGCATCGGAGTCCATCGATACAATAGAAGCTTTAATTGATCTAGACATTGCACGTAACGCTGGAAAGGGTTCAGGCAGCAATTCGCGAAACCTTATTAGGGCGAATCGCTCGGTCGACCTGGTTAGAATTTTGTTCGAGCAGATTTTGGCTCAGAGGTAACTAAATAGAAAACTCCAATTCCATTTTCTTCTGTGGCTAATTTTCAAGAGCTATTGGTATGTTTTTCATGATTTTATGGATCCTATTTCTGTTTTTGTTAAATTTAAATTTAGAAGGATGCAACATTCAAGAACTTACGCAAATGAATATATATTTACTCCTTGTGCAATGAGTCAATCGGACCCAGTTGAAATTTACAATATCTATCAAATTATCTATTCTAAATATATAAAGGGAGAACAACCTTTGGTGTCACCCTTTTTTTTTTGAAGCTGTGTAAACATTTCAACTACCAAAAACACCCTCTAAAATTAAGCATTTTACCCCTTAAATGATTTTGGTAACCGCTCCTGCTCTCTTAAACCATGTAACCACCCACCCCTACTCGCACTCTCAATTATTTCACTCGCACTTGCCAATGCACACATGGATGGTGTGCCCCCAATTAACCGCTAGTAAAAATAACGTGGTAACAAGGTTTTTGATTTATCAATGATACTAAATAATTCCATCGTATGTGAAGATTAGGGCAGAGTTTAAACTTTGTCGAAGTTTTAGCAGACTCAATGTCCTAGTATCTACTGAATTTTGAATAAATCACGAATTCATCTTGAATGATATATACTAGCAAGCAAGATTGGATAGAGCCACCTTAAATGCTATGAAAATTACATTGGATTATGAAACTCACATGGGACGACATTGGATCATCGATCCCATATAAAATTTGCTGTTTACACAATATATTGTCTTGATAATATAAAAAATTAGTCTAGAGTCCACTATAGAAAATTTGTAACCCAGTTAGTCCACTTCTAATGTTTGTAACTCTTCTAGTCTACTAATATTGTTTAGTATGGCCTTAAGTCAATTTCTTTTAAAAAATGCATTTTTTCAACATGCAGAGAACATATTCGACATGGTACAAAAGTTCAGATATACACATATAATATTATATATGCTTATGTTAGGCAAAAAATACTTTCAGATATCATTAGATTACCTTATATGTCTCATATATATCTTCATTTTTTATAACGTAAAGAGGACAGATTAGGACATATAAGATTATATGTGCACTTTAGTTGATGTAGTACCAAATATAAGATAAGAACGTGGATTGAGACAAATAACGTTATAGGTTAAGGTGTGGCGTGTTCATGAAGGAAAGGGCTCAAAACAGGTAAAAAAAAAAAAGGCGAAAAGAGAAATTTTTGTTTACACATATAATATTATATGTTAAGGGGTGGCGGGTTCAAGAAGGGAATAGCTTAAAATAGGAATAAAAAAAAGAAAATAAAAATTTTGTCACACATATAACGTTATATGTTTGCGTGGTGGTGATGGAGGTGGAATGGTGGTGGTGGCGGAGGTGGTGATGGTGACGGTGGTTGTTACATGGTTGCAACCAAATCGAAAAAATAAAACAAAATACATTTTATTTTTTGTGTTAGCCAAACAAAGCCATTGTTTCTTTTACATATGATAGTTTTGTTATTGGAATTATTAGTAGACTAGAGGGATTAAGAACTTTAGAAGTTGACTAGTGACATTAGAAACATGCTATAGTGGACCTCTCAAAAGAAAAAGTGATGGTTAGGGTATGATTAGCAAGGCATTTTTTTTCCCATCTTGACGTAGCTATAATTTCAGAATTATGTAAACCAATATTACAATTTCATTGACAGGGGAAACTCCATAACCGGTCCGCTTTTAACAGCATACGGGCAGGTGTTTGGTCCATACCATAGTTTGGCCATAAAGACAGCCGTCCGTGCTGCCGCATTGACCATTCCCACAAAGGCAGGGTTGTTGAGAAAGCTAAAGGAAAATGGTAATTGCATACTACTCCATTAAACAACATGCTAATTAAGTAACTAACATAGAAAATTTTATGAATGGAGCCTTATGGCGTATGCGTCATTGCACAGTAGGGATCAACTACTTGGCATGCTTATGGGTGCGTGTCTAACTAACCGCGCATCTCAGACAGATATCCTATGGTTCCTTATAACTCAGGTGTGAATGTACGTACGTAGGACCTGAGTACTATATATATTTTGACCCAATTAAGTACTCCACAAATTTAGAAGAGTCCCATATAACATAGTTACAGTACAGCATGCCACTAACTTAGAATACTTTATTCATGTATGATATATGTAATAGCTCATCCAATTCATCAGTGATCAAGGTTCTAAAGTTGGCCCCTCATTCTATTAATCTTTTGAGTGTCATAACTATGCATGTTTGCGGATATGTTCATGTTTGATTATTGCACAAACTTTCAATTCATTTACTTGTGCGATTTTCAGAGGCCTCTTCAAGGGTTTCGATGCAGAAGTTTGTTAGTGCATCCTCCGCTATCATACAATACATTAACAACCTGTTTCACTCGACGGAGTATGGTGATGAGTTGCTCGGAATGATATAATTTAATTAGTTGTTTCTCTGATTATATATGTAGAGCTTGTAATAACATGGCTTCATTAAGATCGATCTTGTCAATGCGCTTGCACACGTGTTTGAGTGTATGTGTACTTCGAAACTATCTTGTATTCATCTTCCAGAATCTGGAAATGAGATTCTAAGGAAAAAAGCTTAGTGGATATATGATATATACTTGTCACTTTTACTACTGATATGTAAAATTGGTTTAGTTGGTAGAACAAACATATCAATCTGCTGGGTGGTGAAAAATGCACTGTTGGTTGAGTTGCCTGTGCCAAAAAAACTTGATTTGTTTTTGTTTTCTAGTAGTTTTTAATAGTGGTTATGCCATGTTAAGTTTATGTGCGTACCTATTAAGCCATTTCCTTTTCAGCAAAAAAATGTTTTAGTTTACCAATTTTTATTGGGTAAATTTCATTGACCTCCCCTGAGGTTTTCTGACAAATATAGGGACTTCGCCCAAGGTTTCTGAAATATTATTGACCTCCCTTGCTTTTAAAAATATTATTGAGATTCCCCCTTCGGTTGCTCTACCATTAAAAAATGAATAGAATTCGCTGATGTCAGCTAGTTTAGTTCTCAAAAATTCTAAGGTTGTCCATAATCAGTAATGAAAAATCTCAAAAGGCCTCAAGAGAATAATGTTATGAGTGTTAAGATATAGTAACTGTTTTTTGTGGCCTTAAGAGCAGGAAAGCTTGACCGTTGGAGTTGAATAGTGGACACTATTCGCGTGTAACTGTTAGTTTTTTGGCTAGGCAACAAGTCAATGCAACTTTTTACTCTGGCCCCTTTTCGAAACAAGTGTGTCGGTATATTATTATTCACTATATGTAGCAACAGGTGTGCTGTTTCCAATTGGGACTTCTTGACACTTGGCTTTTATCTTTATGGAACGGTCATAAATGTTTCTTTTATGAGCATGACATGATAATAAGATTTATTGATGGAAACTTTTGCCAAGGTTTTTGTGGCATATTGTAGGTGAGCTCGACACTGATATGGCAATTGTATCATGATGGTGTTCTTATAACACGGAAATGTGTCATGTGGCTCTTAATGAACAATGTTTGATGTTCTTGATCAAGAATCAGATTTGGTGTTGAGATAAGTACAAAGTTACAGTACTATTGGACACGTGACCGGTGGTTAACCGAATCAGTAACTATTTCAATTACAGTATCTTGAATGTTTTGCTTTGTGCAAATGCTAGATATGGAGGTTTTTGACATTCTTAGTTTGGAAGTCATTTCCAAACCGAACATATATACCATCAAAAATTCATAAAATTTGTATGCATGTTCTTTGCATAAAGTAATCAAAATGATGGGTGTTGTGAATTCTTTAATGAATGAGTTCGTGTTTATATAGGAAAGTAAAAAACGGACGGTGTGGCTCTTCTCTTGTCTTTACCAAAATACACTTTGATATATTCACGTTAATGTATATATATGTAGAGATTAAAGGATTTAACCAATGGGGATAACTTAAAAGGTGTGACTCTTGATTTTAGATTAAATGGTGTGACCATTGGAAGGTAACCAAGGGATATGTAAAAACCTTCTGGAACCTCTGATGCTCATGCCTCATGGTAATTTGCTTCAAGGATTGGCATTCTTCGGTTTTAGAAAAAAGGTACATTCTATTTTTTTCGTACTTTCCCTAATTCCTATCATCCATGCCTTTTAGTTCTCCCCGTAGAGTTTAATTTTCAAATTTTGTCCACTACCATTACCACACCTTCATGTGCACTAAATTTCAGTGTCACAATATGGCAGACTAAAAAGGGAAAAATTGACGTCGGATTAAATGCAGCAATCATTCTGTTGTAACGAACGCTATAAATGCAAGCTAAGAATGAGAAATTGAAAATTAAACAAGAAATCACAATGACACAAGATATACGTGGTTCCCCAAGATGGGTACGTCCAAGGGCGAGGAGAGAGAGGATTCACTAACCAACGTGAAGAAGAGATACAAAGAGCTGGCTATAATCCGTAACTCTAGAAAAACCACAAATATGAAAGCCCAAAAGATACTTTAGAAGTTCCCCAAAAGCTCTATTTATAATAGGTTACAAAAACGGGAACAATATAATTAACCAATGTGGGACTAAAGAATACAAGGCATTCCCAACAATCCTCCACCTTGACTTGAATTCCACTGAACCAAATCACCAAATATAGCTCTCCCCTTCTAACATCTCACTCGCCAAATGCCCCCGAGGGCCCATCAACTGCAAATACCAAGCAAGCCCAAGCAATGCTTGAACTTGGCAACCGGAACCGGTTTAGTCAACATATCTGTTGGGTTATCTGCCGTACCCACTTTCTTCACCTCAACTTGCTTCTGTGAGATGATATCTCGAACGCAGTGATACCTGACATCGATATGCTTGGTCCTCTCATGATACATCAGATTTTTAGTCAAATGTATAGCACTTTGCGAATCACAAAATACTGAACTCACACTCTGTGCAAGACCAAGCTCACAAAGCAAACCTCTCATCCACAATGCCTCCTTCACAGCTTCAGCAATGGCCATATACTCCGCTTCTATTGTAGACAGCGCGATTGTAGCCTGTAAAGTAGCTTTCCAACTAATGGCACTTCCGGACAGAGTAAAAACATAACCTGTCAGAGACCTCCTCTTATCGTGGTCACCGGCAAAATTCGAATCAACATAACCAACAGCATGATCGCCAGAATTGGCAACCCCAAATAATAAACCAACACCTACAGTTCCGCACAAATACCGTAGTATCCATTTCACAGCCTCCCAATGTGCCTTTCCTGGACGCCCCATATAACGACTAACGACACTAACTGCATGTGAAATATCAGGACGAGTACATACCATAGCATACATAAGGCTCCCAACTGCGCACGAATATGGAACCTGAGACATATACTTCTCCTCATCCTCCGACTGTGGTGACAACTCAGCTGAAAGTTGAAAGTGTGCTGGCAAAGGGGTACTGACTGGCTTCGAATTCTGCATGGCAAAGCGCTCAAACACTTTAAGAACATAAGACTTCTGATTCAAAAATAATTTGCCAGTTACTCGATCTCTGCAAATCTCCATAGCCAAAATACGTTTTGCTGTACCCAAACCTTTCATCTCAAATTCACCACCTAACTGTTGTTTCAACCTGTTGATCTCCGATACACTCTTGGCAGCAATAAGCATATCATCAACATACAACAGTAAATAAACAAATGAACCATCTGGAAGTTTTCGAAAAAACACACAGCTGTCATACTCACTCCTAGAATATGACTGGCTTATCATAAAAGTATCAAACCGCTTATACCACTGCCTAGGGGATTGTTTGAGGAAATACAAAGACTTACGAAGTAAACAAACGTAATCCTCCTTACCAAAAACAACAAATCCCTCAGGCTGACGCATATAAATCTGTTCCTCAAGCTCGCCATGCAAAAACGCAGTTTTGACATCAAGTTGCTCTAACTCAAGATCATAACATGCAACAATAGCAAGTAAAGTGTGAATGGAGCTGTGTTTTACAACTGGTGAAAATACCTCATTGTAATCAACGCCTTCCTTCTGGCTGTATCCTTTCGCCACTAGCCGAGCTTTGAACCGAGCATCTTCTACCCCTGGAATACCTGATTTGCGCTTGAAGACCCACTTGCATCCAACAATCATCTTCCCTTTTAGCAGTTCTACTAACTCCCATGTCTGATTCTTCTGAAGAGACTCAATCTCCTCACTCATAGCAACAGACCATTGTGCAGACTCAATGCTCGAAACAGCTTCCGTATAGCTTGAAGGCTCCTCATACTCAACTATCTCAGCAACTAATAAAGTATAGGCCACCATCTCAGAATAAGCCGAATACCTTTCAGGAGGCCGAATCTCCCTCCTTGGCCTATCTTTAGCAATAGTGCGTGGTTGCTCAACTAACGCATCAACCTCTATGTCTGAACTCTTGAACTCCTCTTCAATTGGCTTCTCAATGTGCTTCTTCCCTGAGTCGGAAGATTCACTCAAAAACTCCACCTGCTTTGGAACACTCTGTTCCTGAACTGTATCACCAACCTGCTTAGACCCCTTAATCATAGAGTTTTCATCAAAAGTAACATCTCTACTGATCAAAAACTTCGAATCTTCAGAACACCATAATTTGTACCCTTTCACACCTGCCTGATAACCCAAGAAAATACACTTCTTGGCTCGTGGCTCTAACTTACCCTCATTCACATGAGCATAAGCTGGACACCCAAACACACGCAGCATAGAGTAATCAGCTTGATGACCTAACCATACCTCAAAAGGAGTCTTACACTCAATAGCAGTCGACGGAGACCTGTTCACCAAATAACATGTTGTGGAAACGGCTTCAGCCCAAAATTCTTTGCCCAATCCGGAATTGGACAACATACAACGTGCCTCTCCAAAAGAGTCCTGTTCATTCGTTCAGCCACACCATTCTGCTGAGGGGTTTTTCTCACTGTGTGATGCCTCACAATGCCCTCATCACTGCAAAACCTATCAAACTCGCCAAGACAAAACTCCATACCATTGTCAGTTCTCAAACGTTTTATTTTCTTGCCAGTTTGATTCTCAATCAAAGTTTTAAACTATTTGAATGTATTAAATGCGTCACTCTTATGTTTCAACATATACACCCAAATTTTACGAGAGAAATCATCGATAATACTCATAAAATAACAAAAACCACCTTTAGAAGTTACCTCTGCGGGACCCCAAAGATCCGAGTGAAAATAATCCACCGTGCCTTTGGTGCGATGAACAGCTGTACTGAATTTTACCCTGCACTGCTTGCCGTAGACACAATGCTCACAGAAATTCAGCTTTTCAGTTTTCTAGCCACATAGTAAACCCTGTTTGCTCAAAACTGTCATCCCCTTCTCGCTCATATGCCCAAGGCGCAAATGCCATAAACGAGTCAAGTCTGAATCTGAAACCTTGGATGAAGCAACCGTTGCTGCAGCACCTAAAAATGTACTGCTCTGGAGTGTATAGAGGTTACCACGCTTTTGACCCTTCATCAGTACCAATGCACCCTTAGAGACTTTCAAAACGCCACCTTTACCGAGGAATTTGCAACCATTAAAATCAAAAGCGCTCAGGGATATAAGATTTTTCTTCAAATCTGGAACATGTCGAACCTCAGATAAAGTCCTAACAATACCGTCATGCATCCTAAACTGAAACGTTCCTGAACCAACAGTCTTACAGGCCATGTTGTTGCCCATCAAAATTGTACCACCATTGACCGCCTCATAAGTAGAAAACCACTCTCTATGCGGACACATATGGTAGAACATCCAGAATCCATAATCCGCTCGGCATTAGAGCGAGAATCGCCCTCTGTAACTGATAACACGTTATCTGACTCATCTGAACTTTCAGCAATTCCAGCAATTACTTTACCCCCTTTCTGGTCTTCTTTTTCCTTCTCCTTGAGTTTTAAACAGTCACTTTTCCAGTGCCCGGGTTTCTTGCAATAATTGCACTTTCCCTTCTTCTTACCTGATGACTTGGATCTTCCCCTATTACTCGACTCCACCCTTTCTGTTGTTCTTCCCCTAACAAACAAACTCTCCGCATGTGCATCACTCTCACCTGACACTTTTTTCCTCAATTCTTTCGAATATAGGCTGGCCTTAACATCCTTCATGGATATTGTGTCTTTGCCATACAATAGGGTTGTAACAAAGTGCCCATACAAAAGTGGTAAAGAACATGGCAAAATTAGGGTTTGGTCCTCATCCTCAATTTTACTATCAATAATTTTCAGATCCATAATAATACAATTGAACTCGTCTAAATGATCCTTAACAGGTATACCTTCTCGCATACGAAACGTATAAAGACGTTGTTTAAGATATAACCTGTTGGTGAGCGACTTTGTCATATATATGCCTTCTAACTTCAGCCAAATTCCTGCTGCTGAAGTTTCTTCTTCCACCTCGCGAAGAACGTCATCTGCCAAACTCAACTGAATAGAACTCAGAGCTTTGGCATCTGTATCATCCCAATCTTCCTCTTTGATTCCAGAACTAGTCTTGCCTAACAAAGCCTTGCGCAATCCTTGTTGGGTTAACAGAGCCTTCATCTTTACTCTCCAAAGACTGAAACTGCTGCTCTGCCCATCAAACTTCGCAATCTTGAATTTAGCCGCCATAGCCACAATCGGAAACGAAACCCTAGTTTTGTAACCTAGAGCTCTGATACCAGTTTGTTGTAACAAACGCTATGAATGCAAGCTAAGAACGAGAAATTGAAAACTAAACAAGAAATCACAAAGACACAAGATATACATGGTTTCCCAAGATGGGTACGTCCATGGGCGAGGAGAGAGAGGATTCACTAACTACCGTGAAGAAGAGATACAAAGAGCCGGCTATAATCCGTAACTCTAGAAAGGCCACAAATATGAAAGCCCAAAAGATACTTTAGAAGTTCCCCAAAAGCTCTATTTATAATAGGCTACAAAAACGGGAACAACATAATTAACCAATGTGGGACTAAAGAATACAAGACATTCCCAGCACATTCTACAATTACACAAACACTTACACAAATTCATTCATATTTGGGCCCACACACACTACACTTCCAGCGTGTGTGGAATCCACCAAAAGATGTAAGTGTGTGTGTAAAGTGTTTATGTATGTATGTGTGGTTATAAGATAATTGTAAACGCAGAACATGTGATGCGCGCTTGGAACTAAATGCAGTTTGGCCTCTCTTTTCATTTAAAAATCTTCCCAGAGATTAATGTTTTTTTTTTTTTTGTTTTTACGGAGAGTGCAATTGGGTTGTTTATGTTGAAAAAAAAATAAAGTGGATTGTTTAACATATTGATCGTCTTTGTTCATAGTTCATAGTCACAAATAAGTATGAACTAAAGGTACTCCTTCTACGAATATAATAATGAGAAAATTCTCAATTTTTCATAATCAATTATAAACAACCCCTTTGCCAGAAATCTTAGGAAAGATAGTGTTTCCCCCAATGAAAAAAGTTATGAAACACAACTTTTTTATCTTGTCATTATTGAAAAAAATTCGCATTTGTTAATTTTATGTAACTAGGTTCGACCTCGTGCAAGGCATGAGAATCATGCCTGTTGAAGAGGACGTTTTGGTTTTAGAGTTTAAGTGGACGTGTTTCAATGGGTGCAGAGAGTTAAAAGCAGTTAGGGTAGGGAAAAACAGCAGTTTGAGAACTTAGGAATTGGAATTTTTACTCATAAACTGGGAGCACGTATAATATACGCAGGAAATTAAATGCATGCCAGCAGCTAACCATTAAAGTTGGGATTTTTACTCTGAATTTTATTTTTGTATTGGCCCCAAGTTGTAGCCGGCGATGACTTACCAATGCTAAACCCATTACATTACTATATTAAGAAAAATAACAAATTCATAAAAAGTGCACAAACGTTGATAGTGCAGGAATATGTAAGTAACCAATGTCAACAGTAAGTCTAATAGTGAACCTAAGCATTACAAATAAGCACGCTCAATTCCATTCGCATCAAAAACAAGCATCCAGATCTCGTCAGGTCTGAGAGCTGAGATGTTGATAAAACCATTGACATGGAACCCCAAATAATGTAGTTCTAGCAGAATGCTATTGTGCTCGAAATGATCACCTTCCCTTGGTAAAGCCCAAGTCTTGTGTCCTACCAGGAACAAGAAGCCTTTCACTGGAACACATGAACCTAGAAATAACAAACAATTCGAGATAATGCTAGGTATGTCAAAAGAGTGATGAGTACATTTCTGTTAATGGGCTTATGGGCATAGATACATTGAATGATTGAATCTACCGCCAGAGTTTTTCCAGGCCAAGTCATCATGGAATACCTGGAAACTAAAGCTGGTTCACTTAGCTTGATTGCTTTATGCAAACCTCTCAAATGTCCCCACTCTGGTTCCCCTGGTAATCCTTCAATATAATCAATTTTTCACCATCGCAAACGCCAAGATCATCAGAATTCGCACAAAAAGTGAAGAGACCAGCCGCTGTCTGGCCAAAATTCGTTCCTTAACTAAAAATCACCTAGTAATCAATAAATAAATATACACAAACGCAATAAATAAGATTATACTTGATCGAAACCATCTTGGTCAAAAGAGGAGGTCTAAAGTTTTATGTTCTTCACTGAATGGGAAGTGAGAAATTTCAACAGAATACATGGGAAATCCTACTCAACCCAGTATTACACAACAAAAGAAGAAAATTTGTATCACCTGATGGAGGAACTCTTTTTTCCCTTTTGCTGGATTTCGTCAAACACGTTCCATGTACCTATTATGTATTGGCCTCAACGGTCCAAATGAAATCTCTTTGTAACCCATCAGAATAGGTTTATACCAAAATGAATACGGAGTTTTAAATTATACCTATGCTTCTTAGTTCTGTTGAAAACACTTTGACATTATGAAAATTTTGGTTCTATTATGATTCACTACCATAACCTCATTCATCTATGAGTAAAGTCTTACAAAAACCTCGACAGTGCTCATGGACAGCTTGGTTGTGGAACTTCTATGGATATCTAGTGGGCTCTTCGATCGCGCATAGCAGCATAGCCATCGAAAATCACTTTTCCCATAAAACCACTTTTCCCATGTAACTGTAACAAGGAAGGTCCAAGCGTCACCGGGACTTGAAATATATGCCTTTATCTATCTGCCACATTGAAATTAACAATCAAATATGCCTTTGTTCGGGGATCCAGTTGCTTATGCCTTTAGTTAACATGAATTTGTCTTGGCAGCTGAGCATAAATGGATTTTCCATGCTGTCATCCTTGTAAAACAATGAAGAATTTGGGTGCAGATGCTCAAAACAAATTTCAATACTCATTCGTATTCGTTCAATTTTGAAGACATAGTTAAGCAAATATAGTACATGAAACGGAACGTTTTCAGTTCAATGAGTCCGCAATTGATTTTTCGCAAGAGTGATTTTGTGCATGTGTGTTGTCGTAGAGGAAATTTGGATTTAAGGTGAGAGAAAAGATGTACAATTATCAAGTTACATCATTCTACAGCATGAAAAAAGGTAGCAAGAATTTGGCTTTTCAAACAAATACTTCAAAAGATCTTAGAGAGTTCAGAAAGGGAAGTTGTGCAGCCAAAGTATCAGGTTACATTATTCGATCTATAGCATGCCAAGAGTCGTTATGTAGGCAAAACAATTTTCTTTTGATAGCTAACAGAGACATTTCAACATCGCCTTATTAGGGATACAGAATCACCCATAACCTATCATTTACCCATAACATTGTAATGGCATTGACATTTTTCGCCTAGGCTAAAAAGACGGAATTACTCTCATCCTCAAGACCAGTGGCAATTCAATTGAGGGGCAATGTGTTCCAAATTGAAAAATGGCATCCCAAAAACTCAGCTGAAAACTGCAAGTATCTACAACAAACTTATGCCATTTGGGTTACAAAAATTTCATCATAGCCACCAATATTATGCCAACGTAGCCACCGGTTTTGTGACTGAAAGTTCAAGTGCAGTTAGGTGTGTGCAAGCATAGCAAACACACGCCTCCATAGCTTAACACACACACAGAGCTAAAAACTAGAAGTACACAACCATAATGTTGTCCATATTGGTTTGGAATGGTCTTAGGCAATTAATCGAAAACCATTGGAAGTTACTCATGGCTGCAACTAAGGCTACACTGCCAAGGTAACTACATTCTTTACCATTTTAATTTATTCATCATGTAGCAGGCCGAGCGAGACGGCTCATGCCGTACTTAGAGCAACATACCGGGTCCCTCTCTCTTGGTCCAGCCCAGGCCGAGCAGGGATGTCTAAGGCTCTGCTCACCGACGACTTGATGATGAAGCTCTCGCCCTTTGATTAGTCGGGTCAATAACTTCGGTTTGTCAATCCTCGGCCACACGCTCGGGTCCGAACGAGCGTAGGCCATACCTCTAGCTCATCCACGTGGTAATGATGGCCTTGACCGTGACGACGGACGTGATGCCATCCGAGCAGTTATTAGGATAAGGGTTAGGGCATGTGAAGGTACCAGCTCATCCCACGAGCGGTTACAAAATCCTTAGCGTGACGTATAGGTGAAGTCAGCCGACGCGTGTCAAGTGTTGAGGCCAAACTAGGGATTCTCTATAAATATACCCCTATGACCTTCCTGTGAGAGGTACGCACCATTCACTACAAAAAAAATCCTAGCTCTTGGTTTTTGACTTCTCTCTACTTGAGTATTGATTCTTGCACCGGAGGACCATCCCGGAGATCCTCCAGCGTGGTCTTTAGCCGGGCTTCATTTTGCAGGGCGAAGAAAAGGATAGGAGCGGACTTCGAACCCTCAGCTGGGGAGAACGGACCATCAGAAATGGAGCCCCACACATCATCACCCTATTAGTAGCACACAATCACCCAAATCCTGTCATGCAAAGATATTTTCAATTTAGCCACCCTAAACACACACCTACAGCCATAATTCACAACAAACTTAGTTAATGATTAGGCCAATTGATCCTAAACATGCTTCAATTAAGCTGATTACAAGTCAATCTTTTTTTTGGGTCTTCAACGCAATAGTTGTTGTATGTTTCACTCTGAAGTTGTGGTTTCAACCATGGGAAGTCTTAGGCCCCGTGCGTTTTGGGATTTACAGGTAATAAGAGTAAAGAAAAATAAAGTAATGATTGAAAATATGGATAATGATTGGAGGGAGATAGAGAGAAAAATGAAAGTAATGATTGAAGAAAAATAGGATATGGTTAGAATTCAAAATCCAAAACCCTTAAACGAATGGGTTCTATTCTTCACTGTGAATCATACAGATTTGAACCTTGTTTATTCCTTTATGACACATAATTGTGGATATCTATCGGTGAGTAAACACTCTTGAATTTTGTGAAAAACGATTGACTAACATTTGGGACCTCTTTGAGTTAGTGGAACACTCTCTTATTGAATGTTAAAGTATATACTCTTGACAAATAAGTACTTATTTGAGTTTATGAAACACCCTCTTATTCTCATTGTTAAGGAAATAGAGTCTCGCATTGTTTCGGAATGAAATGTGATATTACGTAATAACATTTAGAACCTTTCCACACATTAATTTTGAAATGGATATAAAGTTTCCACATGGTATCAAAGTACTGGAGCCTATTCCACCTCACATTTTAAAAATTTACAATCCACACTCCGTGATGACAGATCAGCAAAAAAGCTACACGATGATAAGATCCAAAAAGTAGACACACATGACAAATCTCAAACGTGGCTGCACATAAGGGATGTTAAGAAAATATAGTTTCACATTGCTTGGGAGTTGAATGAGTAATCACTTAATAATATTTGAGATCAACCTCTCCATAAGTTGGCAATTGATTTTGAGTTAGATATAAAATTTCAAAAATGCTACGTGCACAACCGTTGTTTTCGTTGTGCGCATAATTCTGACGGTCCAAATGTATTTGGACGGTCTAGATTTAAAAAAAAAAAACTCTTCCAGTGGAAAAGTTTAACTTTTCCGAGGAAGAGCTTGAGCGAATCCTGGCCATTTGTTACAGCAATGGACGGTTAGAGATTGATTGTGTTGTATTTTACACAACCGTTATATGTGTAGCACTTTTTTACACTAGTAAGAAAAAATAAAGGAAGTTAAAGCCAGAATGTGAGAGAATAAGTCATGGGAGAAGACCTTTCCTCACATTGCCCTTTGGCTTTGTTCGTTTTCTATTTTAATTTTGTTTTGTTTTTGTTTTTTAATTATTATCTTATTTTTCTCTTCAATCATTACTCTATTTCTCTAATTATTACTTTTATTTCTCTCTCTACTCATTACCTATTCATCAAATCATTACTATATTTCTCTATTCACCCACTATCAAAATTAAAATACACAAAGATGGAAACCAAATAAAACCTTATTTTCACACTAATAAGGAAAAATAAAATAATAAAGTTCAAGGAAGAGAGAGAATAAGAGAGTGAAGACATAAAGTTTAAGAGAGAAAAAGTGAAGACATGCGTTAAGGTTCCTTCTTCAGATGTTCGCCTCAGTGAACATCAAGTATGTTTTTCGTGAGGCAAACGGTTACGCGGACGGTTCGGCAAAAGATGCTTTCAGCATTGGTGTCGGCTAAGATGCTTTCAGCAATGGTGTCGGCTTTATTAGCTTTTGTTTTATTCCTATTGTTATTGTATTTCAGTTTGAGAGTGACTTCGTAGGGATCTCATACCCGATAACTCCATTTTTATTAATGCTAGCTTCCTTTTCAAAAGAAAGAAAAAGTGAGAAGTGTATAGAGCAAAGGTTATGAATACCGTTCTGTATCGGTTGTTTCGTACCAATTTGAGAGTAAAATGGTGGTAATGTAACCCTCTAATACCGTTTCGGCTCCAATAGTGGACCTTACTAGAAATACTGACCGAGAAGACGTTACCGGAAAATTCGTCCGGTATTTTGCTACGCCCAAAAAACAAAAATTAGATCTGGAAATGTTCAGCTACCTCTGAAAATGACGACGCCGGCAGCGACGATCGCTGGCGACTGACGGAAGGTGTTCTAGTACCGACGATTGTGGTCGTCGTTGATGCCTTCTTTGCGTTTTTGTTTATTTACTTTTCGTGTGGTCTTTTGACTCTTCTCAATCGAGGAAGGTAGAAGACGATAAGCTCTATTGAAGGGTTTTTTTTAATCCTTATGTACAACTTGTGTCATTTAATGTTAGTCCAACTGTCCAACGAATAAAGTGCCAAGAATAGTATATTGTCTTTTACCTATAAAATTTGTCCTTTTCTTGGTGGGACTGCCACACCTGATTTTATAGGCTCTAATTATTGATGTTTTGCCTTTTCCGTGAGAATAGCTGGAATCACATTTACAATTACAAATATTCTTTTTTTTTTTTTGCAATCTAATAATAGAATAAAATTCTACTTTTTGACATTGAATTATTTGACAGGAAATTCAAAACGGTACACAGTATCTTACCAGCATCAATACATATCATACCAGTAACAAAATCGATACTATGTCCAAAACGGTATTCAGAACATTGGTACAGAGTTCGGAAAAGATAAGGTTAGGATAGCCTTTTACTGCCTATGCAAAAGAATCCTTGCATTTATTGAAAACCTCGTTGGCAACAATCAGATGTCGGCCGCGGGGCTGACTCTAGATGGAGAGAAAATTTTCAGTGTCGGGTCGGTATATTTCACTTGGTGTCCGCTCATATATTTAAGTCTCTAAAAGTGTTCTGGACGGTCCGAATTTTAAAACAAAATTTCAGGAAATAGTTTAACTTTTCCGGAAAAAAGTTCTTTTAAAATCCAAACCGCCAAAAACAATTTTGGACGGCCTGAATACGCAGAGCGGGCATCACGTAATACCAGGTACTGAAAAATTTCTCCTGGAAGAAGCGTAATAAAAAAGCGGACATGGCACTCTCATCCTCGTCGTGTATATATATACCGTCGTCACTAGCGGTGCTCTTGAATTTCTTTTCTTTTCTGATAAAAAATGGCTGCAACGAATGAGCGAGTACTGACAAAGATGGCTGAGGCTTTTAATGAACTCGCCAACGATGTGAATTCTCGTAGTGCTCCGCCGCGACTTTCTCTGAGCAAGTTCTGTCGTGCTTGCCGACTACTTTCCCCTCTTATCGGCTGCATGGGAATCGCCTTTAGGTTCGCCGATGCGGAATTCTCTGCTAAGGTAGGTACATGATCATATTCATTATTCTTAATTTCTTGGATCTCAAGTTTTATTTGGATTCCTGGTTTGTGGTGAGCGAAAAAGGGAAGGGAAAGGCAAAATTGATGAATACAACGGTATTCGTTAGATTTCTAGGGGGTTCATTAAAGAACCATTTGTTCTTATTCATTAATAGTTTAGATTCTAGCTTAATTTTGCCTGGTAGAATTAATTTTTATCAGTAACAATTAGGAAATCTATCTGAACCTTCCAAAACAGAGACGGATGGATGCGAATGCGATTGTGCTCAACAGGCCCCGCTTAGTGTCTGACCTTAGTGTCTAAGGTTCAACCATGGCAGCCTTCATGAAGCTTCCGGGGAGATATACGGTCAAACCTTAGTCTCTAAGGTAAGTCTCAAATCCCTCCCTATAAATTGACGGTAGGAAGACATAGCTAGGCATCCTGGTCTCAACAAAACCAGAAGTGAGAAGAGAATGAGAAATCCTGATGAAATTGCCGGACGTGAGTTTTTGTGTGTAATCTTTTTGGGTGTTCAATAAATGTTATTTCCTTCTCAAATTAGTGTGTGTTTTTCGGTGTTTTATCTCCTACGATCCTAACAAGTGGTATCAGAGTGCTTTGGCCCTCGGGTGGTCCCCGAAAATACCACTGCAACCTCTGTTCGTGTTCGGACGTCTGTTGGAAATTGCCCGAAACGAAAGGAAAAAGTCTTGTCTGCCATTTCAAGGCAAATCAAGAGAAGTTGTTGTCTACGGTATTTCTTTTTATTAAAGAAATAATTTCACTTTCGTCGGTCAAGTGTTTCCGATAGTGAAAATTTTATAAATTTTTAATTGTGATTGAGAAGTTGTTAGGAGTTTTCGGTAGTGAATAAGCTATTGAGAAATGTCAAGTTATTTCCGATAGTGAATAAGTTCTTGATAGGTTTGTGAATGAAATTACTGTAATAAAAAAAAGTTATTGTTTGTTAGTGGAAATGAGATAGTGAAAAAGACGTTTTGGGTTATAAAAGAGGCTCTGATGCCATGTTGTGAGAAAGAAAAGAAAGTGCATAGGGTGTTTAATTAACCCTAACACAAATAACTATTATTTATAATATGAGATAAACTGTTACAATACTTGATTTAGCGATGTGGGACAAAGACTATTCTAACAGTATTGTTGATTTATATGGTTCTCTATGTTTTCATATGTATGCGTATGTAGGATTTGTGTTAAAAACCAATTGCTTCAAAAGCTTAAGCTAATATAGAGCAATGTAACATGTGCGTTTATTCAAACAATGCAAGTGTTGATATAGGATTATACACATCAAACATCACTGGCTTTTTTTCTTTATCAAACATAACTGGAACGTTGTGTGTGGATGAAAGGTTGATGGGCTTACAAAGGCATCGGAGTCCATCGATACAATAGAAGCTTTAATTCATCTAGACATTCCACGTAACGCTGGAAGGGATTCGAACAGCAATTCGCGAAACCTTATCAGGGCAAACCGCTCGGTCGACCTGGTTAGAATAATGTTCGAGCAGATTTTGGCTCAGAGGTAACTAAATAGAAAACTCCAATTCCATTTTCTTCTGCGGCTGGTTTTCAAGAGCTATTGGTATGTTTTTCATGATTTTATGGATCCTATTTCTGTTTCCGTTAAATTTAAATTTAGAAGGATGCAACATTCAAGAACTTATGCCGAGGAATATATATTTACTCCTTGTGTAATGAGTCAGTCAGACCCGGTTGAAATTTACAATATCTATCAATTATCTATTTTAAATATATAAATGGAGAGCATCCCATTGGTGTCACTTTTTTTTTTTTTAAGCTGTGTAGACTTTTCAACTACCAAAAACACCATCTAAAATTAAGCATTTTACCCCTTAAATGTTTTTGGTAACCGCTTTGCATATTTGGTAACCGCTCCTACTCTCTCTCTTAAACCATGTAATTAACCACTCACCCCTACTCCCACTCTCAAATATTTCACTTCACATGGAGGCCAGGTGTGCCCCCAACCGCTAGTAAAAATAATGTGGTAGCTAGTGAGGTTTATGATTTCTCAATGACACTAAATAATTCCATCGCATGTGAAGATTAGGGCAGAGTTTAAATTAACTTTGTCGAAGTTTTGTCTTAGTACGCATCTACTGAATTTTGAATAAATCACGAATTCATCTTGAATGAACTATATTAGCAAGCAAGATTGGATAGAGCTTGCCGAGCAAAAAAAAAAAAGATTGGATAGAGCCACCTTAAATACTATGAAAATTACATTGGATTATGAAACTCACATGGGACGACATTGGATCATCGATCCCATATAAAATTTGCTGTTTACACAATATATTGTATGTCTTGATAATATTATCTCATTTAAAGCTCCATTTATCAATTACTAATAAACAATTAAGAAAAAGAAAAAGTGATGGTTGGGTATGATTAATTATTTAATTAGCAAGGCATTATTATTATTATTATTATTATTATTATTATTATTATTATTATTATTATTATTATCTTGACGTATCTATAATTTCTGAAAGAATTAGTTTGAGTTTTCAGAAATATTATGTAAACCAATATTACAATTTCATTGACAGGGGAAACTCCATAACCGGTCCGGTTTTAACAGCATACGAGCAGGTGTTTGGTCCATACCATAGTCGGATTTTGAAGATAGGCTTCCGTGCTTCGTTATTGACCTTTCCCACAAAGGCAGGGTTGTTGACAAAGCTAAACGAAAATGGTAATTGCATACTACTCCATTAAACAACATGCTAATTAAGTACCTAGCTACGTATCACATGGACTCGGGTGCAGTACTGTACGTGAGATTCATCTAATTAATTCTTGCGTCTGAAAATAAACGACTAGATTATGTACGTAATTTTAAGTTATTACCATTTAACGTTCTTATGGTAAAAAATGGTATTCACAAACTAACATAGATAATTTTATGAACTACATGGCATGCTTATGGGTGCGTGTCTAAACTAAGCGTGCATCTCGGACAAATATCCCATGGTTCCTTATAACTCAGGTGTGAATGTACGTAGGGTCTGAGTACTATATAAATTTTGACCCAATTTAAGTACTTCACAAATTTTGAAGAGTCCTATGGTGTCCCCGGTCATTTTGGAGACACCGTAATTTTTGGCATAACAAAACCCTTACAAGTATAACAAAAATCATTACAAGTATAATAGAACCATAACATGGCATAACCAAAGCATAACTAAAAACCAATCAAGGCATAACCAAAAATCAACAAAGGCATAACCAACCAAGTTATGCCTTGTTATGGTTTTGGTTATGCTTATAATGGTTTTGGTTATGGTTGTAATGAATTTGGTTATGCTTATAATGGTTTTGTTATGCCAAAATTTACGGTGTCCCCAAAATAACCGGGAACACCGAAGTCATTCCCCATAGTTATAGTACAGTATGCTACTACACTCAGAATAGTTTATGCATGTATGAGATATGTAATAGCTCATCCATTAATTCATCAGTGATCGAGGTTCTAAAGTTGGCCCCTCTCATTCTATTAATCTTTTGCGAGTTACAACTATGCATGTTTGCGGATATGTTCATGTTTGATTATCGCACAAACTAATTTCAATTCATTTGCGTGCTTGTGCGATTTTCAGAGGCCTCTGCAAGTGTTCAGATGCAGAAGTTTGTTACTGCATCCTCCACAGTCATACAATATATTAACAACCTGTTTCACTCGACAGAGAATGGTGATGAGTTGCTCGGAATGATATAATTAATTAGTAGTTGTTTCTCTGGTTATATATATATATATATATATATATATATATATATATATCTTGTAATAACATGGCTTCATCAAGATCGATCCTGTCAATGCGTTGGCGCACGCGTTTGTGTGTATGTGTACTTCGAAACTATCTTGTTTTCACCTTCCAGAATCTGGAAATGAGGTTACAAGGAATAAAGCTTAGTGGATATATGATATGATATATACTTGTCACTTTTACTACTAATATGTAAAGAGAAGTGCTACAATACACACCCCTTATTTGGGTGTGTATCATATACACCCTCATTAATTACCATTGGATGTTTGAAAAATGATCTAGACCCTTTAAAATGTTACGATAGGTTGCTAACAAATAACCTGTTACCAGTGAAACAGGTAAACCCTATGAATTAACCATAATGGAAAGAAAATCCCCTCAAACCTCTCACTCTCTTCCCAACGTATATCTTTCTTTTCTTTCGAAAAATTAGGCCCAATTTTATTTTTGATAATTAATTTATGTTAGAAATAATAATTTTATTTTTTTAAAAACTTTGAAGCTAAAATTATTTCAAGTGAAAATAATTTACTTCTCTAAAATACGTTGTTCTCGATAATTATTAAAGAAAAAATATACTATCATTATCATAATGTAATAAAGTCAAGGCACTCCCCTTGCCATTAACACCCTTTTAAAGTGTTTCTACATGTAGCCAATTTTTTTTTTTTTTTTTTGGGAATTCTTTGAAATATGATGTTTAACATTTTTCACAATACCTTTAATTGCATAGTGAACTTTCACATGCAGATCAAAAAAAATATTTCACACAAATAGTCCAATTAAAAGGAATATCAAAGTCCATCATCCATATTAATCAAGTAGGAAACACTAACAAAGTTCATGGGTGATCAAAAGAGTGATGGTGAAGAGATAAATTTACCAATACATTTTAGAGTTATGTGTAAAAGACAATAATATTTAGGACATGCTATTTATTCTTTGGTCAATAGACATACTACTATAGAGTTTTGTAAATTAGTGCTCGCATCTGAATTACAAATAACTAATACTCATATTTGATAATGTAATCGATCACAAATGTTATCGATCAATACCAATCAATTACGCAATTGAAACCGCAGAGAAATGTAATCAATTATTTGTGTTATTCAGAATAATTGATTTTGAAATCTATTGCAATATTGTTTTTAACTTATTTCACAATTGATTAGAGGACTTACTGAGACCCATCAATTAGCAAATCAATTGAGCAATCGACTTCCACCTCTTGACTGATAGTTGCTTTGCCATGAAGCATATTCACCATCAACTGAGCATCACTTTCTATAAACACTGACTCTAACCCAAGATATAATCCCAACAAAATGCCATGCCGAAATGCCACAGCTTCTGCAACTAAAGAACTTGCGCACCATGGAGAAACCCCGATCAAGGCAGCAACAAACAAGCCTTTGGAATCCCGAATCACAATGCCATAACCCCCTCTCGACACCCCTTTCTTCCAAGACCCATCCACATTAATCTTGAACATCCCATCCGGAGGCTTCCTCCATGAGTTAGAGCTTCCTTCCCCATTCAAAATCACAGCTGTAGGATCCAAAGAATTTGCAGAGAAATAGTACTCATGAAAGTACTCAACCGCCCGCTTGCAGAGAAAAAATTGAGGAGAGATGCTACATACACTACCATCCAACCACTACACCATCCACTACATTCTTTGTGGGGTCCAACCCGGGTCCCAAAAAAATACAGAAAAATATCCATAAGTTTAAAAATAATATATTATGGGGCCCTGTAAAAAATTAGCTCCAACGGATATCGGTAAGTATTATTTCTTGATTTGTAGAGACGAAATTGTTTAACTGCACAGTTTCGTCCCTACGAATCTAGAAATAATACTTACCGATATTTGTTGGAGCTAATTTTTTACAGGGCCCCATAATATATTATTTTTAAATTTATGGACATTTTTCTGTATTTTTTTGGGACCCGGGGTGAGCCCTACAAAGACTGTAGTGGATGGTGTAGTGGTTGGATGTAGTGTACCTAGACTTATTAAAAATTGAGCAATCGACTTCAGATTGTTTCCCAATCGTACTCAATTCAATTACAAAATCGATTATATTGTCTAATCGATTACATAATTGAACATAATAGAATTGATTACATATTCGATTATGATGTCTAATTGAATATGTAATCAATTGCAAAATAAATTACTATATGTTTGATTATAATGTCTAATCAATTTAAAAATCAATTATAAAGTCGAATCGGTTATGAAATTGAACATTAATAGATTACATATTTGATTAGCTACAGTTAAAAAAAAATTGATTAAGTAATTGATTGCACAATTGATTATAGAAAAGTTATGAAATGGACTAAAATATTACAATTCCATAGTGAAAATGTTACGAATTGAAAATGTTAAGAATTTTTTTATAAAGTTATGAAACACACCAAAATGTAATGATTCTAAAAATGTTATGAATCTGTTGCTAAAAAGTTACGATTCATTCTAAAAAGTTACGATATGCACTAAAAGATTATGATTTGTAAGAAAAATGTTATGAATCAAAAGTTACGAATTTTTGGTATAAAGTTATGATAGACCTAAAATGTTATGAATGACTGGTTCAACAGGTAATTTTTTACGAGGTAACACATGCAATATGGACCGCACAATAGGTGCATATGATATGCACCTTAAAGGGGTGTGTATTGAAGATTTCTCCATATGTAAAATTGGTTTAGTTGGTGGAAAATTGGTTGAGTTGCCTGTGCCAAAAAAAAAACTTGATTTGTTTTTGTTTTCTAGCAGTTTTTAATAGTGGTTATGCCATGTTAAGTTTATGTGCGTACCTATTAAGCTATTTCCTTTTCAGCACAAAAAAAGTGGAAGAATTATGGTGTCTACCCTTCAATCGGAGACACTGTAATTTTGGCATAACCTCACCATTACAAGTATAACAACGATCATTGACATGCATAACCAAGGCCTTAACAAGGCATAACAAAACAGTGTTATGCCTTAAAAAAGTTTTTTGGCATAACACTTTTTGGTTATGCCTTGTTAAGGCCTTGGTTTTACACGTCATTGTTTTTTGTTATGCTTGTAATGGCGAGGTTATGTCAAAAATTACAGTATCCCCAAAATGGCCGGGGACACCATAGCATCATCCAAAAAAATTTGGGAAGAACTATGGTGTTTACCCTCCAATCGGGGACACTGTAATTTTGGCATAACCGAATCATTACAAGCATAATCAAAACCGGTAATATGTATAACCAATGTCTAGGTAGACACCATATCATCATCCAAAAAAGTTTTAGTTTAACAATTTTTATTGGGTAAATTTCATTGATCTCCCCTAAGGTTTCTAACAAATGCAGGGACCTCACCCGAGGTTTCTGAAATATTACTGACCTCCATTACTTTTGAAAATATTGTTGAGATTCCCCCTCCGGTTACTCTACCGTTAAAAACTAACAGAATTCGCTGATGTCAGCTAGTTTACTTCTCAAAATTCCAAGGTTGTCCATAATTAGTAATGAAATAAAATCTCGAAATGCCTCAAGAAATTCTCTCCCCCCTTTCTCTTTCTTTTGTTTTCTTCATCTTGTTTTTTTTATCGGCAAAAGAATTTTATTAATCTCCGAACATAAAGTTACAAAGATTAAACGGAAGCGGGAGGAAAGCGGCATCGCAACCAAAAACCTACATCCCAACTATGTTGGCACCTAGGCTATGGACAATCATATGCCACCCGCTACCAAAGAAGGAAAAGAAGTTAGCGTGGAGACAACCAAAAGGAAAAGGAAGACCAATTCTACTAGCCACATACTCCGCAACTGAACCATCGAAACCAAAAGGGAATAAATTTGAGACGACCAAGACCCCACGGTCATAGGTACCGAGCATCTGGAAAGTTCGTTGATGGCTTTATCAGCAACAGCAACAAAGCAATGGAAGTGAAACATGGAGCACCAAACCACTTAGACAGCTTTACTTTGTATACGTGATACTTGCAATATTGAACTATTGAGCTGGATAAATACATCTCAAGCAGAAAGCTTGGTACAGATCTTGCGAATTATCTCTGTTGACAATAGTATCTTCAAGAGTCTTATGAACCAGCAAAGTAGTATTTATAGTCATGGGTTTAAGCTGGCAATGAGCTTCCTATCCATCAACAACATGAAACATTAGGATGTTGAGGCACGAACAAAACTGGAAAGACTGTATCAAAGGAAACGAATCCCAATCATCTACAGACAAACCGGATCAGGCAGCAACCGAGCATCGGACAGCAAGATCAAACCAGCAACAAAACACTACACTGGACAGACCAACAAAGACCCAGACTCAACCGACAACCTGACCACCATCAGCAACCCAAAAACAAAGGTAGAGGGACACAAAAAACAACCAAAAGCAGAAAAAACCACCACAAAACCAAAGCAACCCAACCCAACGACAACCAAAGACGAAAGCCAAACAAGCACCACAACCAAACAGAGCACTAACCAACACCACCACCCCCTAAACACAAAGACCAGAAACACAAACAAGACAAAATACCAGAAGCCAAAACAAAACTCAGACACAACTAACATGACCCTTCCAAGCCCCAAACAAAAGACTCCCAAAACTCGCACCAAACACAGAAAACTTACGAACAGTGAATCTTTGCCGCCTTCAATTTCCTGACTCCTTGGATGCATCTTTTGATATCCTCCACTGAGTATTCTTTAAGATCATAACAAGCTTTCAACCATAAAGCAATCTTGGTCTTGATATTCTCCACTAACTTTGCCTCATCAAAAACTTTATTCCTGAATAGGATGGGGTTCCTCTCGATCCATATGGACCAAATTATGGCATAGAAACATATTTTCCAACTCCCTTTTTTCACATATTTGAATTTATTAGTGAACCACCAACACAAAAGCTCATACAGACTAGAGGGACAAACCCACATGTTTCCCCACCAATTCAGAATATTGGACCAAATCTTCCAAGATATGAGACAATGAAAAAAGAGGTGAGGCACAGTTTCCAATTCCAGAGAGCAGAAAGGGCATAAACCCACCTCACCATTCTCTTGATTCAAAATATTCCTTTTCAACAGTTCCGAACCATTAGCAACTTTTTCTTGGATCGCTTGCCATAAGAAAACCTCAACTTTGAAAGGACATACATTCTTCCAAATCATTTTGCATAGAGGTCCAATATGGTTCTGAGAAATAAACACATTCTCCCACTTATCATAACAAGATTTAACAGAGAAGTTTGCAGTTTGGTTATTCCATCTCCATCTCAAGGAGTCTATTTCTCCAGGCTGTAATGTTATAGCATTCAGACTACGTTTCAGCTCATTCTCCTCCTCCATTTCCTAGGAGAATATTCTTCTTCTATAAGTTAGATTCCATAGCAAACTAGAGGAATCATAAATCTCCCCAACATTGGCATTCTTTTGATTAGAAGCATTATACAGAATAGGAAATGCATACCTCAGCTTGTTCAAGCCCTTCCTCAACTTTGATTTCTTCTTTAAAATTCTCAAATTTCTTTTTGTGAAGGAGAGAGAAACAAGCTCATGAGTGAGACGAGGCTTTCTTGGAGGAGTGAAAGACTACTTGTACAAGCAAAATCAAACATAAATATCTAAGTAATAAAACTAAAATTGGTGGGGGCTTTCCATAAACCATCAGATCATTTCAAGTTATTTTCAGCTAATAAAGTGGAGTCCTTGGTATGTGTCTCCCGGAATGCCCTAAGCGTAACTTGATCCATGTTATCATTGGCATGGAAAGCCGGGGCAGATTCAATATAGGCTCAATTGGATCACGTGACCCACCTGCTATGTTAATAAATAATACATGTGTCTTCATTTCTTGCAAAAGTGATTCATGGTGTAGTTGTAAGTGTTCCGTGTTTTTTCGAAGAGATCATAGGTTCAACTCCTATTGGCGTCTTTTGCTTTGTTTTTAATGCTCCACAGGTACTCTTCTCCCCAAGTCCTGTTCATAATTTCTCTCACTGAAATTTAATGTTTCAATTTTTTTTTTCCTCCCACTGTAACTTACAACTTTCATTTACTATTTTACCAATTCAATGAGTACTAAACTTCAAACATCATTAAAAAGATTTTATTCAATTTTAGAATTACTAGTGTGGACATTTTTTTATTTCAAATATTCCTGGCAAGTTTGTTCTCTTTTTTTTTTTTGTGTCCATTACATGATCTTAATTCAAAAACTTAACAATGTCACAACAAAGATTCATTTTTTGGTGATGATTTTATTCTTTTCAATTGTTGTAGAATAAATTTTTGAGGGCCCCATATTTAAGGTTCATCTTTCAACCTAAAATTTCAGGACCAGTCTTGTATTCAAAAGGTGACCCATCTGTATAAAATTCCTGGATCCGCCACTAATGGAAAGGCTGCAACTTAATAGGGAAGTGCCCCACCTTCCCTACACATATTTTCATCTAATTCTTTATGAATCATTTAAAAATGGTTACTTTTAATTTGTATTTTTTCCTTCAACAAAGTGGGCATTTGTTGTGGACTGAAATAGTCGGTTTTATTTACCTGTATTCTTAATTTTTGTTATTTTGGTATGGGTTGAAAGAGAATGAAAACTGAGAGATGGGTTTGCTTTGGTCATCTATCATCTCACTATGAATTTGTTGATTAGTATTTTTTTAAGAATTTGTAAAATGGGAACTTTGCCCATAATTTCTTTTGCAGTTTTTTGTTTCGTATTTTAAGTTTTTAGGAATGAAAATGGGTTGCATGAAGTTGTTTGTTGGGATGTTGGTTTGCCTCCAAAAAAAAGTTTCCAGTACACAAAATGGGTATTCAAAAAAAAAAAATTTTAATGTCCCAAAAGTTAATAAATATCAATGAGTTGTATTGATTTGCGAAAAAAAAAACTTCTCTTTAATTTTTTTTTTGGAATAAGTCTACTTTTTTAGTTCTATTTTTCGTACTGGATAATCTTTTTGGTACGGTGAGTATAAACTTTGGCTTGGGTCTAAAGGTTGTCGTTTTTACTATTCACAATTGCTTACTCTTTTCTTTTTGTGGGTTATTATTGTAGTACTAACAAGAAAATTGTGAAATATGATCAATCGGTTGGACTTTCTCCTCATATGGCAGCGTTGTGATAATGGTGTGGCCATGTGGGCAACCATTTGGAGAAATGGAGGAAGAAGATAAAGGAGAGTTAAATGAACCCCATAGGATTTTAGCCTTTTCGTATGAGGGTGTTTTCGTCATTTCATCATCACATTTAACACCGTTTGGGAGACATTTAACAGAAGGGAGAATCTTAACAATACTTTCAAAAGCAAGGGAAGTCAATGATATTTCAAAACCTCAGGAGAGGTCCTTGCTTTTGTAAAAAAATCTCCGGGGAGGTTAGTGAAATGTACCTTTTCATTTCTTTCAAGAAGTACAATTACACAGCAATTGTAGCGGAGCTATGGGCCATTTGGCACGGGTTAACCTTTGTTTGGGATTTGCGAGTGTACTATTTTGGAGACAGATTCTCAATTGGCTGTGCGCAATCTTCTGAATACCGTACCGGTTAGAGTACCGGTTTTCTTACTGGTACGGTACGTACCGGTATCGGTCAAATATCGGATACCGTTTCGGATTTACCGCAATTACAATATATATAATAATTATATATAATTATAATTCAAAAAAAATTTCCATACCACACAATTCATCATAAAATACCTATGTGTTTGCCTTTTGTCCCACACTGCCTAGTTACAAAACTCTTTTCCATCTTAAATGATTTTGCACACTAGTAGACTTGTGAATAAGGACCTAAGGAGAAGTTTCGCGTGCTCAGCAAAATGGGCCGTGGCCATAGACAATTAGGAAAAATTGATCCAAAAACCAATTGAGCCTCGTGCACATACTATTTTTAAGCTCACATTTTGCTAAAATTCTGAAAAACGTTTTTTATTTAACCCAAAAAAAATTCTGAAACTTGTTTTTTTTTTACCAGAAAATGATAACATGACAGAAAAAGAAAAAAAAAACATGACAGGAAAAAAAAAAAACCATGACAGAAAAAAAAAAAAACACTCTGCAAAATCTCGGCCCGAATTTCCGGTACGCCGGTACTGGCCGGTATTTTCCGAGATGACCGGTACCGGGCGGTACCGACCGGTATTTGGTCCGGAACGGTATTGGGGGGTTAGGGTACTGGTTTCCCTCAAATCTGGTACGTACCGGCCGGTACGGTATAGGATTAATAACATTGGCTGTGCGGGCTATCTCTGATCGAACACCTCACGATCATAATAATAATCTCATTATGCTTAGGCCCCCCCCTTTTTTTTTTGCTAAGCCTTAGGCCCCCGTTCCAGAACACCTTCTTAAAATATAAATACTTATTTCACATTTTCAAACTCAAAAATATTGTAAATGAAAAATAATTTTTCAATTTTTTTTGCACCGTATTAAAGATCTCGATGAGATCTATCAAATAAGATCTATATTGATAGAAAAATTATTTGTGTAAACACATGATTTTTGAGCTTGAAATTGTCTTCTTAAAAAATAAGTACTTATTTCTATTTCCGGAACGGGACCTTATTAACCAGTGCCTTTACCGAGACCGGAGTAGCGATATGCGTTTTACTTGGGGAGAAGCTAATAGTTGTGCGCATAAGCTTGCATGGCGTGGTCTTCAATCGCAGCAAAGAGAAGTGATCTATGACCAAGTTCTGTTAGGGGTGACGGAGATGCTGGATTTTCATAGCCATGGGTTTGGCATTGGGCAAAGTCTACTTTGACCCCCAACGGTTTGGGTCATGTGTGGATATAGCCTCCATGGTTTAAAAGTGTACACATAACACCATGTGGTTTGCCAAGTGTGCACATAATACCTAATTTTGTCCATATTTATGTCAAATGTGACGGACGTGCGTTAAAAGTCCGATATGTCCTCATTTTCTTCCTTTATTCACTTTCTTTCTTAAATCTAACCAATCCATCCCATGTACCAAAAACTAAATCTAAAATGTTATATTGCAGAGTTTGATAAGTACTACATCCATACAATACAAAACTTCAAGTCAATATGAAAATCCCATGGTCTAATCTAATTTATAATGAAGTACATTTTAAAATTTAAATTTGTCATTCATTTTAATCAGAATTAGATCACCGAATTATTTAATGTTTAATCGAGTTAATTTTTTTATAGAGATGCTCTTTTCTTTGATTTATACATTATGAACGGTTCGGATTAGATTTTGTTTAAATTCAAGAGCCGTGTAAGATACATTTTTGTTAATATAAACGGAATTGAGTGTTATGTACACACTTCTCAACTAACTGTTTGACATCAGTAACTGTTTCACATATCCACTGACACGAACAGTACTTTTTCTCCTCATCTCTACCATTGACTACATCCGTGGAAACCAAAGAAAACCTCTAATGCTCATGCCTCGTGGTAATTTGCTTAAAGGATTGTCGTGGTAATTTGCTTCAAGGATTGTGCAGTGGGCCGAAATAAACACTACTCAGAAGGGTGAAAGAGGTCAAACCTAGCACCTGCTATGTACACGTCATCCTCAAGATTCTCCACTTGTCTCTGTTCGTCTGTAACGTCATGGCGGATCTCAAGAAGGCATTCTACTGCTCCGCCGAGTGTTTGCCGACCCCAACGGCTTTCCCGAGCATCTGATCATTTCCTTGCATCTTCACCGGTTGATCCCTCGTCACACCTGTAAGTCATTCGGCGGGATATATAGGCTATAGTTCGGTAGGCATGTTAACATTCGGGTAAAATATCTCCTTTAGAATAATGCTTAGCAGACGCTCAAGAATCATCGAGAAGCTTCCACTGATAGGCGAAGTGGCCTCTCTGATAAGTGAAGCGACCTCTCTGGCATTGGTGTGTACAGTCTACAGAACTCGGGAGGCGGCGTTTATTTAATGACTCTGACATGTAACATCATCTAAGTGGTACAACGCACGTGAGGTGCACGACCTACTTGTTCAGCACTCCAAGGTTTGCCTATAAATAGTGAACTATCCCTCCAGGTAAAGGGGCTCTGTCTTCTCTCCTAAACAAGAATATACTCTCTTTATTCCTCCACTTACTAACTTATTCGTCGGAGCTTCTCCCCAAAAGTACACCCCCTTTGATTTCAAGTACTCAGTTCACCGTTCCTTTCCCCCTCCATCAATGTTCTGGATACCGTACCGGCCAGGGTACCGATTTTCCTACTGGTACGGTATGTACCGGTACCAATCAGATACCGGGTACTGTTTCGGATTTACCGTAACTACAATATATATATAATAATTATATATAATCATAATTCAAAAAAATCCCTCATACTATGCAATTCATCATACATCTTGTCCCACATTGTCTAGTTACAAAGCTCTTTTCCATCTTAAATGACTTTGCACACTAGTGGACTTGTAAATGAAGACTCAAGGAGAGGCCTCACGCGCTCGGAAAAATGGGCTGTAGCCGAAGTCAATTTGGAAAAATTGATTTCGGAAACCAATTAACCCGGTGCACGTCACGGATTTTTTGTGGGGGGGTGCAAATCCGGGACTTGAGCCTCGCGTACGTACTATGATTAAGCCTACGTTTTGCTAAAAATTTACCTTTTCTCTTGTTTCTATGGTAAATAATACTACGTTTTTTTGTCAAAAATTCTTAAAACCATGTTGTTTTTGACAAATTTACCCTACTACTTTTTATGAGTGGTTTTGATCTAAAGACTGTAATTTACCTACTTTTCAATCTAAGGATCTAAAGTTAATGGGAGTATCATACTCCCATATCACTTGGGAGCATTGTAGAAGTTTTAAAGTTCATGATCGAGTTCTCTTTGTTACTGTACTATTTAATTCAAGGCTAAGGCTCCGTTCCAGAAATATAATAAGAACTTATTTTTTGTGTAATAAGAAGGTTTGTTCCTGAAAAATAAGAAAGTTGGTACTTATTTTGGAAGAATTTATATAGGTACCGACCGGCTGGGTAGGGAAATCGTACTGGCGGCCGCACCGGGCCGTCTCCAGCCACCGGACGGCCAATCCAAGCCATCCAAAAATTCTAAAAAAAAAAACCAAGGGAGCTTACGCGGGAATCAACGGCATCCGAGGTGTGTAGGGTGCTTGATCCGAGCACCCCTTTTCCGTGTATATATGATCAAGCACCCTACACGGAAAAGGGGTGCTCGGATCAAGCACCCTACACACCTCGATGCCGTTGATTCCCGCGAAAGCCCCCTTGAATTTTTTTTTAGAATTTTTGGACGGCTCGGATCAGCCGTCCGGTGGCCGAAGACGGCTCGGTGCGGCAGCCAGTACGATTTCCCTCCACCGGTGCCCATTATCATAGCAACAATCTTATTTTTTGTATAAGACAACTTAAAGCTCAAAAATCATGTATTTACGCAAATAATTTTTCAACGACTATGGATCTTATTTAATAGATCTCATTGAGATCTTTAATACGGTGCAAAAAAAATTGATTTTTTTTTCATTTACATTATTTTTGAGTTTGAAAATGTTAAAGGAACTTTTTATTTGGGTTTTGTGGAATGAACCTTCTTATTTTTTAATGAGAAATGGCAAAATAAATACTTATTTTTAAAGAAGGTTTCCAAAACGGGGCCTAAGTGTTCCAATGAGACTTTTAGCAAAAGTCCGATTTTGTCCATATATTTGATTTTTTTTTTCTTGTTTTTTCATTTTAAGCTAATTTTTTTTTAACTTTTTGGGAAATTTTAAAAAAAATTTACTTTTAACAAAATATTTTGAAACTTTTTTTACTTAAAAGTGATTTTTATTCAAAATATTTGGGTAGAAGGAAAAAAATTTACTTTTCCGATCGTCTCAACAAGACGAATCAAAAAATCAACAAACATGACAGAAATAATCCCTTTCTATTATAAAAATAAAAGTAAGAAAACAAGAGAACACAATATATATAAAAAGATAGTTGCTTCAGAAACCATCAAGAGAGAGGGATTAGTCTTCTGTACTAACAGAATATTATTTCCCATAGCCTCACTTTCACTCATTTACAATAGTACTGTCTCTATTTTCTGAATACATCAAACTAGAACTAAGGGTCCTATTTACAGAAGAGGAACCAGGGACTATGTAATAAGGAAAGACTTGAGGGATCTAAGTGTAATTAAGGAGGTGCTTCCCACCGCCTCATTCTGCCGCCTAGCCGAAGGCTTCCATGGCAAAGAGATGGATGGTCACCCACGTGACATCACATGATCTCATCCATCCAACTATTTCACAACGCTCTTCCTCTTTTTTTCCTTTACTTTATTCCTTCTTTTTCCATTTCAGATTGCATGTGAGGGTTTTTTGTTTTCGGCCTCCAGTGCAATAGTTGTTATCTACGGAATCGACCTCTATTTTGGAAGACACGCATAGAATATTTTACGTTGAATATAAAGTTTTCACATTAGTAAAGAAAATAAAAAAATAATAAGTTGAAAGCGAGAGGGAGAGAGATAAGACATAAAGTTTTCTTTTTTTGGTCGACAAGACATAAAGTTACAAGAGAGAAAAAGTGAGAAGTGAAAGAGTTCCGAAAAGATACGGTTCTGGGGTGTTTGGGAGCTTATTTTTTAGCTTTTCATTTTTAATTTTTTGGCTTTTTAATATTTTCGATTATGGTCAGAATATATTTTGAATTCGTTAGAGTGTTTGGATGATACATGCAGAATGCATTTTGCAACAGGAATAGTGTTTGAAAGATATGAGATGAAAATAAATTATGACTTAATTTTTACCATGTTGCCCTTATCACATCTGTACATTTGTATGCAATTGATTGAGAAAAAAACACTACGTAAATCAAAAGGGGCTGCAATCTGCCAGGCTCCTATATTCAAAAAAACCGATCATAGCAGGAAAATACAAATCTAGATTATATCGACGCAATCAAAGCTAGGAAAAATTCAAAGACTAAAGGACCCATTTCCGACGAGGTTCATCTGCTTCTCCCTTCTTCAGGTGTCAGCCGAAGCTCGTCCTTTCTTCAGTTGTCCGATGAGGTTCAAATGAGGGTTTTAGGAAATTATGGACAAAAGGAGAGGGCATGACGGTCTTTTGACACTGCTGGAAAACGAAAATGGAAAAAGGAGAATCGGAAAAGCTCCTCTTCCCCTTTTTTTCCCTTCTCTTCTCCACTCTCTAATCAGAGAACTCATTCTCATAGAATGAATTTTGCAAGTTTCAACCAAACAGCCAAAATAGGAAAATGGGAAACGGAAAATGAGAAAATGGGTCATCCAAAGCCTTTTGAGAATAAATTCTCTCCGCGGAGGAAAAGTGGGCTCACTTTCCTCGCTTTTCCTCCAAACCAAAACCCTTCTGCCACGTCAGCCAACAGTACAAAACTAAAGCAAATACTCCAGCTCAAAACCAGGGGGAAATCACATTTTGTCCTGTGTTTTAGACTTTAATTAACTTGGATTAAAGTTAGGGAAAATGGGGGCTTATGATGTGTTTTGATAATTAACATCTGTCAAAAGCATTTTCAGTATTAATAAATGTTATATAAATGTTTTCAGCATGTTCTTAGCGGGTATTAATTATCAAAAGAATCCTTGCATCTGCATTGTTGTTAACTTATTTTTTTATTTTTTGTTTTTTGTTCATTTATTTTTAGAATTTTTGTTAGATTTGGAAGAATTTTTTTTGGATTGATCATCTATTTTAATGAGAGGAGTCTAAAAAGTATAAAATTATGACCAAAAGCAAAAAAAAAGTTCAAAAAAGACGGCACTTAAGCTCATAAAGACAGCTGTTTGATATTCTTTTCGTTTTTATTGAATTTTTTATACTATTGGTCATAATTTTGTACCTTTTAAACTCCCCTCATAGAAACGTATGATTACTTTAAAAAAAATCTCACGAATCTAACAAAAATTTAAAAAGGACAAAAAAAACTCAAAACGAAAAATAAAAAAAAGTTTAATTTAAGTTTACAAAAATTTCTGAGATTTAAAGATAAATTATTTCATCAATCCGCCACAGCTTTAATTCAATGCTTCACAAGAGGGACTTGAAGTCCCTGCAGTGCTCTAAAAGAGCTGCAACTTGCAGCGCTTTAAAACGGCGCTGTTTTGGGCCAAGATGTACACAAATCCTCTCTCTGACCCATTTGTCCCCCCCTCCTCTCTCTCTCTCTCTCTCTTTTGTCAGACCCATTTGTCCTCTTCTACTCCAAACCAAAAATCTATAATTTCTGATCAATTTTGGTCATCAAGCAAAATTTTTTTTTTCCATAAACGACTTCAATTCTAAATCAGATATGGGAAAAATGCTCCTAACTGAAACTCATTTGACTGGCACTAAAAGCACTTTTAGGACTTTTTTTTGTCCTTATTTGAATTTTTTCTCATTTGTTACTTTTGTGCCAAATTTTTTTTGACCTTTTGATTTGTCTTGACTCGGAAAAGTAATTTTTTTTTACTTTTGCCAAAATATTTTGGGAAATAACCATTTTTAAGAAAAAAAAATGGATTTTTTTGACTTTTTTTGCTAAAAAATGATTATTTCCTAAAATATTTAGGTAAAAGTAATTTTTTTTTACTCTTCCAATTTGTCTCATTGAGATGAATCAATAATCCACAAAAATTTGAAATAAAACGAACAATCGCAAATTTTTTTGAATAAGGACAAAATGTTCTAAAAGAAAAAATTCTTAGCGGAACTTAAGATTAATTTGAAAAGAAATCAATTTATAAAATCTAGTAATTGAAGAAAGAGATCCAAGTAACCAACCCTTTTTCCATGAAGTTTATATTCTTGTTTAGAATCTCAGCAAACTAGAGTGAATCACAAGAATCCACAGAAAAAACACAATCAAAGATTAAAATTCATCAAAGCTTTGCTAAAAGTGTTCTTGTTCCTCTTTAGATATTACCATTAATTATAACCGCTCACGTACCTTTTAGAGTGGAGAAAGAAAATTTGCAGAAGAAGTCAAAAAGAGGACAAAGGGGAGAGAGAGAGAGAGAGAGAGAGTATGTGCGTGTCAGACAAGAAAGGGTAGAGGGTTTGGTCTAAAACGGCACTGTTTTGATGGGCTGCAAGTTGCAGCTCTTTTAGAGCACTGCAGGGACTCCAAGTCCAAGCAAGAGGGAACATGACCCTCAATTTCTCCTTTTCTTCGATCTCTTCTACACTTTTGGGTTCAGCCTTTTTTCCGCCTTTCCCCTCTCTCTCTCTCTCTCTCTCTCTGCGTTAATTTAAAGCTTCACCAGAGGGAACGAGACCCCCAATTTCTCTTTTCCTTCAATTTCTTCTTCACTTTTGGGTTCAGCCCCTCTCTCTCTCTCTCTCTCTCCCCCTCTCTCTTTAAAGTTTTTATGAGAGAATTTTGAGAGATTAATTTACGTGATTTCTGAACGATACAAAACCATTCAATTGAAAAAAACAGAGAACATCCTGATCAGATGTTGTAGCTCAATCTCTGTGTTCTTGGATGGCTTCCACTTCGAATTCTGAATTCAAATACAGTTACGACATTTTTTTGAGCTTTAGGGGCTCAGACACACGTAAAAAATTCACCGATCACCTCTACGAGGCTTTGAAGCGCGAGGGGTTTCAAACATTCAGGGATGATGATGAGATCGAGAGGGGTGAGAACATCAAATCCGCGTTGCAGATAGCAATTTGGAACTCCAGGATGTCAGTGATCGTGTTATCAAAAAACTACGTCACTTCAACATCGTGCCTGTTTGAAACCAACACGATTATCGAACACCGTAAGAAGAATTCGGATCATTTTATTTTGCCCGTGTTCTATGAGGTGGATCCTTGGGAAATTAAGCAGCAAGCAAAAAAATTGGATTTCGGAGGAAAGACAGTGAGGGTTGAGGAAGTGAAGGCTTGGAGCGTGGCGCTTAACGAGGTTGCGAGTATGACTGGAATGGTTTCCCAAAATCAATCTAACGGGTACGTAATTTATACATTCAACTCATTTTATTACTCCATTAGCAATCTTAGGTACACATATTTGCATGCATACACCCATCCGGACGGATACAGAGATACGCACGTTCAAGACAAGTAAATCTCTTTTATTTTGTGGGGTTCATAACACATCGATGGTTTGCCCCATAAAAGTTAGATATAACACATGCACCTGTACTTGTATATGCTACAAGCTAGGGGCGGCACAAACTAATCCTATGTGCACTTCAATTCTTACGGGATCACTAACTGAATCATTCGTTTCCGATTTATCTCCTGTTGGAGCTGAAATTATAACAACTAATTGTGAGCGCAAATTGCCGAGATTAATCAAGGATCGATAAACGATGAAACAACTAATAGCAGCACAACACGTGGGATCCGCAATAAGACATTGGCAAGAATGTGCCGATCGAGAAAGGATTTTGTCTGTGTGTCCACCAACAAGAAGCTTAGAACCCGGTTAGGGCTCGGGTGCTGGGCTCGGGACACGGAGTGTACTGTAAGAAAACGTGCTTGAACCAAAGGGACGAATTCAATAATATAGCCTAGTGGGGGTACCTTGTTAATCATAATGGCGAAAGTTCATTTTTTTTAGTCAACCACGGTAAGATCATACAAAATTAAGATATGCATTACTAACTACAAAAATTTATAACACATACTTTAAATTAAATTAGATTAAATGAGCACAAAATCTCAAAAAAAAAAATTAAAAATATGTTTTAAATGAACATCAACAAGTTTTACAATGATCAAATTAGTTTTTTAATGACTTTATTGTAAAATATGTACCCAGACAATTAATAATATAAGAGAATCAAGAATGAATATCTCCAAATAGACAAATAGTTCATGAAACAACAAGTATAAATGCACATGAAATTCAAGCATAAACTAATACCAAATGTGTATTTTCGAGATATATGGAAGTGTGTATAAACATATTTTAGCACATTTTCATAATTATGCTAATTTATATAAAAATATCAAAAAAAAATTATTTTAATTTTAGTAGGGGCTCGTGTACATCCGCCCTTGCTTGAACCAAAGGGTATCTGAGTGGGCTCATGGTCAACACAAAAAGGGTGCGTGACCATCGGGCCGGGTGAACGACGGAGCCGCCAGGATGGAGTTTACCTTGTCAAGCAAGTAATTAAATGAAGCACGTACAAGCAATACTCTGACAGCCACCAATGGGTGAAGCGTGCACAATGGAATGACTTGAGTTCTGTACGTACATTCATACGGGATGCTCATGGTAGAGAAGCCCGGCCCTCTAGTATGACTCACGTACAATTTTTCTAAAAGAACAATGATCGAGAGATGACTATCTAGAACCATGGCGCCTTTGGTCAAGACCCATCTTTGATCCATGTAAATAGTAGCTAGCTAGCAACATACCAAAGGGAAAAGCATTTGATCCTAGCACACTCAATATCCCGTGAGAGCTAATAACACATTGATGGTGTGGACAGCTCTCTAGTACTTTAAAAGACTGTCCCAAGTAAATTGAATAGTTGGGAGCAAAGACGGAATCAGGATTCCGTATACGCATGCAATGCCATAACACACCAACAAAAATTGAAAACTTTAAGGTCGAGGAGTATAGAATAGAAAAAGTTTTTTTATTAAAATTAATGATTGGTGAGAAAGTGGTCCAAATCTGTAACTCCTATTAAAGTTTTTTCTATATGACAAGTTACAAGGCCCAAAATGTTAAATGTTGTATGCAATTTAGGCTTTCCTAAATTGGGGGTGGCCATAGCCCACCTTTAGATATCCGTCGCTGGTGGGGATTCGAGGGAAAGTAATGCTACTCTTGACCAAATCTTTGAGTTCATAGATCTGGGGGCCATAGCCCACCTTTGGATTTGTCTCTGACGGGGAGTTGAGGGAAAGTAATGCTACTCTTTACCAAATCCTTGAGTTCATAGATCTTCTTAACACACGTTGTTGTCTGTGAGGACTTTTTATTTGTGGTCTAGTTTTGGTATGTTCATGGAAATTTGGTTTTTCCTTACAAATCTATTTTGATCGATATACTAAGCTTCATTTGCATATTAAATTGAAATTTTAGGTATGAAGCCAAGTTCATTGAGGAAATTGTTGCTGTACTTGTAAGCAAGCAAGCTGGCAAGCACCGAAAGGTTGGGGACTATCTAGTGAGTATGGATTATCAAATCAAGGGTAATTGTTTGTGGCTAAAAGATAGGGTGTCAGATGTTGAATTCTTTTTTCTACGTGGAATGGGTGGAATGGTTGCATCATAGGAAAGTTTCAAGGATGTGACAAACATTTTACTCCCTCCATCCCCATTCTATTATCCCTCGTCTTATTTTAACTGAATTAATTATAATTTTTAATTGGTAATACTATTTCTATGTAATATAGATCTTATTTGATAGATATTAATGAGCTCTTTTAAATGATATTTTTAAAATCACCTAAAAAATTATAAATTGCAAAATATAATCAATTGAAAAAGTGACACAAACTCCGAACAGGAACAAAAGAATAGAGACAGAGGAAGTACAATTCTTCCAATTAAGCTTGGTTGGAGTCTTAGGGACCATAGGCCCCAACTTTGGCCACCCCAACCAACCTCCGTAATTACTACATTCTCCCCACCCTCTCCCAATGGCAATAACTTTTGTCTTTAAGGTTTCATTTCACTTTTTTAAATAAGTACTTAAAAAGTAAAAACTTATTTTCAAATTTAAAAATAACGAGCTTAGGAAAATAAATTTTTATTTTTTTTTACAAGGTTTGATATATCTTATCGATATTCATCAAATAAGATATATATTGTATTTTAATAAGTTAGCCTAATTGGGTTGAAGCGATCCCAAGTAGGAGAAACATATCTTTCCTTATCCTCCATGCCTGCTTTTTAGGTCCTTTCGGGCCTTTAGGCACTCGTGGTGGAAGTTTTCTTTTAATTGTATTTTTCTTGACTTCATCTGATTGATTTTTACTGTATCATCTTCAACATTGTCAACATTAAAATCGATAACACCAAGATTAGACTTTAGGATTACCTTCAACATCATCCTCATTAGGCCTGTCTGCATCAGGCGAGAAACCCATCATGTCTGAATCCATCATCACCTACAAATGTTCAGACAAAATCAAACACTGCGTGACTGGCATATACAGTCACATGACGTACCAAAGCGGGTGCACGCGCCCCACTTGAACGCGTGCCTCCACTTGAAATTAATTTTTTTTTTATAAATTAACATAATTATAAAAATGTGCTAATATATAAACATACACACTTTCACATATCTCAAAAATACACATATATAATTTGTTTTATGCTTGAGTTTTATCACATGGTGCAGTTATACTTGTTGTTTTACGAGCTGTTTCTCTTTTTGCAGCTATTCTTTCTTAATTTTCTTTATTTTTAACCTTTCGAGAAAAATATTTTAAAATAAAGTCATTGAAAAAACTAGCTCGATAATTCTAAAACTTTTCCATGTTCATTTAAAACATTCTTTTAAATTTTTGTATGAGATTTTGTGCTCATTTTTACCTAATTTAACTTAAAGTATGTGGTATAAACTTTTATAGTTAGTAATGTATTCCTTAATTTTGTACTCCCTCCGTCCCTATTTAATTGTCCACTATGGTTTTGTGTGCATTTTCAACGGCTTATATCTCTCGATGTATTACGTTTTATATTTTTGAAATCATTGTCTTATTAAAAATTAAGCTCTATCAAACAAGATCCATATTTAATATTTTTAGCAATATACGTTGAGAGATATAAGCCATTAAAAATGCACGTAAAATCGTAGTGGACAATTAAATAAGAACGGAGGGACTACAATCTTTGACTAAAAAAATAAACTTTCATCATTATGATTAACAGGTGCCTTCATTAGACTATATTCCTAGATCCATTCCTGAGACTCACGTACATTCCTAGATCCATATATATATATATATATATATATATATATATATATATATATATTTGTATAAGCAATCAATTGAAAGTAAAATAAATTTACAACAATTTGCTGCATGGTCCTTGTAACGTTTTCTTTCTCTTGGTTGTCTTTGCAAAATAGAATTAAATCATCGATCAGAACAATGGTGAAGTACTCTTTCATGATTTTCTCGTGACCACTATCCGTTGCTATTTCTTTGTTTGCAGGAACTTGACGAAAACATGCAAAATCTCAAGAGAAAGGTAGAGTACTTGAGCGGTCAAGAGGATGACATAAATTCAGAAATTAGCGAGTGCCGGCCACGGAAGAGACCAAAGAAAGAAGTTGAAGTTTGGCTCACAGATGTGCAACGGTTTAAAGACGATGTGCAAAGACTTGAGCAAGAAGTAGTTAGAGAAACAAATGTCTTCTCGCGTAAGCGGTTGGGAAGTGATATTGTCAAGAAGATGCAAGAGGCATCGGAACTCCAGGAAAAGGGAAGAGATTTTAATGGTTTGAACAAGAAATGGTGTGGCGGGTGGTGTCCTGATTTGTTGACGCGTCCTGATGTGTTGTCGCTTAGAATTGATGAGCTCCAAGTAGGGGTGAGATTATGCAAATCAAAAAAGAAAAAAAAAGTAGGGGGGAGATTTGATAATGTTGCATTCCCAATGAGACGGCCCATAGACGTCGAATCAACAATGTCTACCGAAGGGTTTGTGGCCTTCGAATCGATGAGAAAGGCTATGGATTTGGCCATGGAAGCACTAAAGGATGACAGGGTCAAGATTGTTGGGGTCTACGGCATGGGAGGCGTAGGCAAAACCACCATGGTGAAACACGTGGGTGTTAAAGCCCAGAAGGAGGGGCTATTTGATTATGTGATAATGGCAGTGGTTTCCCAAAACGTAAACTTGAGAAGAATTCAAGGCCAACTTGCTGATATGTTGGCCTTGGAATTGCGTGAAGAGAGTGAATTTGGAAGGGCAGGGAGATTGAAAGAGAAGATAATGAGAACGAAGAAGATCCTCATAGTCTTGGATGACATTTGGATGAGGGTAGAACTATCTGAAATAGGAATTCCTAGCGGCAGTGACCTTGAGGCTTGCAAATCGAAAATCATACTCACTACAAGGACAGAGCATGCCTGCTTCACAATGGGAAGTCAAGCCAAAATCCATCTCGATGTTGCCTCTGAGGAGGATTCTTGGACCTTGTTTAGGATTAACGCCGGGGAGGTGGTTGAGTCCCACGATTTCCGTGATGTCGCGAGGAAGGTTGCTAAACAATGTGGTGGTCTCCCAATTGCACTTGTTGTGGCAGCAAGAGCTCTAGGGGACAAAGAACTTTTTGAATGGGAAGAAGCTGCACGACAACTTGAAATGTCTACATTTAAAAACCTTGATGAGGATGAAAAGGTATTTAAATGTATAAAGTTGAGCTATGACCATCTAAAAGGCAATGATGCCAAATTATGTTTTGTGATTTGTTGCCTATTTCCTGAAGACACGGATATTAGAATACTTGAGGACTTGGTGAAGTATGGGATTGGGCATGGATTATTTCAAGATGCAAATACAATGAATGTAGCAAGAGTGCGAGCACTATCGGTGACCAAGCACCTCCAAGCTTCCTGTTTGTTGTTGGCAAGTGAACAGGAAGGATGCGTGAAAATGCATGATGTTGTGCGTGATATGGGCATATTAATTGCATCATCTGGTGGAGAGCATGCTGTTATGGTAAAAGCTGGTATTGGATTAAAGGAGTGGCCAAGGGAAGAAAATTACAAAGGCTGCACTGCAATCTCACTAATGTCCAATGAAATTACAAAGCTCCCTGATCGGTTCGTATGCTCTAGACTCCAGACGCTGTTGTTGCAAAATAACAGTGATGTACAAGAGATCCCAGATGCCTTTTTTGAGGAGGCCAAATCATTGAGAGTGTTGGATTTTAGCAGTGCTAACATTCAACTTCTACCCTCGTCGCTTGGACTCCTAACCAACCTTGGGACACTTTGTCTGAATTGTTGCCAGTCAATAACAGACATATCCATTCTTGGCAAGCTGAAGAAGCTCGAGATTCTTAGTCTGAGAGAATCTTGTATTGAGGAGTTGCCACAACAAGTGGGAGAATTGGGCAATCTAAGAATGTTGGATCTCACTTTGAGCAACGATATCAAACAAATTCCACCCAATGTCATATCGAGATTGTCAAATTTGGAGGAACTATATATGCAAGGTAGCTTCGCAGAGTGGGGCCAAGCTGTAGAAGGAACAGAGAATGGTACTAATGCTGGCTTAGATGAGCTAACATGCTTGCCTCGCCTCAACGTTTTGAAAGTTGACATCTGTGGTGTCCAATGCATCCCCAACAATGTTGCCCTTGATCCAAACTGGATAAAGTTCAACATATGTATCCACCGGGAAAAGTTCACAAGGTCCTTCAATGTCCAATTGTCGAAACCCACATCAGTGTGCCCAATGGCATCATTGGTCCTTGACACAAACATCAACACCTTGCCTGATTGGTTTAACAAAGTTGTGACAGAGAAAGCAGAGAAAATACTCTACATGGAGTGCGGAGGTTTGAATAACATCCTCACAGCATACGATCGAGCAAGGTTTAGTGGCCTAAAGTCTATCTTAATCCAGCAATGCTATGGAATAGTCCATCTCATGGATTCGGTGAATTGGGTCCCAAGCATGCCCGTGTTCGAGAACCTGGTGGAGTTGAGCATCAACAATATGGATTTCTTGAAACAGATATGTGTTGGCCAACTACCGCATGGGTCATTGGCTAAGCTGAAATTTTTGGATGTGCAACAGTGTTATGAGTTGGTGGATGTACTGCTGCAACCAAATTTGTTGCAAAGGCTACAGAATTTGGAAGTACTTAATGCAAGTGCAAATTCTTCGGAAGAGATTTTCAAAACTGAACAGCTGGAGGAAGGAGAAATTGTTCTCCATAAACTGAGAGAAATGAAGCTGGACAATCTTCCTAAACTGGCAAGGATATGGAACGGCCCTTCTCGACTAGCTATCTTTCACAACCTCAAGGTTTTAACCCTGATTAAATGCAAGAAATTGGGAAGCCTATTCACGCAGTCTGTGTCCCGATGCCTCTGGCAACTAGAAGACCTCTGGATAGCAGATTGTGTTGCATTGGAAGGAATTATTGGTAAAGATGACAAGGGTGAAGCAACATCCATTCAAAGCCCGTCTTCTCAGTTCAAGATGAAGGAGAATGGTGAAAAGCACGAGGAAGAAGTTATGGACAAGATCATTTTCCCACAACTCAAGAATCTATTGCTGCAAAATCTTCCTTGTCTTAGAAGTTTCTACTCCGGAGATGCGGCCATTGAATGCCCTTCCTTGGAGCAAGTGCATGTGCAAGATTGCCCGTATTTTGGGACTTCCACCTCTGATTTCAATAGCAACAAGACGATCCAATTCAACAACGAGCAGCATTTTCTTCTCCTACAGAAAAGGTATGTAGTATATCTTAGTAAACTGGCCTTTTGTGAGTAGGTATACAACAAGCAGCATTCCCACTTCTTCAATTTCCATGTCTTCATTTCTGTCAAAAGTTCTACGCAATTCTCTGAGAATAACTTTTTTTTTCGCTGATGTACAAATCAAATGATTTCTTCTAGGATCTGGGAGCTTAGACAAATTTCCTAGAAGAACAACGAGCACCATTTTCACCTCCTACGGATAAGGTATGTATATTTGAGTGAAATGTTCTGACTTTGCAAGCATATACGTACAACGAGCAGCATTCCCACTTCTTCAATTGCTATATTTCCAATTCTGTAAAAATTTCTATGCCATTCTGACTTGTGTTTTTTACAGATGTAAAAATCAACTGATTTCTTCAAGGCTCTGGGAGCTAAGAAAAATTCCTATAAGAAAGTTGGCTCATCAAGGAGAAAAGAAAAAGGAGATCGATAGCTTTATGTGCTAGTTTCTTTCTTGGGGCTGCATGCTACTTGTTTGGCAGAGTTACATTGTTTTTCACAAATAAAAGTGTTGTTTGCGCGCGTGCACGTTTACTCTCTCCATACAGATTCATATGTTCCAGTGTTTGCCAACTTTTTTTGTTTCAAGCTGCATTCATAAATTATTTATCAATCAAAAATCTAATATTTATGTCTACTCTTACATTTTCGTGTAATTGTGTTAGAGGAATGCTTAAGGTTGGAGTTGGCTTCAGACCAAGGAAGCATCATGACTTCTTTTCTTTTTTCCACTCAGCAACCCTACACTACACTACACCACACTGGCGCAACTCGATCCCGGGTGAAATGTGGGGCGTGCAAGTCCCTTTCCAACTGGGACAGCCACCACTTTCGAAGCGTCTTGACTTGAGCTTGCTACTCTCTCTATCCCAATTCTTTTGTCCATTTTGAGAATTCGTGTCACTTTTCAATTGATGATATCTCGTAATCTACAAGGTTTTAGGTGATTTTGAAAACTTTGACTTATAGTGCTAATCGAGAGCTCTCAAACAAGATTCATATTATATATAAAAAATAAGTATTACCAATTGAGAAATATAATCAATTTATTATCCGGTTAGGATATAACTAGTAACTAAAAATTGAGGTCGGAGGGAGTATTTTTTACATGCTTTCTTTACCCTCTTTATATATATGCAAATGATGTTGGAAACATGGGAGCCTGCTCACTTGCTTTATATGTATGGGTAATGATGATCTTAGTTGTCAACCTGCTAACTTACCCTCTAATCCATCACTGATGTATATAATTAATATATATAAAGCAGGTTACATTCTAGCTTCGTCTAATTGCATGTGTTTTGGTCTACCTCCAGGGCTTGTGAGTAGTTCTTATTCCTATTTTTTAGCAGCTTAATTGTATCCCTTTTTTTGTGCATTTAGAAAGATAAATAAGAGTTCAATCCGATTCTTGAAAAGGACAAAGAAAATGAAAAGAGATGCCGATGTTTATGTTCGTGATTCCTAGATTCACTAGATTATAACGTGTTTTATTCAGATCTTTAATAAAATGTAACCGAATTGGGGGATGATGCTGTGCAATGGTAAACCATTAAAATCCCCAGCGAATTACCACTAAGGATAGAAAAGAGCATAATAATTATCATTAAAGATGAACTCAATTTTTATTGATATCTAAGGACCACCTCATAATGAAAATTACCCTTCATTAAATACAACCACCTCCACCCCTTCACTTGAGGGTGGATAAAATTCTCTGACATTTTTACTTGAGACTTTATAGAGTCTGGACCCCGATGGATTTAATTTTTTAATTTTTTTTCTCTATGAAATTGTAATGGGCCGAATCCGACCAGGCAGCGGGCCATGCACCATGGGCAGCCTGTCCTATTGGAGCTGTATGGGCCGGACGCACATGTACCAAACGCTCGACCCAGTCGTCCCTTGGAGCCCATCTAGCGAGCCCAACACTGGCTACGGCCAGATGATATTAATTGGTTCCCTGTTTTGTAGGCTTGGTTAGGGAAGGAGGGAGCTACTTGAAGGACGAGATCCGACCCATCGAGAACCGAATGAATCACCCCAACACAGAAAAAAAAGGAAAAAGGGGAAGAAGACGAAACAAACCAAGCACAAGGAAGAAAAAGCCACAGACAAGAACAGTGAAAAGATAGAGGAAAGAGAACAAGAAGAAAAAGGCTCTCTGTCTTGAAATTATGCAGAAACATTCAATCTACTTCTAGAGGGGGTGAATAGGAGTTCTGATAAAAAAATCCCAATTCAAATGAAGATTAACTGATTAAAATTTAATATAGATGAACGGGTCGATTATCTCCATTAATCCAAATCAAAATTCAAGTAGTGTAGTAGAATAAATTTGAGACAATAGACGCACGATTTACGTGAAAAAACTTAGGGTCCTAAATAAGCCTAAACCAAAATCACGGCTTAACACTACTGCTATATTCTACTATTAACCAAAAAGAAGTACAGATTGCGAAATAGGAAAACCTTACCCACGTCTTTATCTATTCTCGTCAATCTCTGATACTCCCAGAGCTTCTTCAAGATTCAACAGATGCACCACGGATTTCACGCCCGATCTCAGGATTCAACCAGTTCCAAATCGATCTTCAAAAGATTCGGCCCATTACAATTTCATAGAGAAAAAAAAATGCTTCATTTCACGCCCGATCTCCGGATTCAATCAGAATTATGCTTCATTGTTGGCCACCAATAACCTTGAGTGATGGCTCGGTGAGTGAGGGAACGTCCTCCTGAGTAGCAACCACTATCGTCAGCGTGATGCACTTCAATGATACCAAACACATGGCCAGGTCAGATCCCAATGATTACCCTCGTGGCGTAACTGCATGGGACCCTCCTGGAGTAACCACTTCCTTCTGGCGGCTTCGGGAAGTCGGGGTCAGGTAGACTCCACGCCCTTAGGCAGCGACAGAGCCCCGACCGGACCCGCTTACCGAGCGACAATCCAAGGGAGACGCTGTATTCCTTCAGACTCTCACACTGAATAACGGACCGGCACCCTTATGATAGCTCGGTATAGTGTGGCTTGGTGGGATGACCGAGCCCCAGTTCCAAAGTCACTACAGTCCTAATCTCAACCCCCTCCCCATTACCATTTACCAACCTATATAACGTATCGACGGAGGCCATGAGAATATGAATCTTATATGTGTATAGTTAATATGTCCTTATTTTTTAGGGTGGTCATAAGCTAGCTCTTCACCTCTTGGTATCAATGAATTTTATTTTCTCCTATGAAAGACTCTCTTTTGTTAAGGGGTGAGTGCATGAAGAAGCTTGTACAGAAAACTGAAGATCACAAACATGCTAGAGGGCAAACTAACATCTTCATCAAGCTTAAGAGCTCTTGTCAGAAGCCTTAAAATCGCATCTTCCCGGATTTGTTGTCTTTGTTCTCTTTGCCTAGCCTCTCGGGTTTTGTGAGAGTTTGCTCTTTCTTTTATGATATGATTTTAAGGTGGTTCTTTTGTTTGGAAAATTTTCGCCAACATCTTATGTTTGGCCTTCTGGGAGTATATTGAGCCTCATTTGATACCTGTAGTTAATGTTCCAAACGATGTACTCTTGGATTACTGAAAGGTAGAAACATATATATACTACAAAATCAAGAAAAGACTAAAATATACACAGAATTTTCACAAGAACTTAAAACAAGCTTTGTAATTCCACAAGGATGATGATATACTAATGTAATGTAGGTTGAAAGTCTGCCATGAAAGTGAAACAAATGACAATTTCAGATTGGGAGTTGCTTGAGTAGACCCCACCAATTCTAAATTAGTTGTCAAATGTGTCACTCCAACTTTGTGGTTATGCAACATTGCTCAAAATTAATTAGTCAAGGAGACTATACTTGTACACCTCCATCTCCTAAAGCAACATGTTCACGTTCCAAATCTACTCCGTTATCATCCAAGTCTGCCCCATCAACTTCAACTGAACTTAGAGATATATTTAAATCTGGAACGGTGACAAGAATTGCTCATGCCCAATGCAAAAAGCTCTTGAACGCTTTGAAAACCCATGAAGAGCACATAGAAAGCAGCACGATAGTGGGATCTGTATACCAAAAGAGTAACTGTGGAAGAAGAAGAGAGGTCACCATCAATACAACAAGAGTTGGGGAAAACTCTCCTACTCTTGCTCTCACGTGCCATATATCAATGGGACAAGTAAGAGGGACCTTGAAGGAGGTGAAGGAGAAGATGAGGAAAAGTGTGAAGAGAAGCCAAAATTTGGACCCGGTGAGATTACCCATCAATTCATATGGATCCCAATCCCACGGAATGCTTGCTTGTGATTTCATGATATTTATTGCAAGTATGATAGCATACCTAATATCAAAGGAGGACATGCTTGGTTGTTTTCTCTTGATAGTGTCTGTGTGTGTTCCGATTTTGTGCCTTTGAGATTTTGATTGCCAGTTTTCATTTATAGAGAGAATTAAAGGGTGATCCTCCTCAGCTCAGGAGAGAAAAAAAAAAACCGTTGTTGAGAGGCCCCACAATATTTTGTTTCTTTTGTACAAGATCCTGGAAGCACACCATGCCAAATATACTTTTTAGTCATCACTAATTGAATACTAATGGAGATGGTCCATCCATATTCTTTATATTAAACAATAGAAACCAATCTGTCAGCAAAGCTAGAAAAATCACAAAAATCCGTTGAGAGATCCGATCTATTTGTTTATTTCTTACAAAGAAGACAATCTTTACAATGAATTCGAACAATGAGAACTGACTTTGTTCAGAATTTTCTTGGTAATTATTTATTCTTTGGGTATATTAAATGACATCGCTCATAAGCTTTTTTTTTTGCCACACGTTATACATCAACGGGAGTTAAAGGAAAGTTAGTAAGTCTACGGGAGGTCTAGAGATTGTCCATAGCCATGAACACACAAAATGCGCACGATAAAGCTCGAGCCCCGGCCTCTCTTGTAGAAAGACCAGAAAATACCATTGCGCTACAAGCCCTTTGGCCATAGCTCATAAGTTAGGACATCCAAAATCCTTAACCCAAAACTTACCAATTTGTCATTCTAATAAATTAAGTTCATTCTCTCTTACTTCTTTTTTATCCCCTGGAATACGCGTTAATAAAGTATGATATTGACCCAATATTTTCAGAACATCGCTCCAAAGGAGTAAGTCAGGAGCAAAGATAATTGATCCCCACCACAGTTTCTTTTGAGGTTAAACACTTCAGTGATGAGTCTTGCAACCTAAATAGATGGAAAAAATGACAAAACTTTTCTTCTTTTTAATGTTTATAAGTGTGACCGTTCGTTTACTTGTATGGCATGGCATGTGAAGCCCTTTTTTTTCCCTTTAAGCTCCAACTTTAAAGGTACTTTTCAACTCCGTCAAGATGGTAGGGTCGCTGATTATGAACCGAAAGTTTTGTAAGCAACTTGTGGGAGACGGGAGGCATGTGTAAGGTAGGGGTGTTAGGGCTACCCCAACTATGCTAAAAACACCCGAGACGAAGTATGTAACGATCCAAAAATTACTATTTTGGGTACGTTAAAAAATAAATTTGCTATTTTGTTAGGAGAAAAACAATAATTTTATTTATAACTAGAAATCTCAAGTATCCAAATGTTAAACGGTAAGAAAATTTAACTAACTTATTGCAACCGAAATTTATCTAAATAATAAGAAAATGTTTGAAATCTCAAAATGTTATGCATTAGATGCCGTGCAACGATCTTACCTTTGAGAAATTGGAACGACTTTGCAGCGGTCAACTTAGCATAGATAACATGGGAGGAGTATCGAGCGAGAAACTACTTCCTAAGAACCTACCCATTATAATTAAACAGAGTTGATATAACAAAGACACCAATGAATATTTTGGACAACCCAAAAAGCGCCAAAATATCTAACATGCATGTCTCAACTAAAATACTCCGCTTGGGAGAGTGGATCTGGCAACTCTGACATCACAAGGCATGCAAGGACAATAGAAGCAAGAAAACAGAGGAGCTTAAGGGCCTAGTCTACCTCAATGGTTCAGTCACAAGCTCCTCCCAGCCTTTTTTTGGTTGGTTTGGACTATGGATTGAAAAATTAAGAAATTTATTAATTGCTTTTATTAATTGCGTCAAATTTTTGTTACTTATTTATTCGTATCGATGAGAGAAATCAAAAAAGTAAAAAAATTTTATCAAAACTCATAGAATTTTTTGAATAAAAATAAAATAAGTCAAAAAGACAAAGCAACTTTTTCAAAAGATGGGAACCGAACAAAGGCAACTTTTTGTTAGGGAAAATTTCTTTTATATCCCTTCAACTTTGATCAAAAATTCATTTTGGTTCTTCACCGTTTAATTTCGGCATAAAAATACTTCGACTTTCCAATTTTTTTCAATGTCATCCTTTAGAAGGAATCCGTTTTCTTTGAGTCCTGTTGTGGGATAGACAGCCGCACCAGGCCGTCTCCGGCCACCGGACAGCCGATCCGAGCCGTCCAAATTTTTAAAAAAAAATTCAAAAATTCTTAGGAGCTTCTTTTTTCCTTTCCCATATGAATATTTTTTTCCCTCATAAGTTCGTCTTAGACCCCGAGAATCTCAAAACTGATCCTAAAACACACACACCTCTAGAGATGTCATTTCACATAAATGACTCAAAGGGAGAGGATCCTCTCCGGCAATCCTTTCCCATATGAATATTTTTTTCCCCTCATAAGTTCGTCTTAGACTTCGAAAATCTCAAAGTCAGCCCTGAAACACACACACCTCTAGAGATGTCATTCCGCATAAATGACTCAAAGGGAGTGAATCCTCTCCCAGAACTATTCCAAACAGTTGCTGAAGTTGTCTCACAAGTGCGGATCCCACAAATATATCTTCACGTAAAGATATCCCTACATTGTGAGAAAATACTTCTATTGCATTGTGAGAAAATACTTCTATCGGACTGTGCGAGACAGTTATGGAAAATAATCTCGTCCCTAACTCAAAATAGTGGAGGGTGGACGGTAGACGCCTTCTCTCCAGCTAGTAGTACCAGAAAAATATATGGGAATAACTGTATGTCAATTCATTTTCGCTAATTTCAGGCACCCTTTGACTAATAATTCTTGGTCTAGTGAAAGACACAAGACATATCCAGTCATCTACATCGAAAAGGAGAATTCATGAGACGGTCTCGCGGTCTAGCCTAGCTAAGAGGCTATTTTCTTTTGGTTTGCCATCTTATTATTAGCTTATTTGCTTCAAATCTCTGAATGCATCTCTGAGACATGGAAGCGGGGGCTCTGCTGTGCTCAAGGCACAGTACCCCTACCCCCACTCCCAAACAGTACCGTTTGGGATTTAAAAAAATCTTTAAGTTATCTATTTGCAATCCTATGGAGCAGAAACGTGATTATGAGAGCCATAGAGATAAAATTTAATTATACCTCTTTAGAATAATATGATCAGAATAATAAGATCTTCATGCTGGTTCAAACTGATTGAAAATTGGAGTAGTTAATTTTTTAACCATATTTTTTAATATATAAACCATCTAAAAAATTAAAAAATTAAATGCTCCAATTTTTAATCCGTTTGAACAATTGCAAAGATCTTATTATTCTGAACATATAATTCTGAATGATCGTAATTAACTTTTGTCTCCAGAAGTCTCATAATTAAGTATTTGCTCTTTATTTAGGATCTTGTGGAGCGAAAACGTGATTATTAGAGCCTTTAAGACAAAAGTTAATTATGTCTTTTTAGAATAATATGATCAGAATAAGATTTTCGCACTTGTTCAATAGATTAAAAATAAGAGCACTTAATTTTTTTAATTTTTTAGACCGTTTATACATTAAAAAAAATATGGTTAAAAAATTAACTGCTCTAATTTTTAGTCAGTTTGAACCAATGTGAAGATCTTATTATTCTAAAGTGGCATAGTTAAATTTTATCTTTAGCACTCTCATAATCACGTTTTTTCTCCAAAGGATTGCAAATAGATAACTTAAAGATTTTTTTTAATCCCAAATAGTACCGTTTGGGGGTGAGGGTAGGGTTGGGGGTGGGGGTAGGGGGTACTGTGCCTTGAGCACAGCAGAGCCCCCGCTTCCCTGAGACATAAGCTTAATTCAGGTTCAAGAAAATAAGACAATAAAATGCATAACAAACTTGGCTATGTCGTGGTTAGAGTTGAAGTGCTATTGGATCGAAATGCTTTGTCAATATAAAATTGAGCTTACTTTTTGCCTGAACTACTTATAAATCAAACTTTACAAATAAATAACTAAACAGAAATGCTAGGAGCATATCCAAGTTTACGTCATTTCTTACATCCTTTCTCACAATGGTTGGTGGGACCCACAGGGTTGGTAGGAGAGGATAATGTTGTGGGTCCTACCAACCCTTGTGAGAGATGATGTAAAATTGGATGTGTCCCTAGCATTGTTCATTACTGAATTTGTCGAAGTGAGACATGGTATGAGCAAAAACAATGCTAGTAAAATTATCCTAATTTTTCTTGAAAATGTAATCCGCTCGCATTCTCGATTCTCGTTTTATACTCCTGCTATTAATTCTCGTTCTCATGAATTTTAGTAGTTTGAGATGTTTTTCAAAGACATTTTTCAATGCAATTGGGTTGCCAGTGCAATTGGCATGTTATTTATACCCCATGCATGAGGCGTGGGGTTCAAGTCCCACCCTCACCCCTTAACCCCCTTCCTAACTCCCCGCTAACCCCCACTAATATCTATCATTTGGGGAAAAAAAAAAAGATGCTTTCACATTTGCACTCGCATTCCTACTCACCCATGCTCACATGAATTATGTGACTAAGAGCATTCACACCGCATATCATTTTTATCAGAATTTGTTGCCATTTCCATAAAAATGACAAAATGGGTGCTACACTCACATTGCCAAAATGCTCTCAAATTTGGCAATTGCTTCCGCCATATATGGCAAAATTGTCATTTTGTAGATTGTAAGAGAGATTTTTAAAAAAATAGCAAAACATAGGTGCATCGCCTTTGTCATTTTTTGACAAGATGATACTAGTTATTGACCAAAACTAAGAAAGGGAATGACAAAATGACATTCATTGATGTGGATGCTCTTAGGGTAGCACTAACTAGGGCACACTGATTTGAGGGATTAAGGGTGAGTTTCTGCTAAAGTTTGTCTTCAAACTAATGACAATATTTTTCGTTAAATGAACTTTTATTTAATGTATGCGAGAAAAATGACCTATCTCGAACCAACTGGCTAGTTCCGTTAGCCAAGAATCTTCCATCCAATGGGAGTTCAGGAGTTCAAAACTCTCCTCGTGCATGTGGGTGTTCTTCTCTTATAGTTTAACCTTCCCCACAAAATATGCATCTTGCAGTATGAGCTGCAGGCTTGGGCTAGGAGTGTTGGTGAGTATAACTGAAAGGAGTGATGTCAAAAACTTTGATATCAATCCTGCAACTGAGTTCATTAACAGTTTAGATGTGCTAAGAATAGATGATTTTAATCCTAAGGACTTCTAGTTGTCTTGGTCTAGCAAAAGTGGGGGTATGGGGGTCAAGAAGAGTAGAATTGATGGAGCAACGTTGGATTATTGTTGGCTAAGATACTTTCACAGAATGGAGTATTTCTGATCATTGTCCTCTAACTGTGACTATTACCCCATTCAACAAGGATAAAACCTGCCGATCAAAAAAAAAAAACAAGGATAAAACCTATTAAGTTTTTAAATTACTGGATGGATCATAAGTCATTCAGGTCTCTGTTAAATATGCCTTAGAGGCAATACAGTGCGGCCATCCTATGGAAAGACTAGTAAAAACCATGAAGTACTTGAAAGTCTTTTGAGAGACATGAATAAGAGCTGTTACAGAAACATAACAGGACTCTTGAAGCCAAGGAAAATCTAATATGAATCCAAGTTGCAGCATCGAATGGCCTTGCGGATGAGAACGTTTGAAACCTTGAGAAGGAGGCTATTATATGAATACAGAAGGTTAACTATTGCAGAAGAGTCTTTCCAAAAGTAGAAATCCAGAGTTAGATTGTACAGCCTAGGGGCTGTACATAGAAATTCGATTGATTTGAGCTCTATCGTCCCGGACTTTAGTCCCGTATCTGCTAAGGTGTTGAACAATTTCTTCAACCCATAAGGGCTGCTGGTACTCAAGGAGAGGTATTCGATTCGTCGATTCTCGACTATGTGCCGTGTAGGCGGAATGGGCTCCGGCACTGTGATGAATAGAGCTTAGAAGAGCTTCCCCTGCCTACAGGTCAGGGTCTGCTAAAGCTTTTTCTGAGAGAGGTGGTAAAGAGGAAGGTGTCTGCTGAGCTGGGAACTGGACTTATTCAACCTGCATCTGCTATTGCGATTAAAGAATGCCAAGTTTTCTATTAGGGGAGACAGAGTGCTAGGGCCAGATGGTTTCAACAGGAAAGCAATAGATCCAAATCCAGTGTTTGCATCTATTGGAACAGATCAAAGGATATTAGAAATAAAGTGAATACGGGGAACCAAGTTGAAGCCAAACAAGCAAGCTTGGGCTAGTAACTCTTGGAATATCTCTAAAAGATTGCATAGGAATGCTACATGTTAGACTCAATAGAGTAGTGATCTTTTGCATAGCTAGCTGTTTAGCTGTTGTGTGTTGGTTTTTTTCCTGTTTATCATTGCCAGGGGATTCCCTGAACTGATTGTAACAGTATGTTTTTCCTTTGTATATATTCAATTTACCACCCCAAAAAAATTGTGCCCAATGTTTGGACATTACACTTGACCCGAATTGTCCCTATTGATTCACCGGCGCCTGTAAAATGAAAGCCAGCAGTTTTCTCCTCACGTCAGTGATGTCTCCAACTTTTAATAGTACCGTGCTAGCAAATGTTTGGTTTATCCCATTTGAACTACTGTACGGGTCTCTTCAAACACAACGCAAGGAAACGAAACCCTATCAATTAAGATGGGCAGTGGGCACAATCGAAGGACAAGAAGAAGGAATTAGCTCTCTATTCCACAAAACAAAATGCACCTGCATAATTTCCGGAACCCATAGTCATACCAGCATTCCAGCCCAATTTTCTCTCGCGAAAGGGCACACTGTTTCTTTTACTTCCAATAGTTTGTAGCGGATTCAATGCAGACTTTAATGGGAAATCAATTCGCTGTTCATGAACCTTTCTTTCTCGAGGTTCAAGCATAAGTTCATTTTAATTGTGTTTTCTCATATGAGCCTTTATTCAGGATCCCATTTCCGCACGAACTCCAGTTACACATACGCGACTCTATGTATGAACAGCTGGGAATCGTCGAGGTACTTGTGAAAATAGATACAACCCAGACAATCCTAAAACTATAAACACGAAAGAATTGCCTATAATTTCGTTTTCCAGCATTTCCCAATTAACCAACTCAACCCAGCTAGAGCGGGAAGTGGAGGCTAGAGCGGGAAGTGGAGGGGTAGGCACCATGTACTATGGCGCATTTGACATGTTCAATCCTTGCTAACTACAACTAAAAATGCTAACTTTCGCCGAGTGAAAAAACCCACAGCTAGAGCAAAATTTAAAAATTCAAATTAACGATAGGCTTCTTTTGTTTGTACCTTAAGAATCCAGGACGTGTCCAAGGCCTCTTCCAAACCCCCAAACCCTCCTCTATCATCGTCGTCGTCCATGTCCTCATCGGACCACCAGACCCTCTTCTTCGCACCTTCTCGAAAACCCAACCCACCTCCGACTTCGTTTTCGCGGCCTACATCGTCTTCATAATTGAACCTAAATCGCTCGGCTCGGTGGGTTTTCTCGGCGTTGGAGTCCCAGTGGGGCCTACCACTGCGGTCGCCGTGGCCGGTGGAACGACACCGGGTGCCACCAGGGAGGAGAGGGCTGTGGCGGTTTGGAAGCAAAATTGGCGGCGGCGGCGGCGGCGATGGCGCAGTGGATGAGGAGGGGAACTGAAGCAGCGTAGCAGTCTCATAATTCCATTTTTATTTTATTTTTTCTGCTAATGATTTTACACTTTCTTTTTAATTTTTTCCCCTTTCCGTTTTATCTGTGAAATTATAAAATTATCCTACACTTATTAATTCAGTTTCATTTAAAAAGAAAAAAAGAGAGTGCAAATGCATAATAACATATGCAAAAATCAATGCACTTTGAATTCATTGATGGTACAGTTTTTGCATTGTTGGGGAAAAAAATTATGTCGTCTTAAGACAAGTATTGAAATTTTTTGAACAAATTTTTTGTCTTTAAAAAAGAGTACATTTCTAATCATTGATAGCACAATTTTTGTCTTGTTGAGAAAAAAAAGGTTTCTGTCGTCCCAAGACAAGTATTGAAATTTTTGGAACAAAGGCTTGATTTTAGAAAGGAATACGTTTCAAATGATTGATGGCACAGTTTTTGCGTTATTGAGGAAGAAAGGTTTTTGTCGTCCCAAGATAAGTACTGAAACTTTAGCAACAAATTTTTGTCTTTAGAAAGGAGTACGTTTCAAATCATTGATGGCACAGTTTTTTGCGTTGTTGAGAAAGAAAGGTTTCTATCTTTCCAAAAATTACTGAAATTTGAGGAACAAATTCTTGTCTTTAGAAAAAAGAAAAAAATGATAGAATTAAATGAAGAACCAATATAACTTTACTCAAAGTAGTACGTTTCACGAACAGAAACACAGATTTTTTAAAATCTTAGCATTTTTTCCTCATGCACATGTATCTCTAACGAAGATTTTCCGAAACTCTTTAAAATCTACTTAAATTTCTTGACCAAAAGCAGTTTATTCTGCGCAAATCATTCCAAAGACTTTGGAAATTTGGGTACCAAACAAATGCCCCTATAACGGTTCAAAAAAAAAAAAACAAATGCCCCTATAGCATAATTGCAATCCCAATAACGAAACTACAGTAGAAAGAATCCCATGTACAAAAATAATTCAAAAATTGTCTTCGACAAATTTGACATCACAGGGCCCAATCCACTTTTTATTGAGGGATGTAATAGTAGTTTGCAACATAAAGAGTAGCTGAGTCCTGAGAGTTACCCGGTTCTGCTAAATAAGTTAATTGGTCTATTTTTTGTCTTTATTCAAAAAAAATTTTATATTTGTTAGTTTTTTGTCAATTTTTTGAAAATTATTGCATTGTCATGACAATAGGAATCTAAAAAGTAAAAATTATGATCGAAACCTAATTTTTTTGAATAAAGACAAAAATATGCCAATTTTTTCGTCTTTATTAAAAAAATTGAATTTGTATTATTTCAATTTCGTAAATTTTTTTAAGAACTAAAAAAATTTTAAACAATTTTTACACAAAATCATTTTTCGTTTTCAAAAATGATTGAATTTTTTTTAATCTATGATGCAATAATTTCAAACAAAAAATTAACAAATACAAAAAAAAATTGAATAAAAAAAAAAAGACTGTTGATTTATTTAGCCGGATACGGTATGCATTCATGGCAACTTCTGTTACTGCTCTCGCTGCCGACAATGCCCTCTGGTTTAAACGCTCCTATTTTTGGACTATCCGTGGACAAGCCATGCACCAGAATGCTACCCCTGGTCCCCTACAGCCCCCCATCCGTCCTTCGTCCTTAAACCCTACCCCCCCTACCCTATATCCTCTTTGACCGAAGGGTTGTTCATATTACCATTGATGGGGCTTGGAAGGATGGCGCTCTAAGAAGTGGTCTGGGTTTGTTTGTGTGCCTCCTATCTTGCTGCAGCGAACTAGATTCCACTACAAACTGAACTTATGGCTATCCTCCTGGTCATCACATGGGCACTGCACAGTAAATTTACTGTCGTTTTTTTACGGGACAAAGTACGTATTACTTTCTTTTGGTTTGGCCTTTTGGCAGATAAACTCTTTGAGATTTATTAATGACTAAATCGCCTTCCTGTAATTTTGGAATAATTTGCAACCGTTACATTTTCCATCTAAATTTACAGAAACTGGACTACATGGTTTGAAAGTGGGAAAGAAAAATAATAAGAATAGTTAAAATCAATTGTAAAATGACTATATTATCCTTCTCTCATCTTCTTCCTTAAACGTACCCAAAACTCTATCCAGGTTTACTCCGACCCACCGCCAACGGCTTCCTTTTGTTTATCCACTTCATTACCTTAACTATATTCACTTCCTTAACTATAGCCAGAACTGTATCCACTCCATTAATCAACTGTAAAAGGAACGTAAAGCTTTCCTTTTCTTTCTCCCCGCCAAGTCGCCGACAGTTTACCCAACGACGTCTCCGACGTGGACGCCGACGCACCGCCGAACCCAGCTTTCCCTTCAAGCTTTCCCAGTCGGTGGATTACTCCGATGCATGCAAACGATTCTCAACTGCAACGACGCTGGTGGAAATTCTCAACTCCAACGACGCACACGTCGACACAATCGAATCTCGTTCCCGTCCTCGCTCTACCGCCTCATCTCTAATGGTCAGCCCACCCAACTTCATCTTCTCCTCCCTCAAACTATGGTGCAGTAGTTTCCAACCCCTAAATATTTTGAGGGTTTCATATAAAAAATGCAATTTTGAGTAATTATGATATTAGGGGTTTTAAATTGGGGATTTTTGCATTGCTTTCTGTTTCATTTTTGATTCAGTAGGGCTGGGTATTTAACTGGTGGTGATGGGAGCTGCAATTTGCTGCTGACGGAGTTGAATGGGGTCGGTCGGTGATGTACTCCGGTGTCAAGTGTTTGCAGTCGGAAAATACTTTGCAATTGATTACGTTTTTGGGATGTTGATTATGATTGTGATTGTAATTATAATTGATAAAAGCAGATGGCAAAATAAGCAATTGATGCTGAAGTTCCTGCTCATAACAAGAAAAGAGCTCTCCTCTTCCTCTACCTTCAATTTATTGTTTTTTGCCAAGGAAAGACGGGAAAAAAAGAGGAACAAGTTACAAGGGTATTATAGTTAACGGAGCTCTGGTTGCACTTTATTCCAAAACTATAGGGAGACAATTTGGTCATTAATAAATCTTAGAAAGGTCATTTGCCAAAAGGCGAGTTGAGTTTGTTCACTCTCCTTCCTATTGGTTGAAATAGTGTGGATCCCATCACAAAGTGATGTCATGCTTACCAAAAAGTGTATTGAATGGTAAGTATAACATCACTTGTGGTGAGACCCACATTATTTCAACCGATAAGAAGGAGAATTTTGTTTACCCTCTTTTAAAGAAGTGAACAAAATTGCACTCCCAAAAGGCCAAACCACGGGGAGGTAATCCGTATTTTGCTCTTTTTTATATTCTAATTGTCTAAATGCAATTATGCAGCTGGCAGGTCGATCTGAGTTCCACTACACAGACAAATTTTTGTGGCACAATGTTAGACGAGAGCTCTCCAAACTAGTTTTTTTGCAGGTTATCCAAGGTTGATCGCAGGGACACGCAAGGCATCCATTGTCTAGCCAAGCGGGCCTTGATGTCCCCTGCTTCATCACCAGATGCGCGGGGAACCCCTTTTTAGATAGGAACTACTACCGACCTCCAGCTTTTGTTTATGTAGTCTTTGTAATTGTATATATGTCTGTTGTTTGGTTTGAGATTCCCTTGTATCTGTAAACTGTTACTCCTTATCAATGCATTCCTATCGTATTTCAAAAAAAAAAAAAAACTTTGAACAATTAGATGTGACTCTTAGCCCATTTGATTCTATCTCTTGCCTTGTAAAGAAGAGATCTGAGGCTCGAGTCTATGAAGAGATATCGAATTCTTAACAATTATTTTTCATTTTTATATATTTGAGCTTGAAATTACATTTTTTGAAAAAGAAAGTTTAAAAAAAAAAAAAAAAGCGAAACGGCACCGAAGTCTCTTGTTTTTCTTTTTCTTTTTTTTTTGACTGGAGAGAAGACAGTCTTCTTTATCTGTTTTTACACGTTCATCAGTGCTCCATATATATATATAGTACTTATAGTGGCCCCAATTGCCCTTGGAATCGTTTTTACCTATGTATCTATATCACTTTCCAGACAATTTTTTTCGAAAATAATATTTTCCTATTAAATAATATAGTTTAAATATTTACTAAGATAGGAGTAAAATGAATTTATTTTATCACAAAGCAATGATAAAATCTATTTATTCTAATTATAATAAAATTAATATAATTTGTTATTTAAAATAATAAAATGGGAGCAATTAAGTCATTTGACAACTTATCTCCTCATATCCACCATCTAAATCCTACTACTCAACAAATCATCCAAACACTGGATTACAAATCCATCCTTCTTAGGAGGTGGGTTCACTTTTCTTACATATCCACCCTCATTATATATCCACTCTCACTCTATATCCATCCAAAATCAAATCCTTCATCCAAACGGGCCGTAATTTTCTGCTAACCCCTCACTAAACGGGCCGTAATTTTCCGCTAACCCCTCACTGATATATACAATACTAAAAAATGAAAAAAAAAAAAAAAAACTTTGAACTATTAGATCTGGACATCTAAAGTTACTAAAAAGGAGGTAGCTAGCTAGTGGGGTTGGGGACCATGGGGTAGGCGCAAACCCCACACACCCAATTAATTTCAAGCCAATTTTTTCTTATAGCTAGGTAATTCGGTTAGGGATCTTCACGTAGTCTCTCGTGAATTCTGCTGCGTCAATTTTTGAAACTCATGCATCTACACCAATTGTTTTGTGAAAGTGAATGTTCAGTTAGGTATGTATTAAAAGATGGTATGTATTTTGATTTCAGTCAGTATTGTATTTTCAATCCAACGGTAGAAAATATGTGTAAATCCAACGGTGGAAAATATAAATCACTCTCCCATATTATATAGATTATGGAATATTACCTTTTCCTCTTACATTTTTTGCGCTCGACACGCACAAACAAAAGTGGAGTCTCATTAAACAGTGTCTGTATGACGCTCCCTGGCGTGTTACTACAATATTTCTCTTTTGTATAATTTTGCTTAATGATATGAAAACCTCTTTTTGATGATAAAAATAAAAAATAAAACAGTGTCACTATCTTATTGAAATCCTAGCTCTTCCGTTGGAACGCGGAGTACCGTAAGCAAATTAGTAGTACAAACTTGATGAGGGGTTACATGAAAGCTCAGTTGGATTAGCACTTAAAATCATACTCCTCATAAATATACAAAAATGTGTAAATGTGCATTGTAATATCCCAATCAATCAGCACTTAAACCATGTACTATTATAAAACCCAAACGGGTTAACCTAATGGTGATCTTGGCCTGGAACTTGGTTTGCTTCCTTCTGAAATTTTGGGTTCGATTCGATTCTCTATATCAATAACTCTTGGAATGACCTTACCCTCACGCGTAAGCGAGTGAAATAATTATGAAATGTACTATAGAAATTAGTCCAAGTTGCGATAAACTTGACTGGGACACTATGCATTAAAAAAAAAAAACAAAACAAAATAAAACAAAAAAAACCCAAGTATATGCTAGGGATCCACTAGACCAATCCCACTGTCTCTGTAAACCCTAAAATATAGTAGAATTTTTTTCGTCAACAAAGCCCAAGTGGCTGACCCAACGTTAAATTTTGTTCCTCTGACTCGTCCCTCCAATGGTTTAAGAGTTAGGTTGCTATATAAAGTTTTCTTCCTTTTTCCTTTATTTTTCCTTTCCCCATACACGTAATTCACGAGTTGGTTTCTTAACAAATTGGACCCACTTAAGACTCATTGTAGGCCGAGTTGGTTTAATTTGAGTAGGAGATCAACAAACGTCCAAGGTTTTTTTTTTTGGCACCGGATAATTTGTACGTTCGTTAATAAATTCAAAGTCGTAAAATTAAAGCTCTTCTCTTCTGCCGTTGCATGATGAATACCTTAGGAAGAGGGACATACTAGGTTTTTTTCGAGTGAGAGAGGCGTATAGTTTCCCAGGGTACTTCATAGAAGTTTCATTGTCTTGAAACATGGTTCCTAGCTTTCCTTTTGCCGACGCAAAAATATTGTGTATTTACATTTTGCGACAAGTGGTGGCCTCGTCTTTTTTTCTTTATCGGAATGGTGCTGATGGCGGTGGCCTCATCTCACTTGAGAAAAATGGTGGCGCACGGCCAATGGGGTTTCCTCAAAATATTTAGGCATTATTATTGCAGTAATGGGGAAAAATATTTATATGAGAGTGTCTTCAATAGCAGTACCAAAATGAGACTCTGCAGCATCAGCATCAGGCTCAATGAATTTTACTCAAATTATGACTAAAAAAGCCACCTTTTTTGGTTTAGCTATCCTCTTTTTTCTACTCCCTTCATCAACGCATCGCTGTTATATCTCTACTTTGTGGGAGTAATATTATGAAAAATGATTTTGACGCTATCATTTTATCCATTGGCACTCTTCTTTATCTTTATTCCCGTGAAAGTATCAAATCGGAATCCTTCATGTAGAAAAAGTGACTCAAGAAGTAAGGGTAATTTACTAATTTCACTTGAATAAAGGATTAAAAAAAAAAAACCACCAATGTTTTTTTTGAACAGAAAGAAAAAACCCACCAATGTTACTAATTCTTTATTCCAAAACTTTTCCTAAGAGTTCATGATGTGGACAAAAAGAGAACGTAACCCAAACTTGAGGCTCACTCAAAAAAATAAAATCCCACCCCTTTCTCACCCATTCCCATTTACATGACGGTTTTGGCCTAAATAAGTCAAGTGATTTATTTTTTTGTCGTTATTCGAATTTTATTTGGCATTTGTTAATTTTTCGTCAAATTTTTGTGAATTAATAATCCTTCTCGACGTCAAGAATCGGAAAATAAAAAAATTATGATCGAAATTCATAATTTTTTGAGTTTAAATGGTAATTTTTCACCTTTTTTACTTCTGACGTCGGGACGCGGAATCAGAAGGTTTCAGACGTGGAATGGACGTGGAATCAGAAAGTTTGAGGAATCTCGAGTGGAATGAATCAATGGGGGATCAAAGGCGAGGCTGATGCAAGCGATTTTGGGGTGTTTTTTACTCGGGAATCTGGCGGGAAAAAGGGGCCAGGTGCAGTGCTGATGCGCTCATTCTTTAATCTTTAATTGGATGTCAAAAAGCACTCCAAGTGGCAAAACTTCTTTATCGTTTGCAGTTAAGCTTTCTCTCTCTCTCTTCAATTTTTAAGGTCAAATTTGGAAGTTTCTAAATTTAAAGAGATAGGAGCAAATGACTTTTGAAATTGCGTCGGCAGTCATTTTCAAATATAATCATGCAAAATTACCTTTTTAGCCAAGTATATATAAGTTCGTAAAATTAAAGAATAGGTAAAAAAAATGGTGAATTTGTTGCACAAATAAACAAAATATGGAATCGGCAGAAATTTTTGCTTCCGCCTTTTAGAGATACTCTAATATGATTAGGTAAATCCTGAGAGATTTGTCGGGTCGGCGGATGGCAGCAAGTAAGAGCTTAAACTTCTGTTATGTGAGTCCTGACATGTTTGTCGGATGGGAGGATGACAGCAAGTAAGAGCTTAAATTTCCGCTTTCGTAGATCTTTGATACAATTATTTTAATCTTAAGAGATTTGTTCAATGGGAGGGTAAGGTAACGCTTTTGTAGATACTCTAATACAAATAGATTTGTCGAGTGGGAGGATGACAGCAATTAAGAGCTTAAACTTCCATTTTATAATTATTCTAATAGAATTGTAAATCCTAAGAGATTTGTTCAGTGGGGGCATGACAACAGGTAAGAGCTTAATCAAACCTCTGACCACACGCTTCGACTCTCAACGTCAGCAAAAAAAATCCTTGGAGCTACTCTAAGTTTGCATGGTCGTTATGTAATTCAGAGCTCTAAAATTAGTCAAGTTACTTGTAAAATAATCAGAAATACACCAAACCACTTTTGAAAAATCTCAAGAAAGTAGGCCCTCTTTTTTTTCGTGGAAAAAACAGACTTATTCAATTCATTTAAACAAGCCATACGACATCTATAAATAATTACTCAAATATAAATCAAGCCATATAAAAGTTACTGATAACCACCCGAAAATAAAGAAAGTAGGCCCTCATTTACCATTATTTTTAGCCCCAATCGTTGTTCCTTCCGCCAGCTATACTAAGAATTTAGAACCCCATTATAAATATACCCAAACAACTACCAAATTCCAACCCTTCTTTCTTTCTTCTTCTTCTTCATCTACTTTCTCTATTTTGAGGATATTAATTCTTGTATACCCTCATCATTCCGATGAGGAATAAGTTGACGTTCCTAATGGAGATTACTGAAGGAATCCCAATGAAATCATGAAGAAACCAAAGCCAAAGGGATGAGTTGAAGAAATGCAAATCTCTAGGCAAGTCTGATGCTTGGCTTTCAGTTTTACTGCTAGTTTTTTTTTCTTTTTCGGCTTCTTCCTTGTTTGGTTGCTGCAAAAAAAAAAATGAAGGAAAGAAAGAATAAAATTCTGGAATCGTTATGACAGGAATTTGAAGATTCCAAAGTGTTCCTTCTGATGTCTTGTCTTCCCTGAAGACATCCCAAATATTTTCGAACTCTTTTAGGTTTTTTTTTTCTTGTTTGGGATCGCTCTTGCGTTTTCGCAAACTACAAGAGACACCCCCTTTGTAACACTTGAATCGTTGTGATTTGAACTTTTCTGATTTGGATTCCAAATTACATCGATCGAGATCTATGATCAAGGTCAGTACTGTTGTTTCTCTCTTTCTCGGTGAAAGTCAGTATCGTTAGTTGTATATATCGCGATAGAGTTGATAGAATTGTTGCGTAACCTTAGATGAACATTAGAATTTATTGTTTTGACTCTTTCAGTTTTTGTGGTGGCAAAACCAATAATGGGGTAATAACAAGAAGGTGATTGTTTTCTGTTTTGGTGGGAAGGGACAGAACAAGAAGATAAATTTAAACTCAATAAGATGTACTCTATAATTGCATAGCTTTATATTGAGATGTTTTTGTGGTGTTGTATGACATTCTATATATAGATGATTTTGGCCTAGACAGCAATAAGTATGTGATTTTATATTTTTTTCCCCTCTTCGAGTGACTAAAATACTTGTGTAGTACTTAATTCTTGCATATGAAAGAAATTAAGGAAAATGTGTATGGAGATGTAAAATTAGATACGCTTTGAGTAAATCAAAGCCATATTTTTTCTGAGGGTAAGAGACTAACATATATACTAGTTATGAAAAAAATACTCAAAATTAGACCTAATATTTGTAGAATACATAAAAATGGGTGGGATTGAAGCATTCGTTGACCCCGCTATAGTTTCTCCTTTCCCTTTATATTTCCACTTTTTGCTTCGTTCAATACGATGCATTATTATCATGGTGTCATAGTGTAAACAGCTGTCAGAACGTGCAAATACAGCTGTCAGTTGTTAGTTTCCGTTTGTACTCTGTGAAGTGTAGTGCTTATTCACTTAGCATCTGAGCTAACTTTGTTAACTCAATTAGTTAGTTGAGCAAGGTCTTAGCTCAGACGCTAAGTGATAACTACTACACTTCACATAGTACAAACGGAAAAATTTAGGTATTAACAGTTGTGTTTGCACGTTCTTGACAGCTATTCCAGTTGAGCTACATCACTCCTTTACACATAAATGGAGATTCCATGTTGTTTGCCCTCTTATCATGGAAGTAAATAATGAAATATAACGGTGGTATCATCTCCACCTAGTAGGTAATCTCACATAGAGCTAAGGAGATCAATACTATTGTGGGTTGGTAAGAGATATAGGTATGTGTCTCATTTTAGTCTAATAAGCGTATTTTTATTTGCTATTGAGATTACATATAATCTTAAGATGAGTGAATGATTTCTTCGTATGATTTGTTTGAACAGTCGAGTCTACCGCGTTAAATGAGATAGACAACATTCAAAAGGGAAGATAATTACTTGTGCTTTTTTTGGTCGTTATATATATGCACAATTTTATAGAAAAGGATTTTATCCTAACTACTTGGCACTAATGTTGAATAATTGGAATGGCCACTCTAAACATGGCAAGTTGTAGTTTTGGCGTCAATCATTATTGACATGATTATAAAACCTCCCACTTGCTAAGTTGTAATATGAATCTTCACAAAATCTTCCTATTGGAAAGCAACTATAACCACTTGCACTATAAAAAGGTTGGTTGTAAGGATAAAATGAGCAGTTTCAAAGCCCAATAAAGTGATGGCCCCAGCTTCCTTAAGTTCTTCGGATATACTCATTCAATCAAATGGGGATTAAGGCTTAGTGGTCGTGGCACTCCCTTTACCAGATAAAATGTTTGGGATTTGAGTTTTATCGTTGCGAAGTGCGGCACCCCTTTCCCTATCCCCTCTTATTGATTGACAAAAATCAAAAGGGGTTCCCAATGACAAATAACTAGAATGATTGTTCCGGATAAAAAAAGAAGAAAAAGAAAAAAGGTCGTTTGTTAATCCACAAGCATTGGCGCAATTGGGGGCAGGAGTGGAGAGATCTGAAAGAGCGTTTGAGAAGTTGAAGAGAAAGTAGGATCCGGCCTCAACCTTCGAAGGTCTAAAGGAAAGCATTTGATAACGAGGGGTTTTAGAAACACTTTGGTCTGAAGTTTAACTCGCCTCAGCATGCTATCAATTCTCGTGTTAGTCCAATCTATGTGGAAAACTCTGTTCTAATTTTAATTCAACCCTCAGTAAATGGATAAGGGAATTAATTCTTGAATTAATTGATTCATTGAGCTCGATGCCAAATTACATATGAAAAAAAGATAGTTTGTTGCTGCTATAAAGAGCTGCACACTCTAATGTAGCTTAGCTGCCTTCACCCTCCTATGTAATCTTACTCTGTCAGTGAAAAAATCCACATTAAGAAGTGTAACTCATCAATTTATTTTTTATTTTTTATAATCTAACATTCGGGTTAGTTTGGGAACGCAGGGGGTCTGCTGTGTAATAATATGTTGTGCACAATCTCAGCTATCCGTCTGTGTTTTGGACGGTCTGGATTTAAATAAGACTTTTCCGGAAAAGAGTTTAGCCATCCGTCTGTATTTTGGACAGTCCGAATTTAAAATAAAACACAGACGGACGACTGAGATGGTGCATGACATGAATGTTGTACACCCGAGTTCTCAGTTTGGGCACGCCTCGATTAACGGGACCTTGAAGATAACGACCTTGCGCGTTACTCATCAGTTGTTGTAAAAAATTCATTCTTTTCATTTTTGTTTTCCTCTAATTATGTTTAAAGGTAAACTCAAAACCCATAAGATCCACCTTGTGCAGCCACATCAAGGAATCTCCCCCTTCTTTGTTAGTGGAGGAAAAGATGCAGCACATAATTTGTAGCTTTTTTGTATTCTTTAGGCAAATTATTAGTTGTCATTGGCCACGACTAGGATAAGATTAAAGGTGATTGATCACTAATTAATCAAAGTTTTGATTAATTAAACACTTTTGTCAAACCTTTTTTCCTTTCTCGTGCGCACGAGTCCCTCTCATTGAAAGCGTGTCTTGCGGGATGTATACCCGGATTTTCTTTGCAAATAATAAACAAACAATAGTGGGTGTAATTGTGTAGCGGTTATGAACTTTTACGCCCATTTCTACTAATATAAAACACTAAAAATTTAATGCTTTTTATCATCTCGTTTTCACTTATAAATAATACTAAAAACTTAACTCATTTTACCAATTGGTTTTCATTAACAAAAAGTTTTTACCAACTTTTTCGCTTATATATTCATCAAAAGCTTTTTCGCTTCCGAAAATAATTTGACAATTCTCAACAACTTATTCACTACCGAAAACACCTAACAATTTTAAACCACAAATAAAATTTTACAAATTTTTACACTAGAAATAAAACATATTTGTCTTTCATTATCAGAGTTTAGTTAGTCATAGACGTGCCACAATTAACAAAACTTCTGCAATAATTACATTGGCTTGATAATATTGTGACACAAGTAATTATCTGTGTGCAATGCTTTCTAAACATAGTCTAAATGAAGTATCAAACTCCACTTTTTTAAAGTTTTTTTTTTTTTGATATAAAAGTTGTTTTTAACGCCATCTCACATGAGGTGAGTCCCGGATATACGTATGATCCCACCTCATGTGATAGGAGCATTACAAATAACCATTAATCAAAAAAAAAATCTTCTCCCAAAAAAATCTACTTCTCGAAAATTTTTATTTTAAGAATAAGCTTCAAATATTGTCCATCTAACTAAGTTCATAAAATAGTCTAACATAACAAATGTTACCAAATTTGTGTAATTCCGTTAGTTGCATTCAAGGATAACATCAGAGATACTTTCTCCGTACCATAATGTTTGTCCGGTCCACAAAATGAAGACTCAAAAATAATGAATTTCTTTCAAGAAAGAAATTCAAACTTTTTTCATAAGTTTAAAGAACTCATCGAGATCTAGTAAATTGTTGAATTTTCTCCCAACTTTTCTCAAAAAAATTGTATTTTTTTAACGTCTCTATTTTGCGGACCGGATAAATATTATGGGACGGAGGGAGTATTAAGAATGTATAATCATACAAGATTCCAACTCGAATTCAATTTTTTGAACGTCCACCCACTCAAAGGTGACACCCCTATTACACTTGTTTCTTTAATTGACCTAGAAAAATAGAAAAGCAAAATAGTTCCAAGGAGTAGAGTTTGAAACTCTATCTACCCAAAAGGCTCCAACAACAAGCCTTCAATCTTCAATCTCAGATAGATCATGAAATTCCAAATCATCTAAACCAATAGCTCAAGTTGTTTTGAACAACAATTTTGTTCTCTTACCTAGTAGTTAAAAAGAAAATAAATCTGACGTGAAGAATTACTCCTAACCACAAAGAATTACTCATGGCCGTGAAGAATTACTCATGGCCGCAAAGAATTACTCTTGGTCTCGCAATTCTTTGCGGCCAAGAGTAATTCTTCGCGGCCAATAGTAATTCTTTGCAGCCAATAGTAATTCTTCGCTAGCAAAAAAGTTTTTAGCAACTCAACAACCTTTTCACTCACATATCCATCAAAAACTTTTTCACTATTGGAAATAACTTAATATTTCTTAACAACTTATTCACTACGAAAAACACCTAATAATTTTCAATCACAAATAAAAATCTACAAAATTTTTACACTAAAAATAAAACGTATTTATCTTTCATTATCAGAGTTTAATTAGTCATAGACGTGCCACGATTAACAAAACTTGGCGTGATTGTAACATTGTCTAATAATTCAGGTTATACACCCAAATAGTCTCATAATTTATATGCTAAACAAGACCTAAACTTGGCGTGATTGTAACATTTTCTAATAAGTCAGGTTATACACCCAAATAGTCTCATAATTTATATGCTAAACAAGACCTATCAATAGATTTGGTAAGTACAGTAGAATTTTTTTTGAAACCCCTAGGGTTCGTCTAGTGATTGAGACCTTGACTTAAGGTTTTGCTTCCTCTTAAGTTTTTAAGTGTTATCAATTCTTTTGGGATTAATTTAATTATATAGAGCATTGGAATCTCATAAGTGGGTGGTGGGATTGATCTCCCAGAATTAGTCTTGCCGCATGCAAAGCATAAGCTGGTCCAAACACCTGAAATTACGAGAATAAGAAATTTTGTATCTTGCAATAATTTGATCCCAAAATTGCATTACGCCAAAGGTGATGAGAATTCTCCCATTGACAAGCAACTAGAAGTAAACTAAAAGAATAATTAACTCAATTGGTATCTTTCTAGTATTGACTTATGACTCATCAACTAGCTATAGTCGATGAGTTTTTCTTTATTTTCTTTGCTTTTATATATGTACACCTTCCACAAATAATATGTTCAATTTTTATTGTATTTTTCGCTGCGCTATTTTATTTATTTGTTAATCATTTCGGATTTGTTTGCTCTCTAATTTTTTTACTTTGTGTCGGCGGATTATTTGCAACTTACATAACTTTATCATGGCTTTAGTTGGACTCGCTAGAGAAAAGTGGGACTGGATTTCCAAGAATTAGTGGAGGTACGCGTAAGTTAGTCTAGACACCGTGAACTATTAAAGAAAATATTTGCAGCATCAAATATGGACCCATTGATCATTGATCACTGATATATATATGACTATTGGAATGCACCAAAGGACAATACTACTTATATTAGTACACACTCAAGTTTTGAGGGGTCCAATTTGCAATTTAAAAATTTAGCCATAAGTATTCGTGAGTGACTATTTCGTAATTAAAATTGAAGCCCAATTAATTTGACTAAATTCATACCCCACATTGATTCCTCAAAATAAATTCCACCAATAACATTCATCACTTGCTACCATATTAATTCAAAAAGTTGAGCCATTAGCATTCATAACTACCACCACGATGATCTAAAACTTGGGCCATTAACATTCGTAATTTATTTCTGAATAACTCGGGTATCTGAACTAAGTAGCTTTGTTAACTTGGGACCAAAAAACATCATATCGATTCATAAATTGGATTAGTGGGATTCGTAAATGGCCATATGATTTGAAGTACTACTCCCTTCTATGCAAAATATATAATCAATGTTGTCAATCTCGAAAAATGTTTTCAAAAGATTCTCCTGAAATCAAATGTCCGGCAAAATTTTCAAAGAAGAAACAACCATGCTTTTGGATACTAATAACAATATTGACGTAGAAGTTTCATCTTTGGTAATAATTAAATTTTAAAAAATATCCCACGATAAAAAATAAAAAAAAATTTCTCCAAAAAGTTTATCTGTTTCAAATAAAATGTAGACGTGATCAAGGCATGTGATCTACTAATTCCTAATGTCTAATTGCCAGAGTGAATACAAACCAACTAGACCCATGAAATTAAAAAGGAAGAACGTGTATGACTTTTGGTTGTGCCCAGGTGAGCTTGCCACTACTAATACGCAAATGATGCAACGTAGGAGCAACTGAATTACAACGATATGATATATATTCTATAGATCGATCGCTTAGGGAAATTTAGTTATTCAATCACCTCACAATAATGATGAAAGTCGAATTCTGTACTCATCGTGCCATACCGTAGTTGAAATCTGATGGTAAATTTAACTACGTTACTCTTGAACTTTGTTGAATATGAAAGAAAATAATAGTGAAGTTTGTCAACGAAGAAGTTCATTTTTGGTAGCCAACATCCGATTCAATTTCTATAGCACAATCTAATTTGTTAGCAAATCTGATGGTCCAACTTTATTTATTTTTACATAAAATTGACCCATGGTTGGTATAAGTCGTGAAATTCATCTACATCTAGTTGAGTAGCATTGTTTGGTTGGTTTTTACCATTCAACTTCTGTCCACAAGTGCCTATCGTAGGGTGAATAACGGAAGGTAAATGTTAGTTGAAATTTCACTTGAGGGTGGATAACATTCTTGACATTTTTGCTTAAGTCTTTATAGAGTCTGGACCCGATAAATTTAGTATTTTCTCTATGAAATTGTAATGGGCCGAATTCGGCAAGGCAGTGGGCCATGTGCCATGGGCAACCCATCATATTGGAGCTTATATGGGCCGAACGCACATGGACCGGATGCTCGACCCAGTCATCCATTGGAACCCATTTAGTCATGAGCCCAACACTGGCAATGGCCGGAAGGCACTAATTGGTTCCCTGTTTTATAAGCTGGCTTAGGAGAGGACGGGAGCTACTCGAAGGAGGAGATCCGACCCGTTGAGAACCGAATGAATCAACCCCACCACATAAATCTTAGGCCCCGTTTGATAACAGTGATAGATGAGTGGGATTCGTAAGGAGATGAGATTAGGATTGGATTGGTAATGAGAAAAGATTAATACTCCGTAATGAGTATGTTTGTTTGAGATGTGATTGGATGATGGGATTATTAAAACATGTTTGTTTGTGATTGGATTAGATGATAGAATTGGATTGATAGAAGGAATTGGTAATGAGAATGTGTTGGGGGTTGGGTTGGGATTGGTAATAGTTAGAGGTGGGTAATAGGTAATTTCGTGTCAATTTCGTGTTATATATCAAAATCTTATTTATAAAATCCCACAATATTTTTCAACTTATCAAATCTTTCGTGTCATGTTCGGGTCGTGTCGTGTTCGGGTTGTGTTGTCATGTCAAAAAGTCCTACTTTTCGCTAAATTTTTATTTTTTTTAGTTGACAGTTCATCAAACTAATGTCCAATGTATAGAATTACCCATAAAAATGTTTATTTTTAGCTCAATTATATGGATTTATTTTGTTTTTCGTGTCAGGCATGCCCACCCCTAGTAATAGTAATACCAACTCCCCCGGGATATTCATGGTACCCCCTAAACCCACCTTACTAGTCCCAAGGGACTAATATTCCTAACCCATTTTGGGTCACCAAACAAAGAATTGATAGTCCCTTGGGATTGGTAGTCCAATCTCAATGTCTAATAAGTTTATCAAACGGGGCCTTAGGAAAAAGGGAAAGAAGAAGAAGAAACAAACCAAACATAAGGACGAAAAAGCCACAGACAAAAACCAAAAATAGATAGGAAAGAAAACTAAAGAACAAGAAGAAAAAGGCTCTGTCTCAACTAAAATAGCTTGGCAGACTGGATCTGGCAACTCCGACATCACAACTCACAAGGCATGCCAGGAGCCAAGGACAACAAAGACAATAGAAAGCATAATGGTCGGTCACAATCAAGCTCCTCCCACCCTTTTGTTGGGTTAATTAACAACACCATTTTACAACGCTCATGCATTCTTCAAATTAGTAACCAAAAAAAGGGCCCAACTTTTTACACTTTTTGTCATATAACCCGGACTAAAACACACACACCATTAGAGACGTCATTTCGCAGAACTGACTCAAAGGGAGTGGATTCTCTCTGGTATCTGTTCCAGACAGTTGCTGGAGTTGTCTCACAAGTGCGGGTTCTATAAACATATCTTCACGTGAAAATATCATTGCATTGTGAGAAAATATTAAACTGTGCGGGACAGTTGCGGAAGAGAATCTCATCTCCGACTCAAAATAGTGGAGGGTGGACGGCTAGACGCCTTCCCTCTAGCTAGTGCCATCCACAAAAGTTGGAATTACAGCCATGTGGGAAAAATATATAGGCTCTTTTGGTTTGCTATCTTATTAGCTTATTTGCTTCAAATCTGAATGCATCTCGAGACATTTATAGCTTAATTCAGATTGAGCAAAAACTATAAATCAAACTTTACAAATAAATAACTGAACAGAAATGCTAGGAACACATCCAATCTTACTACATTTCTTACATCCTCTCTCGCAAGTGGCGATGAGACCCTCCAAATAATCTTGTGGGTCCCACCAACCCTTGTGAGAAAGGATGTAAGAAATGATGCAAATTTGGATGCGTCCCTACCAATGCGTCCCTACCATTGTTCATAACCGAATTTGTCGAAGTGAGACATGGAATGAGCAAAAATAATGCTAGCTAAATTCTCCTACTTTTTCTTGAAAATGTAATCCGCTTGCGTTCTCAATTCTCGCTCTGTACTCATGTTATTAATTCTCTCTTTTGAGAATTTTAGTAGTTTGAGATATTTTTCAAAGATACTTTTCATCACAATTGGGGTGCCAGTGCAATTGGCATGTCATTTATACCCCATGCATGAGGCGTGGTGTTCAATGCCCACTCTCTCCCCTTAACTCTCTTCCTAACTTCCCTCTAACCCCCATTGATGTCTATCACCTAGGGAAAAAAAAAAGACGCTTTCATGTTCGCACTCTTATTCCTACTCACGCATGTGCACATAAATTATGTGACTTAGAGCATTCACACCGCATGTCATTTTGGCATTTGTTGCCATTTCCATAGAAATTGGGAAATTGGGTGCCACACCCACAATGCCAAAATTCTCTCACATTTGGCAATTGCAATTTCTTCTACGATATATGGCAAAATTGTACTAATTTTTTAGATTGCAGAGAGAGATTTTTAAAAAATAGCAAAATATAGGGGCATCTCACATTTGGCCTTTTTTTTTTTTTGACGAGATGATACTAGTTATTGACCAAAACAAAGAATGAAAATGTCAAGATGACATTCATTGGTGTAGATGCTCTCAGGGTGGCACTAACTAGGGCACGTTGATTTGAGAGACTACGGGTGAGTTTCCGCTAAAAAGTTTGTCTTCAGAGTAATGATAATATTTTTCGTTAAATGAACTTTTATTTTTTATTTAATATATGTGAGAAAAATGATCTGTCTCGAATCAACTGAGATTACTTTAGTTGACCAGGACTCTTACATATTGCTAGGAGCTCATGAGTTCAAATCTCTCCGCCTGCATATGAGTGTTCTCTTAGAAAGGCTTTTCATTTTTTTCTTTATTTCCACCCTATAATGTGCTTATTTATTGTACAATATTATTAAGTTGTTGTGCTTGGATGTCTTGTGAATTTTGACGATTGATGCAGTGTTCTGAGTTTGTAATTTAATTTAATTTAATTTTCTTAACTACAATAATCCCATGTTTAGGCGGAGGATGCTTATGTTGTGGGGCCGCTACAATACCATGAACAATCATTTTTTGTTATGCTGTGTGCCACACTGATGTGCCTCTAGCATTTTTTATTTTTCAACCACAAATATTTACAAATTCATTCACATCTACATTGGGCCTCCACACACTAAATTGTGTGTGGGACCCACCAAAAGATGTAAATGTGTTTATACAGGTGTGTGGTTATATAATTGTTGTACCACGAAAACTTAGAGCGACGTTTCGCGAAAAACCAGTGGATCACAACACAAAACGAAATCAAAATAGGGCTAGATTTGGGGGGGCACACTCGTTCCCCAGTTGAATTTGTGTTTAATTACTTGCCCCTTTATTTGCTGATTTGTTTCCATTCTTCTGTCCTGACACATGCCCCCGTGTCCTTGAACAAAATCCAAATTCAAAAAGGAGGCAAACGAAAGATCAAAGGACATTGCCCTAATAACGAGGCCGAAGAGTCGCAGATAGATTACGATGGATCACCATTCCAGCGTGCTTCCATCGTCTCACTGGTGAATGGTAAGCCCTCACCCCGCTAAAACTTTCTGCTCCTTCAGTCGACTAGGAGAGTTGTTGTTTTTGTGTTATTGGAACTGGGTATTTTACTTGGTGGTGTATTCTTAAATGGGTTTCTGCAACTGGGTATTTACTGATTGGTGTATTCTTAAATGGGTTTGTGGCTAAATGCGTAATCGAACATGGGATTTTCTTCTTTCTGAAATTTCAAGGTTTTAGCAGTGTTCAAGAAATTTGGTTTACTATTCTGGTTTGCGTTTTATTTATCGACGGTTCTCGTAATCTGCAAAGAGGTATTGTGGCGGCTGTTGCCCTGTTAGTGTTTCTTACAAGTGTTGAAATAATCTGTGGAGTTCTGCAGAATTTAGTGTACCTTTCATATATGATTGGAGTCTATATTTCTGTAATAGTACAGTACATGTTGGGTTTTGTTGAACTTAGCACGCATTGCAAAACTGGATTTTTAGCTATTGTGTTCAATCGTTGAGTGTTGTCCTTATAAAAGTTTTGAGCCAAGGAAACAAATTCATTAAGGTGACTCACAAAGGTTAGAAAATTTCCTCGTCTTCTTGTTTCTAAATGCTCTTGCCGCATTGTTGTCGGGGGTGTGATTGATGGGACTACGCAAAGCAGATGCTCGTTGAGCACTTATAGTTGGCTTTAGGTTGCTCTAAGAAACATGGGGTCCAAGTTTGAGCCTAACTACTAGAGTTCTGAACAAAGCGATCACAATAAAAAAGAAACCTTTCGAGAAGAAAATACACCAATTTTGTTCCCTCACAAGTTGATTTAGAGTGGATGGGTGCCTCTTAGGTTAAGGAGTTCATAGGGACGATGGATAACAAGAAACTCAATACTGAAACTTCTTTACTCCATCAGCTGGGTTTTATGTGCAGGGGGGCAAGCATGGTATAGATTCCTGCATTGTTCTGCAGCTTGTTCTTATGGTGGTGGGTGATTTATTGGGTGAAGGTGGAGCGGGTGGTAACTTCTTGCTGTCTTCATATGAGATGTATTGATTTTAGGCTTTGGTTAAACGGACAAAAGTCAAACATTTTAAATGGGTAGTGTATGAGGTTTTTTCGACTTATTTGGTTTGGAGAGGGAGTATTAGAGTCTTTGAATAGAAATTTGAAGATTTTGGGAGTTCACGGCCAAACTTTCATTTTGGGCATCGTTGTTACCTATGGTAAGGGAATTCCCCTAATTTTTTTTATATTGGAGTCTTTGAGGAGACAATTTCATTGTTGCCGGGAAAGAAACTCTAAAATGGATAAAAATAGAGTTGTCTCAACTTTCATTATCCAATATCCATTTATCATTAAATGGTAACATTCACTTCGTGATACCATTTGCAGTTTAATTTGAAGTTAAAAAAGGAAAAAAAATATGTTTGGTTGAAGTGTGAACATCTGATTTCTCTGTGTTTAGACATTTTAGCTAAATGTGTTCACTTTTAGGTGTTGTTTAGTTTACTAAGGTTCTCTGTTTTCTGTAGTCGGAAAATTGGAATTACATATTAATTTGCTCTGTGTAGCTCTGCTGCACGTACCGGTACCTTTCGTAGTCACTGCATAGTTTGTAGAGTATTTATGTGCTTTTGTTTTGAGTGATTATTTTTATCTGTTCTGGCAGATGAATTTGCTTTGGTTTTTAACTGTTACATGTCGTACTGAAATCATCACTTGTTCTATTTTGTAGTCAACAACATACTTTTACCGCCCGTGTTTTCGCTAAACTATTTGTTGTGCATCTGCCAAGGACGTTGGGCGACTGATATTTTTGTTCTTGAGTTGTTGCTTAAAATGCTGGGCAGTTAATATGTTTTATGCATTGGCTGATTGCAGATATTATTTCTGAAGTCCTAATATTTGGAGGGCTATTTGGTACTATTATTGCTTAAACACGAGATGGAGGAAAAGGATGGGGAAGTGGATGACATTGAGAGTGCAAGTAGCGATTCTTTTATTGATGATTCAGATGATGATGGACCTTCAATATCTGCAGAAGATGATGGATTGCATTTTGAGGCATGTCGATATAGATCTTTTGTTTATTTATCATGTATTTTCTAACTTGGTCAACAAAAAGGATGAGATTTGTGGTTTTGGCATTTTCCTTTTTATGCCATGTCTTAATTGCTTTTGTTGAAATATGTGAAGCTATCATCCATTTTCTGCATGGTGTAGGTTAATTTGACTGAGGAAGAAATAGAAGAGCTAATTTCTGAACTTTTAGAAGTTGAGAGCAAGGTATGTTGTCTTTGCTTGGTCTTCTCACTTCTTATCGGTCGGTTTTGCCATTTTTTCCCCCTATCACCTGGCACTGTCATTCTCAACGTTAGGCCGCAGAGGCCCAAGAATCACTCGAAGATGAGTCACTAGAAAAAGTGGAGGATGACGTTCGGCAAGAATTGGCGCAATCTCTGCAAGGAGAAGATGTTAGTTTTCTTTAATTGTCCCTTTTAAATCTTTTTGTTGATTGCTTTCCTTTTGCTCATTACTGACCGTTATTCTTTTGTGGATAGCTCGAGAAGGCTGTTTCTGATGAAATGGAAACTTTTAGGGAAGACTGGGAAGCTGTTCTTGATGGGCTTGAGAAAGAGAGTGCTCACTTGTTGGTCTGCTACTCTGCTTATTTCTTGATTTTTATAATAACTCATTGGTTGCTGTTTTTAGATGACACAGTTCGAAACTTTGAATGTTATAAAATGAAGAATTTTTGGCTGTACTTTATAATGTTCCCAAAAATTAGTTATTACATGATTAAATGGAGACATAATATATGTTCCTTTTTTCTTGCTTGTAGACAGTACATTCATTATTTTCAAATCTCCGTTACTGTCTTCAGGCAAGAAAAGAGCATGGATTCCTGGCTTTCTGCTGAATATGGTCCCAAACCATTACAGCTTTTACACATCATTTCGGATTCTTATAACTGCCCCATCGACTTGCCCTTCAGCCCTATAAACGGGATCTAATAGCCCTAATAAAGTCCTCTGCTGCAGTTCCTTGCTAAGCATCACATAAGATCCTCTAGAAGGGTTTCTTTCCACTTGTCCTACCTTAGTTGACTTAACTAGATAACTCAGTCGTATGCGGTTAGCTCTTTGTTGATTCTCATTTGAAAATCATCCAATCTTGTCTTTTCTTACTTTGGAACAATGTGCTAAATTTTGTGGATTAGGATATTAAAGGACCTCTCCTTCCCCCCATCCTCTATGCGTTGGCACCAAGGTCTTCTCCATGTGTGATTTTCTTGTTGCAAGGGAACCGGTTTACTTGTTTTCCCAGATGGTTCTCCCTTCTTTCCTCCTCCCCTTTACTTGCATTGTTTTTTAAACCAGGAGCAACTTGATGGTGCTGGTGTTGAACTCCCGAGTCTGTTTAAGTGGATTGAAAGCCAGGCTCCTAATGGTTGCTCCACTGAAGCGTGGAGAAAAAGGACGCATTGGGTTGGATCTCAGGTCACCAATGATGTGACTGAATTTGTATCGGACGCTGAAAAGTTTCTTCAAAGCAACAGGCCTATAAGAAGGTATATTATTCTTCCTTTTTAGCATTGGGGATTCCTGAATGTGAAGGTTGATTCATACGATGGATCTATACGTGGGACAGGAAACATGGCAAAATACTGGAGGAGGGTGCCAGTGGTTACTTGGGGAAGAAACTTTGTATCGATGATAGCAAGGAAGCTACAACTGAAAAATCTGATGTGGATTGGAGCTCTTTCAACCAAATAATTTCTGCTCGTTCATCTGAGGAGCTTACATCATTTGGCAGCAAGAATTGGGCTTCTGTTTACTTTGCTAGTACTCCACAGCAAGCTGCAGAATTAGGGCTCAAATTTCCTGGAGTTGACGAGGTGAGATACATGGATTATTGTTCTTTTAATGATTATAACCTAACTGCTTGGACTGTTTAATATGAGTTTTTAACGATCTTGTTTTCCTCATCTTGTTACAGACTTGTTTGGCACATTTGTTTTTTACCCTAGAGGTTGATGTTAGTTTTGCCAAATTTTGTCTACCAAGTTTTGTTAGTTCTTATGATCGTAACTGATATTTTTTTGTCAGTTCTTAAGTTTAAGAAACCTATTCCAGTATGCTAAGTATAAACCACTTTGTTTCTTAGCCTATCTGCCTCTCAGAATTCTAACTGTTAGACGAATCCATTTTATATGTGGTGAATTAGTGATTTTCAGGGGCGCACACTTTAAGATCACGATGACAAACCAATTGTTCACTTGTTCTACAAGTACTTTTTTTATCAGTTTCTTCACCTCCCTGTCAAAGTGTTTCTTTTTCTTTCTTTTTATCCCTTTTTAATTGGCGTGAAGTACACTTTTATCGTTATGTTGGAAGTTTACATTCTCTCTCTCTTTGGAGGGGATTGTTTTGGTTGACAAAAGGTTGTATTTTGATCAATTCATGGCAATCTGATTGGGAAAGAGGAATCAATAATAGGATGAAATGACGGCAGAGGCTTATCGGGTGAACGGTGATATAGAGTGAGAAAATAATTCGGAATTGGGGAATGTTTTTGTGGCAGCGCTTTGAAACACACCATCTCAGAAGAAGCACACTTACATGAAAGGATTTCGTAAACGATTAGTCTCTATTGAATTAGAAGCAGGACATTGCTTTATATAGACTTCAGAAACCTTCTATGCTAACTACCACTAGGACTAGGGATTCTAAAATGCGTACACTTTTCAGTTTTCACCTCTAAAGCTCAAATAAGAACAAATAAAACACATTTAAAAAAGCTCAAATGCGGATCTTGTTCCATATGATGGCCCTGACAGCTTATGTAGGGAAATCATTCTAATCATGACAATTCCAGTCAATCATAAAAGGCCAAAACATGTAAGAAACAACCAGACTATTATATTACATTTGAAACTGTTAAATAAGACTGTCAGAGGAGACTGTATTATTAAACAAAATCCAATTGGTCCCAAGTGCAGTTGGCATGAAACATGCAATTTCCAAACTTAAAATGCTTTCTTAGTTTGGATTTTTTCCCCTTGCTTTTCTTGCAGACTGCATCTGCTTTCCTTTGTTACCACTTTTTTCGTTCTTTTTTGTCAATCTAATCATTCGCTTCCTATATTTATCTAACTAGGTCAGTAGAATTCTGTTTATGGATTTGCATTACCATTAGTCTTTAAGTTGGTCAAAGTTTGCATGTGCTTCTACGTGTACACTCTTGATGGTTCGAGTTTATCTGGCGTTGTGATTGCTAATGTCTCCTGGCTTGTTTACCAAGCTTGTTTAAATTACCTCTCTGTGCGCGTGTGTGTGGTAGTAGTTGAGTGCCTATGTAGATGTACTTTTGGTTCATTTCTTAACTGCAATCCAATCAATTTGCCAAATGGTATAAAAGTGGTTAATTATAGTAAAAACAGGAGGTAGCAGCGAGTGAAAGCTCTTGTGGAATGAGAAACTCTGAAGGACTTACAGTAATTGCTAATAAAATCTGGCGAAGGAAACAGCCTCGAAGTCTGGGGAATGTTCTTTTGACAATTAGGTTTAAGTAGATTTCTTCTGGATTGGCAATCATTTTTCTTAAGACTATGCTGTATGTTTTCACCGTCCTCAATTATTGGCTTTAAACTTAGTGTACTCCTTTTTATAATTGCGAATTGTTTATTATTCTGAATTTTTTCAGTAAATTCTGTAGGACGCTTGCCCTTTTTAAGGGTTGTGATCTAATTGTTATTTCTTGGAAGTCTTATTTTTCTTTCCTGATCAGGTGGAGGAAATCGATGACATTGATGGCAGCAACTGTGATCCACTGGTTGCAGATGCCCTAGCTAATGAAAGAGAAGCAGGTCTTTCAGAGGCACAAAAGAAAAACTTTAAGAAGGTTTGTTAGTTGTATGATTCAGTTATGTCATTCTTTGCATAGGTCAAAATATTTGTTTCATTTTACCTGTATGTCTTAGGGTTATGTCGTTCTTTGTCAAGACATTTGTACACTTTCCCTGTATTTCTTAGTAGCTGATGTCATGCATTACTCCTTTAAATTGCTTACGTCGCACTGATTATTTCCTGTATGTGCAAGTTACGTTTTCTTTTCAATTCTGACGAAGAAAAGAAGATGATAGAAGATCTTTCCCTTAGGTGGACCAAATGATTTTTCGGTCGGAAAGTGCTTTTGCTTTTTAGAGTTTGTGTCAGGGGGAGAGGCTCCATTAGCTAGATTATTTCTATCTTTTATGTGCTTCTGTGTCCTCTATAGTTAGTGTGCCAGCAGGCACTGGGTTTTAAATGTTAACGCAAAGGTGTTATTTGAAGGCATTTATCAATTGCAAAGGTCTTCGCCCTTTTATCTCCGTCTGATTGCCCTTTCCCTATTATCTATTCCCTTATTTACTCTCGAATAGTAATGGGAGCTTTCTTCATTTCCCTGCTTTTCCTTCCATCTCATTTTTCTTTGTCTTACTCTTTAGTCCTACCGTCCTACCCAATGGAGCACAAACCATGTGATGAATACCTCACGCATTGAGTCTTTTCTTTTAATGGGAATTGAGGTAAATTACGGGTGGGTTTGGATTAAAAAGTTGAATGACTTATTTTTTTGTCCTTATTCAAATTTTTTTTGCATTTGTTTGTTTTGCGTCAAACTTTTGTGACTTATTGATTCATCTCGACGAGAGGAATTGGAAAAGTAAAAAATTTTGATCGAACCTCATAATTTTTTGAATAAAGACAAAAATAAGTCAATAAGTCTGTTTTTTTTTTTTTTTATACTTATTCTTGCTTTTTTGAAAAAAATTATGAGTTTTGATCAATTTTTTTTACTTTTCCGATTACTCTCGCCGAGACGAATCAATAAGTCACAAAAGTTTGACGAAAACTAACAAATGCAAAATTTTTTTGAATAAATACAAAAAAAAAGTTATTGTTCCACTTTTAAAGCCGAATGAGGCAGTACGTGTGGGACATTCTTTGTTTGTCGCGTTTTCTGTGGAGAGCGGTTTGATTGTAATCAGATTTCTGTGGCTATTTACAGTTTAATGATAATTCTGCTGCTAAATCTATGTGCTGACTGCAGTATAGTATTTTTCATGATTGGTAACTATTTTCACTGATAGGTCAAAGAGGAAGATGATGCAAATTTTGACCTGAAGCTTCAGCGTAATTTGAATCGAAGGAGACAGAGATACAGATGCAAACAGGTGTGGCTTCTGTGCTTTCTGTTCTTGATTCTCTACAACATCCATATAGCTTGGCCCAAAATTGGCAATATAGGTTGCTCCGATTTCTGGATATATTCTGCTTCTTGATGACTCTTGTTATTTTTTAATCTGATTGCTGATTTTTTGAAGAAACTTCTCTGTTTTCCATTGGGATTTACCCATCCCGGAGATGCACATATGGACAAAGCAGTTTTTGGAAAATTGCTTGTTCTCTCTCATGTTTCTTCAGTATTGTGTCAATCATTTTAGTAGTTCTAGTTTTCTCAAGTCACCCTTCTATTGTGTTTTCAATCCTCTTTTTCCGAGGGGGAGTTACAAGAGGCTGAAGATCACACATACACAAAAGGCTACAGTATGTCAACCGGAACTTTATCTCTCCTAAAAAGCTGGCAAAACCAGCACTGATTGGAGTCTAAAGCCTCTTTTTTGCGAATAGTCTAGGGTGAGGGAATTGAAGCCAACTGGCCTTTTGGAAGCTCCGCATTAATGGCAATTTGGATGTCCCAAAAATTTGTTGACAGAAATGAATTCTGGCCCCTTATTTCTTCAAACGACAATCGGACTTTGTTTAGTAAACATTATTGCCATGATCACAACCTATCATGTTCATCCCATTTTAACTGCCTCAATCCCATGGGGAACCTCAAAACATATTACAATCTCCAAGTTGTACTCTTGTAGAGGTCTAATGAAGTAGGATTCCTACATGTTCCTTGTGCGGTGGGTCTCAGATAATCTGTAACCAAAGCATCTTTGTTGGCAATAGTAAAAAGGAATATCCCTCCATCATGGCGTGCCAACATTGGGTTCTTCGGAGATAGATATCATGCATTGCCAATCTTCTAATTTCTTTCCACCACTCATCTCTCCATGTGATTTTCACACCTCCATGGACATCCATTGCCTCTAATCACCACTGAACTTGCAACTTATAACCCTTATCCACAATGGTCTTGTTTTGCATAAACCCACAGCCACTAACTGAGTAAGGTTTGGTTACGCATATCGAAATGCTGAATCCCCAACCCTCCATCTTTGGCTAGCTGAACATAATTTGATCCGCAACTAAAGAACTTGTATTAAAATGATGGTTCTCAATCTTGAAGTGACAGGATTGAAGACTGATAACCAAGAGGAACCAAAAAGAATGATTTCGTTTTCAATTTTTACAAGGGATGGTGAAGTTGGAGGTGATGTCACAATGCCTCAATTGCTACGATGACCTTGTCAGTTACTCCTTCAATTGTGTCACACCGAAGACCGGACTATGTTTAGCATTGCATTCTTTCTTTTATTTGGCTTGAAGATAGAAAAAATCAGTAACCTTTAACTGCAACATGGTCAGGTCACTCTTGAATAGACATAGATATGTTTCTCAATATTGGTTTCTCTGTAACTTTGTTATTAAATCAGGAGGCCATAGAAAGAGAATTTTCGCCAGCAGATAAGCAGACGGAAATTAGTTCAGATGCGGATCTGGATGTTGATAGTGAGAGTAATAAGATTGAAATGATGGGTCAGAATTTGAGGACTGGCGTGCATGAAAATATTGAAGTTTCTGATGATCATGAGAAGGGAAAATCAAAGACTAATGGTAGCTCTTCAGTGTGTTCTGATTCTGCTTTGCCTGACGAAAGTGAACCCAGAGGGACCAAGCGTTCACATGACAGTGAGGAACTAGAGGTTGATAATAAGAAGACTCGCCCCTTTGTTATTGACATTGACGATACAGCTCATACTCCCTTAAAGAGTTTGAATGGGATCTTCCACTGCACTGTTTGTGATAAACTAGCACCTGAAGTACTACCACATCCACTTCTAAAAGTAATTGTCTGCAGGGATTGCAAATGTTTTATTGAAGAAAAGATGCATCTACAGGTATGATTATTGTCACCATAGTACTCAATGAACTGATTGTAGCAGTTATATGTCTAGTCATTGATAGAGCACTAAATGGGTGATTATTGATCATTGTTACTGGGGTAATCTCATCATCAACTCTAAGCAACTACAGTTATTCCCATTCCAGTTCTTTGGTTGTACGAAATGGAGTTAACTTTCATAAACCGAGTGACGGTTCTTTCAGTGGTGATTGTTTTGGTTCTGAAGGAAATAGTTTTTCTTGCATTTCTCTATGTGCTAGTGCTACTATTAAGATCACTAACTAGCTATTTGGATTTGCTATAATCCTACAGCTTTTGTTAGTTTTTTTGATTTGCAACGGTGCATAACGACGTAAAATTTTGTTCTAGGCTTCACAACGATGTAACTTTTTGTTCTTGTTCATAAAGATGTAAATTGCTGTACTACTAGCAAAATCATCTCATTTCGTTTTGGAAATTTTTGTCTAGTGCTTCACATTTGACCTTGAACGTGTAAATAATCTACATCGGCAGGATCCTGATTGTTCGGAGTGTTATTGTGGATGGTGTGGAGGGATCAAGGGCTTAGTGAGTTGCAGGTCATGTAAAATGTTATTTTGTAATTCCTGTTTGAAGAGGAATTTAGGCGAAGAATGCTTGTTAAAAGTCCAGTTGTCTGGTTGGCAATGTTGTTGCTGCTCTCCAAGTGTTCTCCAGCAGTTGACTCTACAGTTGGAGAAAGCTATTGGATCTGTAGCTCCCATGATTTCTAGCTCTGACAGTGATTCGGATTCTTCTGATGCAGATATCACTGTTTCTATCAGGTGCATCTTTTTTGGCCTCTTTTTAGATAATATTAGCCAATAGTCAAAATTCATATCATCTATAGCAGTGTGACTTTCGTCCTTTTTGTATAGTTTTGTGACTTTCAATCTTAGTTTCATTTGATTATAAAGAAAGGAAAACAGGCACACAAGGATAAATGAGAACAAGCCTGTCATAAGAACAGAGAAAATGAGTGATGACAAGTCACATACAACATGCCAATCTATAGATCAAATGCAGAGGAATGCCCATGAGGGAGAAGTGACCGAAGCTCAAAATGAAGGCTTAACAAATCTTGTCCCATAACCATCCATTTTCTTCACACATATCCTCACAAACCTTGAGTTCCTTTCCTACCAAAGGACCTAGAACATGATAAAAAAACTGAGATCTGAAAAGCAGTTGGTCCTTACTGGATCCAAAACCCCTACAGCCAATTGTAAAGTGTGTCAGTTAATTGATTTCATAATGGGTTTCAGAGTCAGAAACCTCATTGGGTGCTGAAACAGTTCTTGGGAAACACCTGTTGTGAACATGGCACAAGTTGGATGCGAGTAGTTGGGTGTGTTGGTGTTCAGCTTTTGTTAGGAATGTGGGAATTTGCTTTTTTATTTTTGGCTTGCCTTTTGTTTTAGTATATGGTTGTCTCGTCTCAACGCGGCGTCAATTTGGATTTACCCAAGATGTTTTTAAGAAAAATTCTGGACGCAAGAAGCCGAGGTCTCCCAATCCATCTCCACCAAGAGAAACATTTGTGCCATAAGTCCACATATATCGGGAAGTGCAGGATTAAGTGCTCCATTGATTTCTCTCGCCCTACTCATGAAGCAATTAGGCCTCTTCGGGCTGATAGCATAGGTATAGTGCTTGTTGTGAAACCAGGACTTTGCAAGTTGACTTTAAGAAGCAAAATAGTATCCCAAATCATCTCCAGGGGAGCCAAAAAAATGTATACTTGGAAAATAAAAAAAGATTCTAGAAAGGAATCCATATGTATTAGCATACCATACTATTTTGGCAATGGATCCATGACTCAAGGAGACAACACCGAGAATATAAAATAAAACAACCAACTCATTCGCTTGCATCATTAAGATTCGCGAAGAAATTAATCTTCCACGAAATTGGGATCACATGGTGGAAGAAGCCATGGATGATGGATGCAATGGAGGCTTTACAACCATGAGGGGAAAAAAAGTTACAATCAAGTTGACAAAACACTCAATGAAATGAATGAATCAAGAGAAAAGATGCAGATCCTTCCATTTCCATGGAGACTGAGAAATGAGAATTCCCCAGTCAAGCATTTAAGAATTTAACCATACAATGAACACGACTACTTACTATTAACATCAATTTTTTTGTTCAATTGCAAATCTGTCACCACTTACCAAGCAAAGCTTTATTCTTAGATAAGAAGTTGCCATCCAAGACACCTTTGTTTGTTGGAAGACAAACTCAACCTTATCAATATTTTAACCTTATTGTCCACTCGGAAGTCTTAAACCAAAATTAATTCTCGTCCAAAATAAAGTGAACCAAAGTAAATCTTTCCTTGTTATCAAAACCCTTTCCACCCCTCTTCTCTAGTTTTTTGGTATGCTCTTCCACGCTAGTTAATGTTACATCGTAAGGCGTAAAGGAGAAATATCTAGGACCTTATGACAGTTGTGTCCTCTAAGCATAGGATACATATCAGCTCCACACCTCAAGCTTTGAGGTGTCCTCTGTCAATTTTTAATGTGTTCATTTTCTATGTCCACAATACAGAATGCATTGCTTAACAGCCTTAACCATGAATTCTGTCTACTCGCTCAAAAATCGCCGGTGGTTGGGTAAAACTCTCTCCTTTTGGGTTCAGTTTATGGTGATGGTTGAAAATTGTGTCAAAGAAAAAAGAAAACAATACTAAAATTACAAAGGAAAACCGAAGTCCTACTGGATAACCAATCAAAAAGGCTTCAAGTGGAAAATTTTGTTCCCAAGCTTCTTTTTGGGTATTGCATCTACTCTCCATTCAAAGAGGTGTCTTTGTTATTTATTTCTAGTAATTGAGTGCCATTTGAAGAGTGTGGGCTTTTTCTTTTGGTTGGTAGAATTCTTGTCCTCCGTTATTGTACCTTGAATTTTAAATGTGATTCATAGGAGACGATTTTTTCCTCTCCTGTCAATGACTTCCACTTCTCCCCTCCAGCCTTTCCATTAACCATGGAAGAAGTAATCTGTGCATGCTTGAACCTAAACTTTCTTGTAAACTCTTCCATCAGAAACCACATTGCACTAACAGACTTCGTATTCCACGACTTCTGTCTCGGTTAATTGTAAAGTTTGCCCCTCTTCCGTGCATCATAGTTGATTGAATATTGAAGCCTTTTTAGTTCCTTACCCTTCCAAGACGTCGTGACCCAGATCCCCTATCCAGCTCATCTTCCTCCCCTTTATCATGTACTCTCAACACCTTCACCATCACCACTAGCAGTTCAATACTTAGTAGCACGAAGCGGGGGCGGGAGAGCGGAGGCACCTAGAAGTTCCTAAGGTTGGGAGCGCCTAAGGAGCGTATATAAATTATATAAAAATATGTATATAAAATATCTTTAAATACTCGACCATTAAAGGAAAACTGATACTGAATTTTTTTCCAATCTTAAAGTGTAATTATTGGAAGTTATATATTCTCAATTTGCAAAACTTCTTGACTAATATGATTCTCATATTCTTATTTTCACTTTAGCATAACTCCTTTAAAAGTAAGAGAATAACTGCCTTAACGCCCCCGATAAGCTCCCATCTTAGTTAGGATTGAGCTCCCGTCTTGAGGGGAGCGATCTCCCATCAAGCTCTTGTCTTGTGAGCGCCGATTCGAGCACCCGTCTAGGGAGCGCACGTATTTACAAGGATCTTGCTACTAACTTTAATATTTTCCCCTTTTTGCAAGTACACATTGTTTTAATGTGTCAAGAAAACTCATCATATTTTTCATGTTTCAATAGACTTCCCTTTTAGAAGCTTATTTATATGGCCTCACTACCACATCTTGAGATTCATGTCCATTGTGTTTGATGCTATTCGCTTCATACCTTGTCTTTTTCCATTAAGCATTTTCTGCAATTTTCACGTGTGCCATCATGTATCTATTAAAGTCCGATGAACATGATTTAATTACTAAGATATCGTCATCTATAATTACAACTGTATATGATCTTGTGCGTCGCTATCTGTTTTTAAAACTCAAATAGTATTACAAAAAAAAAAAAAAGCACCAAAAAAGGTTACTATTCAGTCAACTTTTATCTGTTTATAACTGTCTTTTTTCCCCATATCAGCACCAAAAGAAAAAGAAAAAAGAAAATCCGGAGAATCCTTGACGATGCTGAACTAGGGGAAGAGACGAAAAAGAAAATTGCAATTGAAAAGGTAATTTCTGTCTAGTGGTGTCGTTTACTTTAGACAATATTTCCTGTTACCTAACATGTATTTGTATTACCAATTTTCTAGGAGCGCCAAGACCGCCTGAAGTCTATGGAAGCACAGGTTAAAAGCAAATCGGTGCTTATGAGTTCTATGAACTGTAGTGGCAACTTATCTGAAGGTTGTAGTGTTGAAGTCCTGGGTGATGCTCTCACGGGTTATATAGTGAATGTTGTGAGGGAAAAGGGTGAAGAGCCTGTGCGTATTCCTCCGAGCATGTCGGGAAAACTAAAAGGCCATCAGGTTTTTATTCTACGCTGCTCATGTTTTAGTCTTGAAGATTTCAAGTTCGTATCATTCTACTGGGAACCTGTTACATCTGATAATTGTTGTGTTCACTGGTCAATGTGGAGTTTATACTTGGATACTTGATGGTTAGGAAAGACTTAGAAATATCCCAATCTTTCTTTCCTACGCTTTTCTCTTTGCTAGCTTCTTTCTTCTATATAAGCTCTTGGACACCCTCCTTTCCAAGCCAGTTTTGAAGGCTGGGTTTTACCCAGGGGCTTATATCTTTGTATGTTTCTTTTGGCCATAAAACCCTGGCCTTGGTACTTGTCCGTGTCAGTTGACTTGGCCCTCCATCAACTTGATGCATGAAGGGCTTGTACAAACATGTGACAAATTATTGCTGCATATTTTGGCCCCAAATATGCGGTTTAGCTTAGATGGCGGCTCCAGCGTTCTGTTCATGTCCATGTTCCAGTCGATTTTCTAGGTAATTGTGGAAGGTTTTTGTTCTTGAATAATCTTTGAGTGCGTGTTATCCACTTGGTTTTGAAGATCGTAGGTCAACAGTATTTGTTACTCCAAGCCTAGGAAGCCGAAACTCCTCGCTAGAGATCTTTTGAGTGCGTATTATCCACTTAGTTTTGAAGATCGTAGGTCAACAGTATTTGTTACTCCAAGCCTAGGAAGCAGAAACTCCTTGCTAGAGGCACATACCTGTGTCGTTCTTTTGACACTCTTGGACACATGTCCGAGACACAAATTATAAGTTTCTTATTCCCTTTTGTCAGTTTGTTTCATTTGGACAATCCGAGAATACTCTAGAATACACCCGGCATGCTAGGGCACTCTATACACAATTTGTGGGTGCGAATTGTACAGTAGACTCTAGTAAGTGCTTTGGGAATTGCTTTTTTTTTTTTTGCGTGTGCGTGTGTTTTTTTTGTGACGACCGATGGATTATCTTGACCTTGTGTTGTTATCCGTTGAGTTGTATCTGTATTCTTACCATGCAAGTTACTGCAGGTTGCAGGGATACGATTTATGTGGGAGAATATTATCCAGTCAATTACAAAAGCGAAGTCCGGTGATAAGGGTCTCGGATGTATTCTAGCTCATACCATGGGCCTTGGTAAAACTTTTCAGGTATCTTTGTTTTCCCTCACAACTGACTGTTTTCAGTGCAATTTTTGTTGCCTTTTCGTCATAAAAAATTTCAAGTTTCAATGGTAGTTTCCTTTTTCTAAAAAGGTGTGGTCTTATTTGTGCTTGAAAAGTTTGAAAAAGGAAAAGAAGTACAAGGAACAAAAATTTGGGTAATTATGAATTGCCAGTTTTTTAGTTATTTGTGTGCACCATATGGATTCTTGCATGACTTTCTGCTTCCGTGGCATTCAGGCAAGTACCAATCCATGGAACAATTAAGTATTTACGTTCATGATTTTTACAGGGGTTGTTAACCTGTAGTTCTCCAATTTTCTCGTGTGGTATTTCTATTATCTTATCATTCTTGTACTGGACAAGCAATATAGGACGGAGGGAGTATTTAGTTGCATTTTTTAATAGCTTGTAATAGCTTTAGTCTACTGATGAATGATCTTGCCTGAGCTGAATCAATTGTCTTGGCAGGTCATAGCTTTCTTGTATAGTGCTATGAGAAGTGTGGATTTAGGATTGAAAACTGCACTGATTGTGACACCAGTTACTGTTTTGCACAACTGGCGAAACGAATTTTCGAAGTGGAGCCCTTTAGAGTTGAAACCACTTCGCGTCTTCATGCTGGGAGATGTTTCAAGGTTTGGTTTTATTATCTTTTTCAGTGATGTGTTTGTATTGTTTCACTCTGCCATTTCAGGGGTAAAACTTTCTAAGAGCAACCACTCTTTATGGTCTGTCTCAAATCCTCTCGCCCATACCCCATTCATTGGGGATTACACGGTTACTATTATTGTTTGTCAATGTGACCTTTTCGGAAACACAATAAATTTAAGAAGGTCGTGTGACCTTTCCGGAACCAAAACTCGGTGGACACTCACCAACACGTTTGGAACCCTAGTCCATTCATGTCTTATTGCTTCCTTTCTCCAAGAGGGAGACACGCTTCCGACCTTGGGGTGACATCGTTCCATCCTTGGACCAATAACACATTAGAAATATAAAAACGAGTTTGAGGTACAATGATAACAGGAGGAAAATGTAGATTTGTAGCTATTGATCCCTAGTCCTTGAAGGTGGTGTTCGATAACTTAACAATTTTGTTACTGTTTTCATAAAGAAGGTTTGTTTTTTTTCAGACTAGAAATATAAATATTAAACATGCTACACCCGTGTTTTGCAAAACTAACAAAACATAACCAAGAAAACATGTTTTGTAACGCCGGTTTTTTTTTTTTTTATGTTGTTTTAGAGAGAACGAATTTGATTTCAACTGCATGTGCTTTCATAACAACGGGAGCGTGTGTTGCACATGTGATTGGGAAGGGCTTTGGCAGCGAGAGTTGGGTTGAGGGGCAGTTGCAGGCTTGCAGCTTATAAAAAACTAGTGATCAACCCCAAAAAGTTGGTCTGGTGGTCAAGGTTGGACTTAGGGTTTTGCTCCCTTTAAGGTTTCTCGTCCGAAACCTATCAATTTTGTGGGGCCATACCATACGGGGCTTTGCTCTAGCTTTGAATGGGTCCCCTAGTGGACAGCTGGATTGGTACCCTAGGGTGTGCGCAAGCTGGCCCGGACACCCTGAGATATTGAAAAGATAAATCAGTGATTGTGAATTCCCTTTTTTGTGTAGTTTGAATATTATCGTGAGGTAGTTGAATTTGCAATATCACTGCTCAAGTTGAGGGGGAGTGTTGTGTTGGTAAGTGTATGCTATTTTGAAGGTAGTTTTTGATGAACCAGTGTAGTTTTTGATGTATGACTGTCAATAGTAATTACATTGAGATGAGAAGTATTTTGAACCAGCTAAAATTATACATTATCTTCAATTTGTTAACTTCTCTAAAATAGTTTATGTGGTATTTCAAGTACCAAATTGGGTTGAGTTTTTACTAATATCAAGGGGTAAATGAGAAACAATTCACAAGTAAGTCAAATGCTAATAAAAACTTTTTTGCAACTCTTTCTATTTGAAACTGAACTGCACTATGGGAATCGTCAACCTCCTTTCTTCTTGAGACAGGCTTCCCTCTCCGGCTTCCAATGACGCTTCTTACTCCCTTAATCCATAATTTTAGTTCGGTTTTTGCATTTTTTGCTGCGTCTATACAGACAGGCTTGGTGCAAGGACCTTTTTGCTCATGCTTATGACCAATTGGTAATTATGAAGTTCCCGCTGCACTGGCTTGGTAACAAAAGATTGCATCTTATTGGACTCAGCTTGAGAAACTTGTCATCTTTATGGAGTGGATTTGAATAGTTTTCTTTTAGTTGTCTTAGCTAGAATAATCTGGCTTTCTTTGTTTTTCTTTCTTGGTCTTTCCAATCTGAAAATCTTTGTAACTTAAGGCTGCTCATCTGATTTTGCTAGGGAAAGAAGGGCTGAGTATTTTGCGAAATGGAGGGCCAAGGGTGGTGTCTTCTTGATTGGATATTCTGCATTTAGGAATCTCTCCCTCGGAAAGCATTTGAAGGATAGTCATGTGGCCAGAGAAATTTGTTACGCGCTTCAGGTGATTGCCATTGGAATGTTTCCAATGGAAATTGGAATTTGAACTACTTTTCTAGAGTTTATGTTGATTAATGCACCAATTAATGCGAAGATTGAATGATTTCAAAGCTGAAGTATAGGATCTAAGTTGTATAAAGTAGGGATGGGGGAGTGGAGGATCATAGAATCTCCTCGTTTGGGAGCGCTAGGGAGCGTTTATATGATTAATGCAAATATAAATATGTAATACAAGAAAGTTTTATAGTTGGTAATTTGTGTCATGGTTTGAAATATCGGTGATATGTAACGGCTGATACCGTTACTTAACGGTATTGGTAGGTACTGAGTTCCTTTGTGGCCGATATTGCGGTGTGAATGAAAATCACTTTATAAAGTGGTAATGGACCATTACGGTCGACAAAATATGCAGAGTCACTTATTGGCAATGCAAAATCAAGAGGTAAAGATTCAAATGGACCATTATTCACCTTGGAATCAACTTTATTCACTGGAATTCAAACAATCTTCTCAAATAAAGTCTGACTTCATGTGCTCTACAAAAGCCTCCCTGTTAATGTTTCCAGCATACCAATTTCACTTGGTGAGCTTGGTGGGTTTGCAGTTGTGTTGCAGGTTTCAGCCCCTCTCTCCCAGTCTCATGTTTGTTTTCTCATTCTGCTCTTCACCTCCCCATTGTTCTGTTTATATTTTTTTTTGTCCTGCCTCTCTATTTCTGTCACTCACACACAAGCAAGGTCACATACACAGGCAGCTGTATATCCCAAACACAAATTTAGTACCTCTTTTTCTCTCTCAATTCTCGTTCTGCACTTGCAATAAAAGGAGTCCTTTTAAGTTAGATAAAGTTCAGTTCTTAGTAAGGCTAGCAGAAGTATTTAAAAAAAAAAAAACCCTTAATATTTTTATGGTGTTACTTGTTACTATTTACTAATTTAAGATTTGTAACTTATTAATTTAGTGCATTTCAACAAAAGCCTTTTGAAAATTGGCATTTATGAGTTTGGAATTTCCAATTTTTTTTCCTTACCAAGTTACAACCACTAGAGTACAGTATCAAAGAACGATAATAATGCCCTATGAAATTGCAAAAGCAATATTTTTTTTGGCATAATAGCATGTGCCTGTATCATTCTTTGTAACATGAAAATTTGTGCTAAATAGCATTAAACTGAGGAATTACAAATTTATGATGCATAACTTCATACAAAACTATTTCCAGAACTGCTTAAAGTCAACACAAATATACAAAATATCTAGAACTAGGTATATAAATTAAAGAAAAATAGCCAAACATCGTTTTATGCCTCAACAAGTGTGATTCTGGAAAAAAAAAAAAACACGAGCATCGGTCATTTTCCCTCTGTTGTGCTAAGTTTAAAAAAAGTAACTGCTCTTGTTACCGCTACCTTTACACCCCGAAACCGGGTCATTATGGCGACCAAGACCGATATTTTGAACTATGGTGTTACAGCAAATATTGTTTCAGCTAATATGAGTGAACTTTATTGTTTAGACTAATAAGTATTTGAGAAAATGTGAGTAAATATTTTTCTAGTGTCTTATCAAAACTTCATATTTTCTCTAGCTTAGCTTGGTATCTTGTACTTTTGCTTCTTTTGGGATTTATAAGTCTAAGAAGTAATATCGTTGTTAGGGGCAGGTTCCTTTCTCAATAAGAGCAAGGATCCTAGGGGAGTTTTACTTGGGAGTGTGGGGCCGAGGTTCTGAGGTGGATTTGCCACGCCTATAGGAGGTTCCTGCATCTAAGGACTCTGTTCTTATTTGTTCTTCCAACTATATATGCAGTATTTGTTACCATAATTGGGTAATAGTCATTTAAGTTCATTTCTCTCACTTCATTGGAGTATGGAGGGGTGTATAGGTCCTTTTTTCTTCATCGTTCTCTTTTTTCCTCGCTTTCTTTTGTCCATGGGTGGCATCCCCTCGATGCCTTTGCAATAAAATGATGTTAATCAAAAAAAAATTATCTCACTTCATTGGCAAACTTACCAGGGCGGGATTTCTTTTTAAAAAAGTCATCATTCTATGTCATTTGCTTTTTTTTTTTCTTTTTTCTGTTGCTTCTAAATTTAAGGTTTCCTAACCATTCATTTCAATGCTAATCAGGAAGTTATTAGTTGGAATCATCTTTTTTTTTCTTGGTGAGTTGCATTTCGTAGTTTCTTCATTTGATGAATTCTGCATTTGTTTTTGGTAGGATGGACCTGATATACTAGTTTGTGATGAGGCCCATACAATCAAGAACACCAAGGCTGATGTAACCCAGGCCTTGAAACAAGTTAAATGTCAAAGGAGGATTGCATTAACTGGTTCACCACTTCAGAACAACCTAATGGAATATTATTGTGTAAGACTATGAGCAAGCTATATCGTTTTGGGAAATAGTATAAAATGCCTATTATCTGTCGTAATTTTGCCATGAATTTTTATTCAAACAGATGGTTGATTTTGTCAGAGAAGGATTTCTTGGAAGCAGCCATGAGTTTAGAAACCGGCAAGACTTTAACATCCCTGTGCTGATGATGTTTTTATGATTGGTTTTTTCTCTTCTGTTTTTCTTAATGATAGTGAATTGATGTGCAGCTTTCAAAATCCCATTGAGAATGGACAACATACCAATTCAACATCTGAAGATGTGAAAATTATGAACCAAAGATCTCATATCCTCTATGAACAGTTGAAAGGTTTTGTCCAGAGAATGGACATGAATGTGGTTAAGAAGGACTTGCCCCCAAAAACTGTTTTCGTAATAGCTGTAAAGCTTTCTCCCTTACAAAGGAAGTTATACAGAAGATGCCTAGATGTGCATGGGAATGTTTCTGGTGAAAAGTTACCGAAGAGAAGTTTTTTTGCAGGTTACCAGGCCTTAGCACAGGTACCTTACTTGCTAACATGCTGATATTAATTCTAATAAATGTACTCCAGGAAATGCCTTGATGGCATAGCCATGGAGTGGTTAGACAAGTCTCATAGGCTTTTGAAGCCTAGACCAAAGGCTAAGGGTAGCACGAGCATCGAAAAGTTTTTGGTCCAAAAACAAGTGACCTTGGTAGTTGGTAGTTGAAGGGTCATCCATGGTAGTTTGGTAGTTCAAGGGTCATCATAGATTTAGTACTGCATTAATTTTCGACTAGATGCATTAAACACATGTTAGTAGGTTCAATGTATGCGTCTATATCTAGGTTCGTTCAGTATCTTATTAAATGGGTTCATTGATTAGGTTTATTTCATATAGATTTCTAGGAAATAGAAGAGTCTTTTCCATGAATTATAAATTGGGATGTAATCTTTCATTTGTTATAGAGTTGAATCGTTGATTAATGAATTGAGTTTTACTAGGCTGAGGCCATTGTGATTGGGGTTTGGGCTGCCGTCCATCCTGCAGAAACCGCCTAACCCTTGCAAGGGTGAAGCACCTCTATCTCTCATCTCTCTCTTATTCTTCTCATTCTTTCCTTTCTTTTTCTTTGCACTTATCCCAGTAACATTCTTATTTCCCCACCCAAAACCACCACGATTCCTATTGTTGGCGGCAATTCTCTAAGTGTGCTGAAACCATCCTACATCATGCCTATGCCCATGTGAAGTTGAAATTATTTGGTCGATGTAGATATTTGTTTATGCTTTTCCCCCCTTTCAAATTTAAAACAGAGTTTGGAAGAGGTAGTTATCCATATTCCATAAGTAAATGAAATTGATTAAGCATATGTTTTAAGGGAGTGAGATTGGGAAAATAGTTTTGAATACCACTTTAATATCTTGCTATTCAAACTCAAAAGGACTAGTTGATATCTGAAGATTCTGAACGCTTTTTGTACTCCAACATCAATTCAACTCATTGCATGACTAATCTTGTAGTCCTACCAACTTATAATTTTGTAGGGCTCACTTGAACTCATTTCATTGCTCCAAGCACCAATTTCTCTTCTACAAACCTTATTATACAACTAATTTCATAGTCCATCCAACCTATAAATACCTTAGAGCTCATTTCATTCCTCTCTCATCATGTAACACATTCGACCAATCCATCCACTTGATTGCCTATTACCATCACTCCATCAGTAATGGTTAGGAATGCAACGACATTTTTTCCTTGTCTGTGACATACGAAGGCACTAATATGGTTTTCATTTGTCATAAAACGTACTCTAATAATGTTATTTAAGTGGTAATTAAATCTTATTCTTAAGTCTATCCTCATCTTATTTTGGTGCTCGATTGACTTGTATGGTGCTTTCTTGTGATTTCATTTTGCCTTGTATTTAATCATCTTGCCTCGAATTTTATCATTTGTAAAGTTTACATGATTAGATCATTTATAGACAGTAAATTATAAGTGCTTTGATTTGTTTTCCTTTTTGGTGGTACCTTTTGTTGAACTAAAAAAGAAATAAGACTCCTTCGAACATTTTCTTGGGGGTACGAGTTACGAGCTATCCTAAATCTTACATTCATTATTCACCTGCCACATTTCTTGCCATTTCTTGAAGCCTTGGGAGTAATCTTGTAAAAAAGAAGACACTAACTGTGATGCAGGTGAAGTTGAATTTGCGTAATGGCCTGCCCCAGGATTCAAACGCCTACTCACATCTATGATGTTTGTTCCGAAGTAGACTATTCCTATATGTTTTTGTGGTATTGTTAAGAGATTGTATTTGTAATCCTTCTCTTGACCAATTCTTAGATTGGTTTGAGCTTTTCCTTTCGCATGGAAGTGTGTGGGGCCTTTTTTGTCTTGTGGCCTCTTAATGCCTTCTTTCTATTGATATTTTGGGAATCGTACAAATTTCATCTTCATATCTACTCCATCCGTCCCAGATTGTTGATCTTCTCCGAAAAGACATGCAATTTTTGGATTGGAAAATAAATTACCTCAGTGCATAATTTATTTTTTTTATTTCTTGACACCAAATTAAAGAAGTAATTTAGTTCTATAATTTGGTGTCAAGAAATTAAGAAAATTTTGCACCGAAGTACTTTATTTTTTGCTCTGAAAATGGCACATCTTTTTGTACAGGACCAACAATATAGGACAGAGGGAGTAGTTATTATGACAACAAACACATTCACATCCACACGTCAAGTCATTGTTTCCTCTCTTTTTTCTTTTTTCTGGGAGATTACTTTCATTTTATTGTGTAGTAATGAGTACAATAACTACATACATCATGCATATGATCATATGCTTATATAGTGGTTTCTTTAACTGATATGAGATTGGCACATTTAATTGGTTTTCTTTCTTCAATTGGTGTTGCTATATTCCTATATGGTTCATAGACAATATAACTCTGATTCATTCCATTACAGATATGGAACCATCCTGGGGTTTTGCTCCTAATGAAAGGTTGCAAAGACTACGGAAAACGTGAAGATGCTGTTGAGAATTTGCTTCCAGATGATAGTTCTAGTGATGAGAACATAGATTGTAACATGGTTACAGGAGGTACCCTTAGTTTATGTAGTTTCTTTGCTTCCTATTTAATTATTTAATTTCTTTGTTTAACATATTTAATTATTTATGGATACTCATATCCTACCATTTGTTGAAATCCAGTGAGTCTTCCTTAACTATTCTAGTCTAAATTACGTTGTGGTCTTGATTTTGATGGACTTAGGATAAATCAAAATTTCTAATAATTGAAGTCTCTATTTGATCGTAATAACATGTTAATGAGCAAAATTGTCTGTTTGTTCTCAGAAGGAAAGACTTTATTACATAGTTCTATATATGTATTGTGGTAAATATATAACAGTTTTTATGGAATTATTTGAAATTCTAATTCAATCAAGGTAGATATGAATTCATCCAGTTAAAGGCACAATCTTTTAGAATGGACAACAAATTGGGATGGTGGGAGTTTTCTTTGTTGAATACTCTTATGGAGTGGCTAGTAATATCGGAAAACTCAAAGAGATTTTTATGGGAAGGCAGTGAGAAACAGAAGAAATATCATTTGGTTAGTGGGGAGATCTTTTCTCTTCTAAAAAATAGGCATTCTTCCTTTGGTCAAATCTTGTAGCTTAAGACATTATGGTGTTGCGAATGTGATTTTTGGAGGTTTGGCATTCAAGATGGACTAAGAGAATTCTGTTAGTAAAGTATGTAGGGAAAGCTACAAGCTAGGATGAGACTATCATGTGGTTAACAGGGGAATTCTCAATAGCAATGAATATCTATTTTGAACCAAATGCTCAGGGAAATTGTAATTAGCTGATATATTTCGTTGTTGCTTTCGGCAACCTGTTCTTCTAGTGTTACTCTTTTTTTATTATATTTTATATTTCATTTTTCCATTCTGTAAAACTAGGGTTTCAGGTTTACAGTTATTGTTGCATCTGATAGCAGAAGGTTATTTGTTGTTTTGCTATCTATGCATTCTGTCACGTTGGGCTTTGTGAACAATAAGAAAATAGTTTATTGATGTTATTTAAGAATTTTTGTGTTTTCCTTTGAATGCTATAGCTTCCATTGGGTCCTATGGTTTTTGGGATTAAGGTTTAAACTTTTTCCAGGGTGTGATAGCCTTTGTCTTGATTATTCATCAACATATAGAATACCGGCTATAATTATCTTTCTTTTGTTGTCTAATCTCTGATGCTGTATTTTAACAGTCCTGATAGAGAGCAAATCTCTTGACTGTCTGTAGCTCCATGAATGAATGGTTGTTTCTATTTTTACCAATTGTTTTGTTGATCAGCACCAAATGCATAATAAAATGTAGACATGAAAAGAGAGGCAAAAAGAGGACAATAAATCCTCCATCCAAGGAAGGAAAACAATGAACCAAAGTTGCAATTCACATACCACTGTCTCATGACTCCCATCACTGTTGAGCCAAAGCAAGTTATCTCCTTAAAAGGTTGCAGCACTGAAGACGACAAGATGAATGTTTGCCCAAATAAAAGCATCTTTTTACATACACTACCATGGCATTAACTCTGAATTCTTTAATGTGGAACCTTCTTATTGTCCTCATTCTTGGCTTTTACTTTTTCTTTCATCTGGTTTGAGCTTTCCTCTTTGCACATCAGTCGCTTGAGGTTGAATTAGACTGTTTATCTCAAGACTTTTATTTCTGTTCTGGTAACGCTTTTTGTAATGAGTTCATGTTTGTGTGTTTTACAGAGAAACTGAGGAAGAATGAGTTTCAGCAGAGAAAAACCAATACTGGCTCTTTTGATGAGGTTTGGAAAAATTTGCTCATGGACTCTTATTCCCCTTCCTCGCCACATGGAACTCATGTTTTCAATGTTGAAAATCACACCACTTATGTTTTGGATTGTGCTTGTATAAGTTCATCCAAATGTGGAATTTCTTATCGTCTGTGTATGTATAAAAGTTTCTAACTGCATTGGCTGGTACTGTAGTTTGCTGCATAAACTTTATCTGTTTGTCAGCACATCATCATTGCTTTCTTTTCAGGATTGGTGGAGTGATCTTCTTCAGGAAAAGAACCACAAGGAGGTTGAACACGGTGGTAAAATGGTATTGCTGCTTGATATCCTAACCATGAGCTCCAATGTGGGCGATAAAACACTGGTTTTTAGCCAGAGTTTATCAACTCTAGATATGATAGAGCATTTTCTCTCAAAATTGCCTCGGCAAGGGAAAATAGGGAAATGCTGGCGACGACAAAAAGACTGGTATAGGTATGTCTTCTACTCCAAAGATTCAAGAAACTGGTCTTCAAATATATCATTATCGGTCATTCTGCCTGATAATTGAAGTGGGATGTTCTCTTGTTTGAGGTTCTATTTGCAGCTTGCTTGTAGTCAAAGCAATTAGCTTTCATATTTTCCCTTTTATTACATAGCAAATGGATGGCTTGTAACTGCATTACGATGAAATTTCAACTTTTTCCTACTCAGAAGTTATTTTAATTTCGTTTTTCGGTTGAACTCTATCTACAACGATGAGAGAAGTTTGGGTATTTTTCCATTAGTACAAAGTAGATACGTTTGGTGTTTTATCCTGTATTTGGATTTGGATTCCGTCTAAATTGGAACTGGGGTGATATTCATGCCACCTGTATGAGAGAGGGTAAAGCATTAAACTCAAACAAATAAGAGTCCACTTTATCTAGAGGAATTTAACCAATGCAATTTAGTAAGGAGTACGTGACATTCAAAGGGTGATATATGCTTTGGCGATGTCAATAGTGATACAGGGAGGCGTGTTGTAAAAGAAGGAACGCTCAACAAGGACAATCACGAATAAGTATGAACTAGATACTCCCTCTTCGAACACACAATATGAGAAAACTCTCAATTTTTCATTAATCAAATCATAAACAACTAATTAGCCCTAAGGCTTACATCCTCATTTATAATGATAGCCTTGAAATACTATAAAGGAAATAAAATAAAGAGAAGCTAAAATCTAAATCTTGAAGAACAAGAAAATAATAATAAGGAAATAGAATCAACCTAAATAAGAAAACCTAATATTTTAAACAATTTACGCTTAAACGGAATGATTCCTACTAAAATACTAAATTAAAAGTAATAAACGAAAATTCCTATATTTCTAGAATAAGAATAACTAAAATATTGGCCTGCATCAAATAGCCTGTTCGAAGACTTGAGGATGATGTCTTTCATGTTGAGGAGGTCACTCTAGCACCAATAGCATTTATCAGGAGAGAAACTTGTTTCAATTTTCTTGATGACAATCTTGTTTAGCTGTATGAGTAGGACATGCTTTTCAGTGTTATGTACGTTTAAGCTTATTCGAGGAAGGTGTGTTGGTCTTTCAGATACGTCATAGAATTCATAGGAATAGCAATTTGACAATCGTTTAACAACATCCAACTTAATATTTTAATCTCCAACTGGTGCCAGGTGTTGTGGCCATATACAGTTAAGAAGCTATTGCACAAGGGTCATCTCTTGCATGGAGACTAGGCTAGTATTAACCTTGTAAGCATATTTTATGAGATTAGCTGCTTATTTAGAAATCATAGCAAATGCAACATAATGTAGATTTTGAGTCTGTGTAAAAGTAAATTATAACGTAGGTTTTCAATTGTCTTCTATTTATTAAGTCTCTAATTTTTTTTGGAGTTTGATTTGAGTCTCTTTTTTTTTTTTGACTGGCAAGTTGAGTTAGGTATTAAGGTAGAACTGATTGTAAGATCTTGATCTGTGCTTGAATATCTGAAAAGAAAAGATGGCATAGCACATAAGGGAGCCTGGTCAGATGCGTGGTAAACAAATGTTTCAAGTTTGACCACTGAATCTTGGTTGGTTAGCTTTATTTAAACTGGCAAGGAGAAATATTGCTGATTTGTTATTTTAGGAAGATGAAGTCTCATGACACTATGCCTTTGAACCACAGGTGAAGTAAGTTTTTACCTAGTAGTTTGTTAATGATTCCAATTTGTGACTAATAAAGTCAATTATTGACCAGTTGTGAGTCTTGTGAGTCATGACTATGTTGGAAGTAAGTAATTGTCATGTTTATATATGTTGTTAATTGTTTTATAAACAGACATGAGGCATATTTGTTTTTCTGAATTATCTGAACAACAACAGGCTAGATGGAAGAATGGAGGCCTCTGAAAGGCAAAAACTGGTTGAGAGGTTCAATGAGCCCTCAAATAAAAGGGTAAAATGCACTCTGATATCAACTAAAGCTGGGTCTCTAGGGATCAACCTCTATGCGGCCAACCGTGTAATCATCGTTGATGGTGCGTGGAACCCAACATACGATCTTCAGGCTATATTTAGGGCTTGGAGGTGCGTTGGTCGTATACATTACAGTACAGGTGCATGCATTTTGGTAATCATGGTTGACAGAAAGTAAAAATCCTTCCTCTATTGCAGGTATGGCCAAACAAAGCCTGTGTTTGCTTACCGACTGATGGCACAGGGAACGATGGAAGAAAAGATATACAAGCGTCAGGTAATGACTAAAGAAAATGCTGGCATGGTATCCCCGTCTTATATATGAAATGCTGCTGAAGAGGATGGCTTATACAGGTAACTAAGGAGGGGCTTGCAGCTAGGGTGGTTGACAGGCAGCAAGTTTACAGGACTATGTCTAAAGAGGAGATGTTACATCTCTTTGACTTTAGTGATGATGAATCTGATTCTTTGCCTGAGCTTGTAGAAGAGAATGGACATTCAATTAAACAAAGCACTGGTGGCCAAGTTGGAATCTTTCAAAAGCAGAAGCTGCCTCTTCCTGACGGAACTTGTTCTTCGGACAAGTTCATGGAAGGTTTGCTAAGCAGACATTATCCGAGGTAGTTTCTATTTACCATCTTACTTTTGCAAATGATAGAATTCTGTCTCTCTGTCTCTGTCTCTCTGTCTCTGTCTCTCTCTCTCTCTCTCTCTCTCTCTCTCTCTCGCGCACGCGCGCGCGCGCATACACACGCTATAGACAATAATTTGGTAGATTTTTTAGGTTAATGGGTACTGTACAGATCCTCATCTGCTTTTGGCAAATCTTGTCTGTGGACCGTAGACATGAGGAGTTGGAATAAGGATGTCTATTCAGTTAATCTTCTTTCTTGGAGTGGGAGGGGGTTGGTGATGGCCGGCACAAGTGGTAGTGGTGATGGTGGAGGTGGAAAGTTGAAGGGAGAGAGGAGGCAGTGCTGGTCATGGTAACGGGGGGAGCTGCAGTAGTTTGAACATTGAAGAAGATGAGGTAACACTAATGAGGTAATTGTTCCAGCATGCAAGGGTAAAATGAGAAATTTGCAATTTCCGAAGACGATGATGAGATGCAAACATTGACCGGGAAGGTTAGTGTGATTTCCAGAATGGGAGAGGAACTAGTGTTGTACACAAATCTCAGCAGTGTTGGTGTACTTTACCATAAAAGAATAGCCAATACATACTCTACCATCCACCTTAAGCTATTGCAAAGATATCTTCAATGCTCAGCTTGACATGTACGTACTAAAACAGATAACCCTAGATATGCCCATAGTCTAGATGTGTTCTAGTTGATCTCTAGTCTTTTCCAAGATCGTATAAATCATTCCAGCATTTGACTTTTCCGTTATAAGATGTCCATGAGCTTTCAACACGTTTGGTCGTGTCGTGTTGGACTAAGTTTTGTATAATGTTGATGGCCGGCTTTATTGTTGCAGCATAACTTCATGGGCCCCTCTTTGATCAGAATCCAATTCCTTCGATAACAATTTGAACAAAGGCAATTCATACTGTATCATGTTAACCATTGCTCTCTCTGCCTCTGCCTTTGGCCTTGCAACCGATGACTTTCTTGTTGCGCCAAAATGAAGTAGGTCTTGTGTCAGTAACAGATCTTGTACGAATTTGCAACAATATAGGCTTACTATTTGGTGCTACCTACTTAAATACTGGTTTAGTTATGCTACATTTCAGTGCTTCCGGATTGTCCTAAACATGTAATATTCTCAAGAATATCCTTAGCGTTTTCCAACTTGCAGGCTAGTAAAATTGATACGTCGTAGGAAATTGTTCACTAGCAATCCTTTTTTCCATGCAGATGGATTGCAAATTACCATGAGCATGAGTCCCTTTTGCAAGAGAATGAAGACGAAAAGCTATCAAAAGAGGAACAAGACATGGCATGGGACGTGTATCGGAGAACTCTACAATGGGAGGAGGTGCCACGGGTTCCGCTTGATGAATCTGCAGTTGAGCGAAAGCAAGATGTTCCAAATGTACCCACTCCTCCTGCTCCAGACACGATCAACAAAACCATACTACCCAAGGGCAGATTGAGAAATCGGGCGGTGCAACGGAAGTGCACTAACCTAGCACACTTGTTGACTCTAAGGAGTCAGGGCACAAAAACCGGTTGCAGTACTGTGTGTGGGGAATGTGCCCAGGAGATAAGCTGGGAGAACTTGAATAGGGATGGAAAATCAGTAAGGTGAGGCGGTCAGTCGAGTAACAAACAAACAGCGCCTTAATTTTTTGGATACACAGATGTCATATATTCACAGAACAGCCCCGGATTTAATTTCATGCGTAAATGTCGTCATGTTTTTTGTTCATTTTGTAAAGGGCTTTTGCAAGTTAAAGTTTCTTGCAAAAATTATAGAATCTTTTTTTGTAGATACAGTTGTAAAACTCCTGCTTGGAGTGAACTGTTGTACATTCATGAGTTAAAGTTCTTTTGTAACTTCAAATGATATGGCTGGAAAATCATCAAGGATTTTTTTGTATGAACATCGATTTTCCGGGAACCGTGGTTGGCAAGTTGGCATTGGATTTATTCTGACTACACATGTGTAAAACATAATTCATGTATGCTTCCTTGATCTTTTTGCTGTATTTTGAGGCTTGTTTCTCAGGAAAGGTTGTTGAGCATTTGCATTCGAGCAATCCTCAAGGTGAAGGCAAGTTTTCCCTAATGTTTGATTTTAGATTGTGTTCGGAAACCACTAATTCGCTGTAATCCATTACACTATAAATTCATGTCTGTATTCGAAAATGTGAGCTTGTTTATCCATTGTTCTTCCCCTGACATGGAACCAAAGATCTGAGAATGAGCCAAATCATTTTGCCAACAATTTCTGTGTAGGAAAAAGATCCTCTTCGTATCTGGGGACGGGACAAACGATTTTTTTGATCCAGATAAAAATCGTTCTCGAATTCCAACGATGATCGAAACTGCACATTTATATCGAAATTAGATTCGTACAACATTGGTGTAACATCCCATCTCTAACTCCTAACCATTTCAAATCGATCAGTGGCTAAAATGCACAGATATAGACACATATGTTCGGAATCATCCAATACACGTGGATCTCACACGTCATGTAAATTCCTTAAACTTTGGATCCATTTGTACCCGAATTTGTGTACTTTGATTTGTGTAAGATTTTGGTTTCAAATCTGCCGATAATACAACAGATCTAGATTTTCCACCGAAACTCTTCTCTTCTTCTTCTTCTTCTTGCTTTTAGGGGCCCCACAAACAATATTGCACTCGTACCCACACAATATCCCAAAGCACGAAAGCAACCCTCCGCCGCCACCCGATCGGTTTTTCTTCTTTGGCAACGACGGCGTAAACTCGTCGTCGGTCTTCCACCGAACGGCCTTGGGTCTCGCCGCCTCCCCTCCGCCGCCGTCTAGCACCGTCCAGTTCTCGAAAACCGAGCTCCCGAGGTCACCGGAGGAGGACGTTGAGTACAGCCCCTTGGCCATTGATGCCGCCACCTCCGAAGGCAATGGTCGCATCATGTAGGAAGAGATCGATGCTGCCGTTGTGACCTTTGATTTTGGAAATCTGGAAATCGAGGGGGTGAAAATTGAGCTTGATTTGGATAGGGATGATTCCTCGTCTGTGCGGTCGCTTTGGGAACGACGTAGTTTTCTGATCTTTTTCGCATTCTTTTTCTCCTCCCCCTCTTCCTCTACATTGTCGTGGTTTCTTTTGGAATGTTTATGCGGGGACCTATTCACTAGAAGTGTAGAGGAAAATCAAATCATGTTTATTGAATAAAAGTATAACAATAAATGTCATGGAAATCTAATGGAAATTACAAACTGCTCCATACAACACTTCTCAAACACCACACCAAAATTTTGACAATTTTTGTGGTTTATTAAGTGGGTTTATGCCGAAAATCAAATTCATCGAATATCGACAATGTGACTTGTCTAAAATTTTAAGTTATGCTTATGATTATCTAAAGTTGTGTAAGATATACTTGTCTAAAGCTAGACGTCATGTTTGTCTTGATGCTTCTCGAGCATCTCCAACTCATCCTCTATTCCTCCATTTCTTTCTCTATTTTTCTATTTTGGAGCAAATCTCCACTCCAACCCATTCTCTATTTCCTCCTCTATTTTGGAGGATAAAATTTGATACCTCATATAGAGTATGGGAAAAAGAAATAGAGGTATCTCCAAAATCACTTTTTGAATATAAAATGCAAAAAATATTAGATTTGCATTGTGATTGAATAATGATTGAAGGAAAATGAGAATTTTTTTTTTTTGAAATAGAGATGAATAAAGAGATATAGAGGTTTGTAATTGGAGTTTGTATGAATAGTAAAGTTCTCTATATCCACTTTATGATTGAAAAATATTATTTTCATCCTCTTAAATGGAGCAATGTTGGGCTATATTAGTACGAGTTTATTTTTGAAATTTGTTACGAAAAATTTTGAATTTTTTTCATGAATAATTTGCAATGTTGAAATCTACAAAATGAATGTTTGAAATCCATAGATGGTGTATAGCATTTCTGAATGTGAGAGATTACATGGAAAATGTAGGGTGGTAGAAGTCAAAATAATTTTACGAAACTTGTTGCAAGAAACTAATAATTCAAAGCTTGTATTTCAAACATAGATTAAGTTCTTCATTTTCTCACCCGTTGGTTCTGTATCCCTACCGGTGGGTGCGCTAAGTTGGCGATCAAGCGGCACGCTCCGCCGAGAGCTATCGATAACATTGACACCAAGATTCAACGTCCCCTGGAGAGTACCCGAAGGCCGCCGGATCTGAAGCGAAACCAATCGCTTGTTGGAATCCGTTTGGGACCGCGGAGGAACGATGGAGGCGATGGGGGTGTGGACGGATCCGATGGGAATGTCACGAAGCCACGAGACGTTGTAGATCTCGACGGTGAGGGCGGAGGAGGAGGAGGAGGAGGAGAGGAAGAGGTCGTCGAGGCGGAAGACGAAGCGGTAGTTCCACGTGGGGTTGGTGTTGCCGTGGTGGTCGACCCGGGTGGTCAGTTTCTGGTCAGGGTGGACCCATGCCACGGCGAAGGTTCGGAGGAGTTTGGATACGGGTGCTAGGTCCTGCGCGGATAATATGTTTATTTCTAGGAGCTTGAATGACATTATGGCAATGGCTGCCGGTTGTGGTGGCGGTGGCGGTGGGGGGAGGTGGTCTCTCACCGTCCAGGGGTGGACGACGGAGAGGTGGCCAACTCGGCGAACTTTGAGATTAACAGGCAAACGGGGGAGAGAATGTGGTTTTTTCTTTGGGGATGGAGGTGATTTGCGAGCCTGTTATTTTTGGTTTGCTAACAAAAGATTGGCCAAGGTAGTTAAAAGAACAGTCATTCTGATTGGAGAGAAATTTTCCGGTGCCGGGTATATCTCACATGGTACCAGCTCGGTACATCCAAGCCGTCTAATACATTTTTGAACGGCTCGAATTGAAATCCTCTTTCCTCTCATCCCAACACTTTCTTTCTCATTTTTCTCTATCCAAATCTGAGTTATCCAAAAACACAATGAATGGCTTGGATGAATCGAGCAGACACTACATGGTACCCACCCGCCACTGAAAATTTTTCCCTGGCCCTGATTGGGACAGTGGGACATCCACGCCCATGAATGTCATTTTTGGGGGAAAAAGGAGAGGCAACGGTGCTGCTTTCACATTTTGCTGTTTCTTTCAATCTCTCTCTCTCTCTCTCTCAATACAGAAATAGCAATTTTGCAATAAGTTTTGCCATATGTAACAAAAGAATTGGCGGCTTCCTTTTTTTTTTAGGCAAAAAATTGGCTTTTTGCCAAATATATGAGGGAAAAAAGTTTGCCAATTTTTTTGGCCATTTTAGAGGAATAGCAACGAATTCTACCATTTTTACTATGTGGTGCGGATGTGATCATGTGATGTAATACTTAAAATCTATTTGTTTCCAAGCTTATACAGAATTGAAGCGTTTGAGCTTGTACAAGAAAAAAGATTCATATCAGGAGACCGGAATGTTTTCGTAGCTATGAAGATATATATGTTTCGGAAAACCTTTACAAAGAGCTAAATTGTAATGTTTCGGAAAACCTTATCACAACGTCCTAAATTGTAATGTTATATTAACCGATGTTTGTTTATTCGAAAGGTGTCTTATTTGTAATGCCCCTACCAGATCAAGTAAAGACAAAATCATTGGATGCCAGCTCCATTGGCCCATCAGTTATGTCTTGGTTAAGAATTTCATGGAGATAGCATAACGAGATTTGAATGCAACAATTCACAATCGATGGAGAGATTTCTGAATTTCCGTTTGACAGAAAAAAGATGGAGAGATTACATATCCGTTGAACATTTAATCCAATAAAAATGTGAAATACGCCGATAAAAATAAAAATAAAAATGTGGAAAAACAATAACTTGGTCTTGGCTTGTGATATACATAAACTTCTCACTATTATTCTCATCAAATTATTCTCTTGCAAGATCAAATACCCCACCAAACCTAACACGGCCAAAGTACGTACAATTCCGCGTCCCCACCAAACAGGCTTGTATGCCTCTCACATAATTCCCATAGCCTTATGACCGAATACAGGCTTGTATGCTTCTCAGAAGTCACGAGAAAAGAACAAAAAGGAAAGAAGAATCTCTCACACATGTTAAACATGGTGAGTGAGAATGAAGCTGAGATTCGATGAGCGAATATCGGATAATTGAGCGAACCGTCATCATCCCATCTTGCCAGTAGCACCACCACCCTTTTGCATCTTTGCGCAATACTCAAACAAGCTTCCATCAAAGCAGCGCCTCACGGCTTCTTTTGACAGGAAACCTTCTGAATCCTTTGCAAGAACGTAAAGAACTCCCCACTCAAACTTGCTTAAGCACCTGTGTCCAAATAATCATTCTATCACACAAAGCAATCATGGACATAATGCATAAATACACAAGAGAGAGAGAGAGAATACCAGCCGACGAAATCAAATGCATTGCGATTGGCTTCAGTCATGTGCCACAGCTCCTTCAAGGTGAGCTTATCAGCAACTGTACGAGCATATTTGCTGAAGATGTTCTCAAGATTAGCTGGAATATACCTGAGAATATTTGTGATGGGTCAGGTATTGATATCTTTATTGAGCACAGAATCAGATTACCAATGAAAACATGAGCCACCGAAAAAAACCTAGGTAGTGTCAAAAGAAATTGCAGAGGTAAAATAAGGGTTGTAACCAGTGCACTAGTCTCCCACTTAGAGCGCAGTATGAAAGAGTTAAAGTAAGCAGCTTTACTCCCACTTTTTTTGTGGAGAGACCAATTCTTGTGACTCAAACCCCTTAAACAAGCAGAGGTGGATATCACTTGCCCATAACCGGCGTCTGAAAGAAAAGAACGATTGACTGCACTTCTACATGATAATTCCATTTGAAAGACTCAACTATTCTTTAGTTTCTTGACTTTCTTCTATACATCCTGGATTAAGGAGTTGCGGAAAACTTCTCGGATTTCACTTCAGTACTATTTTTCCCAATTGCCTAGAACATGAAAGCCCTTGAGGTTCCAAGGCTGTTCAGCTTGAAAGCGTGTTTAGGTAGCGGGGGAAGTATAAACCACAGAAACATCAGAAGAAAAAATTGTCTCGCAAAGGATAAACCGTCTCTTGAAAATGAATGGAAGCTTCAAAGGGGTGGTGAAAATATCTGTTACCTCCCCTCGGTGTCATAGGTCGTTGAATCGCTTCCATGCTTTGCCTTGTGAATGTTTACGACGTAAATAGGAAGGAAAGGTGAAGGTATCCAAGTCTGCAAAGAAGGAAAAAATAAAAAAAACTCGGATCGAATAAATAGCTGCAATGGAAGAGTAAATCATTCCCATTTCAAATTGCAATATACTGATCACAACATACTGGCAGAGTGACATAACTCATGGCTCCATGAATGAGTATGGCCATGAAGAAAGAAGCAATTGCATTGAAACCGATGGCCCGTGATCCTGAAGACATATTGCTTCGATTGTAAGCACTAAAAAGCCAAAACACAGCAGCAGTTGAATAAACATTGAAAATGGACAAATCTTTGATATGCAAAGCTGAAAAAATAGCTTCACTTTCATAATTATAATGGACAGAAACATTTTCACTGACCCAATTTTGGATAAGTAGCAGAACTCTAACTAGTCAATATGAGTTACAGATAAAATCTTGACACAAAACTGTAAACATTTTCCAATCGAACGAATATTTGCAGTCCAATCTGTAGTTAATATTTTCCAACATGAGGTTGCAGAAGCCGTACCTTTATAGGTATCCCATGGATAGATAATGCCATCATTATCCTGGTCGAAGAAGGCTACATGCTGTTGAAGCACAGACATGTTCTCATGCTTGTGGCTCCAAGTGCCATTCACATTGTCCGTATCAGGTGCAGCCAAAGCTCGGGGCAGGTCTGCGTTAAGACAGGTCTGCGTTAAGACATTCATGTGAGGAATTAAGCTAATTGCGAAACCTTTTTAGATTCACAGAGCATTTGTGCTACTTTTACTGGTTTAATTGTTACTAACAATTCTGATGTTTTAATGAATAAGAAAACAACTGCTGATTCTTCGGTTCACTATCAACTGCATAGCAAAACCAATGCTAGCACTTTTCTCACTTGAGCAATGAAGGGTTTTCCTAGTGTTCTAAAAGTCGGCCGACTCAGCCGATTAGTCCCATGCGGTGATCCAACGCCTAGACTAGGCAGCCGACTAGTCGGACGCCTAGTCCCCGCCTAGATGCCCCTTTTCCGCCCAACTAGTGCCTAGCGATTTTTAGAACATTGGGTTTTCCCCTCTATTCTTTTCATTTAACAGCTGAACTAAGTAATTTTGTAGTTGACAAGATGTGAATTCCAGGGCGATCTCCTCCTCAAAATTTTGGGCCGAATTATAATTCATACGAGCAAAAAAGAGGGAGAATACTTCATTCATCTATAAGTCTGCGCAACATCAAGAAATTTACATTTGGATACCACTGGAAAAAAAACTTTCATCATTTTCCTTAAAAGCTCTATAATTTCTGGCAACCTACAATTTGTTTCTTACGTATCTCCCAATCCTATCATATCAATCAATGGAAGAGAAGCTTAATGGTTAATACTAGGACAGTAAGTACTGATAATGCTACATGGACCATGCCACAAAACATGAATATACGATGGGAATTTATTTCTTGTATTTTTCCTTTGTGTTGTATCCGTGATTTTTTGTAAGAGTTCTTTTGTGGGACAAAATTTCCTCCAGTTTTTGATATAGAATGATTTGAAACCAAATTAAATTTTATCAAATATATCCTTGTAGATTCCTACAATTAGAAATGCTAAGGGCATCAGGCATCTCCAATTCTTTAGAAAATCTGTCATCACATTTGAATGCAATAAAAAGAAGAGCAAAGAATGAGCTCCAGTTCTTTTACTTGTATCAAATTTAGGGAAAACCAAACTTCTCACTACAATCAAATAGAACCGAATCCTTCACATCAAATGATCACCTCTTTACTCAACCCTGATGAAATTTTAAAAAGATAAGATTACGGTTCTCTTTCATCAAAATGTTACTTGATATTTCTGGGTTTTGTCGAGAATTGTGAAAAAAGATCTCTCTAACTAGAAATTGAGTCAAATCTTTGACAATCAAAACAGTCCCAGCGGATATTGCTTAAGTAGGTTTTCAACACCGGCCGTTACATATTGTATTAGCCGTTACGTAAGGTTTTTGAGCTTTTCAATATGGTTACGTTCCGATATCCTGGTGAGATGTAAGATCACATGCGCTCAGCCAATTGGCCCAATTCCCGTTACGTATGGGTCTATTTCGGATTCACGAACCGGTCTACGGCCAATACTGAGACCAATGACTTAGGCACTTAAAATTTTTCTATCAAACAAAGACAATTACTAAAAAATCACGACCGCTGCAACCAATTCTCGTTACTTATGGTTCAATACTCCCCATATGGTTAGGTTACACTTTAAGGATTACCGTAACGTGTCATACCGTTATTTACCTAACGTATAAATGAGTAAATATCACAGCAATTTGCACAGTATGTCAGCTAAGCATTTTCACATATACTTTAAACTACAAAGAACTACTGCGTTAGCCAAAACTGAAGAAGAAGAGTGAGAGAGGTGAATACAGGGCTTGGGGAGCTTAGTCTCCAGGTCCGCTCGGACTTTCCTCTGGGCAGTGACGGGGGCCTTCTCAGCGACTGTCGTCATAGAATCTCTCGATGCGTTCTCGTTGGTTCGAGCTTTCTCGTCCATTTCTGCGTCTCTCTTTCTCTGCGGCTAAGATCTCTTTCTCTCAAAAACTAACTCCCGCTCTTTAGCTGTCACTATAAATGGAAGGACTGGAGAGAGAGAGAGAGAGAGAGAGAGATGAATAACGAACTCCAGATGATTCGGACGCCCTGGGCACGTGGAAATTTGGAATCCGTCTTTGGCGCCGGTTGGTTGCGTGACGGGACTTGGTCGGAACCTAAGCGAGAAAAACTTCTCTACGAGGTGCCGTAATTAGGAAAATCAATTGCCGACGGTTCGAATTGGAAAACAATTTTCAGCGATTAAAAATAATTGCGATTGGTCAAATGAAGCTTATATCGCGTTTTATTTTTTACTAATAGCGCTCCACTTTTAACGTGAAATTACTGATAACTTCAAGAACAAAATGAAGCGCCATTAGTAAAGTGAAGCGCGAATATCAAATTCCTTGGTCAAAATTGAAAACAAATCGCAACTATTGATTATACGAATGAATGACTTGCGTCGTTCCGTGAACAACATGTGGTTGTTCACGAAGTCTCCGTAAATAAGTTTCTCTCTAGAAGCATCTCCGAATATTAAAATTTGGGATGTGATTTTCATGCTCCATTTTTTATAATTCATATTTTCTTTTTTTATCTTTATCCACATGAATTTACTAGTTTCCTTTTTTTATAATACTTTTTTTCATATATCCAAGGGCAATATTATAAAATCAAATGGATAAAAACAAAAAAAAAAAAATGTGAACAGTAAGAAGGACGGTATGAAAATCATTTTCCTAAAATTCGTAAAATTAAGAAGGAAGGTGTAGGGCATCTTTATCAGACTCTTTAGATTTTAGACCAAATTAATCCTCAAAATCCACTTTTCTATTTTAGCTGGTCACTTTTTTACAATTATACAAAATCAGGTTCTTTACTCTCATTTTCTACTCAGTTAAATATTCAAATCCACCCAATTAAATATTTAAGTCTCACTCTCTTCCCCCTCTGATTTTAGACTCCCAGAAACCAAAATCACCTTTTGGACCAGAAATACTAATTAAATAAGTAGTAGTGAGTGAACAGTAACCAAACAAGAAAAACGAGAAAAACGAGTAACTGTAGCAATTTAAAAAAAAAATCGAAGTAGTGAGGGAGGGAGAGAGCCTGATAAAGGGGTGTTTTGTGATAAAAGGGTGTTTTTATTGATTTTACTCATTAGTTTACTTTAAAGGGCAAATAGTAAGCTTGATAAAGATGCTCTAAAATGAGAATTGATTATAAAAAGAATGCTGCTACAGGTACAGAGCTTTCTGCACAAACAGCGCGTACAACGCATATTTGGGCCCGTCTCGGGTCCAACAAAGATAATCGGAGCCGCTCATTTTGTTTAATATATGTTTCTTAAGGTCCTTGGAAAAAATCAGCTTCATCCAACATTGATAAGAGCATTTGCAAAGCAAAAAAATTGCTTTAGAAATTTTTCAAAGCAATTTTGGATGCTTCGCAATCACTTTTATCAATATCGGATCGAGTTGATTTTTTGCAGGGATCTTAAGCAAAATATATTGAATAAAATGAGTGGCTCCGATTATCTTTGTTGAATCCAAAATGGGCCAAAACGGGCTTTATACGCGCTATCTGTGCAGAAAGCTGCTGTACTAGCAGCATTTTGGTTATAAAAATAGGGAGCCTACCGAAACGTCACACTACGCGGAGTGTCTTTTTAATAACATCTTCAAACATTCTCTCTTCCGACATTAAGATTCCAGCTGACAATTAAGACCAAGATGTAGGCTCCATTCTCCTAATTTTTTTCCCTCAAATTTTTTTGATATTTTTTAAAAACTTTTTGTTAAGCTTTTCATCGTAATTTTTGAGGTTAATCATTCGTCTCAACTAAAGGAATCAGAAAAGTGTAATAATGTGGACCGATATTGAACAAAGTTCATATAGGACAACACTTTAGACATATAAAAAAACAAGACAGCTTTTGCTTTTAGTCATTGTTTAATAATTTATACTCCCTCCGTCCCGGTTTGTTTGTCCCTTTTTACTATTTGGGACCTCTTACAAAATTGTCTATATGTTTCAATTTATTATGTTTTTTATATGCAATATGGATATTGTTTAATAGATCTCAATTAGATCTAAAATATGATGTTTTCGAAATTATGTAAAACATTATAGATTGTGAGATATAGACAATTTTTTAAAAGGCACGTATGTCGAAATTAGACAAACAAACTGGGACGGAGGGAGTACTTTTTAGACTCCTCGAGATGTATAATTAATTAAAAATATATGACACAAAGGAAACATTAGTTCAGAAAAAACGAACATAACACACACTTGAGTTCTATAAAAAAGATTCCAAGTTTGGAGGCCCTCAATAATGAAGCTGGTACAAAACAATAGAGAAGCATAACAAAGTATATATCTAAATATCGTAAAATTTATCGGTAAGATAATTTGGTGTCAAAGTGGAGTATAACACAAGATTGCATATACTCTTTGAGTTTTGTGCATTTGAAATAAGGGTCTTCAAATGAGTAACGCGTTTGCACCTCGACAATTTTAGTGCCCAAACCCAGAGTTCTCTTCACTTGGTAAGAGTTAACATGCTTATAAATCAATGCACCTAAACCAAATATGAGGAAAGACTGAGAACCGCTTTGCAGACAGATTTTTGTTGCATAAACCCATGCCGTAGACTTCAATGTTAACTTTTGGTAGAATTTTTTTAGTTTAACACAAAATTACCATTTAAGGTCTAAACCACTAAATTGGTGAGATCAACACTTTTTGTCTCTTTCTAATATTTAAAGCTCTATTGTTGTGTTGTAGTCCCCTAATTTTCTCCTTTAATGATTTTTTTACTCTTAAAAAAAACTTGACCAATTTATTAGGTTTACTCTTAAAATTTAAAAAAGTTATTTGTCTCTTTCTCAATGATTCTCGAAAAGCGTATCATCCGATACCAGCTGGCGAGTTTACTTTTAATCGAGGCAATAGAAACTCATGTCACTGAATGTTTATAGCTTTTTATAATCGAAATGAATCATCTCGAATCTTATTTTGACCCAGATTGAACAGTTCAAATCTCAAAAAATATTATTCACAAATTTAAATAGTAATTAATTATCTTAATGTCCAATCAAAATTTTAGACAGGCCAGTCCAAAAATGAGAACCGGTCCAAACCCTCATACTAGTACTCAGGACCCACTAGCCTTTTCATCTCAGTGGATTACCGTCAAACCACACTTTGTCGTTTCGTATGCTACTACATAGATATTGACATGATTTTTCCAAAAAAAAGATATTGACATGATCCTAATCTTTTTTCTCTAACGTTGTTGAATTTGTCACTCCCTTTTCTGTTAATATCACTTTACTGCAAGTGTATTTTGGTGCAAAAAAAACATTTACAAAGGAATGACGTTAACAAAAAATAGAGTGGCAAAATCATTTTTTTTTTAATTACCAAAATGAAAGTGCAACTATAATCACCCCGCTATTAATATTGTCCCGACATACCACACTATACAAAGCCACTATTTGCAGGTGACCCCCTTTCATCTATCTTGGGACCGATACTAAAATCCCACAACGAGGGGTTAGTAATATGCTTAGTCTCAATTAGGACAGCAAATGAGCCAAGCTGCTCGGGAGGCTTGGCTAGATTCATTTACTAATCGAGTTGAACTCAAATTTTAGACTCTTTTAATAAAGAAGCCTAACTCAACACTAAAAAGCTTAACTCGACTCGCAAAAACTTGGCTCATTTAAAAAAACTGAATAAATAAATTATCCGAGCTTGGATTAAGAACTTGACTCGTTTATAAATGAGACGAACTCGAATATTATAAAGCTTGACTCGCTGGTTTGCACTTGTAGTGGTCATGGAGACTCTTACCCGAGCCTCCAGCCGCCACCATCCGGATTTCCCACCACATAACCAACCCTCTCATTCGTGACGTTAATCCTAGTCCCACAGGCCACCAACATCGATTATCACTAAAATCTCACCTTAAAAGACCAAGGAGGTAATCACAACAAGTACAAGTGCCGCAATCATTTTGGTAACCTCACCCCAGAATACAGAAACACATATAAAGCCAAACACGGTCTTACATCATCGACTTTAGAAGTCAGCACACGGTTCTCATTTGTTTGTCCCTCTCCTGCTTCTTATCGCTCTAATCTAGTCATCGCATGTGATCCCCCAGCCGCCGAAAAAAATCCAACCCATTTCGTTTCCAGGTTCGATTTCATTGAATCCTCGCTTCCATTCGATTCTTTTTAGCTCAATCTGTTTGAATAACTACCGAGGTTTTTCATGGGTTCCATGATCATTTGGTTATGTGTTATTCGAATTGGGTTGTCTTTTGTTGTGATCAAGGTCGGCTGAATTGTTCTCCTTTTGTTTTTGCTTTTCCTTTTGTGGCTGTTGCATTGAATTTCCGAGTTGTGGTTTGTCATTAAAGGTTTCATGTTTGCTCTACATGATTTTGATATGGGTATTGAAGCTTATGAATTAAGATTTTGGAAGGTGAAGTCGCGTGGAGTTTTCGTACAGTCAATCAATCAATCTTCTTCTTAACCAACTGGGCTAGCTCAGTTGGTTAGGACTCTTGCATCTCATTAGGAGATAAGAGTTAAATCTCTCCACCTGCTTGCGAGTGTTCTTCCCTTAGAGGGGCTTTTCCTTCCTTTCTTTCTTTGTTCCCTATGATGGGCTTATTTATTTTTTGTATTGGTTGAGTTATTGGGCTTGGTTATCTCGTGGGCTTTCACAATTGATTTAGTGTCTTGGGTTTGTACTCTTTTGTTTTTTTGGATCCGTCTTGGATTTGTACTTTGTAATTCATACTTGATGTAAAGGATCTCTTCTATTGATTGGAAACCAAACCAAACCGAGCCTTATGCCCTAATCACATGGGGTCGGCTACATGAATTTGGGTTTCGCTTGTTTTTTTCCATTGTATGGCGAGCTGTATTATAAGTTGTGGTTTTGATTGAACAAAAATTTGGGGGTTTGGGTTGTATCATGGATTGGTACTTTCCCTTGCAGCTTTTAGATATTGAAACCAACTTTTGGTAAATATAGGCACTTATCCTCACACCATTTGAATCTTGAATCTCTGGTTTGTCTTCGTACAACTTTCCCTTCATTCAAGGAAATTCATTTGAGCTCTTCTTTATTTGTCACTAAATGTGCGTGATTATCACCCTTTTTGCAATTTAAAGTTGCGGTGATCGCTTATTCTGTGACTGGTCGGCTATGAATGATTTCGTTCCATCTCCATGTGCTTTGTCTATCTAAAAGTTATTGTCTTTCCGTTCCAGTCATCCATGTCCATTCACTTATCGTTAATCTCCACATCTCTCAACTCAACCACATCTCATCTGAACTACTAGCCAAGTACTGTACGTGAGGCTCCAGCCATGCAGGTTATGGGGAGGGGTCAGATACTTGTCTTACTAGCTTCTTTTTACCTTGTCTTTTTCCTCTAGAGTCTTGGGATGGCTGTTGTTCCATGGTTGAATTACTATTATTGTATGACAATGATGCATTAATTTGGTTTCAGCACTTTTTCTAGTCCTAGGTCAAGTCGAAATTCCCTACTTGATTGAAGTTTTGAACAGCTGTTGCGAATGCATCTTTCGTCATCAAGATTTTGTTTTTACGTTAGGATGTCATTTTGTTTGCATATGCAATGAATAATAAGCCTTGAATTATACTGTTCTTTACAGGATCTAGGAAGCAATAATTCATCTCTAAAAGCTTTTACCCACTGTTTCTTGAATCGCGACAACCAAAAGAGGTACTGTTTGAAGATGCTTAGCTGATGCTATGCAACATTCTCATTTTTAGATTGTACGGACAAAAAAGAATATGTGAACCTGCTTTGTTTATTCAGAGATTAGGTGAAAAGCAGCTGACTGACACAGGTGTTTATGTATTCATCTTTACCAGTTTATCCTGCCCCTTTGAAGGAGACATATCCCAAACAGGAACGAGTGATGCATTCCATTTCCTCTCGCCCAACTCCATTGCCTTCCGACGGCGGGACATCTGGACACATGTCCTCATCCGTTTCTGGATACCCCACAGAGGCTAATTTCTCTTCAGCTTCAGCCCAAGCAAGGCGTCCTGATAATTATCCCTTCATTTCTACTTCATCAAGTGTACAAAGTATGCAACCAGTTAGTCACCATATGGAAAACGGTGATGTATTCTGGCAAGCAGAACCGTTGCAGGATTTCCTTGACTTCTCTGAAAACATAACTGCCCAGAATGGTCAGGTAGAGAGCAGTATCGGTGTAATGGCATCTGAAGAACATGTCAAGAGAACTGATTGGCAGGAATGGGCTGACCAGTTAATCACCACTGATGATGCGCTGGACTCTTGTTGGAGTGACGTCCTTGTTGATGGAGATGTACCAGATCTTAAACCAATGGTTTGTTCCTCAACTTAGACTCAGTTATTTTCCTCAACTTAGACTGAGTTATTTTTGTAGGACACGCTAGACAGTCACAGTCCTAGTATGCAGTATTTGTATTCCCGTGTGTAAGAAAGGCAGTTAAGACCTGATGGCCTTTGACAACAATCTTGATCAAGCGTTACGGGCTTCTGATTCTTGACAGAGCTGTCAGCATCCTATCTTCTTCGATATAACTTTTATTACCTTCGTCATGTCCTGCTGTTCCTGCATGTGTTGATAATTTTACCATTCTCTCAGTTGGTTTTATTTTTGTAGTTTCTCCTTGTATAGACATGGTTAGGGGATCTGCTGTCCCTCTTATACGCATTTTTTTTGGGGACTGCCTTGCTACTAATTTTTTGTTTTTTGCTTTTTGGGTATTGCTACTAAGGTTATAGAGTAATTAACTTTCAATAGGTGTAAGCCGGTCCAATGGACTGTGGACGTCTTCGTATGAAGAACAACAGATATAATTGCATGCACTTGCCTTGTTTGTGCGCTACTTGCAGACCTATTCTCCATAGAATAATTGTACCTGTGCGCTTGTGTCATATGATATATAAATCCAGACATCTGCTAACATGTGTTTTTGACATCCTGTGTCTTTGATAGCTGACACATTTCAACACGTGTCTGTATGATGCATTTTTTTTTTACAAAAATCAGGACTCAGCACTACCATCCTTTGTTCTCCAAGAGTCTTATCTTAGTCAAACTTTTAATGGCATACCAGGTTATGGAACCGTCTACAGGAGTTTCTGCACCTCAGACGCAAGTCCCTCTTCATCATCCCATATCATCTGGTGGAAGCCCATCACCAACAGCGCCCCAGCACAAGGCGCGTATGCGTTGGACGCCAGAACATCATGAAGCCTTTGTGGAAGCTGTCAATAAGCTTGGTGGTAGTGAACGTACGTTTTCTTCTCAGTTGTGTTTTGTTTTCTATCTTATTTATGAGTTTGAGTCACCCGGAGTAGTTCTGATTGTGTATTTTAACTCATAGGAGCTACACCGAAGTGTGTCCTAAAGCTCATGGATGTTGAAGGCCTGACAATCTATCACGTAAAAAGCCACCTGCAGGCATGGATACTTCTTTTTGTATTTTCATTGCAAAATTGGTTTCAATGTCTCTCAACTTCATTGGATATCCTTTTCTTAAATTTCAGAAATATAGAACAGCCAGATACAAACCAGAGTCATCAGAAGGTACTGGTGCATTTCCTTTTCTTCTTTGTCACGTGGAAGGAATCCTTTTTTTGTTTTTTGGTTTGCTGATCTACATCTTTATACCGCTAAAGTCATGCCTCATAGCTCATGTGGTACTTTAGGAGTTGTCAGGATCAAACATCACATCCACACATATTTATAATGCTTGCTTCTTTTTCGTAATTTGCTCCTAGTGTGGGAAGTGCTGAAGGACATGATACGAAGATACAGTGAACCATAATATTTATCTAACTTTTTCCCCTTTTGGGCCGGGGTGGGTGGAGTTTTTTTTGGTGGAGTTACTTGTGCGACTGCACCTTTGTTTCTTTATTTATGCTTAAACACTTCGAGGTTTCCCAGCAAAATGAACCTATGTAGAGTGATAACCCATGTAAACTGATTGCGTTATCTCTTCATATTGCAGGGAGGCCTGAGAAAAAGTCAGCTCCTGTTGAAGAGATTACGTCTCTGGATTTGAAAAAGTACGATTATTTACAAGGAATATTTTGTTGGAAACATAGTGTGATAATCTGTTGTGTACTTGTATTGGAGGTGCTTACTATGTGTTTTCCTTGCAAAAGCTAACCAGGTCCATTACCAGTTTTTATTGCATGATTCTAGTCAACAATTACGATCAACTACTAACTTGGACCAAAGATGAGAATGAGACTTTCTTCTTCCCATTAGGAATTTTAAGATAGCCATTCTTGCCGTAGTTTCTATTGAATCTAAAAGAACTACAATGGAGGTACTTGGTGGCCTATTGTGGCCTTTACCTTGTATTGTGATCTTAGTCTTGGCCATTCTTTTCTTTTGGGGATGTCCGATTAATGTTGTTCATTTTGAAAAGTCAAAGCAAAAAGTTTGTAAAGCAACAAATGTATTCGAAGGTGGGAAAAAGTCGCAGCAAATTAGGAACAGGGTTATTGAATTTGAATTCAAGCACATGAATTGCAAGTCCCCTTTGGAATTTTTAATTCTCGAACAGGACTTATAATATGGGACGGAGGAGTAATATAATGCTATGGGGATCCAACAACAGGTTTTGTAACCTTGGCATGTTTTGGGTGTAAGTTGTGAGCAATATGACTAATCAATTTACGAGCTTATGGGTGAGGAATGAAAATAGAAGTTCATACTGAGATCTAGGGGTTATGTAGACTATAGTTTCAACAATGTAATATGAGAAAATATATAAATCAATGGAATCATAACAATGTCAAAGGAAGATCTAGCCATGTAGCAGATAGCTACGCATATATACTTGTCATGAGCACAAATATAGTCTTTGCAGATTTGAACAGCCGTGCTGGTTCATACTAGCTAATTCTCCTAAGTACTGGGTTGACGACATGCCGATTTGCTGATATCATGGTGTGAATTGGTCCATTTTCTGTTGGCTTCACCATAAGGGCCAGGGTCCACACCATCTTACATTGTCTGTTGTAACCTAGACTCACTTGGGGGAACAAAGTTATAGTCTTGTTTGTCACAAAATAGTGATAATTGAATTTGTCCTTACAAATGTGTATGGAAAATCATACTTTTTTTAGCATTGTGTGTAATCCACCATAAGTTTGAATTTCCACACATTTGACGTATATCTATGCATGTCTATACACCTTTCACAGATATCAATACACTTTTTTGCACATTAACCACCACCCTATGTGCTTTCGTTAGCATTTTCCTTCTTTCTTTTGAGTTTAATTGCTCGAATGAGATGTATAATTTTCTACAGAGATTTCTGCTCTACCCCCTTGTACAAGCACCTTATGTTTCTTTTGATCACAACTTGAACTGAACCATGCCTCCAATTTTTACAGTCGGAGTATGGGGATAACCGAAGCCCTGAAGCTGCAGATGGAAGTTCAGAAACAACTTCATGAACAACTTGAGGTATGCCTTAGTCATTGCCTAGTTGCGGTATTGTTTTATTATTTGTATTTACTGCTTAAGTGAAGTGTGCATTGGTGGTCAATCAAACAATAGAAGTGACCATCATACTTCTATGGGCGCATAATTGAGAATCTGAATCTTGGTTCTCCATAGATTGAATGCTGGCATAATTCCTTAGTTTTGCATATCTTGATGTTATGCTACAATGTTGCCAATTGAATTGAATCCTTTTGTGTTTCTTTGTTTGGGGGACTAAATAGATAGACTCAAATTCATCGAGAGAGTTATTGTCTGTTAGTTAATAAGTTAATCCTAAAGCACATATGTTTTCCTTCAGATCCAGAGAAATTTGCAATTGCGAATTGAAGAACAGGGAAGGTACCTACAAATGATGTTTGAGAAACAGAAGAAGATGGATGATGACAGATTGAAAGCATCCTCCTCCAATCCCAATGAACCACCTAGTCCATTACCAACTACGGTGGTGCAGGCTTCTCTTCCCAGTGAGGATTCAATGGCCTCAAAACATGATAATGTCAAGACAGGAAGCGGCGGAGCTAGTGCCACCACAGCACTGGAAGTAACTCCTCATGATCCTGATGCTAGGGGGTCCAGCCCTCGACCTACAAAGCGTGCAAGAGGAGATTAAACAGAAATTAGACCGCTAAGCAGGCATCTTCATTTGAATTTGTGAATAGGAAAAATCGTCCTTTTACTGCTGTGTTCGACCATTTTTTCTTTCCCAAATTACTGCCGTTGGGTTAGTAGAATGTACTTTTCCGCAAAACTTCCTTGTACAAAACTTCTTTGTACATGCTTGTGAATGTATATACCAGATGTATTGTTCAAGGAATTCTGTGTCATTTTATGTCTTGCTTTCTATGACAAAGGAGATTTTGAATATATGCTCAAAAAGTACATGGATCGTATAATTTGCTGCTGTGTGAAATTCCATTTGAACATGTAAATGTTTTATGTTTACTCTATGGTTGATCTGGATCTGGTGTTGAATTGCACCAACTTTTCCGGCCACACAGTTTATGGATTCAACAGTTCACAATCGAAATCTGGAATGTTTGTTAGAGGCAGTTGTGAGAAGTGGGAAACAAGTCAGATACAAGAAACAGGTGGTTTTCGTTACATTTTATACTGGGGTTGTGGTTGGATCATGGATTCATAGAAGCATAGGAAGGCCAAAGGAAAAAAAAAAACCTCAGTTTCGCGGAGATAGACTTCGTGCAACATGACCTTGCAATTGACAACTTGGACCACGTATTCACCGTACACTAACCTATCATACGGGTCTTGTAGTATTATGTAACCAATCAACATCGTCAAGAGATGCCATGCTGCGATTCGCATCATAGATCTCAACCCGAATTCACAATCTTCTATTGTGAGAAGGATGCGGCAAAGATGGGTGTGGAGGAAGCATAAGAGTGGTGAGAAGGTGGAGAAAGAAAGAAGCCGTGGACGAGTATTAGAAATGCAGAAAGGAAATGCCTTCGGTTGAACAACAGAGGAGTAATATACAAAGAGAAAGATAGAAGAGTGTTAGTACGTGCCAAGATACAATTACTAAGATATCAATTTTAGAATTATATACTCCGTTTCCACTAACAAAAACTACAAAATATATATATATATATATATATATATATATAACGCATTTTACTATATCTTTTTCATTAATAAAAAACACTAAAAATTGAACACATTTTATTAACTGGTTTCCACTAACAAAAAAGTTTTTACCAATTCAATAATTTTTTCACCCACATACCCAGCAAAAACTTTTTCACTACCGAAAATAACTTGACATTTCTTGGCAACTCATTTATTACTAAGGGTCATCATTTAGCCCGATGGCCTGCGACCCGCCCAAAGCCCGCTTGGCCCGCCGGGCTTTTACCCGGCCCGTAGTTTGTTATGGGCAGGCTCGGGCCTATGAATTTTTACTCGGCCCGCCCGTAGGCCCGGCCCGTGAGCCCGTCCGTGGTACCCGTCCAAAAGCCCGCCAACGGGCCCGCCTATTAGCCCAAAAGCCCACAAAATCCTTTCTTTTTTCCCTTATTTTAGTTTTGCCTAAGGAAATTTAAGCCCACCCGTTGGCCTGCCCGACTTTTGGCCCGCCGGCCCGCCAATTGGGTTAGCCCGTGGGCCGGGCTTGGGCTTCAGTTTATGATAGGTGGCCCGGCCCGCCAAAAAGAAAAAGCCCGGTCGGCCCGACCCGTGGGCGGGCTTGGGCCGCGACTTGGCAGGCTGGGCCAGCCCGGCCCGATAATGACCCTTATTTATTACTGAAAACACCTAACAACTTTTTAATCACAAATAAAAATATACAATTTTTTTTACTATCGGAAGCACCAATATAATTATAGGGAAGTAAAATAGTACGGAGTATAACTTTAATTTTAGATCTCCCGTTAGCCGTACCGTTCACAATTTGGACGCAAGTTGAGGACTCCCTACTTTTTATCCTGTGGGGGACTTTTCAAGGGAGGTCGGGTTATAACTTACCCTGTTTTTATCAGATCATTGTTGTCTTCGCCAGGCTCTCAACTTCACACACACACGCACGCACTCAGAGAGAGAGAGAGAGAGAGAGAGAGAGAGAGAGCGAGGAGGAGGAGAGATGTTGTTTCAGGTAGGAGGGCAAGGGGACCGACCCACCTTCTTCGAGATGGCGGCTGCCCAGCAGCTCCCTTCCAGTCTCAGAGCCGCCCTCACCTATTCACTGGGCGTAAGACATTTCGATGACTTAAAGTTCCTTTTGTCTTTGTTCAGTTAGGGTTCGATTAGCCTACGAGCTGAATACTCCATTTCTGGGGTTGGGTTTCTTGGGTATTAATCGGTTTTGCTTGCAGGTGTTGGCTTTACGAAGACCCTTCCTCCATAAGGTTTTAGACTATGAAGACGAGTTCTTTGCCTTCCTCATGCTCATCCTTGAAACTCACAGCTTACGCACTACAGGTATGTGTGTATATATATATATATATATATATATCTCTCTCTCTCTCTCTCTCTATGTGTGTGTGTGTGTGTGTGTAGAGAAATCGGCCAAACCAACCGAAACACAATGTGCGAAGAACAATCAAGAAAAGTAGCAAGAATGCAAGACAAGTAGTGTGTGGTGGATAGTGCTATGTATCGAATGAAGTGAGTACAAGAGTTGCATTGACGGATGTGTAGGAGTATTTATAAACTAGGATTTACATTACCAATTACTGTCATCATATCCAGGTCTAGGTTCTCGAGCGCTGCCCCAGGCAGATAGAACCCCAATGAAACACAAATTAAACCGAATCAAGCTTCACAACCCGACAATATGTATCTATATTACATATATAGATACGTTAACATAAGTGAGAAATTCGAAGAACAAGGAAGAACGATAGAAGAAAGGGTTGTGATGTTGGGCATCGTTATTAGCTTTGTTGGAATAAATGATTCTTCTTATGAAAGTTTGTCAAACCAGGAGTAGGTTTGGGCTGTTGAATTGAAAATTTATTTTTTCTGATAATTTGATTAATTCTTAGGGTTGTATAATCGCAGATGCTTCGTTTGCTGAATCTTTATATGGTTTGCGAAGGAGAGCAGTTAACATAAAAGTGAAAAAGGATAATACTCGTTCAGATTCAAGTGACAGGATTAGTCACTCGGGGTTGGAGAAGCACCAAAAAGTTCTCTCAGTTGCCTTTCTGGTACATAATTTGACTTCTGTTATTAATCTATTATTTCAATGAGAAATCTAAATTTGCTTCATGGCTTGGTCTAGGAACCGTGCTCTTGTTTTTTTGAAATAGTTAGAAGATAAGAGTTGTCTTTAGTGGCTCAGACAGCATAACTAAGAGTATCAACAGCTAAAATATCTTTCAGTACCTCCAGAGACTAATGATTAAAAGTCATATGCCATAATAAGATGTCGTAGATGTCCTCCAAGGAGTTTCTTCTCTTGAAAATGCAACAAGTGGACAGAGGTGATTGGCTTGTGAATTGGATATATTGTGTAGGTTGTTTTGCCATATTTTAAGTCGAAAATGCATTCTATATATAACAAAGAGAGGGAAGCTAGACTTCGAGCTAGTTTGTGGGGAGATGGTGATGAAAGATATGATGATGCTGACTATCTTGATGGAGGTAGTAGTTCTGTAGTTTCAACAACTGGTTCAGATGTCGGGGAATCAGTGGGCGCAGTTTTGAAGAAAAAGATTCAAAAGGTTATTTGTGCTTGCTACCCATGGCTACATGCTGGAAATGAAGGTGTGAGCAACTTAAACTTTTTTTTTTATTTTTTATGTATAATTCTTTTGGCTTTTCTCTATAGGTAAACAAACTCTTCTTGAAGTTATACCCTTGCAATGAAGAATTAGTTGATTTTTCCCTTGATTCATATCGTCAATCTTAGGAATTAGGCCATATTTCTTTTATTTAGTCCCAGTAAAATAAACATCAGAAGAAAAGCATCGTTCTAGAATCATCTTTTTTGTTTTTGTTTTTTTGTACTAGTTTACGTTTTAGTACTTTCTTGATGTCCTTATATGGTACAAACTTATAGGTTCTTATATTGTTTGCTTGCCGGCACAAATTCTTATACTTGATTCTTCCCTGTAGAGGGTTGTTTAGTTTTGATCAGTCAACCCGCCCAAAACAGCTTACTTCTAAACGTTTAGGCCGTGAATCTTGGCATGTTTACACGTAGTTTGGGCAGTGTTCTAAATGACGGCCGCCTAGGCGCTTGGATGTGCCCTGCTGCCATGCCAATAGCCCTTGGTGTTTGATTTGGCGCCCAGGGAGGTTTGGCAGTGTTTGGCGGCCGCCTAGGCGGGGTTGGCGGCCACCTAGGAGGCCTTGGCGGAGGCGTCTTTGGAGGCCTAAAAAAAAAATATAAAAAATAATACAAGGGAGGTGAGCGAAGCCCTACTAGTTATTGTCTTATTCAATTTATTTGCTAGTTGCTACTACTTAATTTCATTTGGATTTGTACTTTGAAGTTTGAGCTTGCATTATGGATACATGAAATATAGTTTGATTGGATAATGGTTTGTTAAAAAAAAAAAAATCTACCTAATTGCTTGGCGCCGCCTAGGCAGCTTGGAGGTGAGTCTCCGCCCGACTACCGCCAAGCGCCATTTAGAACATTGAGTTTGGGGTGGCAACTCTTGGCCTGTTCTGGCAATCTGACCAAACGACCAAAACCAATCCTTATTTTCAGCATTTAGCTTAATGTTTTTGACCTATTTCTACCGATTAGTAGGCTTTGGGTTGGCGTTCTGCAAAAGTTTATAAACGGTTTGTTGACCCTATTTGACCTGACTAGTCATCCAGAAATAATAGAAAATAAATGAATTTTATCTGATGAGTCTCCATAGAGGAAAATTAACAAGAATAAGCCTTTGTATATGTGCCAACTCATTTTTCTTTGTAGTATTCCAGCTTCCTGGTAAACTTATCCAACTGCTTAGTTTGGTGAGTCCACATAAAAATGGATTATCAGGATAGCATCGTCTCCATGAGTCCTGTGCATTATCTTTTGCTACATTATTTGGAAGAGATTATGCACAAAATTGCAGACTATCTTTCAACATTTCCAATGATGATCCTACTGGTTAATCAGCTTTAAACTTAGCTGGCTTTTTCGAACGCGCAGGATTGTCATTTGCGTATCAGCTGTTGTATCTGCTGGATGCTACCGGTTTCTATTCACCTGGATTACATGCCCTTGGAATTCATGTTTGTCGAGCTACAGGGCAAGAGCTGGTATAGATATCGTTAGAATTTGTTGAGGAATGTGTGGATACTATCTCTCGCTTTTAATTGAAGGCAATTCTCTCTCATGAATAATAAGGGGGAATATATAATACAGACTTTCCATAGAGAATTATATTCTTCATGCACTACATGATAGCTAAGGCTACCTACAAACAAATAGCGTAGTCTATCAAGTACTTGCATCCTATTTTAGCCCAAACTACACATGGCAAAAATAGGTCACATGAATTTCAACTATAGGAGTTTTGGCATTTTGGTAATTCATAGAGCTCCCAGAAATTATAAGAACTTGACAAAATTTATGTGTATTCTAAATAGTGCGGTGTACTCATGTAGTTGGAGCATGCATTATCTTGTTTCTTGGTCATTTTCTCTCATCATCACTTGGATGACTGATAAACAACCTAGATAAAATAGATGTTTGCATATGGATATTGCCGACTCACCAGATCGTAAATCCTGTAACGCATTTAGTTGCCATTAGCTCCATTTAGAATTCCAGGAATCAATCATTTATCCTTTGACTGTGTCTATAAGCCATTTTGTACAACTGTATTACTAGTGATATTTTTCCCCACTACATACTTGATTTCCTCGATAGATGAAATCATTTAAGTAATATCCTTGCCATTCCACATGTATAATCTCATTGTAGTCTTAATACTCTTTGATGTCAAGGTAGATGGATACCTCTTCTAAAATTTCTAAGATAAGAAGCAGCGAACGTGAAAGGCTCCGTGGCCCTCCTTGGTTGAAGGTACGCATTTCAATTTTTTGTTTTGTTTTCAAACATGGCTTGTTACTTAATTTCAATCTCCATCTCCTTTCTTTGCATGAAATAACAAGTTACTTATTTGCCTTTTGTGCTCAATTTTGCACGAAGCTGTGGAGATAACTACGGAACTACGGAACCTGTTCCATTTGTGATGAGTTAGCTATCAACTATGTGTTTTTTATCAGGAGCAAACTTATTAAAAGAAGAAAATATAAAAGTAAAAAAGAAGTCAACTTACAACAAACCCTTTTAATCTCAGAATTCAAAAACAAAGGAATCCCTTTAAAGGAAGTTGAACTTCATCAAATTATCAAAAAAAGACAAGTTGTTATTGATCATAATTTTGTATCAACTCTGTATTTTTTCGTTCGAATCCTTATTTGAACACAGTGGAAACTGTTTGATTGAGGTGCCTTGCCTGCATTGAATAGCCTTAGACGCTAAATCTTCATCATCCATAATGCTGTGTATAACACGAGTAGCACATCTGCACAAAGTCAGTAGACAATGGTTGGGGTTGGTAGCCTAGTGGTAAATGGCTTACTCCCAAGTGGTTTGGGTTCAAGAGGTCACATGTTCGAGGCGTGTATTGGAAGTCCGGCTATGATCAAGTAGCCTTCTTAGGAAGGTAGATACCTATTGGTGATTGGTCCCACACAGGGATCATTGCAGGTCTGGAACTTAGTTCCATGACGCAGGGGCGGGGAGGGGGTGCGGGAATCATAGAAACTCCTTGTTTGATGTGCAATGACTATAAGTAAATATTAGTATGTTTATTAAGTAATCGAGCAAATTTGAGATACTATTTAGTATTTTTTATTACTTCATATTTTGCTCTTGCTGTATTTACTTTTGTTTCTTTTGCGATTTATGTGTTTAAGAGGTTCTATTCTAGTTGATAGCTCGTTTCTTTCTGATGGAAGTGAGGTTCCTAGAAGAGTTTGACTTGGGAGCGCGAGGGTGGGGTGGATTCCTCACCTCAATCGGAGTTTCCTGCGATTACGGTATGAAGTCCCTATGGTCACACTGAAGGAAGGTTGAAATAGCCAGTTGCCCCCTCCTCCACCTTTCACTGAGCAGTAGACAATTGTGTAAACATGAGTTTACAACTAAGTTGAAGTTGCTATTTGGGTGATTTTTATGGCTGAACTTCCTAAAAATTGAGTCTTCTTTAGCTGGGTTACAATGTTGAGTTGGTTAATTAAAACTAAAAGATATATCTCTCATTCTTTCCAAGTTGTGTAAATCCAAATTAAGGGCCTCTGCCGTAGAACGATATTAGAGTGGATTGAACGGTAATCTGAGAAGGCCCTGAGATGGTACTACTGTTACAAGTTCTTGGGTAGAAGTACTCAACCCCAAAAATTAGTTATTGAAGGAGAGTGCCCTCCAAATAAAAGAAAAGAAAAGAAAGGAGGGTGCCCTCACACTTATATACTTCATAGTACTTTGGTACTCAGGAAATGTGGGACTTTGCTTCACACCCTGCCTCACGCACAACATGCTCACCCAGTAGCGTGCAGGCATATATACGTACCCTACCCATCTCTGATCCCAGGTTACGCATTCTTAGGTAGAGGCGTAGAGCTCAACCAAGGGTGGAAGTAGTAGGAGGCTAGCTTGGGCTATATCCCAAGTCTGCTCCGAAAAACAAATGGAAAAAAAAAAATTATAGTCTTTAAAATGTCGGTCCAAATAATTTTAATCCAACCCATTTTGTTTTCATCCCAACCCACCATCCAAATAAAATCACATTTAGATTCGTATGTATTACCTTATTATGCAGAGCACTGGCTGGTTAGATTTGTGCTTATGTTGTTAAATGCAGAGCATTGACTGGTGTGCTTAGATTTGCTCTTATATTGTTAAGTGCAGAGTATTGGCTGGTGTGCTTAGATTTTTACTGATTTACGTAGTTGATAGAGAACACTAGCTGGTGTGCGTAGATTTTAAAATGTTAGTTCTTACAATCTTACTCTTTTTGGTTTAAATTATAATGGACCAGTAAAAAAAATCTGGAGTTTTTTTTTTGAGATTTGTTGATGTCCAAGGGTCTTTATGGGAGCAATTTTTTTTTTTCATGTTGTGCATGTTAAAAACACCATTGCATTAATTCTTAAGAAATAGATATCCAATGTCCTCATTTGTCATAATCTGGACATTCACAATATACGAGGTCAAGGGTATGATGGTGCTAGCAATATGTGCGGGGCATGGAATGGATTACAAGCCTTATTTCTTAGAGATTGCTCGTATGCATATTACATACACTGTTTTGCCCACCCAAAAAAAATTTAGCTTTGCCCATGGCAGAATCAATTCCTAGTTACGCCCTTGAACTCAACCCCACAAACTAGCTATTGAAGTGAGGGTACCTTCATACTTATGCTCTTGATATTACTTTTGGTACCTAGGCAATGTGGGAGTTCACTTCACAGGTACACCCCCCTCCTCCATCCACCACCACCGTCTGCTGAATTGTATTATGCAGTTTGGTTTGCAGTAGCTTTAACAATTAAAATCTATGGGGTGGCATGCATTATTCAATGAACCCTAAACCTATTCCCCACATCTCTTCTTTAATCGCACTTCAAGATCATAGTTTGGCACTGAATTGCAAGAACTTTTTAATTGCCTGTGTCACTGGTACTTTTGCATGTGTAGGGATGTTATACTTTATGGTTTTGGAAGTATAGCTACTTAATTTTTTGGGAGACGATTCGACAGGTTTAGGAGCAGGAACGACGTAGCAGAGTATGTGGGGGTTGAGTTTCCAGTGAGGTCGTCGGAATATGAAGGTGACTTTTCAGTCACGGACGGATGGGTGGTATTAGGATTCAGGGGCAGCACACGTCTTTGGAGACTTGAGAACATCATCCATTACTTGTTTTTCTGGTGTATTTAGCTAACATCCTTGTTAGCTCTTTTTGTTTTGATGTATTTTAAAAATCTAGAGGCGGAAGGGTAGGTTGAGATCTTGCGAGTTGCAGCAGTAGGAGAGTCATGTGGACTCTTCGAAGCTCTCTCTATGCTTTCTTCTCTTAGTGTGCTGATTTCATATTTGGCCCTTTATGGTAATGAAATATTCTTTTGCCGATCAAAAAAAATAAAATAAAAATTGTGGGTATATATGCAAAACCTTAGGGAGAGCTATATTAATATGGTCAGGATGCTGTCCTCTGTAACGTAGTGGTAGGAGAAGAAGGTACTAACTAGTGGAGGGCCTTGGTAATAAAGAAGCTTATGAAGGTTGAATGAAGATTGGGTTGACAGAGATAAGCATCTCTCCCAGTTGTTTTTTCATTAATATGACATTGATACTGTCAATGCTTAACTGCATGATTGTTCAAAACATTATAATTTGGGTCTGCACAGACTTAAAACGGGAGGCAGCAGTGCTCTTTATCTTAGCCTGCTAAGGGAAAAACACAATGATTATTCGGCTGCTGTTTTGTTGAATGATATTGATTAGAATGATGATGAAAATCGATATTGTTGAGATCTGCAGTCAACGTTTGATAGGACCAGCATAATATATGTTATTGTTCTCCCTTATAAATAGTCGTAACCAGTAAAACTGAGGTTATGAGGAAAGTTTTTGACACATTACTTTTCAGGCAGTACAAGGAGCGTTGCTGAGCTGTACGTACACAGTTCTTGACTATGCGCAGACTGGTCTAATTGCTGCAGTGTTCTTCTTTAAGGTGAGTATGGTTTCCTTTCTCTCTGGTTCACTCGCATGATTAAGAGTATTTGATTAACATTTTGTTCTATTCAAAGCCATGTAGTGTTGTCTTTTGTCATTATTTGTATTTTATGCTCAACTTCGGCCCTGAGTTCTAGGCTTCTAGTAGTTGAAATGAAAGTTTCAGGGGTTACAGAATTTTCCATCTCTTGACATCTACGGTCAATTTTTGGCAGAGTTTGTGAATTGCCATTTTATTCTTACATTAATCTCTGGTCCCTTTGTCATGTAATGTTTCAGAAGTGCATTTTGGTGGTCCTTATTGCTGAAAAAGAATGGCTTCTTTTTTTCTTTTTTGTTTTTTGCGGTGATGCTCGGCTTTTTCACTTGGAAAGTTTCATGAGATTTTTCTTCATAAAGAGACCCGTCCTGGATAAAACAAAGAAGTTTCTTGTGTTTGTGTCAACAACCAAATGACGATGTGTGTTCAGCAGGGGATGAGTAATTTCTTCTAGTTCTGTTTCTATGACATGGAGGAGATTCCTAATAACAATTTTATTAATAATCGTTGGTGTGGATTGCTTATAGATGATGGAATGGTGGTACCAATCTGCGGAGGAGAGAATGTCGGCACCAACAGTGTATCCTCCACCACCACCTCCTCCTCCCCCAAAGGTGATAGACGTATCGAGCACTTACACACTCACACTAATTTCCTCAGTGTATAATTATTGAATAAAACAGAAAATTGAAGTTACATTTTTTGTAACGTATAAAACAGAACATTGAAGTAGCAATATTTTGGACGAGATAAGTTACTCTCAGACATAATTGATAGGAAATCGGGTCTCTTTTTTTTATTTTTTTATATATTCTTTTTCCTTGTGGAACAGATTGCCAAAGAGGGAATTCCACTGCCACCTGATAGAGCAATGTGCCCTTTGTGTTCACAAAAGCGTGCAAATCCATCAGTACTTGCTGTTTCAGGATTTGTATTCTGTTATGCTTGCATATTTAAATATGTTTCTCAGGTGAGGCCTCCAGACTTGTGGTGAATTGTTTCCTTCACTTCCAATTTACCATTCATCCTTTCTGTTCTTGGCATTTAATTTTGTCAACTGATTTTTTATTTGCTGAAATTTGACATGGATTAACACATTGAAAGTGGTTTTTTTTTTTAACACTCCTAGCCAACCTATCAAGCTGAGAATGAACATCATCTCTACAGGAGTTGAACCTCACATCCTCACTGATCCCGAGTCTAGTTACACAACCTGCTTTTAGTGGGTATTTATGAACATCGTAGTCTCTTTTGGAAAATGAACCCACATCCTGGCAACTGATAGAGACTTTTCACTTAGGTCTAAAGTACATAAACACCCAACTATCACTTTTTCCCAGTGGAGACCCTCACATTTAAAAGTGCCCATACAGCTCCGTCAGTCTACTTTTGGAAACATAAAAAATGCTAACTCCGTTACGGAATGGAGGAAATAACTAAGATACCCTTTTTAATAAGGCAAAAGTACATAAACACCCCTTCAATTATCACTTTGTTCCACATGGAGACCCCCTCACATTTATATTAGTGCCCTTATTCTATCAGGTGTTCCTCATTGTTTTTTTACTTTTATATAATCTTTTCTACATCAATCATTTTAAAGAGAACCTTCTGTATACTAACCGTAAAAAATGAGCGCGAAAACCATGGAGCGAAATGGCTAGCAGGTGCTGCGGTGGTTCTTTTGCTGATAAGAAATGAAAAGGGAAGAAGTACGAGGGAAATGAGAGAGACCTGTGGGAGATTAAAAGTCGAGGAGAATGGTGGTGGCACGTCGACGGCACCTAACATGCGTTACTATTATACCCTTATCTCTATCAGTTGTTCTAACTTGTTCTTTAGCGAGAGTGTGTATATTGGATGATAGAGAAAAAAAGGTTTCACTGGAACTAGTGGTTAGTCGGTTAGGGTAATAGAGAGACCTGATCTGTATGTAACGGAGAGGAAATAGCAGTCCTTTAAGTTTTACCATGGTTGCGATGAAGTGTTTTTTTAAATGTGCTGCGGTGGTTCTTTTGCCTGATATATATATATGATATATATAGGTATATAGACGAGGGAAATGAGAGTAGATGTGGGAGACAGACACACAGTCGAGGAGACACTGGTGGTGGCAGTCGATTTTCAAATAAGGCAGGTGCTTTTAGTTAAATAAGGACCTCCCATTTCTCATTTTCGTTGAACTTTTCGATAATCCAAACCGCTCAGAGTGTGTTCAGAACATGATTTTAAGGGTACACGCTTGAAGATCGACAAAAGAAATGACTGGCACTAGTGGCTTCGTCTGAGCAGTTTATTTGACGGTTGATAGAGAGACTATGACTAGAATGCGTCGGATGAAGCCCTTTCCGGTCCTTTTAAGTTTTAATGGATTTCTCGCGGGTACCCTTAAGATCACGTTCTGTACACATTGAGCGGCTCGAATCATCGAAATTCGTCAGGAAAGTGGAACCGGCCCTTATATTATAAGTTAAGTGCTCCTTAGGAGAAGGACTCATATATATATATATGAACCAAAGTTTTAGATCTGTTTTTTGATTTTAAGTTTTGATTGGAGGCTCTTTGTAGAGGGAAGAAAGAGAAGGGTTAGAGTGAGTGTATGTATGTAACGCAATAAGGATATTTTTTTCCGATTTATGGATGAGGGGGTTCATCTCAAACGGTTTAGAGACGGAAGGGTGTCACTTGGGTAACGGAGATAAGTTGAGGGGGTCTGTATGGACGCTTTTAAATGTGAGGGGGTCTTCGTGAGAAAAAATGATAGTTGAGAGGGTGTTTATGTACTTTTACCTTTCACTTATATGAATCCGATTTGAACAAATAGAGGAACATGAAGTATTTCTCCACTTTGGCCAGGTTATATATAATGGAAAATGCTAATCTAGTGACGAGAGAGCGGCGCGCGCGCACACTCACACACACACACTCTCTCTCTCAAATTTGAAGTGACTGAAATATTTATCTTTCGTGATTCTGTGACATCGTTCTCCTTCGGTAACTTTCCCTCATATTTCCCTAATTTTTTTAGCTATATGATTGTCGCACACGTAATTCATTTCCTTTTGTTTCGTCGTGCAGTATAAACGATGCCCAGTAACTCTACTGCCTGCGACAGTGGACCAGATTAGGAGACTCTTTCACGATGTGTAGATATACCTGTTAGGGATTGTTTAGGGATACTTCATTTGTCTATTTCATTAAGAATGCAGCGAACCAGATGACCTTGAAAGAGATGCAGTTATTATAAGCAAGTCCGAGAATCATGTGCCTGGGAAAATAATGTTGAAGAGTTTGATCTTTGTATCGGTTTCAAACACCAGGAAGTCTGAGAATCACGTGCCTGGGAAAATAATGTTGAAGAGTCTGATCTTTGTATCGGTTTCGAACACCAGGAATGTACTGGCTTTCCCATCTTTGTAAAATGATTTCATTGCTTTAGCAAAGAAAGCTTGTTAGACATATTGTTGTGTAGACTCTCCTACCGTATGACCCAAACAAAAAAAGAAAGATTGTTGCACCATGTTCTGGTTTTGAAGTCCCTTTTGACCAATGATCAAAAAAAAGAAAAGAAAAAGTACCTTTTGACCTAATACGTTGAAGTTCTTTTCTAGTTCATACAAATAAAACCTAAACAAATTTAACGGGGAATGAGACTCTACAAAGAGATTCGATTATATAATAGTGAAGGAAAATAGGTCGACAAATGGGTCAAACAAGCTAAGTGGTTGATCGTTCAAGCATGATAATAAGATATAATGAATTTTACCATTTCCTCAAGTTTAGCTTATCTGTGACATGAGCCGAAATGCTTACCAAAACTGACAAAAGTTTGTAAAATAAAAGAAAAGTTGAAGAATAAGTTGATTGTTTGGCCAAAAGGTCCCTAATTCTTGGCTACATCATAAGGCCAAAAGGTAAGATGTAGGGTCTCCAAGCATGAATTGTAAACTTATGAAAGGTATCAAATAATGTTTAACCTTTTAAGGAGCTTACTATGAACAGGAATTTGAGTGGCTTAGATCAGTTATTCACTCGTGCCAATAGAAAGTGGTCAAAAGCATTTGCGAAAGTTTGTACAATCTACATCAGTAAAAGTCTCATAATTAAAAAAAAAAAAAATATTTGTTGAATGGTTGAAACGGAAAATAGATCAAACTAGGGCATGTACATAAATCAAGGCAAACGGGCCTTGGGCATTCTGCCCATTGATTGTACACTTAAAAACAGTAGACATAATTTCTAAATGAAACGCAGCATCCATATTGGAACCTCAAGTTTGCCAATCGGTAAGCACAATATTCCCTTCACGGTAGCCATGCAAAACCTCTGTTACCACCAACTTCTGAAAAGGCACCTGCAATCGTTCAATAATGCACTATTGATGAGTTTATCATGGTTTAGTAAGTAAACTAACCATAATCATCGAGTCTGAAAATTTCAAAATCTTGGGAGGCGTAAACTATCCGCGGTGGGATTCCTGTCCCATCCAAAATACAGCAGGAATTTGGATTTCTTTCCAAAAATAAACCGCATCAATTGGCCCTAGGTTCGCAATCGGGTACAAAACCCCTGGGCACGGTATCCAGTAAATTTTCTATATCTATTTCTCTACACTCATTACTTTTAAAACCCTTACAACAAAGAGTACAGGACAACATCGTAATTAGTCCTACTTCGTAATATAATAAGGAAATAACCGTTCTGTCTGACAATTTTTTGCAGAAGTAATCTCTCAGAGATGCTAATAAGAAGAGGATGAAACAATGATCCACCAATTGGAAATTCATTTCTAATTGATTTCCGAAGCCTATTAAAAATGCATTATTTGTGCGTACATGTTTGATTCAAAGTAATTATCCTTCTTTGTGACACGACGTAGACTTGTGAAGAATGGACCATTTTTACCGTTCATTGGGATCTAAAACCGACATTAGGTAAATTTTCTTAATATTTCTATACTTCAATTATCTAAAATTAACGAGGCAGGTTCAGAGACACATTATGTAAACATCCTAATACAAAACCCAAATCTCAATCTCATAATTTTCGATCAAATTCTTTATGATACGAACGTTCAATATGTGCAGAATGTGATTTTAAAGATGTTCCCCAGAAATTAGCAAAAAATATAACCGGAAAGTGCTTGTTTGAGCAGTCTTCAATGGTACAATTCAAATAAAAACTACAGATCAAGCTAAAACGGTTAATTTTGTGATAATTTTTTTGCGAGCATAATTAAAATCCTTTTCTGATCACATAGATGGTTTGGATCATTAAAATTTTATTGAAAATTATGATCTATAGAGTGAAGTCCGGATACCGACGGCCTCCCACACGACGTACGTGGGGGACCCCCTTTCCCGACCGAATTGCAACGATCCAAACCGCTCCAAATGATCCGTAAAAAAAAAAAACCGAGGGGCCCTATGTGAGAATCAATGGCATCCGAGGTACGTAGGGTGCTTAATCCGAACACCTCTTTTTCGTGTATATACACTCGTATACATATATACACGAAAAATGGGTGCTCCGATCAAGTACTCTACGCACCTCGGATGCCATTTATTCTCGCGTAGGTCCCCTCGGTTTTTTTTTTTAGAATTTTTGGACGGCTCGGATCGGCCGTCCGGTGGCCGGAGACGGCCCGCCGGCGGCCGTCGGTACGATTTCGGTGGAGGTTGGTCGGTACGTATATCATTTTCGTTTATCTAAAGCCAACATAAGGTTGAATTTTGTTAATATAAATAAATATATACAGTCCTCTTCCATTAAGGGATCTCTCAATTTGCTAAGTTAAGGACCTCATCTTTTTCGATTGAATTTTGATGATCTGAACCGTTCAATGTGTTCAGAACATGATTTTAAAGGTAAACATGAGAATCAGCTCAAAATGTGACCGGGAAGTGCTTGATCCAAACAGTTTTGCATAAAGCTTGACAGGAACTATTCTATGTAAAAAAGTTGAACTGTTTGGATCATCAAAATATGATCCAGAAAGCTCTGAACTATGAAATCCTAAACTTAGGTCCTCATTTTAAGATCCTTATTAAAAGCTCACTATATATACATGTGAATATGATATTTTTCTTTACAGATTTAACCATATTGCTGTATTTATCAAAATATTTACTAATTCAATATGCCTTTTTTATCGGGGAAGAAAATTTTATTTTCACGAAGTTAAAAATGAAACTATTTCAACAGAAAAAGAAATGCATTAACGGACCTTTGAAAAGAATGGAACCCTTCTAGTGTTGCAACTCGCAAAAACTCAACCGTATACCACCAACCTCTCGATGTTTGTATGGAGAAAAAATAACATGCTGATATAAAACAGTACTAATGTTGTATTGGGTGTTAGGCGATTCCAGAATCCAATTCAAAATCCGAGTAACACGTTTTGTACTGTTTGATCTAATAGTTTAACTATTCTAATTAAAGAACTCGTCAAGTTCTTTTTAAACAATTCCACGCGTAAGATTAGGCACTATAATACTTCATTTTTTAATTTAAAAATTCTACAATTTTCCAAGGACGAGCAATTTTTGGGACAGATGAAGTAATTATTAAGTGAGCTTTGATGAAATTGTCTTAAGAACGAGCTCGACCGCATACGAAATCTTGTCTAGCTCGTTTTGAGATTACTCAAACAAAAGATCACGGCCGCTAGGGGATTTAAGAGATGCAAGTGGTGAGTAGGGGTAATACGTACGGTGGGGACTACAACTAGTTAGTCCGGGGTTGATGTCACTGCAAATTAAGCTTGCGTAGGTATGGTGACCCTCCCCGTTAAAGACTGGTAAAGACGTTGACCCTCGATCGATCTAGCATTGAAGCTAGCTATATATACAGAAACTTTTAAGGAAATTAAGTAGGTTTATTGACTTGTTTAGATTAATTGTTGGGCAATTAAGGATACTTTTTTTGACAGGCAGCAATTAAGGATACTGACAAAAGGTTTTTATTAGTACTACTGAGAAATGCTTTGAATGTTAAAAAAGTAATTAGTCTATATGATTATGAGCTACGTAAGATATATATATATATATATATATATATATATATATATATTCATGGAAATATAATTTAATTAGTCATTCGAGTTCTCACATTAGCTAGATTATAAGTGCTGACGGTTTTCAAATCAAATATTTTCGATCAGGGGTGTGAAAGTGATTGAGATCATGTGTACAATAATATTAGTTTCAAATTTCATGATAATTTCGTTGAAATTCTTCAGAATAAGTATATGAACGATTCGATTTGAATGAGTGATTTGACTAATTTTGAGCCGAAATGTGTTATGATAAAACATGGTGAATTTGCAAAATTTTGTAACGGAATGGTTGTTATAGTTGATCCTCAATTGTCATGGTATAATTTTGTAAAAATAATTCATGAAAACATACTCAATTCGGATATCCACCATTTAAAGAAACATATGCTTCATGGTAATTTTGCAAAAATAAACCATGAAAAATATGAAGTATTTCGAAATTGATTTCATTCATCAAATTTGGAAAATTTGAGAGATAGAGAGAATTGAAATTTATTATAAATATGGTTGATTTTGAATTTGTGGTTTTCATGATTTTTTTTCTGTTGAAATACCTCATTTATTATCATGCAATATATCTATAAGTTATTTATTTTACGAATCTAAGTTCAAATTTTGTTTTGAGATTTGTGTGGCTGCTGTGGTGATTGTGGTTCCGTTTTGTTGGTGTTTATGGGTGGCTGGATTTAGGTGTGATCATTTGCTGTAGGTTTTTGTTTTGTTAATGCTTTTTTGGTTCTTTCTGTTTTCTCCCTTGTTGAGGGGGCTTTCCTAACCCTTACATGGGATTCTTGTTGGTTGTTTGGCTATTGTTGCGCTGATCGGAGATGTTCTCTATCTGTTTTGCGCATTAGGTTGTGTGAGATCCTAAATGTTCTACGTGGTGTTTAGGCCTTCATTGTGGTTGTTATATTCCTTCTTTTGGGATGGCTGCCCTTTCGTTATTATTCCTTTATTATCAATGAATATCATCCTATCAATTGACAAAAAAAAAAAAAAAACTAGGAGGGAGAATGAATTAACAGAATGGGGAAGAGGAAGATTTAAAATATTATGAGAGTGAAAGGGTGATTTGAGGTTCATTTGAATTTGAGGGTTCCAATTTAATGATTCAAATCCACTAGGATGGTGATATATTCTCTCCGTTCTCATTTAGCAGTCCTTTATTTTATTTTAATCGGATAAAAAATGAGTTACATTTCTATTAGACAATATTTTTCATTTAATATGCAATACGAATCTTGTTTGATACAGCTCAATTAGTTCTATTAGACAATATTTTTAAAATCACATAAAAAGATTGTTAAATGGGGATGGAGGGAGTATAATTTGTAAAACATTATTGCAAATTAAGAAAGACTTATCCCGTGCTGTGGCAACAAAGCATTGGATACAACATGGGGTAAAATTTTAATCTCAAAGGCTTGGAAACTTCACCATAAGAATATCCATTTTACAAGTATTCTAATACTTTTTGGGAAAATGACGGTGCAGGACGTGTTTTGATAATTAACACTTTTTAAAGACATGTCAAGAACATTTGTCTTGACGGATATTAATTATCAAAACATGTCCTTAGCCGTCATTTTCCCATACTTTTTTTGAATCTTTTTTTTTTTTTTTTGCCCGGCAAACGAAACTTTATATAAAACTCGAAAGGGTAAATCGAGGGAGAAAAAAAGAAAGCACACATAACTAGCCCAACCAACACAAAGTTGGACAGACTCAACACCTCAACACGAACTACAACTTGAGCTTACAAATGCCATCAAGGTACACCTTAAACTCCTCCACCGAATAAACCTTGATTGCAAACTTGGTCTTCATCCACATTGCGACTCTAGTTTTTACCAATTCCCCCACCACATCAAAACTCGTAGAAGCGTTGTTAAACACATAGTCATTCCGAACTAGCCACAGAGACCACATAGTGGCATAGAAAGACGCTTCCCACACATTTTTCTCCAGATTTCTAAACCTGGTGTCAAACCACCACCGAGCCAAATCTGATAACGTTTTCGGACAAACCCACGTCGTCACATGCCACCAATTCAAAATAAGAGACCAGGTCTTCCAAGAAAATTGACAGTGCAATAATACATGGTCCGGCGTTTCATGATGCAATGAACACAAAGGGCAAGAAACCGATTGACCCGCTGGAATGATATTCCTGCTGGATAGCACTGATCTAGTTGATACCCTCTCCTGAATTGCCATCCACGAAAATATTTCCACCTTCGGAGGGCAGAGGTTCTTCCAAAGAGATCCCAGGAGTTGGTTCCTGGGATGAACAGTCTGTTCCCATTGATTGTACACCGATTTCGACGAGAAGCGTTTATCATCAGTCCATTTCCATTGGAGCACATCCCTCTTGGATTGATCTAAATGCACCAACTCCAATCTACGATGTAATTCTTCCGATTGATTAGACTCCCACACATTTAGCCGCCTCTTTCTATAATGAAGCTTCCATACCATATCCCCTGACTCCTCCTTCACTGAGCTAACCGAGCTCTCCTTTTTGAATCTTGACATTTATCAAGTCTTGAACCCTTGACCTTGAGGTTTTGAGAAAGTCAAAGAGGCTTAGTAGTATTCTACTATTACTTTTACCTCACTAAACACCCAAATTGGCCTAGTTGCCAATATTTTTATGTGGTTGGTACTTCGGAATATTGTCAATTCTAAATCAATGCAATTATATTTTCTTGTTGAATTCGTAATAGTTACTTTAGAACTAATTTTAACTTTTCACGGACTCAGTCCCTGTCCAGTTTGGTTCTATCCAGTCCAGTCCAATTTTTTTATTTTGTGAGTCCATTCGGAGCTCAAAACAATGATCGAAATTGTTCATATTGTAGAGCTCGTCAAATTCTTCAAATATGAAAGAATTCAAGTTCATTGGATACCAATCAGTGGCTTAACAAAACACATTTACCAATCAGTGGCTTAACAAAACACATTTACCATGAAACAAATGGTTCTGTTTCAGTGTGCTCAATACATTTGTTTCAAGATAAACTTGTATCCAATGAGTTATCGATCGGTATCCAATGAACATGAAAGTTTTTTTTTTGCTTGGCAAGAACGAAAACTTTTATACCATCTCGAAAGGAAACATCGAGAAGGCTTGAGCACAGTAAACAGTTACTCAAGCAGAAAGGAAGAAAAGAAAAAGAACAACAAAATAAAACCCTCCAACATGAAAGTTTTTTTGTATTTGAAGAACTCGACAAGCTCTACATGATAAACATTCTGATTATTGTTGTGAACCCTGACTGGATGGAACCAAATTGGACATGAACTGAGTCCCTTTTCATCTTATATTATATATCATATGACCGGCCCCCATTGTACGACCTTGCTTTGGGCCTAAAAAATCAGAGACGACTTTGGAAACAATTTTTTTCTCAACAAAGAAAATTTAAAAAGGCTTCTTCGGGACAGGTCCTGTCTAAGTTGATTTTGCCTCATCAGGTCCTAAACGCATAATTCTAAACGTTCATTGTTGACAAGGTCCTTTTATACGCTCCTGCTCTCCCTCTCCCTCTCTTTTTCTCTCTCCCAATATTGTTTGTAGTGCTAGTCTTTTGTTAAAAGATGGCTTAAGTGCACCATATTTTTGTATACTCATGCCACATTTCATGAATTAATTGCTCTTTTTTTTTTTTTTTTAAACCAATCTCATGTCATTCTCTCTCTCTCTCTCTCTCTCTCTCTCTCTCTCTCTGAATATTGATAACTTTTATTGCAAATATATAATTTTGGAAAAATAAATATTTTTGAAACCTACTCGACGAGTTAAACAAGACCATTATTTAATGTGAACTTATGTGCAAAAAAAATACTACTAATTTTTAGGGTGTAACTATTCTTTTTGTTTTATTTTTTTGCATTATAAAATTTAAAATGTTAATATAACTTTGCCTGTTTACATAAGAAATTGTTAATCGGCACTATGAGTTATTAATTTTTTTGGATCAGAATGAGTTATTAATTTAACACTATTGTTTAAAATTTATAGTATTAATTGGGAATTTAGACTGTTAATTATTAAATATAACATAGTTACTGTTAAATGAACACGGTTAATTATGAATTTAGACTATTAATTATTTATTTTAAAATTGTCAATTGTAAATTTAGATACATTAATTCGGAATTTAGACTATTAGTTGTTAAATATAACACAGTTACTGTTAAATGAACACGGTTAATTATGAATTTAGACTATTAATTGTTTATATTAAAACTATCAATTGTAAATTTAGACTATTAATTGTTAATTAACACAATTGGTATTTAAAAATGAAAACGGCTAATTATGAATTTAGATTGTTAATTGTTTAATGAACAATGTTAATTATGGATTTATATTGTTCATTATAAATTTAGACATAATAAAATGGACATTGAAATAAGGAATCTGTTTTTCTCATAATTTAATATTCAATATTGGTCTCATTAGGTAAATTTTTACGAGTAGATTTCATAATTATAAATTTTTTAATAATATATATGTACAAAAAGTTTTAAACGTTACAAGATTTTAAGCTGAGAGAGAGAGAGAGAGAGAGAGAGAGAGAGAGAGAGAGAGAGAGCGCGAGAGAGAGAGGGAGGGGCATCCATGCCCCCATTTTTCCTCCACCACTAGATTTCTCTTTTTTAATCTCAACCATTTGTTCAATCCCCTTTATAATAAATGTGGTCATACATTATGGTAACTGTGAGTACATAGTGTAGCCATAAATGAGCATCTCTAGTGTTGTTGCAAAAAATTGTGTCTGTTATGACATAAATTATCTAAAATGGGTCCTTATTTTTGTGTGAGGAATGTGTTAATTTGGCCAGAAGATGAGAATTGTAGGTGGTAGAATTAGAGTACACTAGTGTAAGAGTAAAATGGTCCCCACCACTATCATGATCTTAATATGGTATGTAATACCGAACATTTAATAACGATACTTCCACATATTCAAAACCAATTCTTTAGATTTTATACTCCAAAACTCTATGTTGCGGTGATGACACTTGAGGAGATGTCCCGCGAAAAAATAGCTCTGACGCTAGGATATTAAAAAGCTTAACACTTCTCATGATCTTAATACTTATTAATATGTAAAAGAAAAAGCAATGAAAGATGAAAAGGTCGTCTTATTCAAAAACCCAATCACGACGTTCCTCCTAAATGGCCCCTAAGTTTTTGACGCGCTAGCTGACCATTTCGCCTGTGGACATGGCCACATGGGGTAGAAGTGCCATTGAGGCTATAAATATGTTGTCGCTCTTCCATGCAACCCACGCAAGTCTTCAACTTCCAACTGGTAATAATCCTGCATGTATTCCCCTTTTAGTAGGATTCATATCAGTTTGTAATGTTTGATCTTTTACCAAACTGGAGAAAACTTAAACAATACACCAGATTTCTGGTTTCTTGTCACTAAAACTTGGGGGTTGGCGCGAACCTTTTATCTATTCGATCACTTGCCTTTGAATATGTATTTTGTCAATACCTTCGTTGGCTTTGTTCTTATAATCAGCTGTATCCTTGCCAAACGATAGAAGCTTAATCTCATTTCCTCTGATTTATACACATGGTCCTATACTCCAATGTACGTGCTGCTGTCTTTGTGGGTACTTAGCTTTTGTTTCCTATGTGCAGGGGGATAGTGATCGTCGATCAGAGAACTGTGTAATCGCCTTCTGCAGCATCGCAAGAGTAAGATAGCTACCTATTTCAGCTGTATATATAGAATTCTAGATTGTAAGTTTCGGCATCCCCTATATACTATATACACTTACAAATCCTAGCTTCATCGTGGTTTTTATCTGAAGATGCTTCATTTGGTAATACAAGAGAAACAACGGTCCATTTTTTTGGCCTTAATGCTGCCGAGTTAATTAGCTTTATGCTGTCCTCCTCTGACACTAAATCTCCCGTACGTAAATCCATATCTGATATCTTCATTCCGCACAAACCCGTCAATTATATGTTGCATCTGTTCTCATGTTTTTGTAACCTTTCAACCATTTTGCTTTGTGAAATTAATTACATGAGAAAAACTTATTTACGGAGGGTTCCACAAATAAGTTTTACGGAGGTGAATCTAGATCTTCCAAAAGTGTTTTGGACGCTCCAAATTTTAAACAAACTTTTCCGGAGAAGAGTTTACGGTCCGGATTCATCTCTTTATAAAAACTCTAAAAACATATTGTGACTTCTTAGGTTTATCTACAATATGGATCAGAACATGCACCTTTCACAAAATGGACACACACTTATTAAGGGACACTTCGAAATGAAATACTAGAACTCTTATTCATCCAGTACCTTTGAGGTTTTGTGCAAGTCAATAGCCACAAGCATTAAAGTATTTCTACAGTACTATAGTATTGTATTGTATTGACCTTTAATATTATTCTTATCTTGAAATGACTCTATGAATAACGTCAGCCAAATGATGCAAGGAACCGGGAAGACCGTGTGTGTATGTATGTACTAGCGAATGCCCGTGCCTGAAGGCACGGTGTTACACACTTTGAAGACAACTAAAGCATCATTATTTGAGATTTAAAAAAAAAAAAAAGCCATGCCCACAGCTTCAAAATATAATCCATCAAAGTTCGAATAACATCCAGTAGATCTCTTAGCCCTCCCCAGAGTTGGGAGTTGTAAATAAAGAGGCAAAAGAACACCTGAAACTATTACATATTGGGTAATAAGATCCCACACAATGCAGCTTCATCTATTTAAGACCCACAACAAAGGATGGCAGCTTAGCCTCATAGCAGACAAGGCCAAAATTGCCTCATAGCAGATAGCCTCATAGGAGGTAATTGTACACTGTTGGTTATAGTTAAGATTAAAAAACCGATACACCAAAACAAAAAACAAAAGAGACCATCCAAACACCAAAGCCTTGCTAGTGCTTTGTCTTAACATCATTGAATCATGCAAACTCAGAAAAAATAAAACAGAGTGCTTTGTCTCACAAAGAAGCTGTTTTGCTACAAAGCCTTGTTGTCATAGAAAAACATGCATACTCGCAAAAAAGAGCCGGATGATAAAACATAACACTAAGAGTATCTATAGAGAAGTCCGTACACAAACACAACCGATGTTGAACGTGTCCACACATCCTCAACATGATGGTCCGAAACGTCATTACATCACTTCTACATACCTATTTCGAGCATGCACATCACATGGTTACATTTGAGTACACATAATCTGAATTTTGAGTATGACAATAAGCATTCATGCAAAATGTTCAAACACTATAGACACCTTATTAGTCCACCGTTTTCTTCAACTTGTATTGATCAGTCTGAGCTTTAAGGCTTCTTGGTCCCAATCCTAAAAAAGAATAGTGATATGTTAATAGAAACCTAGTTAGCAGACCAAAATTATTTGTTTAGTTGATGATATATGGTAACTAACAAAATAAAAAAATCAACTTAAAAAATGCAGGGGATGGAGCTGATTTAGTTATCAATCATGTGTTGTGATTTGTGTATTCCCAATCAATGTGGGTTCAATAATGACGCGCATAGCCAAAGAATTTTCACTTTCTTGTGACGGCAGTCACTTTTACTTTTTAACCCAACAACCAAGATTGGGGAAAACAATTGGACAAAAGCTTCTTTAAACTAATGATTCAATTGTGAGATCGAAGTTTGAACCCAACTAAAGAAAGATGCAGTTCCCCTACCAAACTGTGTGATTACATTCGCAAAGTTTTACGTTGAAATAGCGGCTCCTTATAGGATTGTAATCTCTAGCCTCAATTCTATTTGTATGAGACATTTTTACGAACACCTTGGATGCAAACCACCACGCTCGAAGACCACCGTTAGTATAGGATTATAATATTTGATCAAAGGTGTAGTTTAGAGATGCTCCACAGTTTGCTATTTGACTCCGGATATTTTTTAAAACTACCAAAAGAAAGATAAAAGATACCCGTGAATTTTCCTTTCCATTCCCCACATGGATGACATCATGGTCCCACTCATCATGAATTACTATTCCAATTGTTCTGTCTCAAAGAGGTTGAATTTGCATGTACAAAGTCGGTTGAGAAATGTTAATAACCGCATTAGAAGATGACATCTCTATTTGATTCTAAAGAATCTGCATGTACAAAGTCGGTTGAGAAATGTTAATAACGTCATTAGAAGATGACATCTCTATTTGATTCTAAAGAATCTGCATGTACAAAGTCAGTTGAGAAATGTTAATAACATCATTAGAAGATGACATCTCTATTTGATTCTAAAAAAGTTTACAGAAATGAAATAGTCATACCCGTTCATTTTCATTTCCCATGGCATAGGTTGCCTTTTCTTTCCCTTTGACATTTGTTTTGCTTGAGTCGATTCTTGTCTTCCTTCGTCCTATAAAAGTAGGGTATGGTGTATTGTCAAAGTTTACCAAAAAAATAGTGAATATATATGTAACTGATGGACCTACCATTGCTATGGATGCCATCGACATTTTGCTCGTCACGTATCACAATCCCAACATTTCTTTGTTGAGGAGGTCGAACCTGCGTAGCGTTGATAGAGAGACTTGAAAGATGTTGAACCTGCGTACGTAAATAAAAAAAATAAGTATGCGATATACATTTTTTTGTAAGAACTCTGTACAAATTCAAAGAATCATACCGATGCATTTTACTTTCCCTTGACGCAAGTTGTTTCCCTTGGAGTACTTCGTGTACTTTATTTTTCTCGGCCCATTGAGCCTTCTATTCGTAATACATATAGGAGGCAGAAGGAAAAAAAACAAAAGACTATTCAAGATATTAGAATAAATCCAAAGTAAAAACGATACAGAAGACAAAAAGCATTCCAAATGTGAATTGAGAGGATTGCAATTGTTTGTTAAAAAGAGAGATAAGGGTGGGTTGGTTTTGTAGGTTTTACGGAGACCAAGTAGAGAACAAAATCTATTGGGTTTGGGTTTGATTAAACAATAGTGTTTCTTATTGTTTAAACAATTGAAGCATTAGCACTTCTCTCACTCATACCAAATTTGTTTCCAGTCCAAATTTCACAGATTCAACCAAATTACGAAGCCTCTCAAATGGCATGAATAAAGAAAACTAAAAGCCACCCGGTAGATGTGTTTCTTTATTCCTTTGAGGCATTCTTACAAACATCTTGAATGCAATTTTTAAAGTCTCGAATAAAGAAAAAAAAACTAAAAGCCAAAGGACTTTTAAGAAAACCCACCAAACTTTGAAGGCAAATGAAAATCATTTCCAGCAAAATAAAATCCCCAATTCAGCTGGTCTAACCTGAACCCTAGCTCAAAACTTCATTCTAACCGCTGACAAACCAACAAAAGGATCCAAATTTGCCTTAAAATCAACAATTTTAACTGATAACAAACAGCGGGGTAAGCGTAGCCAAAAGAACGTCCCCTGGGTTTCTAAGACCCAATTCGACTTTTCCTGTGATCAATTTTCCGAGATCGAGACATCGACTTAGTTCTTCCATTATCAAAGTTAGGGTTAGGGTTCTGTCCAGGAAAGCCACATAGAGAATAATTCTTTTTTTCGAGTAAAAACACCAAACTTTGAAGGCTCGCAAATGATAATCGTTTCCATTTTCCAGTAAAACAAAATCCCCCAATTTAGCAGCTTTAACCTTAACCCTAGCTCGAAACTTCATTATAAAAGCAAACATATACAAACTTATAAACACACAGAAAACCAAAAAGGTTCCAAATTTGACATACCTGATAATCAACCAGCAGGACAAACATAACCAAAAGCACTTCTTTATCAGACTTGATTCTGGACCAAACTTGACCTTTTTCCCGATCCGTAGGTCTACTCAAGCACATAAATAATCAAACATTTAGCCATTACACAGAAATGCAGTTCCATACAGGGTTGAGAGAGAGAGAGGGAGACATAAAACCTTTGCTCTGATCACTGATGAAGGGCCACCCACTCATTGAAATGCAGTTCCCTTTGCTGGTTTCCCACCACTAAATCACAATACCAGGGAATTAGACAAATGAAATCAAACATGAAGCGAGAATTGAACTCCATAAATGATGATGAGAGAAAATCGTAGTACTTGCTCCATTTGGTGCAAACACTCTGATTTGCCATCGGAAATCCACAACTGCTGCTGAAGCAACAACCACTTGGCCAATACTGCTGCCGGAGAACTCTCTCCGCCGCCGCCTACTGATCATGACTGAAGTGGAACGGATTGTCCGCCGTAGACGCAGAGAGGTCCCACGGGGACTTAAGGTTTGGTTGGAGGGAGAGAAAGGGAGTCAACAGAGGGAGGGGAGAGAGGGATACGGTGGTGCGGTGGGCCGATTGAAGAGAGAGAGAGAGAGAGAGAGAGAGAGAGAGAGAGAGAGATCGTCGCTGGATTATTTGTGTGCGGCTAGGGTTCCCACTCAGCTGATTGATTTTCAAAATTTGAAAATCAAATTAAATCAAAATTTTACCAAAAATTCCATTTAGGATAGCCCTTGAATAGATTAGGTATTTACCAAAATGTCATTATAAAATGGAGGGTGTAGATTTATAGGGAGACAAATCTGAGCGTTGGTTGTCTTTTGGATTCAAACCCAGTCCTATCTTATTATATAGACTAGGAATTGCCCGTGCCTGAAGGCACGGCTTGAAATTGGTATTCAACTAATATCCAATTTTGAAGGTCAAGTATATCCACCTATTTACTTGAATTGGCACATAAAAAAACTAACAAACTAATAGTTGTAGCGCCCGGGCCCGAATCTGAAGGCACTTATCCTCAACCATTTAAATTCACAACCAGTTCGACCACACTATAAACTACGGATGTATTCAAATTCTTAAAATGGTCCAACTTTCGAAAGTCTGAAATCTGACGAGTGCAACTGTGCTCTGGCCAAAAGTCACTAATGCAAGAACATTAACATAGAACAATGAAAAACTTTCATGCACCCTCACAATAAAATTGCTTAAACCCAAGAAAATGCAAAATTGTCATATCAAATTAGGGAGTTGTTATTCAAGATTACATCAACAAAACTACCAAAAAAACCACTCGTACAATGAAGATTCCTCCATCTTCAAAGTACCAACTTAATCACTTTCGACGTAAAATAAATTATCAAGGAAGCTAACTATTTTTCTTGCAATAACCTGTAGCCAAAATAAATTATCGATCAAGGAATATAAATCCTGCACTTGAGAAGTAAAACGGCGACTAAATTTACCTTATTATGATATCCTGGCTCATCGAAGTAGTCTTGTTGTATCTTCTCTTTCATTCCAATCCTACAATGAAGCTAATTATTTTTCTTGCAATAAACTGAAGCCAAAATGAATTATCAAGGAATGTAAATCCTGCACTTGAGAAGTAAAACGGCAACTAAATTTACCTTATAATGATATCCCCATCGAAGTAGTCTTGTTGTATCTTCTCTTTTCATTCCAATCCTACAAATTTTAATAGACCACAAATGAATAAATTATTTGATCACGATAAATAAAGTGTGAATACATAAAATAGTTGTACCTCTACTGTAACAAAACCTTAGGATACACAATGTTTGTTGTTGAATTGGATGCATCACTTGAAAGAAGGACACTTGCATGATCACCAGATGTACACCTAGATAGCGCTACGTATAGTTGTCCATGACTGAAGACTGGTGTGCGCAAGTCAATCCCAACAAATTTTACAGATTATCCTTGCGATTTATTAATTGTCATTGCATATGTCAACCTGACCGGAAACTGACGCCTTATCATTTCGAAAGGAAATTCAGAAGAAGATGGTGTAAGGAAAATCCTCGGAATGAAGATCAAATTGCCAAATTTATCCCGAGTTAAAATTTGAGCTTCAATTACGCGAGCTCCACATCTTACAACAATTAATCGTGTGCCATTTACATAGCCCAGCTTGAAGATTGCCAAATTTATCCAACAAAAATTTCTTGTTTGAGAGAGGGAGAGCTGTTAGATTTTTATTGGATGGAATTTTATGTCTGTTTTTTTTTTTTTAATCTCATAAGGCTCGTGCTATGCACGTCTTAGAAAAAAAGCACATGGATTTTTGTTGGACAGAATTGTAAGTTTGTTTTTTTTAATCTCATAAGGCTCGTTCTCTTAGAAACAAAATAAAGACCGATTGACCCATTAACCCATACTGAAGGCATTAGTGGGCATTTTAATGCTTCACAATATATTTTTGTAAAAGCGAAGTCTCAACACCATTAACCCATCAGTGGGCATTCTAATGCTTTTTACCGCTTGAGTTATTTGGGATCCCTATCAAATTTTTTTAGAATATTAAATTGTCCATGTAAACAGGAACTTAATGCGAAATATAAAGTAGTACCTGGTACCAAAATGGGTTAACGTTTGGGGTGTAGGGAACGTTTCCCTGTTCCCTTTTCCAATTGGTTTGTTCTTCTAATCAACTGATCAAATTTCAAA